>OY998179.1:220313080-221513080 GCA_963921935.1 Galeruca laticollis | reverse complement strand
TAATTAGATACAAAATCATAAAGATAAAATGAGAATTTTATACTCGAATTTAAATCTAAAATTACAGGAAAACAAATCAAAAGTAATATCTAAAGCCAATAAAAGCCGTGAAGAATTACCAGATACAATACCCACTAAAGTGTATGTACATAATAAACAGGCACAAGGTAAAACCAAAAATAAATATAAAAGTGAAAAAATTAAAAGTAAAAATATCCGACTAAAAACAGCAAAAATCGCTGCTAGACACAAAAATACTTCAGAAAATATTCATCTTTCAAACATAAAACGTCCTAAAAAGACTCCATATAAATTAATTTCAGGTTCGTCACCGTCGGAGACGCAACAATCAAAATAAAAGATGTTACCCATAACTTGGGAATACTTCCCATAAATCTTGGATATGCCAAACTGCAGAAATCCAGCCATACTTTTGTTCATTTTTATAATTTAAGTCCACTACTAGTAGAATATAAGTTAAGTATACAATACAATCACGTTAAATATAATATGTCTAATAATACATTTTTTCTAACTGAAACAGAAAATATTGTAAATATAATAGAGTACACTAAGAATAGTATAGATGATAAATTTGATAACATTAATATTCATTCAACCTTAGATAGACCAAAGAGAGGGTTAATTAACGGTCTTGGATCAATAGTAAAAACAATTACGGGAAATTTGGACTCTGAAGATGGAGAAAGAATTAATTCAATTATGGAACATTTAAAACAAAATCAAGAAAACTTGCAAACTCAAATTAAAATGCAATATTCTGTTAGTCACCAAATAATTGATAATTTTAATAAGACCATTCAGGACATCCAGTATAATGAAAAAATATTAAAAACGAAAATATTTGAGATAAGAGATGTTTTAGATTTTCAAGCAAATGCAGAAAATATTATTTATTTGAAACAGCTATTCAACGAACTTCTTATCACATTCAATGTAATTTTAGACGTTTTAGAAACGGTAGAAAATTCATTAACTTTCTGTAAACTTAAAACATTACATCCAAGTATTATAAAATCTGACGACTTATTTGCAGAGTTGCAAAAAGTGCATTATTACTATCAAGCGGAATTACCTTTCGAATTAAAACATAAAAACATTTTAGAATTTGAAGCCGTCATAGACGTAGTTTGTAAAGTAGAAAATAATCAAATACAATATTTTTTATCGATACCTATTAATTATGATATTTTATTTAATCTTTTTTATATGTTACCTATACCTACAGAAATTGAATCAGAATACGTAACATTAATACCTAATTCAAAATTTTTACTAAAATCAAATAAAGTCATTAAACCTCTAAATGACATTTGCACTCGCGGCAATATTTTTCAATGTCCTAACCATTTGCAAGACAATAATAATTATGGGTGCGAAGAAAACATATTGCTAGCAGGAAATTCTACATTTTGTCAATATACAAAAATTGAAATAATTAAGAATCACATTGAAATTATTCCGGAGATAAATCAATTTTTGGCAATATTTCTAGTAGAAGAAAAATTAATCATAAAATGTAAGCAAGAAACTGAAGTGAAAACTCTTAAAGGCATTTATTTAATTGAAAATTCAGCATGTAAAATTATATTTAGAAATCAAGAGTTAATATTTCAACAAAAAACTTTTGGACAACCTTTTGTAATAAATGAATTAAATTTGAAACTAAATCAATTACACGTTTCTCCAATGAAGATTGATTTAAAAAGTTTAAAAATAAAGGATATTCCAAATCAATTGGTAACGCCAATATTTACGGAAAACCATAATTTTCACATTCCCAGTATTTGGACTATTCTTCTTTATATAGCATTAATAGTGGCCTTCCTGTGGATCATATTTAAGAGGAAACATTCTGGAAGGACAAGTAATAGTCATCAGGAGTCAACGGAAGATGGGATCCAGCTTCCAGGAGAAGCTTCCTTCTAAAGGGGGAGGTGTCACCTACGCCATTGCCCTTAGGTGGACAGTATATTGCGCTGATTAAGTACTTATTTTATTGTAGAATTGCTTAGTTTGTGTTTGTTACGAGGTTATTTAAATTCATGTTGTAATAAAAATATCAGTCTTGCATTTGAAATTGTTGTATTAGTTTTGTCTTAGAAATAAAGTTAGTTTTTAAAAACACAGTTTCAGTTAATTAAAAGTTAAGTTATATACAGGGTGTCCCGGGACTAATGGGAAAAAAGTCAGGAGCGTATAATCTGAGCCAAAATAATGTTGGTACTTCATATAAACTTTTTCTATGCAGGCCTTCGTTTTCGAGTTATAGGCCTCCAAAGTTTTAATTTTGAATTTGGTTTTTATTTTTATTTTTTGTACTAAGGTAAACGCCCCAGTTATCGACACAGTTACGATGCCTTTGTGGTTTGCATAGTCATTATAAAAAGCCTTACATTTATATTTATACAATAGGCATAAACATAGGTTCATTATTGATCTGTGAACAATGTTCATAACATTTCAAACATTTTATTTAACCTGAAAAATAAATGGGTGGAAAAGTATTGTTAAAATATAATGTCTCTATTATCGACACAGGAAAATATTGAGTGTATCAATTATCGACACCCAAAGTTCTAGTTATCGACATATGTCGATTGACACTAAACATTAAAATAAGCCACTCTTCAGCAGAGAAGAGATGGTTGTTGAATGTCAAATTCAAAAATGGAAGACTTTTGTAGGAATGTACCTATTTCTGAATTTGAAGTTTTGTGCGATAGTAATCAAGAAATTAAGAAATTAATTTCAAAAACTTCATTGAAAAATTGTTTATTAACAAAATAAAAATTCATTTCAAATTCAATAAAATAAATTCTGTATTATTATAGATATGTTCAAAACAAAAATAAAAAATTATATTGCAACCATTAGAATACTAAGTACATTAGCAATTTTTTACTATACTTAAAGAAAAACAAAATACTTTAATACTTATACCTAAGTATGTATAAAAAAAAATCACACTGAAGAGTGTTATTGCATCCCACTTATTTCAGGAACCTCGTATATACCACGTTTATTTATAAGTTTAGGTTTTGTAATCACACGCATAATGTCGTTGACATTATAATCTAATTTATCTTCCACTTTTGGCCATTTCCAGTTCTGGCCACTTTTTTCCATTGCTCGAACACTATATTCATTTTCAGCAGAATTACTTATTATTAAGCCTGGGAAAAACATGTCATAATATTTCACTATGACATAATCCCCAATGCTATATTTGATTTCTTTAGTCACTTCTGTTTTCCTTTTTTGTTTCGTTTGCCTTGCTATTTTTCTCTTTTCTTTTTCGTCAGTTTCAATTTGCTTTTTTTGTTCTTTTTTTCGCTGGTATTCTTGCCATTTTTGTGATGATGCTACCGCTGGTAACTTTTCCTTCAGTTTCCGTTTAACTTCTAATTTTTTATCATCTTTGGGGGCCCAGAATAAAGCTTTTTTGAAGGGCGTAGGAATATTTTCTTTATCTTGAGTTTTCTCACTTTCTGTCGATTTTGGTCTCTCTGACGTTTTCTGTTTGTCTGGCGTATTCTCTTTTTCTAACGTGTTCTGTCTTTCTGGGGCTTTTTCTCTATCTGTCAGGATCTGCATTACTGACAGTGTCTGCCTACCTCTTGTATGATCTCTATCTGTCACCCGAGCTGTCACCTTATTTTCTTTTGAAGTCGTTTCTTTTTTTGATGTTTTATTAACTTTTACCAAAGTCTTCTCTTCGACTTGGGTCATCTTTTTTCCTCAAGTTTGAGGTTTTCCTGATGTTTTCTCTTCTTCTGGTATGGTCCTTTCTTTTGGTATGGCCCCCTCTTTTTTGGTCCCTTCTTCTTGTATGGTCCCTTCTTCTGGTGTCGTATCTTTAGTTGGTGTTCTATCATCTCTTAATGTATTTTATTTCTCCGGGGTTTTGTAGTATTCCTCATTATTTTTCCAGTGAGTATCATCATTATACTCTGCTATATCATGTATCGGTGTTAATCTATCTGCCAGTTTTCCGTTATGTGTATAGTTAAAGTCATCAGTATTGTCTTGAATATTATACAACAAATCTACATCAACATCGTCTGAAGTAATATTGAGAATATCTATGCTTCCCAGGGAACAAGCATCCGAAGTATTTGCCAGGTCCCCATTAATTTTGGTATATTCTTCATCAGGAAGTACTGTAATCACAATGGGGTTGTTTACTGTTTGTGTATCTACATGACAACAATCTTCCTTGAGGCTTTTCCAAAACAAAAACAGGCTCTTATCTTCTGAAGGCCCTTCCCATTCCTGTGCACTTAGCTGAAATAATTCAATTTTGTCTTGAATTCTGCTTTCGAAAAATTTAAGGAATTTTCTCGTATCAGAGACGTTAAATTCGAGTGTTTTATCAGCATTATTTGTCGCATTTTCATTGGGTTTGTTTCTAGTATTGAAAAATTTCTCAAACTTGATACTATTAGGTTGGAGTGGGAAAAGACCACAAGCTCTAAATCCATTGGCTAAAATACTTGGCATTTGGCTTCGAAAACCATCAATAACTTTCTTAAGTAACGGAGCGAAGTCTTCTTTTTTAAACTTGACTCCATTGTTTTCAATTCTCCAATTAGTTACAGCCTTCTTCCATTCTAGTTTTAGTGGCCTAAATACCGCCACATCAAGCGGTTGAAGAATGTGAGTTGAGTTCGGAAAAAGGCTAATCAGAATAATTTGATTTTTAGAGCAGAACTCACTTAGTTGCATGGTCAGATGCGACGAATGGCCATCTACAAATAGTACAACTGGAAAAGTGACGTTGTTGTTTTTTATCCATTCGAAAAAAATGTTCGAAATATACTCAAAAAATGATTCGCCAGTCATCCAACCGTTGTCTGATCGACCTAGTGCCCAATCAGGGGGTACTTTTGTAGCTATATAATTGGGAAGTCTTTTGTACGCAAACATTACTAGAGGCGGTGGAATATCACCGGCAGCATTGCACATCAAAAGAGTTGTCACGCATTCCTTTTCATCATTATTTATGACTGAATAATTTGCTTTTTCACCTTTTCGCACGATAACTTTTTCCCCCTTGGGACTTAAAAAGAATGCAGTCTCGTCGCAGTTGTAAACTCTTTTTGGATCACTCCATATTTCCTTGAGGTCATTGGTCTGAATATACTCTTCAATTTCCGCAAACCAAGCTCTTAATTTGTCCTCTGTTACATTTGCCCTGGCTTTCGTTAAATTTTGAGAAATCCGTTTAGATAATTCTGGGTGCCTCCGCATGAAAGACTCGAACCAACGTCTGCCAGGTTTGCCATTAGTGAATGGTGTCTCTCTACCAAGTTCCTTGATAAGCATTTGGACACTTTCCAATAATTGATTTCTGGTTACCGGAAAACCACACTTGGAACTCTGGATCATCCAATTTACAAGATGATGTTCTTCTACTATTGTCAATACGGTGTCGGGACCAATTTTTCGCTTAAGAGGTACTCTTCCATTAACCTTATCTAAAATTGTAGTCCTAGGAACTTTGAAGTTTTTGGCCGCCTGTAGTGCAGGCATGCCTCCTCTTACAGCGGCCACAGCATTTTCCATGTCTGTTTCGGAGTACTGCAGTCTTTGCGCCATTTTTTCATATGTATTTTAGTATTAATATCTGAAATATAAACGGGTTTCATGTATCGACATATTCAGGTTGCAATTATCGTTACTTATTGACAGGCATGTTTTTCGATGACCTATGATAGTAATATAACATGTCGATGTGCTTTATTTGTAATTTTTGGGCTTTAGAGGTAAGAAAGCATCTTAAGTATAACAGCATTCGGTAAAATGAAGCTAAAAATATGTTTTTTTTTAAACTACAGTTGTTCCTCATATCGACAATATAGGAATCATATGTCGACACAAAGTTGTGTCAGTTATCGACACTTAGATATTTTATTTTTTTTGCTTAAATTTTAGGCAGAAATTTCTATAATTAGTACACAGTACGAGGAACATGTATTTTATAAAAAAAAGCTTTAATAAGTCCAATAATAATATTTAAAAAAAATATTTACAAAAAGATAAATTTCAGCTGATACCCAATTATCGACACAAGTGTCGATGTTTAGTGCAGGTGCAATTTTGCGTGTACCATTTATAGACATTAAGGTTTTATGAAGTGTATGTATAAATTTTGATTATTTAATCAGTAATTATTATTCTAAAACTATTTAATAAAGTTATGAATGTTGCTGAGTTTCACTAAGTAGCGTAAGCTATCACTAACAAGAATACATAATATAGCCGGATGCTTAGCTTACCTAGTAAGAATTACGCTGCTTGCGGTTCGGCGGATGACACTCGACTAGTTCCTTGTATTTATTAGCACATTCACTGACTGGATCAACCCCACGCCGTTCCGATTGCAAGCGAACACACTGACAAGGAGTATAACACTTCAAAATTTTCATTTTTAATACGTATGCCTTTATTTTATTGATAATGACTGAAAATGTGTCGATAGCTAGGACACTGACGATAATTGAGTCTTTTACCTTAGTGATTTGATCTTTATGAAATTTACGGCAAAGCTATAATGTACGTGTTTGTTTATTTTGGAAAGTAAACAGATTTACAGTAGTGCCTTGAAGCCAGGGACGGACTACTCGCAATGGTTAGTGGTCCAAAAAATTTGCAGGGATGGCACACCCTATATCTAACCAAAGGTTTATTGTGCCCCCCCTATCAGAGCTGTTGTCGCTACTACTACAGCTCGCCTTCCAGTTCCAAGGTTCTAATGAACTCTAGTATTTGGGACGGCTTCAGCGAGGTTAGGTCCTCACTCTTACAAGTTTCTTGTCCAAAGCATTTCTTGCGTTGGCTTGCAATGGCGAGGCATTCCAGAACTAGGTGATCAGGAGTTTCATCCTCCTCCCCACAGAATCTACACTCGTCAATCTCTGCTAGACCTATTCTCATTAAGTGCTTCCTAAGGTGGCAGTGTCCTGTAAGAAAGCCGGTGAGGAGATGTAGCTTATCTTTACTGAGGTCCAAATATTTTTTGGACCTAGCAGTGTCAAAGTTCCCTAGGAACTTTTTGGAATGTTCCAACCCGGGAAGGCAACGCCAGAGTGCTTCTCTTTCGGTTTCCTCTTTCTTCCGAAACTCTTTCTTGTAGGAGCATTTTGCTACACCACAGAAAGGCTCCAGGCCAATAAAGGGCATTTGTGCTCCTTTCCTGGCGAGTATATTGGCCTCTTCATTTCCCGTGATTCCGAGTGGCCAGGAACCCAGACTGAAGAGACCCTGTTATTCTTGCCTAATTCATCAAGTTTTCTTCGACACTCCCATGCCAACTTTGAGTCAATGACATGGAAGCTCAATGCTTTGATAGCTGCTTGACTATCAGAATGGATCGATATGTCACATTTCTGGTAGTTTCTTTCTAGGTTCATTTCCACGCATCTTTCGATAGCAAGCATTTCTGCCTGAAAGACGCTCGGGAAGGAGCCTAACGATAATGAGTATCTGGTGCCAGGGTCAAATACTCCAGCGCCTGCTCCAATGGTGGTTTTTGAACCATCCGTATACCATCTAATGGTGTTTTCTTTGAGAGTTTGGGTGGTGTATTCCCTTTCCCAGTATCTCCTCGTATTTAGCATCGTAGTGAAATTCTTTTCGATGCTTACTTCCCTGATCATTTCGTCACTGTGAAGATTCGCTAATGAGGTGTATCTTGTCAGAGAGGACCAAGCTCCCTGATTTTTAATACTCTTATTGCCTGAACCTTCCTTAGATATTCTAAGAATTGCCTCTTGGGCATATCTTCCTATCACCAGATGTAGAGGTGTGAGATCTGTAATGATCTCAAGTGCCCTAGTTGGACACGTTCTCATAGCTCCAATGATGCACACACAGGCAAGCCTTTGAACTTTATCGAGGGTTTTCCTCGTGCTGTACTGACTTGTTTTTGTGTGCCAAACTATTGCCCCATACGTAATTGCTGGTCTCACAATCATGGCGTACATCCATCGCAGTATTTTTGGGTTACAGCCCCACCTCTTACCAGCTAGATTTCTGCACGCCATCAAAGCTCTTATTGCTTTACTAGCAGTTATTTCAACATGCTTATTCCACAGAAGCTTACTGTCTAGGGTTATCCCTAGATATTTAACCTCCGATTTCCATTCTATGATTTCCCCATTTAAGGATATGGGTTTCATGGCTGGAAGTGTTCTTTTCCGGGTAAATGGAATTACTATGGTCTTGCTTAGGTTAATGTTTAGCCCCACTGACAAGCACCATTGCTCAATGATTCTGAGGCCCTTTTGTAATAAATCACACAAGGTGCTCTCGAACTTGCCTCTGACTATTAAAACAATGTCATCGGCGTAGCCCATACATTCGAAGCCAAGCTCCGTTAGCCTGTAGAGCAACTCATCTACTACGAGGCTCCATAGAAGGGGAGATATCACTCCCCCTTGAGGTGTCCCCCGAGTGGCTTTGACTAAGGTGGTTTGATTCCCCACCTGTGTCTCAGCTATCCTCGTTGTCAACAACTCATACATCCATTTTACAATAGTTTCATTCACTCCTCGCCTTTTTAGTGCTTCTTTGACAGACGCATTAGTTGTGTTGTCAAAGGCCCCTGATATATCCAAGAATGCGCACATTGCGATTTCTTTGTTGTTCAGAGTTCTCTGGATGACTTCTGTCAGCTGATACAGAGCCGTCTCAGTTTATCGACCCGCTCTGTAGGCATGCTGACATTTATGAAGTGGTATATTCTCCAAATTCTCTGTTCTTATGTAGTTGTCCACTACTTTTTCCGTCGATTTGAGTAGAAACGATGTTAGACAGATGGGTCTAAAAGATCGGGGATCAGTCCCATCTTTTTTCCCTATTTTTGGTATGAAGGTTACCCTTGTCCTTCTCCATATTCTAGGTATTAGACCCACTGCTAGACTGCTTCTTGTAATCTTCAGCAGGTGAGGAAGAATCTCCTCTATCCCTTGCTGTAGGAGTGCTGGAAATATTCCATCCACTCCTGGTGATATATATGGTTGAAAGGTACTTATTGCCAACCGTTGTCTGGTAAATATTTTCTCAGCAATGTCCCAATCTTCCTTGCGGGATTTTTTGGTGTAGTTCATTGCTATTTCGGTGCTTGTTGCGGGTTCACTACCTGGGAAGTGGGTTTTAAGAAGAAGAATTGATCGTTCCTCTTCACCTTCCGTGTATGATCCGTCTGGCTTTTTCAGCGACATTGTGGGGTTAGTTCCCCCATTTGCCATGACCTTTTGTAGTCTGGCCGCAGTGTGAGTGGAAGTGATCTTTTCGCAAAAGGCTTGAAAATTGAGCCTTTTGGCCTTCCTAATCTCTTTATTGTACTGAGTAAGCTTCTCAGTGTACCTTTGCAAATTCCCGTCACGTTTGGCTCTATTAAAGAGCCGACGGACCGCTTTTCTGAGGTTTGACAGGTTCTCATTCCACCAACGAGCATCCTTTTCTGAACGAACTTTTGAGAGTGGGCAACTGGAATTAAAAGCTTCCATTATTGCCTATTATGAGAATTTATGACTCCATCTCTGGTGAAACCGGATTCGTTCGTAATGAGAACGTTACTAATAAATCTGCTTGTTGTCGCAGAAACCAGTGGCTATATTTAAGTCGTGCAGGATAATCAGCCACTGTCATACTGTGTACTTTTTTCATGTGAAAAGGATATAACAGCTGTTCTTTTAGGACGTGATGAATAACTGATTTCGAGACGTTATGTTCTCTTGGTAATTTTCGTAAATTCGTTGATGGTTCATTATCAACTGCATTTAACAAGTCTTGATCAACTGCCGCAGTACGTACGCTTCGTACTGGACCTTCCCAACCTTTTTTTGGCAAAAAACTTCCTGAAATTTAAAATTTTGTTTTGTATACATGGAAAATTACATTTACTTATTCATACCTGTTTCTCGTAACCTGAGATCAATATGCTCAAACATTCGTCTCTCTGTCTCTTTGTTTGCAAAATGATCTGCATAAAGCCTTCTGGCCTCTAAACAGCTTCGAGAATCCAGTCCATACATTAAATGCATAACTGCGTACTCAATAAAAGTAAATTCTGCCATTGTAACTGTTAAATTAAGGACTTTTACATCGTTGTGTACTTATAAAAATGGTGAATGCGTAAAATTGGTACGTAGTGCATTAATAAAACTGTAAATATTAGCCAAACGGCTTATTTTATCGAATTCCAACAAGAGTACCTTTTCGTTAGCTTAATGTGTGGGGAAGTGAATTTCGATAATTTCATACAGGGTGTGCCATCCCTGCAAAATTTTTGGATCACTAACCATTGCGAGTAGTCCGTCCCTGGCTTCAAGGCTCTACTGTAAATCTGTTTACCTCACCAAAATAAACTTACACGCACATTATAGCTTTGCCGTAAATTTTATGAAGATCAAATAACTAGTACCAAAAATAAAAATAAAAACCAAATTCAAAATTAAAACTTTGGAGGCCTATAACTCGAAAACGAGGGCCTGCATACAAAAAATTTATATGAAGTACTAACATTATTTTCGCTCAGATTATACGCTCCTGACTTTTTTCCCATTAGTCACGGGACACCCTGTATATATATACATATACATATATATATATATATATATATATATATATATATATATATATATATATATATATATATATATATATATATATATATATATATATATATATATATATATATATATATATATATATATATATATATATAATATCTAAGCCACATATATTTGCTCATTGTATACATGTTGAACAATACAGTGTCCATTTATTTCATTTAGGCACCCCAATCTAAACACTTCTGAAGAATTTTACTCAGATTCAAAGTCGGCTCGTTAAATTTTTTCAAGATGTGTAGATAATCTTATATACATATTGAAATTCATATATTTTCATATTCATATCTTTTAACCATTAAACTTTTGAAAATTTTAGGAGATATATCATTTAGATTTATTAACTATGTAAAAAATAATAGTCTAAAAGATTGCCATGTTACGGTATGTGATATTAACCCCCACATGATAGAAGTTGGAAAATTGAGAAGTAGTGAACTTGGTTATGATAAAAATCTTATAAATTGGAAAGTAGGAAATGCAGAACAGTTAGACTTTGACGACAACATGTTCAATGTATATACTATAGCTTTTGGTATTAGAAATGTTACACACATAGATAAAGCTCTCTCAGAGGCTTATAGAGTTTTACAGCCAGGGGGAAGGTTTATGTGTATAGAATTCAGTCATTTAGAAAATTCCACGGCACAGTGGTGAGTATATATCGTAATATGTTTTATTTAAATTATTAAGGTATTCATTTGCATTTCAATCAGTTGAGTTGTGTTACAAGATAACTGTTACAGAATGATCTTGGAGATTGAATCCAATGATTGTTAGTTATTGAAAATTATTTAAAAATAATGATTACCCAATTACCATGGCGTTTTATCATCAAACAGGAGTTATTGAGGCATTAGTCTAATTAAATAATGCATTATTTCAAAACAATTTCCAGTTTTTTCACAATGAACAAGCCTTGTATGCAGAATGGAAGAAATATCTTGAAGAAAAAGATTAGTTTCAGTTAAATTTTTAAATATTCAATTCAAGCTTTTGGAAATTGGAAAGAAGATAGAAAAATACCTTTTGTCCCTCTCGGAGAAGAAATAAGATTATCACATAGATGAAGAACGATCAAAGGAGACAGAATCAATTAAAAAAATAGTGTAAAGAAGACTTGATGCTTGATAAGACAGAGATTAAATAAAATAAATCGCTAAATATGTTTATACTGACCTCCAGACATGATGAAGTTGTCAATAAAATTTTTGGTATTACAGAGGGTCCAAATTCAGCGAATTAAAACATCCAAAAATATTACTTCAATTTAAAAGGTGCCAATCATATGGATACATTTAAAGTTACTATTGTAAATATTCACAATATCTATAGATATTGACTGTAACAAATAAATACACTAAACCAAAAAATGCTTTTTGTCGACAGAAACATACAGTAAATTACAGAGGATGCACTGAAGCTAAACAACTGCCACAGATTGGGAATAAACAATTTAAAAAAACCAAATCTACCAAATAGGTCAACTAAAACATTGAATAAAAAAATAATATCAAATAGTGCAATTAAACTCAAAAAAATACTAATTCTGATAAGAGACTATACTTAACTACAGTGAGGTAGCATCATTGGCAAATAACAATGGAAATAAAATAAAGTAATTATAGTAATTAACAGAATACTACAGATCAAAACTTGCACTCAACTGTAGATAAATTAAATCAAACAGAACAACAAAATAGCTAGTACACTGCAAATAAATAATAATGATGTACTAGTGGACTCATTGAACACACAGAGAAATTGACACCAGTGATAGATATAGATGAATATTAATATCAGAACCTTAATTTAGCAACCAATATTATATCAAATATATGTGACAAAAGGTGCATCACACTCCACATCCTGAAAATATAGTAAAATGAGCAATTCAGTCATAAGCAAAGAAAAGGGGATTAACATTCGATTGTTTCAATGCAGTGAGACTTATCAATGTGTCAAGAAACAATAACTGCAGTTTACTGTTCATCAAAATACATATTAAAAATATTAGTATACTGAACTCCTACATATTCATATGGGTGATTTTAATGCAGAAATACACCTTAGGGTTATAAATATAAGTGAAAGAATTACTGGAAGCAATCAAAGAACATGCATGCGAATCTCTCTACTGGAAAACGAGACCCTATTGAGTTTTTATTTTTATTTAAAGACATCTAACAGTTATTTACAAATTGAAAAAGACTGTGATATGAATTCCAATCATTCCCTGGTAACAATAATAATAAGAAGCAATAACATCAAACAAAGAGTGGGCTCTGATTATTTCCAAAAGTTGCTAAGTGTTAACAAAGTAATAATTGTGAATTTTGTGTAGGGATACTTTTACAACAGTAAGTGCATTTGCTGGTATCTTCAAAATTAAACAAAACAAAGTGTACGATATTTGTGTATTAAACAATTTCAGTTTCATACATTTTATATTGTTATTGATAAGAAACCGGTCTCATTAGCTGGATAATTACTATCGCAGGCCCATACACCTGTTTTATCAGGTGACAGGGCCGTATTATTTTTCGGACACTTCATCATGAACCCCAACCAAAATGTTTCAACTCTTCCACATTCTCAGTCTAGATCAGATATTTCCCGAACCTATTCATCAGCAGCTTCAAGCCCCATCTTCCCTTCAAAAGATCAAGCAATCGTCTTCAGTGCGTTAGAAAACACTCGTCTTCAAGATTACGTAATTCCTCTGGGTAGTATAATCCAGCCAAAAAACATAATCTTTTCATCCCGGTTATCAAACAACTGGATATGCATGTATTTGTCCAATAAACAACTAGTAGAAACTTTCATGAATGACTATGGACAAATAGAAGTTAATGGAATGGTAGTCAGTGCTAGAAAACTAATATCACCAGCAGAAAGAATCGTTCTCTCAAATGTGTGCCCATCTATACCTCATGATATACTGATTAATGAATTACAAAAAATTGGTTTAGCCCCTGTTTCACCCATGACATTCCTGAGAATCGGTGCATATCTACCGGAATATACTCACATATTGAGTTTCAGAAGACAAGTATTCGTCAGCCCACACAACTTACAGCTTCCAGATTTATTTATACTTGATTTCGACAACACTTCCTACAGAATATTCATTTGTCAAGACAATATAGTCTGCTACAATTGCAAAAAACAAGGCCACATAGCATCTCAATGTTCTGAACCTATAATACAACATACAGTACTTCCAAATGAAATTCCTTCAGCACCGTCTCAAACAAATACAATAACGCAACCAACAAATACAAAAGCTGTCTCTGATAATCCACAAATACTTACAACTATGGAAATTTCTCAAGCAACCGTCGATATAAGCCAATCAAAACGAAATTTTGACGAAATCGTTTCACCTGAAGTGAGTCCACCCATCACACAGTGCAAAGAATTCCCTGTACCAAAAAATAAGTCAAAAGCTAAGAAGCCAAAGTTCAACTCTAACTCAAAAAATGAAGATAGCAACTTAAACATAATACAATCACTTGAACCGGCCAAAACATTTATCGAAAACCAGTCTCAATTTCGATCAACTAACTCTTTTGCTAAGCAGTCTAAGCGGATCTTCAGATTCCATTAGTATTATAAAAGATTACACTACAGATTTTTTAGCACTGATTAGTATGCTACGTCTAATATATCCCCACGTAAATGACAAATCAACGAAGCGCAAACTAACTTTACTTAACCTTTATGTGACTGGGAAGAAAAACACCTTCTTACGACGGCGTAGGTACCTGGGTACCTACTGTATAATAATTTGGAATATAAACGCAAAATACCTGTTTTTATCAAAAAACTCCATATATGTATTTATAGGTACACAATACGTGATTTATGAATTTCTAACTTATCTGTATTTGACAAAATAAGACTTTGTTTAAATGGCAACAGCGCAGCGACATCAACTGAATTTATTCCTAGTTACAGGTCAGTTGCATGTTTGAGTTTGTCGAATAAACAACTGCGGGTGATTAAGCGTGTTTGTTAAATTTTGTTTTAGAATGTCTGATAGTAAGGCTGGTTCAAGCCAAGCCAATATTGCGAAACCAAGATGGCGAAATAAAAGGTAAGAAATAAGACGATTCTTTGATTTTAGTAGTGTATGAATAATGAAAACTGTCATGTTATTTTGCTTACCTGTGGTCTATGTGTGTAGGAGCCGCAGTGGAGTGGAAGTTTTTTTTATCTTACAAAGAAACAAGAACAATAATTATACTAATAAAGGTAATTCGAAATATGTTATTTCAGGCTGACCTCTGCAGAATTACGAGAAGCAGTAGAACATTTGTCTGATGAAGAGCCATTTGTTGCGTCCGATGAAGACGAATATATTCCACAATTGTTATCAGGTGGAGACTCCGAGGAATCTGATATAGAAAAGGAGCCTGTAGTGGAGCAAGAATATACTGATTCCGATGAAAACGTTGACGAAGAAGAAGCGCCTACAAAAACAACTTGGGCTGGCAAGGATGGCACTCAGTGGAGTGACACATCATCAATACAAAGGCAAACAATAGGTCGTAATATTCTGCACGAAAAAAGTGGCGCATCATCCTTTAGTCGTTCATACACGGCTCGAGAAATTTTCAAGTCTATTATATCTCCAGAAATGTGTACCTTAATTCTAAGGCATTCTAACAAAAAAGGTAGAAAAGTAACGGACGAATGGAACCGAAAATTGGCAGATAAATATCCACCTCCCAACACACCAAGCCCGAAAGTATTCATTCCATTTACTGAAGTAGAATTAGATGCATTTTTAGGAGTTCTTATTGCTGCTGGCGTACACAGGTCTAATAGGGAACACGTATCTGAAATGTGGAAACTAGAGTCCTTACCTCTATTTCGAGCGGCCATGTCTCGAGATCGGTTCAAAATGTTTCTCAGATTTATTCGCTTTGATGATCAGAACACACGTGCCGAACGTGCCAAAAATGATAAAGCTGCCCCAATTCGAGATATTTGGACTATGCTAAATTCAAATTTGGCAAAGAACTACAAGCCAAAAGAATGTATAACAGTAGACGAACAATTGTTTCCTTACAGGGGACATACTAAATTTACCCAATACATTCCATCGAAACCCGCAAAATATGGAATAAAAATTTTTTGGGCTTGCGATGCGGCAAATGCTTATCCTTTACAAGGTCAACTATACACTGGACAACCATTAGATGGTGAACGACAGGTAAATGTCGGTGAGCGTACAGTTTTGGATCTAGTGGCAAAGTATAAGGGTTCGGGAAGAAATGTAACAACGGATAATTTTTTTACAAGTCTGCAATTGGCCCGTACTTTGAATTCATGGAAGATGACTTTGGTAGGGACTCTCAGGAAAAATAAGGCATTTTTACCACCAAATATGCAGGCATCTAAAGACAGGCCTATATACTCAACCATTTTCGCATTCAACAAAGATGCAACAATATGTTCCTATGTTCCAAAGAAAAACAAATCTGTTATTCTTTTATCAACGATGCACACTACAGGCCAAGTAGATGATACTACCGTGGCGAAGCCTGAAATAATAAAATATTATAATCAAACAAAAGGAGGCGTTGACACCATGGATAAGATGCTAGGTGAGTATACAGTAAAACGTAGAACAAATCGTTGGCCATTGGCATTTTTTTTCAACACAATAGATGTTGGTGGCTTGGCTTCTTATTGTATTTACAAGGAACACAATCCAAATTTTAGAGCAACTGATCAACGTCGAAGATTTCTAAAAGATCTTGCTCATGACATGTGCTTGCCCGCTATACAAATGCGATCCCTTATTCCAAAAGTTGTTGGTAATTATTTCACACGTCAGTCGCTAGAAATGGTTCTTGGTCGACAAATAATCGAGCCCATTGTTACTCCAGCCGGAGAACAACCAAGACGGGATGCTTCTGGGCGTGTTATGGTTGTTGGTAGCTGCCAAATTTGTCGAGAATTAAAGCTCAAACAAAGGAAGACTCGTAAAGCGTGTAAATCCTGCTGTAAGCCAGTTTGTAATGAACACTCTGTAGATCAAACTATATGTAAAAAATGTTGCCAAAAAACCAACTGACCTTATATGTAAGATTTTTTTGTTTTTTTGTTACCATTTATATAAATAAATATATGCAGATAAACTTCGCGTTTTCATTCTGGCTATAAAAAATATCTATTTGCATTTAAAACTGATAGAGGTACCCAGGTACCTACACCGTTATTTCTGGGTGAAAAAACTTTGGACCTTATTTATTTCTAAAATAGCGTAAAAATATTATTTCTATTGTAACATTGTGTAGAAAAAACCTAGATTAGAAATGTCACGAAATCACACACTTCAAAGAATTTAAACAAAAAAAGTATTTATATCTAAAATCTGAATAGGTACCCGGGTACCTATTCAGTCACATAAAGGTTAAAAAGAAAATTTTCGCTCAGCTCGGTGGTAATTTCTCAGATGACGAAAGCGACGCCTCTCAGTTAAGCCAGAACTAACATATACAAATTATTTCCTTAAATTCACATCAATACTACAATGGAATATTGATGGATTTTTCCATCGCCTTGCTATGCTTCAACTCATTATTGCTGAACAAACTACGGACATAGTATGTCTGCAAGAAACCAACTTAAACCCTCAAAAAATATACAACTCTGTATCATTCAAATGCTTTCGAAAAGATAGAGTCGCAACCAACAATATATCGAGTGGTGGCGTAGCAACATTAGTTAAGGACACATTAGAAGCAAGTTTATTTCCCGTAACAACTAACTTGGAAGCCATAGTTGTTAAAATTAAATCAGACAATATTTATTTTATTTGTAATCTTTATCTACAGTCAAGCACTCCTAGAACTTACAACGAACTAAAAGATTTGTTTAGTCAGATACCGGCTCCTCGCATTATAGTAGGAGATTTTAATAGTCACAACATTATATGGGGCTTGTTTCATACTGATGCTAGAGGGAATATTGTAGAAAAAATCATATCGGACCTTCAGCTTAACTTTCTTAACGATGGCTCTCCAACAAGATTTAACGTCAACACTGGGAACTCATCAGTAATTGATTTAAGTTTGTGCGACCCCCAACTTACTCCTCGCCTTGTTTGGGAAGCCCTTCAGTACACATACGGCAGTGATCACCATCCTATTCTTATCAAGAACTCATCAGCCCTGACTCCTGAAAGTTTTGTTCCGAAATAGAAAATAGAATCTGCAAACTGGACAGAATTTGAATCCCACATAAACCACGAAATGCTGGAATATACGATGACCGATGACATTGATGAATCCTTAAATAATTTCAACAGCATTATTCTAAGAAGCGCAGAACTCTTCATAGGATAAACTATGAGGACAAACAAAAAACGAACACCTGTACCATGGTGGAATATGGAATGCCATACGTCTATTCGTGCCGCCAAAACAGTACTTAATAATTACAAGAGGCACAAGACAATCGAAAATAAATTAGATTTCAAAAGGCTCAAAGCGAAGGCACGGCTTATCATCAAAACAGCTAAGAAAATATATTTCCGAAATAGACAGCGCCACTCTCATCAGTGAAGTATGAAAAAGAATAAGAAAATTTTCAGGACTAAAGTACACACCAGTATTATCTCGACTAAAGATTAATGATGCAGTCACAACCTCTCCTCAGCTAATGGCCGACGCTTTAGCCAATCACTTTAAAAGTTTGTCTTCAAACCGTAATTATGATAATACCTTCCTTGAAAACAGATTAGTGGTGGAAAATTCAGAGCTACTTCAAGACGAAGACGAAAACTCTCCACTAAACATACCCTTCTCTATGGAGGAACTTGAAAATGCACTTTATAGCATGAAAGATGCTAGTCCTGGACCAGATGATATCCCAGTCACATTCTTAAAACACCTTCCTGAATCTGCGAAAACACTCCTTCTCCAAATATTCAACTGTATCTGGAAACATGATAAATTTCCTTCAATATGGTCAACAGCATACGTTCTACCTTTCCTGAAAAACCAAAAGTCAAGTCTGGAACCTGACTCGTATCGACCTATAAGTTTAACCTGTTCAATGTGCAAGTTAATGGAGAAAATGGCTAATTACAGATTAATGTGGACCTTGGAAACATCAAAATGTTTAATATCCGAACAAAATGGTTTTAGACAAAATCGATTCGGCATCGATAATATTCTCGAACTGGAAAGTGATATCCATGAAGCACTGTCGATTAAACAATCATGTATATCCATATTTTTTTATTTGAAAAGAGCATTTAACACATGCTGGAGATTTAATATAATAAAAGAACTCCACTCATGGAATATTCGTGGTAATTGCCTCAGATTTATTAGTAATTTTCTTAAAGGCAGATCATTTCAAGTAAAAGTCCATAATTCTTATTCCGAAAGTCAAACTGAAGAAAACGGAACTCCTCAAGGCTCCGTACTTAGCCCAACACTGTTTCTAATAGCTATAAATAAGATTATCAAAGATATACCAAAGCCTCTCAAGGCTCGCTTATACGCAGATGACCTGGTAGTTTATTGTAAAGGCAAAAATACCACTTTGATGACAAATACATTTCAATCCTTTCTCACACAATTAGAACAATGGTCTCAGCACACCGACTTCAAATTCTCAGTTTCAAAAATAAACGGAGTACTATTTTCTAAAAGGAGTCCAGAATCTTATCCAAAACTCATTCTATACAATGAAGTTATTTCATTCAAGCCATCTGTTACATTTCTCGGAATGTGGTTGGACCAAGAACTTTCTTGGAAAGAACATATTATCATGTCATAAAAGGCTAAACATAATGAAGACATTAAGTAACAAACACTGGGGATCTGATTATAATATGCTGCTAACTATCTACAAAAGTTTAATAATATCTAAAATAGACTATGGATCAATTGCTTACGCCTCTGCATCTAAAACAACATTAAAATTACTTGATACTGTTCACAATCATGGGCTTAGAATTGCTCTTGGAGCTTTTAGAACAACTCCTGTCGATAGTATTCATAGTGAAACGGGTGAACCTCCTCTACATTATCGAAGAATGTATCTAACATTATCACATGCTACCTCAATTGCATCGAATAAAAACAAGCCCCTTTATAATAACACCTTCACCAATAAATATCTACATCACTTCAGCAATAAGCCCCAAACTACGAAAGGATAAGAATATTCCTAAATAATTTGGACATTCAATTTCCTCCTGTATTTCCTGTAGACTTGGATCATCCTCCACCCTGGACCATCAAAACCCCTAGCGTTATTACAACACTAAGTATATTTAACAAAAACGAAGTAAACTCAGCAACATTAAGGGATAAATTTAATTTAATTTTGGAACAACAATACAGTGACTGCAATAAAATATACACTGATGCACCAAAATGTGAAACAGGGGTAGGGGCTGCCATTGTAAATTCGGGGAATATTTCCCAATACAGACTTCCTTCCAGCCTCAGTATTTTCTATGCTGAACTTTTTGCTTTATACAAAGCTCTCCAACTCGCAGACATTTTCAAACAGCCTCATTCTTAGCGACTCCCTCAGTGCTTTAAAAAGTTTGCAGCAAATGTACCAACAAAATCCTATTGGAAAACTGATAAAGGCTGAATTACTGGAAGCCGAGCTGAATTCTAGAAGCGTTAAGTTTATATGGATACCATCGCATATTGGAATCCAAGGCAACGACAAAGCAGACGCTAGTGCGCGTGACGCGATCTTTAATATTAATTTGGAAAGTGAGTGTCGAAGCGTTGCTAGTGATTTAAAAGCATTCTTTAAAATGAAAGTGTATAGTGCGTGAGATCGCGATTGGTCGAATTCCAGATCAAAACTAAGGGAAGTAAAGAGTAATATATCTCCATGGCAACCTACTACTAAAAATAGCGCGGCCTCGACTAGGTCACTCAAGATATACTCATTCCTATTTATTCACAAATAGTGAACCCCCGATGTGTACAACGTGTAATGTCGTAGACAGCATAAAACATGTCCTTATTGCATGTCCAAAATACACAGTCGAACGAGCAACAGTTTGGAAGTTCTCCTCGGAAAAGACTGTCAATATCCTAGGCGAATCATAGACTATTTAAAATCTATAAACTTATTGTATAAGATCTAATGTTATTAGATTATTGTATTGTCGCTAATAACTTTTTGGTGGATGCGACATGTTTCAATAAAAAAAAAACATCAAACAAACAGGGAAGCCTCACAGTGTGGCATATTATATGCCACACTGACCTATTTTTTCTAGACGTTAATGATGATGATGATGATGATATAAAATTGAAGTTGAATATATATATTTTTATATTTGACTCATTTTTACTCATCTCTCCTTCATCATTCTTTTCATCTCCATAATCCTTTTCAGTCGTTAAAATGCTTCTTCCATTATTGAGGGCAACACTCCATTGCGTAACTGAAATGAGATCAAAGGAAGAGGCGTGAGAGGCAGATTAAAGAAATTCTCCACTTATTGAAAAAAACCTTTCTTAAGAAACTTCAAGTTTGGTATGGTTATAGCATTCTATCGTTATTCTGAAATACACATGACCTTGACCAGAAAAAAATTCCTCTGCGGCGCAATTTTTGATCCGCATGCAGTCATGTGTGTCCCCCCCCATAACATCACTCTGGGTGCGCCACTGGGCATACATGTAGACTTCTAAACAATAATTTCAATTTAATTATTGACCCTTAATAAAAAAATGGATATTTTTTCTATTAGAGAGGTTTCAGATAATGCTAATAACGAAACTGTTTATACCTAAGCTTTAGCACTTATCGTTCGTCTGCTAAAGCTCTGTTCTAAACAGTAATTTCAGTTTGATGAAATACCCTGCATCAAAATCCGGACATTTCTTCTCCACTGGAGAGGTTTCAGACCATTCTGATTCCGAAACCATTCATACCTAGGCTCTAGCAGTTACCGTTCATCAGCTAAAACTTAAAATGGACTTATAGTCTGACACCAGAAGCTAAAATATAAGACTACAAACTTTTCATAGAAGTCTAAAAGGAAAACAACCCATTAGAGAAATTGGAAATCTGATTATTGAAAAAATAAAACAGAAGAAAATTGCAACAATCATTAGCTCCACGTTTGTTCTCAACAATGATGCTAAAATACATAAAAAGAGAAATAAAGCAAGACAATTCAAAATATTGCTATTGGAATGGATTCATTGGCCAAAAAAAGGTAACAAATTAGCTAGATGTGCCTGCTGATGATGTCTCAAGAAATTAGAATTGAACTTAACTCTCCTAAAGAGGTAAATAATAAAATTAACATGAAAAAAATCTTTTGGATTTGATCTAATTACCGGAGAAATTACAAAACAGCTTCCTAAAAAAGCAGTAGTTAAATTAAGTAATAATAAATAATTTAGACTAAAATATAACGTGTCTTGGCTTTGAAGAATTTCAGAAGAAAAATGCTACCTAAACTAAGTTAAGTACTTCATGGAGCGTAAGGAGTTGACATGCCAAGATTCTTTGAGAAACTACTGTCGAAATTAAAACTATTGTCAAAGAAAGAGAACTGATTCCACATCACTATTTTGAGTTTAGAAATGAATAGTCGACAACTGAACAAATTCATCCAGTCCTTCTTGTTGTAATAAAAGCATTTAATACAGTTTGCCATGATGGGTTAATACATAAACTTTTCCAGTAAAAACAATGTTCAGATAATTTTCAATCATACATTTAGCAGTATATACTAAGCAGCCAACAGAATTGGAAAAAAATGGAGATAAAAATTGCCAAAACTAAATAACTACTAATTAAATGTTAGTTTTACCAATAAGAGAATGGAATATATTCCAATAACATTCAATAATACTCTACTTATGACAGGCAATTCAGGAAGTTCAGCAGAAACTATGAAATAACACTTCACTATACAAGTAAGAATTTTTGGTGTATGATAGGTATATGAAACAATGGAGATAAATTAATGGTATGAAGAAGGTTATATAAAAATATATGATGGGTTAGTAATATAGACCAGCAAAACGTTCTGTAAAGTGCAAAAAGATCAAGATTCATTGCTTCCGTTGCTTCTTACTAGTCTGAGTTTCCAGTTATAACATGCACTTTAACTACCTTACCATTGATTTGTTAACCATCTAGATTCTAGATGGTTAAATGAGTTCAAACAAAGTTATGAACTTACTAACAATTTAATTTAAATTTTAGGTTGTATGATCAATATAGTTTCCAGATAATACCTGTATTAGGACAAATTATTGCAGGCCAATGGCAACCTTATAAATATTTAGTTGAGAGTATAAGGCAATTTCCTACTCAGGTAAGTTATCATTGCTTCTTCTGAGGCTGTATTAATCAAATACAAGAATAATTATCTATAAAACCAATATCAATTTTAAAATATTGTTCTACAATCGCCAATACTTTGTGTATTAAAAGTGCGAATTTCAGTTGCATTTATCTTTTTTCTGCAACGCATGATTAGAAATTTCAAGTTCAGTTTAACTCTACAGATGTACTAAAATTCACAATTTATTGATTTATGCATCAGTTTTCCTCTTTTTGATTGTAATTGTAACTGATTTTGGGGGCGAAACATGTTTGGAATAGTAATGAAAAATTAAACAGCGGTTAAACACCTATATTTTCGAATTATTATTGGAGATACTTCAAGAGTCAACAACTAGCCTCCCTTCTATTCTAATCTAGTATTTTCCTAGAAACATTTTTAATAATTATATCGGCATACAAAAGCATTCCCAAATGCATTTCATTATGGTTTTAAGTTTATGCGCTGTTGCCAATTTCGGGCTCTACAACGTCGTTTGGATATACCAGCTACCTAACCACAAATATACAGTATTTGTATAAAACGGCAGCTCCCTCTGAGCTGAAATGGCGTGAACTAATTCTGTATTTAACGTCGAATTTCGCAGACTTTTCAAGCCCACCTATAAATTTTTCCATAGGACCCTAGCACACTCCCCTACCTTTTTACAAGGGAAAGGGACCACAAGGGAAAACGTTACCAGACCCGAAGCCGGGTCTGGTAACGTCACGTTTGGTCTCATAACGTCTACAGAATGTATCAAATTGGGTCTGTATAAGCGGAATAACATATATATATATATATATATATATATATATATATATATATATTGAACTAGTTACCTAGTTCTGGAAACAAATTTACACAAATAACTATCATAAAAAGTATAGATTATCACGGGAGGTGTGTCAGTAGACACAACCATTAGCAAGAAAATGACAATTTAAGTATAAAGTTATATAAAAATTAGTGAAATATGTACCAATCTTATTAAATATGAATGTGATTATTTTAAAAAGGATTATGAGAACAAATACCAAACACAATATTATTTAATTAAATACAAAAAGTTACCTGCACAAGTAATTCCGAATATATGTCAAAGTCAATGAGTTCCACAATGTGCTGAACACTGCCGTAGGAATGTCTGTAGATATTAATTGCCATATTATAACTTGAAACCTAAAAGAATTAAAAAAAGAATATTTAGTCTAGTGTTTGATTAGCATAATTACACATGTTCCAATAGTAAAAGTTTATGATTTCATAAAGAATTGAAAACTGTATATGAAAAGATAGATGGAACACAGCTCAAACTTATGAAAGGGAAATTAATAAACAGGAAGTAATGAATCTTAGTAAATTTATAATTGCCAACTTAATTTTATTGATTATTTATTGCATACTGAAAAATAATATCAAAAACAAAAATAATCAATAGTTTATATGATATAAATATAAAATAAGATTGAAAATTAAAAAAAAGGATCAATTACATAAAGGTAAATTAATAATTTTGATTCATATTTAGGCAGCCTACGAGTAAACATCGATTATCGGTCGTCTAAACAATACATTTACCAGTTACGAGTTTTTATTCCTTTTTACGGTGTTGTGAAAAAGTTGATGGCTATATAATGTGAGATTCTACATCTTTTGTGAATGAACTTACAAAAATACATTTATAAACAGTTAATTTCATCAACTGAAGAACCTAGTTTTCACCAGTGGCGGACCATTAACACAGGTAACTGTTATTTCCTTTCATTCCCAAGAGTCCATCTAGGACTCTTGTCCTATTACTCTGTAGAGGTTTTGGTATCCAGGACCTCTTACAAAAATGGATCAAACTGAAACACAACCTCAACCATCCTCATCTATAACACTAAATACCCCCACTATTACAAAATCTTACGTAGCCGCAGCTCAAACAAAACCCCCCCGCCAACTTTTCCTAAAAGAGAACAGGCAATTGTTATGCATACTATCCCCGATACAGCTCTTTTTGAATACATAAAAGCTATTGGTGAAATCGTCAATCCAAAAAATGTTACCTTTGCTTCTAAAATATCGAACAACCGTGTGTGCATTTATTTAAGTTCCACATCTATCGTCGATAAATTACTCAAAACACACGATAGCATATCTGTGAAATCAACTATTATCCCTATACGTAGACTTATTACACCAGCCAAACGAATACTGATATCTAACGTATCCCCTACTATACCACATTCTATCATTGAAAAATCACTCGAAAACATAGGCCTTCAATTAGCCTACCCTGTCTCATTTTTGAAATGTGGTGTACCAGATGACAACTATGCACACATTATGAGTTTCCGAAGAATGACTTTTGTTTTACCAGATTCAGATAATTTTTCCTTGCAAACGTCTCTCTTAATAACACATGATAATACTCCTTATAGAATTTTCATCTCCACTGACAAACTGGAATGTTTTCTGTGCAAACAACCCGGCCATACTGCCGAGGCTTGTATTAATCCTCCCAGTAATCCTATCCAAAATCCATCACTGCATACAAACGATTCACTCCCAATGTCCTCCCCCGTAATCGTATCTGAAATTTCAACTCCCATTGTTGATCAAACTAATACAAAATCAACAGACCCAGGACAACTCCCCAATCTCACTGTTCAACACATGGTCAAAAAAGAGTTCTATCCTCGGCCAGCAACACGGAAACTCCTCCCCAACTTTCCCCCTCTTCAACCCTCACAGAAAACCAAATGCCTCCACCATCATTTACATTATCCCAAAATACACCTAAGCCTACTATAAAAAAACCTAAAACATCTCCCAAAGAAGATTCCAAACTGTCAGCCAGTGTCAATATTGCAGTACACGAACTCTTTAAAAATAAACCGACTGATCTCACTCTCACTCAAACCCAACTGACTGCCTTCTTAGAAAATTCATTTGGCAGCTCAGACCCATTCAACGAAGCCCTTTCCTTTACTCCAAATATTCAAGGACTTCTAAACGATTTATCTCTCCTACGCTCCAAAACCAAAGAACGATCCCTTAAAAATCGAATCTCGAGAATTCAAAACAAAATAAAACATCAACTTAATGCTGAAGATACATCCGATGATAAAAGCAGCTGTACATCTGAAAATCCAACTGATGATGAGCTAAATATACATCAGTACCAACACGACCAACAATCAACATAAGTACACACAATTTCTCGCAAAGCATTCTTTTTCTATTTTTAAATATCATTAACCTTCAAGATAATACAATGGAATTGTGACGGTTTCTTTCCACGTCTGGAAAGAATCCAACAACTTATATCCGAGCAAAACATCCAAATACTATGCCTCCAAGAAACAAACTCAAAAGTCTGTAAACTGCCACAATTAAAAAATTTTGAAGGCTATCACTACATACGTGAAAACTGCAATAGAGCTAGTGGTGGTACATCTATATTCACCTCTAACGAACTATTCTCATCGCTTTTGCCTCTTACCACCGATCTTGAAGCTATAGCAGTAACTATTTGGTGCCCAAATAAACTAACTGTCTGTAGCATATATATTCCACCTAACTATTCGCTTACAGAAGTGGAATTAGTAAACCTCATCTTCCAACTCCCTCATCCATACATTCTAGTAGGCGACTTTAATGCTCATAATAACCTATGGGGATCTAATTCAACATCTGGCAGAGGAAGAACCATCGAGAATGTAATAAATTGCTCTAGATCATGCCTACTAAACACAGGATCCAATACTCACCTCAATATTTCTTCTGGGTCTTTCTCTGCTATCGACCTAAGCCTCTGTGACCCTAAGTCGGCCCCTTTACTAACTTGGCACGTTGAAGATGATCTGTATGACAGCAATCATTTTCCTATAGTCATTTCTTCCGATGAACCTCCTAACCAACAAATTTCAACAAGAACATATTGGCAACTAAACAGCGCTAATTGGGACAGCTATATGTCTCAAACAGAAACTACATTATCCTCCCTTATTCTATCTGAAAATATGGATAATAACATACTGCTCTTCACAACATGCATTATATCAGCTGCTGAGACCCACATAGGTAAAACTAAACATTCCTACAGACACAAAACTGTTCCCTGGTGGAATCCTTCCTGTAAAAGTGCGGTAGAACAGCAAAAATTGACACTAAAACTGTATCGACAGAACAGAACACCCGAGAATTTGATTAAGCTCAAGAGAGCCAGAGCAAAAACAAAATATATCATAAAGCAGAGTAAAAAATCCTCCTGGAAAAGCTACATTTCATCCATAAATGAAAGCACTCCTCCAAATCAGGTTTGGAAAAAAATTAAGAGTATTCAAGGGAAAAATACCAATAGTAAAATACCAAATCTCATATATAATGGAAATATAATAAATAATAACCAAGAAATAGCTGAAATTATGGCCAAACATTACGAAGCTAAATTCCGTAGTAAAATTTCCCCGACCCCTGCAAAAACTATGTCACCAGGCCCTTCTCTAATCAAACTTGACGTAGATTCCCTCAATATACCCTTCTCTCCACAAGAACTTACTACTGCATTAAAATCCTGCAAAAAAAATGCAGCTGGGCCTGATGACCTGCCCTACATTTTTCTCCAAAATCTCGATACCTTAGGACAACTAAAACTTCTGGAACTATTCAACCTAATCTGGTCCTCCAAAAAATTTCCATCCCAATGGCGATTATCCATTATAATACCTATTAAAAAACCTGACCAAGCACCTACCTCACCTAAGTCCTATAGACCCATCTCACTAACATGCACTATGTGTAAAATTATGGAAAAAATGATTAACAAGCGACTTGTTTGGTACCTAGATAAATACAAGATTATATCGAAAGAACAATCTGGATTCCGACGAAATCGATCAACTCGAGATAATTTGGTTATGCTTCATACACACATTGCTACAGCGTTAAATAAAAAACAAGAAATCATACTCGCCTCATTTGATATAGAAAGTGCATTCGACAACATAAATAGACAGACAATACTCAATAAATTAATGCTCTACAATATCAATGGAAACATGTTTAAATTCATTGAAAACTTTCTATCTCTTAGGTTCTTTAGAGTAAGTCTTAACGGTATTCTTTCAACAACGTACACCCAAACAGATGGAGTACCTCAAGGCTCTGTGCTAAGCCCCACCTTATTTAACCTTGTTACAAATGACCTCTGCTCCTACTTCACTGCTCCCATCAAACATGCAATGTACGCCGACGACCTAGTGATTTATTGTCACGGGCAATCAATGATCACTACTTCTTCCCTCATTCAAACTGCAGTAAATACTCTACAAAACAAAACAAGCCAACTGGTATTAAGATTATCCCCGACAAAATCCAAAATCATCAGATTTAGTAAACATTCATTACCCCCCATACCCAACATTTCAATCAACAACATCCCTCTCCCAGTAGTCAATCATTGCAAAATCCTGGGTGTGGTATTCGATACCCGTCTCTCATGGAAACAACACATCCTCGAAATAAAAAAGGAAGGTTGTAGAAGACTAAATCTCATTAAAACGCTCTCTAATTATCACTGGGGTGCTGATGAAAACTCTCTTCTAAAAGTGTACAGATCACTAATTCGACCGAAGCTTGATTACGGCTGCCTCATATACACTTCTGCGTCCAAATCACAAATAAATCTTCTGAATTCTGTGCAAAATACAGCCCTCCGCCTATGTCTTGGAGCGTTCCGCTCCAGTCCATCAGAAAGCCTTTATTGTGAAGCGAATGAACCTCCTTTGTGGATAAGGCGCCAGCAACTACTACTAAATTACGCAGTTTCTGTATCTTCCGATCCATCTAACCCCGTATATAACCTATTAATACCAACCAATCACAACATATCCAATATGTCACCAACTCCTACAATAAAAACCATACCGATGATTATAGAATCAATGCCTATTAAAGTCGATTTCTCACAAACAACCCCAATACCCCTCTCTTTAATGCCCCCTTGGACAAAAAACATTCCAGAAATCAACACATCCCTTACCAAATTCAAAAAAAACGAAACCCCCAACGCTTCAATTAAAAAATAATTTCTAGAGATAATAAACAGAAATCAACACGACTTGATATTGTACACTGATGCATCAAAAAATGAGACAGGAGTGGGATGTGCTGTTACAGCTTCCGAATCCCCTATATATTCATCCACTATATCCTCATTCTGTAGTATACACACCGGAGAATTATTCAGTATCCTACAAGCATTCAAGAACATATCCTTTCCTCACAAGAACGTTTGTATATGCACTGATTCTCTTACATCAATTAACTCCATTAAACATATTTTCACCGAACATTCTCTTGTACAAAATATACACGACACCTACCAATCAATCACTTCCCAAAACATAACAGTTACCATCTTATGGATACCATCCCATATTGGTATTGAGGGCAATGAACTGGCCGATCAGCTAGCTAAAAACACCACAACACCGATAACACTATACAAACGGCAAAAGATCTTAAGCAATTCATCAAACACAAATTCAAAAGCCTGTGGCAACAACACTGGGATTCCATCAATTCAAGCCTACACAATATCCAGCCTTCGATAAATCACCCATATCTCACCGAACCTTCTAAACTTTCGAGACAAAACTTAGCAGTTATGAGAAGACTACGAATTGGACACACCAAACTTACCCACGGTCACCTGATGTCCCGTAGCAACTCTCCATATTGTCAAAAATGTCAATGTAGCATCACAATCAAACACATTCTCACTGAATGCCAACAATACCTAACAGAAAGACAGCAGCTCCACCTTAATTCCAACATAGAAGAATTATTGAGTAACCCTAACGAAGCAATTACAGTACTGCAGTTCCTAAAAAATGTACAACTTTACCACAAAATTTAACTCAATGTACTATATATTTATGTATTAACATTAATATGTTCTCCTATTATTAATTAACTGTACCTGTGTGAGTGGCCATTGTAGCCGAACACGTTAAATAAAGAAAAAAAAAATTAATAATTTAGGTTGTAGTTTTTGTAAAAATAATTATTTATAAAAATATCTAAACAACATGTTTATATGTAAATTAGCTATTGTATTATGAAAAAAGGACATGATATATATTCCTTAATACAATAGAAATAATAGTGAACTAGTGTGAATATCCTCCAGAACAATTAAATTAAATAATTCAGATTTAGAACTAAAACACTTTGAAATGACAATTTTTTATTCAAAATAACAGATAAGTGAGCTTTGGATTAATCAAGCGAGGAGGTTGTTGATTTTGAAAACAAGAGAAGAGAGTTTTCGGGTGATGGAGAGGAAGCGTCGATAGAGAGACTCTTTGTTTAAAAATTTATCAGAAATTGGTATAAATGTTAAAAAACACAATCAAAGGTAAATCAAAGCATTTAACTATTGTTTATAATCCTGTGTAAGGATGAAGAAGTGTAGAAAGTGAATATCTCCTGAGAGATATCTACAAGAATTTGGAGATGCGAGTTGCAGCCCGGCAGAGAATTCAATATTAAGGTCTGTGTCTTTACAATTACATTCATTGGAATTCCATATAATTCTTTATAAAGAAAGTGAACATTAAAAATTTATCAGAACGTTCAAATTGAATAAATTCATTAAATGGCCAAGAACATTGATCATATGATGCATCATAATTTTATCTCAATTGAGAATTAAACAGTTTTAGTTAATAATAATATTTGTACTTACTTGATATAATATAATTCACTGTATATGTTCACGAGCATCATGAATTTTCACATAACCTCTCATTCTTTCTCTTATCTTCAGCATGAATAACTATTTGCCTATTACTGTCTTCACTTTCAACTCACTCACATAATTTTAACTAAGTATACTTATATGTAATTGATTATTTAAAGTTTATATCATTAAAATTGTTTCACCATTATAGACGCGCTGGTAGTGTGTTTAACAGTAAAGCTATTTCTTATAGAGGGGAGAGTATCCTCCTATCGTTTCAATTATAACAGCGCATGCGTTCAGATTTATGCGCCGACGCACTGATAGGAACATTCTTATACCGAGAAATGTATCTGATATAGGGTGGAACAAAAACACAATTTTCAATGTTTAAATCTTATCGCAAATTTTCATAATAATTTATTAAATTGTTTACATTTGAGTGTTGGTATTTTATTCTCATCACATCCATCAGAAAATTTTCTATTGTCAACATATTTCAATAATTTTATATAGGAGAAACTTCAGAAATTAATTTTCATAAAAAAATTTTACAAGGAAAAAGGTAAGGTTTGAATTAAATTTGTCAATCACTGGTATTAATGCATCCTGAACTCAAAGGGAGGAGTATCATACTTCCGACTGAGATAAATAAATATAAATATAACAGTTGATAAAAAAATTAACATCTTGAGCTAGCCGAGGTAAAACAAATACTATATTAAATAATACTGTATTAAATAAATAAATAATGATGAATACTTACTACGAAGTCACTGAAGGGGGAAGAAAAAGAACCAGGTACAGAGCGCAACTTTTAGAACTATGGAGAGAAGCGTATCCAGATAAGCCGTTTACCGCGCAACATCTTGCCGCACAAATATCAAACATGTCGACTGATATCACCAGACCAAATGCAAGCTATGGGAGCAGAAGCTGAATGCAGCGCCCAAAACAGAAGACCGGACGCTATCAGAAGGTCAAATGGTAGACTAGGCTTATTCCCACCAGCAGCGGCAGCACCATCTACAAATGAACCGGCTGTTCGAAGGGAAGATGGCGAAACACAAGAGCAGACACCACAACACTACGACATAAATCTCCTGTTCCAAGAAGATAACCACAACTTTGAGGGTATGCCAATGCAAGTCAGACCAAAAATATTAAGGCTTAAAATAAATGCTGAAGCAAAGAAGATCATCACCCCAATCAACACAACGTTGTGCGCGGAATTTGATAATTCAGAAGATCTGGAGGATCTATGCCATAATATATATTTTGCAGCTAGAGTGGCCAATAGCATATTAGACCAAAAACATCCCTTAGAAGGAAATAAAGAAACGCGGAAGCCACCCTGGGAACGGAGGCTTGAAGAAAAAATCGCTAGCCATCTTAAAGAAATAGCTATTATTCACACATTCCTAAATTACCAACAGCCTAGCCAGAAGGTAAAAAAGAAAATGAGAACGTTTGCTCGAAAGGCAAAAATAAAGCCAACGGACCCGCAATACCACCAAAAGCTAATAGAACGGTCGGAGTTCCTAAAGCAAAAGATAACCACGATGGGCTGCAGGATCCGAAGATACCACAAAAGAACGCAGCGATACCAGCAAAATGAATTGTTTAATAACAACCAAAGGCTGTTTTTCCGAAATCTAGACGCGGACAATACAAACCAGCGCGCGGCGGCTCCAACACGAGAGGAAATGACAAAGCTCTGGTCAAAAATCTGGTCCGGGAGAATAGAACATAGAACACGACATGCGAGCGGAATGGATAGATGTTGAAAGAAACAACTCCCATAAATATATACCAATGATTGAGACGATAGTAACAGTGGAAGGCAATGCGCACAAAAAATTGGCTCACTTCATACAGCACTGGGTCAGAAATCCACAGAGCATACCATTATATTTCACTCATGGTATGACTCATATGCTTTCAAAGAAAGGAGACCTATCACAACCAAAAAACTATAGACCCATTACATGCCTTCCATCAGCATATAAAATACTTAACTCCGTCATAAGACACAAACTAGACTGCCACCTAAAACATAACAACATCCTAGCATGGGAACAAAACGGCTGTAAGCAAAAGGCTAGAGGAAGCAAGGAAATCTTGATAATCGACAATGTAATCACGAAACAGGCAAGACAACGTCAGAAAAACATATCTATCGCCTGGATCGATTATCAGAAGGCATTTTACTCAGTTCCTCATTCATGGTTACTGGAAGTTTTAAATATCTATAAAGTGAATCAGCAAGTTATCGACTTACTCCGGCATCTGATGACATCATGGCGAACCACTCTATTATTCAGAGGAGCAAATACACGTACACAACGGAGGAGATCCCTATTAGAAGGGGCATATTCCAGGGGGGCAGTCTGAGCCCGCTATGGTTCTGTTTCGCCCTGAACCCATTGAGCAATATTCTTAACCGGAGCACATACGCATATGGAATCGATGACCAAGCAAAGCTGACTCATATTTTCTATATGGATGATCTTAAGCTCTTTGCTAAAGGAAGGGAGAAACTGGAAGGAGAACATAGTTAGACACTTCAGTGAGAGCATCCAAATAAAGTTCGGGCTTGAGAAGTGTGCTACCATCCACATTAAGAGAGGAAAACTCACTGAAAACGAGGATATCACTCTGGCAGATGGCAGTCGAATTAGGGAGCTGGGAGCAGAAAACCTTGGAATCCAGCAGAGCTACGAAATTCGTGATAAAGAAAACAAAGAGAAAGCCGAAAAAGAGCTTATGAGGAGAACAAGCAAGATATTAACATCCCAGCTTAATGCCAGAAACAAGGTGGCAGCAATTAACATATGGGCCATACCAACAATAACCTACACTTCTGGAATACTCACCTGGTCTAAAACAGATATGGAGAGGTTAGACAGGAAAATCAGGACCCTAATGACCAAACATGGCATACTGCACCCTAACTCAGCTATCGAGTGCATATATTTGCCACGATTAGAGGGAGGGCGAGGAAAAGAAAGGAAAGAAATGGAAAAATTAATAAAATACTTCCGAAATACAAACTAACCAGTTCATAAGAGTGGCGGTCTGGGACAAAAAAATCACAGCCCTTAACCTTGCTAATCTTGCGCCTCCTGAAACAGAGAATCAATTAGTACAAATGAAAATAAGCTGGGAAGGAAAAGCGCTACACGGAGGTTTTACATTTCCCTACATCAAACAGAAGTAGATATGAAAGCATCCAATACTTACCTAGCGGCATGATACCTCTTCCCGGAAACCGAAAGAACAATGTTGGCGATACAGGATCAAGTCATTAGAACGCGAACGTACTCCAAACACATATTAAAACAACAAGTTGAGACCACCAAATGTAGATGGTGCAACACTAGCGAAGAGACCATTCAGCGTTCGTCATCTGGCTGCACAACAATTGCTGCTACCAGATACCTGGAACGACACAACAATATGGGCAAAGTCGTTGACAAATTAATATGCCTGCAAAGGGGTCTGTTGAATCATTTTACTGTACACTACAAATACGTGTCGCAACCCGTACTTCAAAACAACACCGTGAAAATTTACGGGGATTTCACAGTTGTTACAGATAGACCTGTGGAGCACAACCGGCCGAACATGGTGATTTGGGATAAAAGTGATAACACAGCCGTCATAATTGACTTCGCAGTGCCGCAGCACTACAATATGTCTAAAGCATATGCGGAAAAAATAACTAAATATGGAGCGCTTGCACAAGAGATGAAATTTATTTGGAACTTGGAGAAGGTAACAATAGCCCCTTTATTTATAAGCGCAAACGGCCTTGTCCATACAAAAACAGTACGATACATAAAAGAACTGAACTTACCTAAAAACAACGTAATGTGGATGCAAAAGGCCGTAATACTTGGAACCGTTGGAATCATCCGGCGGATCATCTCCCCCTATTGACAATGGTAGTGCCCTTGGCTGTGGAGTGGCACGGACATTATCAAATACCACCGAAAAGGTGTGAAAAGGTCCTCCAGTTGCGTATATATTATACAAAGTGTCGCGTATGGGTCTTCCAACATTGTTGCCTATTCAACTAATTACAAAGAACATTTTATAATATTTTTTTAATTCTAACCCTTCTGTGTTTTAAGTGTTATCGCAATTTTTTAATTATTTATGATTTTATTAATTAACAATTTTTAATAAGTTGAACATAAAAACCCTGACCATTGCTTAAATAAAAGTTTGAAAAATTGTTTTTTCTTGAAGCTATTCTTCAAATCTCCGTAAGAAAAATAAAAAATTTTGAGTTATCAATTTTTGATAAAACAGTAAAAACTGAAATAAGGGATCAAAAATTCTTTTAAATATATTGATTGATTTGTTTTTTTATTAACAGTTTCGTAAAAATCATATTTTTAAATTTTTTACTACCACTGTTATAAAGATCTGCTTTATTTATAAGGTAATTAAATTTTTTTAGGAAAGCTTATCTGATTAAAGAAATCGTTCTTTGTAAAATGTTTTATGGTTTATAAACGCATGTGTTAATTATTACCAATTTTTTTATGCAGATAAATATTAATGTTACGATTTTCTTTTAAAAATCTTAATTTATATTGCTCTTTTATATTCTGAAGAAATTTTTTTTATTTATTGTTTATATATCTACAAAGTGGTTCTAAAAATATGGCATGTGAAAAACATCGGTAATGAGATGTCTAAGATCCGATAACCGATAATTGGGGTTTGTTGCAGAAACAACCCTTATACACTGTGATATTTATAAAATGCGACATAGCGACTCCTGTACAAAACTGTCAAAAGTGAGCTAATATTTTTAGCAAATAGCGTTCATAAAAAATAATAACAGATTTGAAAAGATCGTTCAAAGATAAGTCCAAATGCACATTTAATATTATTAAATTAGTTCTGGTTTAATAAAAAAATGCATAATTTTGTTTAAAAAAGTTGTACGCCATTTTAATAAAACTTTTGAAATATAATAAAAGAGACGGTGTATTTGGCGCACTGGAAATTTAAAAGGTAAACGTGAAATAACGTGGCTCCGTTCCGCGTTGTGGCGAAATTTTGTCTTTTTGTATTTAGTTCTTTTTTCATAATTTTTGACCAGAAAGAAATTTTAAGTAGACACGTTCAAGACAAATTCATTTTGGTTATAAATTTATTTCTTTATATCAATACTCAAATTGATTTACGTTTGCTGCTAAACAGTGTCCCAATTGGAATCAATCAAGTTCAAAATTGTTTAACATCATTTCTAAAATGCATACCAATCTGGTACCACCATCATGTAGAAGAAATCAGGTCAAAATAAACCCACTTAGAATTGGGCATACAGTATTAACACATCAGTTTTTATTACAGAAAGAACTGGTTCCTTAGTGTGATCATTGTGCAATGTTATTATCAGTGCAACATATACTTATTGATTGTTCATTGTTTTGTGAAGAAAGAAGAGCCTCAAAGATTACCGATAAGGCTCAAAGATTACCATATAGACTATATTAACCAACAATTTAGACAAATTTATACAATTTTTAAATTTGACATTGTTATATAATCGGATTAAGACACACATTATGTAAGCATTTAAATTAGTGTTTGTACCTTGTGTACTATTGTACATGTATACTATATTGCCGCTCATAACCCTCGTGGTTAATGCGGCATTAAACATAAAAAAGTGTCCCAAACGATCATAAAAGTTCCGCCATACATTATTAATAACACTTCTACCAATTTTTCGACATTTATCAATAATGTCTTCGGTTCATATTCTGCTACCTTATTTTTTTTAGGAAACCCCATAATATTAAATCAGGGGATGCTAAATCTAGAGATCTTGCCGGCCAATGTATTATAACCCCACTACCTATCCACGTATAGAGCAAATTGCATGTATTTTTGTTATTTACTATTTAAATAGATCGCAATTTACTGATTAAAACAGTGTTAACAAAATTAAAATCGGTTTTAAAATAACGGAGGAATCTCGGAGTATCCGAACTCTGCCACAAAATGCAGGTAGTCATTACGGGTTGTTCGAACTCTGCCAGTGTTTAAAATTTTGGAGATTAACTACCAAACCAGTAGGGGTCTAATAGCCTAATCCGATTTAACAATTTACCTTGAACTTTAGGTACTCAAATTCAATATAAGAAAATATTAATAACATACATATATTTTCAACGTATATTTGTCACTTCTAAAAAATTACATCTACATTACATCTACATTACAATAAAATATATTCAATATACATAAACATATAAAAAAACAAAAAATTAAACGTGTGGAAGATTTTTACATGCAACCGTTTTCACAAACATAAAGCGAGAAATAACATTTTTCCTATATTGATCCAAATGATCATTAATGAAATTAATTTTAACATTAATAGTTTTTTTGGTTTTTTTCTGGCTTTGGTTTGCCGAACGAATTTTCGCGTATACCTCCGTTTGTAAATCCAATAACACACTAGTAAATTGAACAATGTTTGGATGTGCTTTGTAAAAAGAAGCACCGAAATGCGAATGAGAACTCTCACAAGAATTCGTTGTTCTCTTAAAAAAGGATGCATTATTTGCCCAAATAAGTGGTGGAAATATCGAATTTTGCGTTATATATGTTTTATTGACATAATTTCGGAATTCTATAACTCTTTCGTCATTAGGAAGCAAAAAATGTAGTTCATTATAAAAAAATTCTACAACTTCCTCAGGACTAAGATACATAATACCGAAATGTACTTTTAAGTATTCGCCAATTACAGAACCTTTCTGTCTGTACTCTTGTACCAAATGAAACTCCTGAATCTTACGAAACCAAGCTTGACAGAGATGAAATTTACAACCAAAAAGAATTTTATCTCTGCCTAAACATTCATATATAGCGTTATGAATGCTTAGTTCAAAATCTACCACGACTTCTTTAGGTTGAAAATTTAAGCCTACTTCTTTACATTTTTGTCTTAAAATTAAAAACAAATTTGAATATGTTTGACTTGATTTGTCCGGCAGCAAACAAAAAACAAGAGGTACGTAATAGCCGTTTTTAAAACCATGAATGGTAAACATTTGGTAAAAAAAAGTTGAACAGTATTTAAAAGTCCCATCCATCAAAATACAATCCGAATTACATAAAAAATTAAGGTTGGAAAAATAAATTTTTTCTTCTCGCCGCGTGAATATTTTTCCTTATTCGGTCAATATCTTCGGTGTTGATATCCTCCGCGAAATTATTTGACACCAATTCTTGCCGAATTAGTTTGGAGGGTTTCTCAGTGGGATCTTCAGTCGCTTTCCTTTTAATGCTGTTACTCAGCTTTTCTTGATAGGTTCGTTTCCATAGTATGATTGTGTTCTCCTTTGACTTCTGTGATTGTTTCTTCATCAGAAACGTGGGAGTACACTCTAACTGGACATTTTGCGTTACAACACTTCCATCTAATGTTTCCACATTTGCTAGTATTAGCTTTCGAAAATTTATAACTGTTCAACACTATTAATTTATTTCCTCTTTCACTATACATTGTAGATGCTTTGTTCTCCATTTTGGTCACTGTTTGCTATGTGTACTACACTCTTAACTTCTGTAGATCGATATGAAGTAACTGAATACAACTATAGCTCTTATATAGTGTAAGTGCATCAACATCCTTCCCCTAATCTCCTAAATATCGATCAAAACAATCAAGATTTCTTCAAAATATTTAATTCAAGAAATCTTTGAAACCTTTCAGAAATATACATAATTCTATGGGCCTCCGATTTTATCTATTATAAACCCTAATGACTCTAATAGGATTAAACTAAATGGTTGCGGCACAGTTCGAACATTTCAGTAATCCTCAAATTGATACAAGTCAGGTAAAATTTTATTTTGTGGCAGAGTTCGGATATGCTCAGGAATCTTAGGTTTAAGTTTGCTCGAAGCTCCTCTCCCTTCAAAACATGCAACATTTCATGACGTCAGCTGCCAGACGCTCACTTTTGTGTTTCACGGTGCGAATTCACTATACTTGGTATTTTCCGGTGTAGGTGTGTAATATTTTGGGGGTGTTTATATTGGCACATTATTCAGAAATTACGGTTTCCTTAGTTTCATCATATCCTAATAGACTATGGTGTAGGGTTTTTTGGTCATATTATGTGTAATTCTGCCTTTCACTATACAAATATTTCCTTCTCTTCTTACTTGTACGTATCCTACCGCATTGCCAATTTTTGATTCAGCCCTTTTTATATACTAAATCACTGTATTTATTTTCAATTTTTCTTAGAATCTTGATTGTAAATACGGTTTTAGTTTTAATATTGTGATCCTGTTGTTGATGTGACATAGTTGTGATAGTGGTATCCATCATATTATTTTTTGTTGTCAAAACCATTTGACATTATTACCAACAATTGTTGTTAGAAGATGAACATATTGATTATTTAATACATCTTAAATTTAATTATGAATACCGGGAGAGTTGGAAGTTACAAATGCCTAGCTTGATTAAACCAATTCACAAAAATAAACGACACATTCAAATACTTGCCCGAATTGATACATAATTTAATGACCCCGATGCACGTTTAATGCAGAGGACATTGGGTGTGCAGTTTTTATGATACTCATAATATTTATATTTTTGATTCATTAAATTATAAAATAGTTGATGATAAATATTTAAAAATTTTAAAATGTCTTTACCCTTTTTATACCTTCGAAGAATATCCTATTCTATTATATTTCCAACTGTTCAGCATCAAAGTAATGGTTATGATTGTGGTGTTTTCGCTATAGCATTTGCAGTATCGTTAGCTCTAGAACGAGCGGAACATTTACAACATTACGTTCTTGTGATGCACAATCATTTGATAGGAATTTGCAATTCTCAAACCATTTCTTCATTCCCAAAATTTAATGTTTGTTCAGTAGATACTGATGAAAAAAAGATAAATAAACGTATCAAATGCAGCAATATGTGGAGAAGAAAGAAAAGAAAAAGATCGCTTTCAATTCCTTCTTTAAGTAGTAGTCAAAAATGGATACTCGAATGTAAAGAACTTAATGATTTACACAGGTTAAATTTTGGAATGCTTATGGAAAATTATACGACTTACTTTCATCAAGACACACTATATATCCAAAGACATGAAAAGGTTAAACCTATTCAGCCTTGGGAAAAGCAAAATTAGATCCTTTGTAATTTTTTCATGCGTTATGTCACGAGTATCATTATATCAAACAATTGTTTACGATTCAACAATCACATTCAGAACGATGTTTAAAATATAATTATGTAAATAAATGTACAACTGAATATGTCTCACTATCATTACCAATATCGTCAGATGTTATTACTGCTAACGATTCACTAAAAAACTTTTTGTCGAAAAAAAAATTGTAAAAAAATGCACCACTTGTACTGAAGAAACAGATTTCATTCGAAAAATGACTATAACATCAGTTAGCTCATTCATAGTTCTAGCATTCAATTTGTTTCCAACTGGCAGTAAAACTGAAACAAAAGGCAAACGTCTCTGAAACCCATTCCTTCTGCAAAAACAAATTTACGCCGACAAGTGCCATATTTCATGAAGACAATCACATATCTAATGGTCGTTGTTCAGTATGATGAAAGATAACAAATCCTCATCATGGACAATGATTGATGACGAGGCAATCACAAAACAAAGATGGCCCGTTAGTGCATTTATTGCTACCAAAAATTAGACTTTTAATTTAAAAAAAATAGAGCTTGATATTTCATTTACAGTTTGTAGAATAAAAATAGTTTTTATTTAAAAATTGATTATATTGTACATTTATTGATACATCAATTTATCATGAAATTAACCATTCATGAAGAGTCGATATACAGCAATAAAAAAAGCTTATACTTTCTAGAATATCGATAATTGAGTTTTATCAGACTATGTAGATTCATGCGAATAAAAGAAAAAGAGGCTGCTGGGTTTATTGGATGGCAGCCAGTAATTTAAAGAAATAATGATATTATGTTAGCAAACTAGAAATCGCTTGTGAGGACTGGGGCGGAGGAAGCCACACTAAAATGATCGTACAAAATTCTGAAAACACTTCTAATTTGCTAGAAAAAAAGACTTTATATAGTTGGCTTAAAAAATATTCGAATAAGCGAATAAATTATTTTGTAGATAGTCTAGTCTTAGAAAAAAATATTTTCGATTAAGGAGTATATTCTTGTCATATGTACAATAAAGGAATTACTAAATGAACAATAGAACGAATTAAAAGATTAAATTACAAAAATTATTGAAATACTACCAAAATTGCCATCTACGGATGTCAGTAAAACTTTGCGCCATGTACACGTCTCCAGTGTTTCTAAAAAGAATAAAATTTCCATTTAATAAACAATTAAAGTACCTAATCAAATTTAAATCACAAAAATTTTTGAAATCACATAAAATACCATGTCGTTTATTAAATTTATCCAACTTTTTCTATTTTCAACTGATACAAAGAAACATTCTTTCAAATAATTCTCAATTTATTGACCGAAATTTATTCAGATAAATTTTTTATATATACATAGTTATTTATTTTCATAGGCGCAACTAGCATAAGATTTTTGGGGGGGCTGAAGCCCCAACTAGAAGGGAGGTCATCGCAGGTGCCCCGCCAGTAACAAAAAACGTTTGGTTGCCCCTGCGGGCGGCTGCTCTGACCTGCAAAGAAAGAAAATCTGGACCACGCCCAACTTTTGTCAAAATTTAACATTAATTTATAGTAAATACTATGCCCATCCCCGCATGTATTTTTTTATTTAGGGAAATTTTTAATTTTATAAAATCACTATTTTGTTCTAGGTAAACGATTAATGAAAATTATATTGATACTTTTACTAAAAATATTTTATTCAAAAATAAAGCTATAATACGAAGGTAAACATTAAAATAAAAAAATGATAGGTTTAAACAAATCTACCTAACCTAATTTAAATTAAGTTTGCGTTCTTCTTTGGCAAAAAGATCCACCACCTTATCCAAATCGATGTCGTAATCTCTTTCAATAAATAATACAGCCAAGTCTGAAAATCGACTTTGTCCCATAGTGGATCTTAAATAGTGTTACGAAACAACGCACTGGTATAGTCCCTAAATCCGACTCTGTCTAAGCCAGGTATGAAAGTTAAAATTATGGCGGACGCGAAGGGATTGTTTACGATTATGACTATCTTATCTAAACATTGTTTTTGTGACCAGTCTTATCTAGAAAATGCTAGAAAGCCAATTGTTTTTGAGTAAGCCGCAATCTGGAATTATCTAGTGAAAAAGGCATTAATATATAAGGAACCGACCAGGAAGAGTTAGTTTAGTTTATAATTTGACATCGTGAGATAAACAGGAAATAAGTTAATATAAATTAAGTGATCATATAAATTAGTTTAAGTGAATATACTGAGTATATATAAATTAAGTGTTAGTGATTAGTTTATTTTATTTAAATAAATTAGAATAACATTACATTGGTGTCAGGTGTGGGGTTATATAAATAAATTGCTACGTAAAAATGGCCAAGAGACTATGTGACCTCAAAGTGGCGGAACTAAGAGCAGAATTGGAAGATCGTGAGTTGGAAACGTCCGGTAAGAAAAGTGAATTAGTAGAAAGTGGCACTGGAAAATGACGGTTTTGATCCAGAAACCGTTTTATTTACTGACGAGGCTTCCACCTTAATCTCGTCAATTGCTGCTAACATGGACGAGAAAATTTCTGTCATGGAAGAGAGCATGGACGAGAAGATTTCTGCTAGGAAGCAAGACATTTCTGCCAACATGGACGAGAAGATTTGTGCTATGAAAAACGATATTTCTGCCATGGAAGAGAAAATTTCAACGAATGTGAAAAACGATATTTCTGCTTTGAAGAACGATATATCTGCCGATATCTTATTAATGAAAAACGACATTGCCGCTGACGTGGAAAATGAAATTTCGTCTCTAAAATCTGAAATCGAGAATAAGATGTCGACGATGGACGAGAAAATCGAGAATAAGATTACAACGATAGACGAAAAAATCAAGGAGTTAGAGGAAAATATTGCAGATTCAAGAACGCGAGGCACGCCAGAGGAAGAAAAGAAGACCGAGCAAACGAAACCTTGCAAGCCAGAAACACTACCTAAGTTTGAAGACATTGGCAGTTTTACCCGTGTCAAGGCCCCAACGTTCGATGGAAAAATGTCGTGGACCAATTATGTGAAACAATTCGAAGCAGCCGCTAGAGTGAATAAGTGGTCCGATAGAGAAAAGGCAGTGAACTTAACTATCGAGCTTCGGGGAGATGCCTTAGATGTACTTCAGACGATACCGCTTGAAGAAATGGATGACTTCGAGCTGCTGAAGAAGAGGTTGGACATGCGATATGGTCACGAACATTTGGAACAGTTGTACAGATTCCAGCTGAAGAACCGAAGGCGGAAACGTGACGAACCCCTTCAAGAGTATGACATGGATATTGCCCGACTAGTTCGATTTGCTTATCCATCAGCACCAGAGAACATGATGGAATGTTTAGGCATCCAGGCCTTTATTGACGGCTTATGTGACCACGATATGGAGAAGACGCTTCGATTAGCCCATCCTAAAACATTGGTCGATGCATTGACTGCTGCTCTTGAATATGAAGCAGCCACGATGGCTTCGGGATACAGCAAACGTAGGACCATACAGGAAAAAGGTGACGATGACAGACTTGACCAGATCGTCAACCTGTTGAAAGGTATGGTAGATGTGAAGCCGAAGAGCAGGCTCTGTAATTGTGGCGAGCTAGAGCATGCACGCAGTTCGTGTAAGCGTCCTACGACTCCTGCAAACCAAGAACCTCTTATATGCAAAGCAGCCAGGAAGGGCTCGCGGTACAACAAAGGTAGGACCATGCAGGAAGAAGATGACGATAACAAACTTGACCAGATCGTCAACTTGTTGAAAGGTATGGCAGACAAGAAGCCGAAGAAGATCAAATGCCGGAAGTGTGGCGAGCTACAGCACGTACGCAGTCCCTCTAAGCGCCCCAAGACTCCTGTAACCCAAGAACTTCAGTCACAGGGGAAATTAGACAGGGGTGAACATCCAGCTGGTGTGAGTCACCGAAATTACGACTCCCTGTCCAGACGGCCGTGCCCAACAGACTGCTCCCACTGCAACAAGGTGGAATCTAGGGAAGCTGCAGTTTCAAGAACTACTGTAGTCAACGAGGAATGGTCACCCACCAGGATCAGAGAAGATCAGGAGAATGATCATCACCAGAAGATGATCCGGCAGTGGAAGAAAGAAGATCGGCGACCTACCTGGCAAGAAGTGTCAAAATTTTCACCGAAACTCAAGGCGTATTGGACTCAGTGGGACTCCCTTGTCCTGGAAGAAGGGCTGTTGAAAAGAGTCCTTGAAAACGATGATGGTTCTGAGATGAGGAGACAGGCTAGTTATCCCGAGAACAAGAGTAGCTGAGGTACTGAAGAAGTTACACGACAGTCCATCAGGAGGTCATCTGGGAGTGAAGAAAACCCTTCAGCGAGTCCGTGAAAGGTTTTATTGGATGAACAGCTTCAACGATGTGAAGGACTGGTGTAAGAAATGTACGACTTGTGCTACGAGTAATGGACCACATCGCAAGAGAAAGGCACCCATGAAACAGTACAATGTTGGAAGCCCTTTCGAAAGGATTGCTTTAGATATCGCTGGACCATTTCCGACGACAGAAAACGGTAGCAAATACATACTGGTTGTAATGGATTATTTCACAAAGTGGGTGGAAATTTACGCTATTCCCGAACCAAGAGGCCAAAACTGTCGCGGATGTATTGGTGAAGGAATTGATCAGCCGATATGGAGTACCCTCGGAAGTCCACAGTGACCAGGGAAGAAGTTTCGAAAGTCATCTATTCCAGGAGATTTGCGACAAGCTGGGAATGAAGAAGACCAGGACAACAGAATTACATCCACAGTCAAATGGAATGGTCGAGAGAATGAACAGGACTATTGGAAAATATCTGTCCAAAGTAGTTTCCAGCCATCAGAGAGATTGGGACCAGTATATTTCCCTATTCACATTGGCTTATCGATCTGCCGTCAATGAGTCCACGGGTGAAACACCTGCGAAAATCCTGTTTGGACGTGAAATGAGGCTTCCTTGTGACCTGGAATTTGGCTGTCGGCCTGGAGAAGATCTAGCAGGAGAAGACTACGTGGTCCAATTGAGAAGAAGGCTGTACGATATTCATGAATTAGTTCGAACAAATCTTCAAGTTGCCAGCGACAGAATGAAAAGTCGGTACAAGACACAGGCCACAGAAGGCGGTTTTAAATAAGGGGACAAAGTATGGTTACACAACCCGACGAGGAGAAAAGGATTTTCTCCAAAATTACAAAAATCCTGGGAAGGTTCATACTTAATCAAGAAAAGGATCAATGATGTTATATATCGTATAAGCAAGATCCCCAACGGAAAACCAAAAATAGTTCACCAAAACCGATTAACGCCATTCGAAGGAGACCATGACCTAGAGAAAGGAGTAAACCATATTCGAGATGTATCTGACCCAACCTTCGATGAATTTAAGGGCGCGTATAGAGGTACCGGGAAAGCTAGATATGGAGTTACTTCAGAACAACAAGATTTGTTCACTCTCCCGGAAGATTATTCACTGGCACACAACATCCCCGCCCGTCTCAAGAACGCACGAGGGTTGGCATCGATCCGTCTTTCGAAAGAAGTTCGGGCAATTAGTAAAACTTGAAGACCAGATTCCAGCCCCTGGTAAGACACTGAAACTGAAACATAACACGTGGTAACTAAAAATGAATTTTTAGTTTAGTTTATAATTTGACATCGTGAGATAAACAGGAAATAAGTTAATATAAATTAAGTGATCATATAAATTAGTTTAAGTGAATATACTGAGTATATATAAATTAAGTGTTAGTGATTAGTTTATTTTATTTAAATAAATTAGAATAACATTACAATAGGTAACAATTCTGCGCATTATAGAAAATGATCGTTCACAGGTATGTAATAAATGCGAATACCAAAGAGAAAAATTTAAAGTAGTAAATTTCAGAACACACGGTAAAACATATTTTATTTCAAATATAGTTAAAAGTAGAATGCGACATACTTTTTGTTTAGCAAAATAACACAAACCCATAACAGTATTGAAACAAATAAAACATTTTACTAGGTCTAAATTAAATAATTGTTTTGTATACAAGAGTTAATAACGAAAATTGAGGCCGCTTCAAAACAAAAAAAAATGGATTATTGCAATTCAACAGAAAACCCCCAACCTAATTTAGAGGGATAGTAAAACCCAAGTTCAGAGCGACAGAGAGAGAGAGAGTCGGGCGAAAGACGCGAAGAGGAAAACTCCTCCCGTCACGGTAACGGGTATCAGTTTTTTTTTTGTGTTAGCGGCTTCATAGGAAAGAGTTTGTCTCCGTTGTGTCAGGGCGTAAAAGGGATACTTAGATATCCTTGATGGTGAACACTGTGCGGTGGCACAAACCGGAAAAAACTCGCCCTCAGGCCGAAATTCAGCATAGCTCGACACCGGTCACTAGCGTCGCACACGGTTTCTAGAGAGGTAGTGAAAACAGGCAGTAAACGAAGACCGGAAAAATGGGAGTTCTCCACGCAGTAAGTTTTTAAAACGCGTTGAGATTTTTTTTTACTTTGAGGGAAAATTTATTTGTTACTTTTTTTGTATACGCTGGTTCTAAACTTGGTATTCATAACATAATTAGATGCATAGGGAGAAACTATAACAGTGTATTGTTTTGTTCTAATTATTCTTCACGGGAATTGGACAAATTGGCAGGTTTCAGTTGAATACTGCAGGTCCAGGTTCACAATTGAGCACCGCTCGTTATATAGAATATGAGTTTATCATGTGTGATGACAGAGTAAGGTTTTCTCCAAAATTTTAGGAACATTGCGATTTCTTTAGGGGCATAAAAACCGACAGGAGTTAGGTACTAATTATTGGATTATATTATTTTTTATGTCACATAATTCATTCTCACATCAAAGATAGAAAATAAGCAAGGATTGAAAACCAAATAACTTTTGTACTTAGTATCAAGAGCCCGGAGCGTATGATTTTGTCTCCTTAAAGTCACGTTTTGAGTGAAGTTTCGCTACGATAAATAATTTTTTGATTATTTCAGGCGGGGTTAGGTAATCTCGTCCTAGTACGTAAATTAAATAAACATTATAGGTTATTCAAAGGCCTGAAAATTGCAACTCGGAATTTTTGTAATACGCACTGACCGTCGATAAACATTTATTACTCATAACTCAGCAGGATTTTAAACGTCTTCACTTTCACTTTCTGTTGATACAAAGCGCAATGACTCGAAACCACAATCGTTTTGTATAGTATTGGTTTTACAAGGACAATTAAGGATTTTCTTGCAGCAAGACAGGCTAATTTACGAGATAAGGGTTAAATCATACGCCCCTCGCACTCGTTGAATATATTTAATGATAAGTGGGTATTATTTTTTTATTGTGTGGGGTTTAATATTTGTTTTGATATTGGGATTATTTTTATATACAGAGAAAGTTTTATTATATTTTTTATACAACTTTGTGGTTTTCCGATACTTTATTCATAATCCTACCCCGAAGTTTCCCCTAGAGTGTGTATCACTATTGGATACGAGGCCAAACTGAGAGATCAATCCTGTCCTGGCGAAGGAAATCAACCGTTTTAAGTCCAGGCGTTCCCAGCCTACATCGGACTGGATTTTCCTTTTCACGCTCGGCTGCATAGTTAAAAAGAATTGGTGACAGAAGGTATTAGAGTGGTGACAGCGGACCCGGTACCGAGGGGTCAGATCTAATACATTTGGGGGGGGGGGGCAAAGTATTACACTAGGGTCATTTATTTATCACACTGTTTATAATAAAAGTTGCCCTCAAGTTTGTAGAGTTTATTACAGGTAGCTGAGGACACTGGTAGTATAATCGCTGCTTGAAATGATTTATAAAAGTTAAGTTAGGTTTATTTAGACAGTACATTTTTTGCTGTTTCAAAAGTAATCTGCTTATTTGATATTTTTAAGAAAATTTTTAGTACTAACATTTCTGCTTTTAATATACCTCTATCGATTTTTATAATGTCATAATAATGATTAATAAAATCAGTTGAACCCTCGTATTCCAGAATAAAAAAGTATCAATCGATTCGGCCAATTTTAAACTCTCTTCAGAAAATCGTTTTTTTTAAACCAACAACACTATCGAATATTTTATAAAATATAGTCGATCTCCAATATTCCAACTCCAAAACTGGTACGTCACCAGAATTCTCCAATGCTCCCACCGTTGAATCCGTCACAAAATCTTTTAACTTGGAAGAAAGTTGTTTTTTTCTTTTTGATGTTTCTGGTTCCAACGATATGTCATGTTTTTCAGCAAATTTTTTAATGGAAGTATGGAGGTTACCATAATAGGTCTCTGACCTCATGTTTTCTAAAGAAGATATAACACCCTTTATTACGTTTGAAGCCTTACCAAGAGTTGCTTCTTTTCCCTGGAGTTTCTTCGATAAAATGTTTAATACATTAAGAATTTCCTCCAAAACAAAAAGGTTTACCAAAAATGATGCTTCCTTAATACTTGCTAGTATACCTAGCGCAGTTACTGATCGAACATATTTTTTACCAATGATTTCATTTTCCAGGGTCTTTACAATTGCATCATACACAAGCTTGACTGCATAGCAACTTTTGTACCTACAATGCCATCTGATAACTGATTTATTTCCCAAGGCTTAATTTCTAGTTTGAGGAGGATTTCTTTGTATTCTCCTTGGTGAATTGGGTTAGAAAAATGTTCGTGTAATGCTTCCAATGTATTAAAAAAACTACAACAGATTGTATATTTTTACAAGCATCTACTAGCGCTATGTTTAGTTTGTGAGCTGAGCAATGAGTGTATATGGCACTGGGATACTTTTCTTTAATCTTTGCTTGTAAGCCCCCAATATGACCAGACATAACAGCAGCACCATCATAAGACTGGCCTATGAATAAAAGGTTAGAAATTTGAAGTTCTTCCAATCGTTCTGTAATTAAAACAAAAAGATCGGAAGCTGTTTTTGTGTCGAACAATTAATATATTTTAAAAAGCTCTCCTTAATTTCTAGCCCCCCTGCGTACCTAACGCATAGTGATAATTATTCTATCTTAAAGCTACGTACTTCATCGCACATTATTGCGCACATTCCACAAGCTTTAATTTCATGTATTATTTTTCCTAACGTTTGATCTGATAAAATATTTAGGAGTTGGTTTTGAACTTTCCAGCTTGTATAGTTTATGGGCGCCTTATACATGGCAAGAAAGTTTTCATTATATCTAGACACCAATTCACAAATTTCCTTAAAATTGCCCTTATTCATTGACGATTCACTTTCATCGTGGTCTTTAAAGACTACTCCTTGTCTTGCTAGTGTTAAAGTTATATGGGCCAAGGCTTTTATATATTGTCTATTCTTTGTAATTTGATCCTGATATACAAAGGATAATTGCATCGTAATAGTGGTTCCACTTTCTTTGCGCTCCTTCCATTTATTAAAATTGTCCAAATGGTTGATAGAGCTACCGTGCTTTTTTAACTTTTCTCGTATTTTTTTCCAATTTTGAAAGCTTTTTTTTTAAATTATTGCCGTATCTGTAGAAAAATACGTATTATTTCCAAAATGTCTACAGGAAAAATAAAATACAGCATCATTTTTAATACTATATTCTAACCATGGAAATTCGCCAAAATATCCATGATTAAATGATCGACTCTGCTTTCCGAATACCGTCAATGGATAATTGGGTCCATCACATATTAATCCTAGGTCAGTTAGATCCTTTTGGCTGTTAGTAGTTGTAATTTTTGATGATGATTCTTCAGCATTCTTAGTCTTACTAACTATATTTTCTTGAGTAGAAGGTAATGATTCAGCATTAGTACCGACCGTTTCATTACTTGAATGAGTAGGCGGAGTTGCCTTAGCTCCTTTGGCCTGACTAAAAAATTGTCTAATGTCCATTTTACTAAAACAAACAGTTAACAAATTACTTAAGAATTTTTATTTAAAAAAGTTAGGGGCTATCTAATAGTTGATAGCAACTAGAATACAAAGTATTTTTAAATACATACATTTAGGTAAATATCTTGAAAAATAAAAAAGATAGCGAGATGCGGTTTGCATTGTGAGAATTGCAAATTTTTAAAGCTTTTTCTCCCTCTCTATTTGCGAAAAAATAATCTATATTAGATATATGTATAATGTATATCTCTCTTTCTCCTTTTTTCTACGTTATATCTCTCTCGTAGAGCAAAATGTTCCTAAATCTAACGTGTACTTGAAATTTCACTCTCAATTCTCGTTTAATTATCGAGTCGCCGCGTAAGATGTTTCACTTCAAAAACTTTAAAAAAATCTAATTCTTCATCCTATATTTTATTATAATAATAAATAATCAAATAGGAATGAGTGTATGAGATAAATAGGTTTTATAAACTTTCCTTTTATAGGCAATGTGGTGGGGTCAAATATTTTGAATGGTAGTTGGAAGTGTGTAATAAAATAATACTTTATAAATAATAAATAACTTTGGTTTACCTCTCTTTGATGATGACTTTTGACGAACAAACGATAATCCAAAAGTAACAAAAACCAACTGTAAGTAAAATAAAATAACATTCAAGGAGCAGCATATAACGTAGATATTTAAAGCTGACTGCCCGCCACTGAGAATCAGTAACAGTGTTGCCACAGACCTACGTTTGATGGAGCGAGTCATTGTCTCAAAAACGGGCGAGATTTTTGTTGACGGAGCGAGATTTTATTACTGTTAATTTTCCTCAAATATATCATTGACTTGTGTTAATCTGAATCTGAAATCAAACATCTAGCGATGACAGAAATGAACTTCTTGCTCGTTTGATGTGCAAGATGCGCATATAATAGAAAGAGTTGGAGATGGGAAGGGTTTCTACATATATTTAATGGTTTCTAAAGACTTCCGAAAATTAATTTGAAAATCAGGTATTTATTTCCAAATTTTCAAGGAACATATAAAATAAACCAAATAAAATAAGAATTATTTTATTACATTATATTATCATATATTTTTATTGCATACCTTGCAAAAAACTAAAACTAAACTCTGAAAGTAGAAGTAATTTTCTATCCAATTAGGTAGGTATATTAATACATATGCAGATAAATAAAATTTAAAGTAAATATTTGCTTATTTAACCCTTTGTTTCTCGGCGACCTTGCCCCATATACCATTTTACGTTTGTCGACGGGTCACCGGAAAACAAAGGGTGAACAGTGAAGAAAAACACTGGAAACAGCAGCTGATTGGCAACTGGCATGACAATTGACGATAGTGTCAATAACTCGATTTCACAAATTCTTCTTCTTATTCTCTATCGATTATTCAGACTACAGCCCAATGTGAACTGCGACCATGTCGCCATCTATACTCCCAATCTCGACGCGGTCGTATCGTCGAAACGAGCGAGATTTGTCAAAGGGGAGCGAGCGAACAAAAGGAAAAGGGTAAAGAGTGAGATATCGCTCGATCGAGCGAGCTGTGGCAACGCTGATCAGTAGACTGAGACTGGAGATGATGATGAAGATTGTCGATGGGGGGTAGAGGTCGACGCGGTATGGCCGGTATCACTTCATCATGTCACGTGTGTATGTACGATGTTGCCTGACGTTGCGTTGGGATTGGAAGTCGCTATTAAGCTTTTTTTTATACTTAAGGTAGATTATTCAAGTGGCAACTGGTATAGTTTTTTTAACGAGCCGGATTTAAATATGATTATCCTGACCGACGAACGGTTGGAATTTTTGTTGTATTTTGTTTTGCCTTTATTAATTTTAATTTTTTAAACTTTTGCATCATGTATTTTTAATTTCTTATATAGGTACTTTTGGGGGTTGGCCGGTTGGGTGGGCTTTGCGGCTCTTTAGAGGGGCTTAGCCCTCTAATCGTTGCGCCTATGGTTATTTTCCAACGAATTTTAACCTGAACTAAAAAATCATTTGGCAAAAAAAAATTTTTATAAGACTTGGCCCAACTGTACTTTTTTTTTTCTTGCCAAATGATTTTTTAAATCAGCTGTACAATAACTATATAGACAAAAATATTATCTGAATAAATTTGGAAGAACGTTTCTTTGTAAGTATCTATTGAAAATAGAAAAAGTTGGATAAATTTAATAAACGACATGGTATTTTACGTGATTTCAACAATTTTTGTGATTTAAATTTGATTAGGTACTTTAATTGTTTATTAAATGAACATTTTATTCTTTTTAGAGTCACTTGAGACGTGTACATGGCGCAACGTTTTACTGACATCCGTAGATGGCAGTTTTGGTAGTATAGTTATTACAGACAAAACATATTCCAAAAGATTCAGTTCAATGCCTTTTAATTTATATCCGGATAAATCTCTTTTTTGCTAAAATTATATCAAAAATCTAAAGCAGCTACTCTCATTGGATACTCCCATGACTAGTTGCTAACCAGGTGAAGCTAGGAATGAAAACTTGAAATATGATGGTCAGTTTGGCTGACGCTCAAGAATGAGCTTGATTTAAAATTATGCGAAAAGCTCTTTTTGGAAATTCTTTTAAGAATGAATGTTATTCATTCATTAAAATTATGTACCTTATTAAACAAATAATAAATTTAAGCGAAAAGCTATTGTTAGATACAATAAATAACAACTATTTATTTTTAGGAACATTTTAAACAAATGATTGAAGAAGCTGGATTTAGACAAGTATCTTATGATAATCTCACATTAGGAGTGGTGTCTATTCATTCTGGATATAAATTGTAATATTAATAAATAAAGTTATTTTAATGACTTAGTTTGAGTCTAATTTATATTTTTCAGTAAATATACTTCGCTACCCAGTTTATTTAAGTAGTTCGAAGTGGAATAGCGAAGTTATAAACTTATTAACATGAAAATCTTGTTCATTAATAATGGAATGAATAAAGATGACATAATTATTTTTATTAAATTACCAGATTCAAATATGAAGAAATTGAATCTGAGCAAAAAATTGATAGCTGTTTTTCAAATTAAATAATTATTCTGAAAAGCCTCTTCAGATTCATGGCTTCAAATTTTTCACTTTTTCGGTTAGTGGTAATTTCGTTCCAATTTGTGCTTCTCACCTTTCTTAAATATTATGTTTCTCTCCTATTGATAAGGATACTTTTGCCCACCTCTTTTCCGTCATTCCTCTCCCAATCAACACTCTCATTTTATGGCTAAATTCTATTTATCCATAAATATGTTCAATTGTCTCATTTGTTCTTTTCATCCATTCGTGATCAATTTTATTCCTCCTAATATTTTTCTTAGCTTCTCATCTTTCTTAAATATTATTTTTTTCTCCTATTGATAAGGGTACTTTGCCCACCTCTTTTCCGTCATTCCTCTCCCAATCAATACTCATTTTTTGGCTAAATTCTATTTATCCATAAATATGTTCAATTGTCTCATTTGTTCTTTTCATCCATTCGTGATCAATTTTATTCCTCCTAATATTTTTCTTAGCTAACACCTTTCCTAGGTATTGAACTTTTTTTGCTCATATACATTACCCAGCATTCACTCCCATACTACAAACTCCTTTTTGTCTTTAGTATTTATTTTTCTTCTCCCTACCCCTCTCCCTAATGTTGAATCTGACTGACCCATAAGCAACATCCCCTATTTCGCTAAAAATCACCCCCCAAATCTTAGGTTGTGTCGGTTTTTATCAATTTTCTCGAAAACCGTTTTGCAAATCTATACAAAACTTATTGTCAAAATTGTTGCAAATTACATTTTAAATAAAAAGTATTCTTCAAGTTATTTTGCTCAACCTCACGGAATTCTCGTTCATTGCGCTCAAAGTTAAGGCTAGCTTTGAGTAAGCTATTTAAAATACATAATTAATCTAGAAATCAATTCATTACGCTGGTGATGGCTTGTAAGAAGGTTGTGATACCGTGCCACTATTCTTTTTATAAATAGAAAAAATAACAATCATCGTCAATCAATTATCATAACAATATAGCTGAAATGCTGGTAGTAAAAAGACTCTTGAATGACAAAAACGACTTCCGAAACGAAACTTTGCTACAATTACATTCAAGGAAATTACACCAATACCCAATTAACAGAAGCATTATCAATTTGGCCGAATGCTGTAAAGCAAGAGGTCAAAAAAACCAGAAGAAGAAGCATTATCAAGTAATTTAGTTAACAAGGATCGATTAATTTTTGTCGAGAGATTTAATGCTGAGAATATTAATACCTTTACTGCTTTAGACCATGCTGATTTACTGATCGTCACAACCGCTATCGATTTATCTAGTCACCATGACCATGTGGTTGTAGTTGGGCAGGATGTAGATCTTCTCGCCCTTTATTATTGCTCTTGCCCCTCCGGCTAAAGAGGATGTTTTTAAAACCATTCCAGGAAAATATAAATAGGATTTATAATCTTCCAACATCATTAAAGAATATTAAAGAATTTGTTCTTGTCGCACATTACGTTTAGTGGTTGTGATACCACTTCTCCTTTTTACGGAAAAGGGAAATCTCAAATAATAGGGTTATTAAACAAGGGAGATGATTTGGAAGAGATTGTTAATATTTTCAACAATTCTCAATCTACGAGAAATTAAATTGAAAGCGCTGGTGGGAAAATTACTGTAGCCCTATATACAGCTAAACCATCGGACACATCTTTGAATACTTATTCGCATCTTTTAATATGTTAATTGGCAACTCCAATCGTGCTGTAATTTTATCTAGATTGCCACCAACCTATGCAGCATTGAAACAACATTCTTACCGGGTATTTCACCAAATTGTCTTGGCAAGGAAATAATATGGAGCAAACACAGTGGGGTTGGTAAAAACTAGGCAATATTTTATCACCAATTTTTACTACTGAGGATAGGACACCAATTTCAATAGGCCTACTGGGGACACCACTTAAAATAACGCGCCAAGAGCTCTACCTCATGGGTGGTGTGAAAAAGGGGCTTCAAGTGGACAATAACTTAGTGGCTGTTGTAGCAAAACTTTAATATTAGATTTAAATTATTTTAGATATTTCTAGACTATGGAATTATGTAAAAGTACTACAATTAAAATCATATTTTAAGAGCCTGCTAAAAACTTTCAACGATTTTTGCGAGAAAACAGTAAGGAATTGTTCAAATTAGTGTTTTTAAATGAAACTCACGGTCTCTAGTTAATTCCACAATATAATAAAAGTTATTGAAAATTCTAAAAAATTGACAATTGTTTCGATAAATCAATATCATCGTCAGAATAACTTGAGACCGTGAGTTTCATTTAAAAACACTAATATGAGCATATTCCACGAAGTAAGGGTCGAGACAGTTAATTTAATTGTTCGAATGTTTATAGAAAAGTTTTTATGTAAAATTTTATTTCCAACAATAATGGTTACCGTGTTTTTTCAAGTTTAAACAACTGGCTACGAGAAAATTGAGAAAAAACAACACAAAGTACGATTTGGGGCGGTTTTTATGAAAATAAGGAATGTTGCGGACAATATTCAGAAGGGAACTTTTCGGGGGGTTTTTTTTCTTCCAAAAAGTACTGGCGTAGATGAACTAGATTAGTGTTCGCCGATGCACCAAAGGTTTTGCTGTTGTTTTTTTGATAGGTTTTTGGAAATAAAGACCAGTCGTAATTTTAGGTAACGTTTAATAAAACACTTAAGTACGACAATATTAACAACGTAAATCAGATCTTGCAAAAAACGGATATTAAGGTAGATACAACAAATGATGCGACGAATTGATAGTTAGGTAATTAAATTACAGTTGTTCACAGATATTAGATGCTCGTATGATAAATATTAATTTCTCTCAGATTATTATTGAACTAAAACACTTCTAGTTAACACTGTTGTATTTCGCGTCGTATCAACATAGATATTTTTATACTTTTTGGTAATATCGTAATTTTCTCGGTTTAGTATTAAGTTTAGAGTTGTAAGATACTTGTTACACTGTGAATTGCGTTCGTTTCGGACAAGATATTTTCACCACTTCTTTCTCTGACGAGAAATATTTCACTACTCGTTGTTTTGCTCGAGTATTTGTCTTTTTATCATAAGCTGAAAAAATACTGTTTTTAATTCAGATTTGGATGTCGTAAAAGATAACTTTCTTCTTTTTAACTCCCGACGTCGGGTTCATTGCCCATTGAGAATAGAGATAAGTTTTGTCATTGTAACAGATATAACCTTACCCATAATTGAAAGTTTCTATTCTTTGTCCCATAGCCATAGTCTTAGTGTGATGTAGTTTGGCAACATCCTATACATAATTTCAGAGAACCAATTTGCCTTTCATCAAGAACATTTCACAACCCAAAAGTATCACCAAATAATACAACCCTGGAAGAAGGAAAGTTTCATTCAGTAGCCTATTTGGATTTGAAGTTTAGCGTGAGGATTGTCACCCAAAATTGAAATTTGTCCTCCTACAGACAATAATTTACTAAAATATTACCTAATTGACAGACAATTTACAATAAGAATGCATCGCGAAACCTCCGAACATCAGCCCATAAAATCTGCAGTCCCACAGGAGTGTTTTAGGATAAATGCTGTACCTAATATTCATAGCAGATTTATCGACATCTAATATAATTTTTTTTTTATTTACAAGCAAGTCGCATCTACCACTGGGGTAATTAGCGACACAAATATGGGTTGTTTATAGTTTAGTTAATATGTTAATGTCACTTAGATATTTAAAAAGGTTCTGTGTATTACAGTTTTCGCCAAGAACTTGGTCTAAATTGTTGCTGAGGTTGTTATCTTGTCTTGATTGTTGGAATTTTGGGCAATCGGTTATTAAATGTTTGACAGTAAGCTGGATCTTACATAATTCACATTTTGGGGGTTCACTTTTAGTAATCAAGTAACTATGAGTAAGTTTGGTGTGGCCTATTCGTAACCTAGTCAGTTTAACTTGAAGCGATCTTTTGTTTGTTGGCTGCGCTCGAGGTTTCACTTCCGGTTTCACGTCGCGTAGTTTCGATTTGCCACAATTTTAGCACTTTTGATTTAAGTAGCGGTTTTATGTCGTTATACACTACCGTTTGCACTTCACTCACGGTTTCACTAATTGCTGCTTGTCGTGATTTGCGGTCGGCTTCTTCGTTTCCTTGAAGGCCAGTATGAGAAGGAACCCAAAGTATTTCCACAAAGTTATTGGAATGTTGCAACTGCCATAATTCGACTTTAATTTGGAGGGCTATTGGATGTGTGGGATAAAGTTGATTGATAATATGGATTGAGTTAAGAGAGTCTGTTATTATGAGGTATTTTTTGTTTTTATGTGAATAAGTGCTTGAAGAATGGCGTATAGTTCTCCAGTGCAGACGCTGCTTATTTCGGGTAACTTGAATTGTAGTGTACTGTTTTGCATGATCACTGCCGCGCCTACGCCATCAGAGGTTTTGGATGCGTCTGTATATGCGAGGTGAAATTGTGGATATTTGTCAAGTATGGAGGCAAATGTTTTCCTAATTAGGGTATGGGGGGTTTCTAATTTGTTAAATTTGCACAGTGAAGTGTCGCTGGGAGGGATATTGATCGACCATGGAGGGGGAGTTTTAATTTTGTTGGAAAGGAAGCGGGGACGTTTGATTTGGAGTTCTGTGAGAATTTTACTAGCTCTTGCATAGAATGGTGGGTCTGTTTTGATATTTGCCGAATGTAAAGTTTTGTAGTGCTTGGTCATTATGTTAATGTAGACTGGATTCTGCTGGTTTGTGCTGATGGATAGTGCGTACGAAGCGGCAAGGTATTTTCTCCGGAGTTGTAGAGAAGGTTCCCCGGTTTCGCACTGTAGGCTTTTTATTGGACTTGAACAGAATGCTCCTGTTGCTATTCTTAGTGCTGTGTTTTGAATGGTTTCGAGTTGGTTTAGAGTAGTTTTTTTAGCTGTTGCGTATACTATAGAGCCGTAGTCTATCTTTGAGCGAATGAGTGTTTTATATATGTGCATTAGACAGGTATAGTCAGATCCCCAGGATTGGCTTGAGAGTGTTTTCATAAGGTTTATACCGTTTTGGCATGATTTTTTAATATATAGTATGTGTTTTTTCCAGCTGAGTTTTTTGTCAACAATCATTCCAAGAAATCTGATGTTATCGACATAGTTTAGGGAAATGTTGTTAAGTTTGAGTTCAGGAGACACAGGATTGTGTTTTCTAGAAAATAATATGCATTTGGTCTTCTCTGTTGAAAATTGCAGTCCCGTGAGTTTAGTCCAGTTTTGAAGTTGGTTTAATGTTTCTTGGATGTGTTTCTGAATTGAGTCGATGTTCTTACCTTTGGAGAATATTACCAAATCGTCAGCATATAACCTGCCTTTGACTAGTTTGGAATGATGGTTTAATATGTCGTTGACCACGATCAGGAAAAGTGTTGAACTAATGACTGATCCTTGGGGAGTCCCGTTAGTTTGCTGTTTTAGAGTTGAAGTTGTGTTATTGGTACGAACACGAAAGAAACGATTATTAAGAAAATTTTGTATGAATTTTAGGATGTTTCCTTTGATGCCCCATGAATGAAGAGTTTTGATAATGCCATGACGCCACGCTGTATCGAAGGCTTTTGTGATATCGATGAAAACTGCAAGGCAATCTTGTTTATTCGAGAAAGATTCGTGGATTTCGGATTCCTAATCAATGAGATTGTCTAATGTTGACCTGTTTTGACGGAAACCGCTTTGTTCTTGTATTAAAAGGTTTCTGTCTTCTAATGTCCACAATAGTCTTTTGTTTATGATTTTTTCCATTATTTTGCTTAGTGCGTTGGTAAGAGATATTGGTCGGTATGAAGTTAACTTAGTTCTTGGGTAGTTTGCCTTTGGTATGGGTATGACGATTGCCTGTGACCACGTGGATGGGAAAATATTTTTTGTCCAGATTAGGTTGAATATTTGGAGAAGGTATGACTTGGCAATATGAGGGAGTTTTTGGAGAAAGATTAATGGAATATTATCAGGTCCTGGGGCAGAATTTTTGGTTGTGTCTAAGGAAAAATTAAGTTCGTCTATAGTTAACGGGATATTAAGTATGTTGTTGTCATGGTCATCGTAATCTAAGAATTTGGCTTCTTTAGTAGTTTTAAATTCCAGAAATTCTTGTGAGTAGTTTGAGTTGCTCGAGTTGTGCTCAAAATGTGTTGCAAATAATTCGGTCATGTCTTCGTTAGTTGAGACTGTGCTATTGTTGTGAGCTATAAAAGGAATTTTTGTAAATTTGTTTTTTCCTAATATTTTTCTTAGATTTTGCCACACGGTACTTAAAGGTGTAGAGCTGTTTATGTTGGATGCGAACGCTTTCCAGGAGTTTTTTCTAGCATTCTTTGTGATGTATCTTGCTTGGGCTCTTCTTCTCTTATAGTCTACTAGGTTCCCCAGTGATTTATTTCGTTTTAATTTATTAAATGACGCTTTGTATTGTTCAATAGCTTTATCGCATTCAGTATTCCACCACGGCAATGGTGTATGTTTTTTAGTGCTTTTGTTTTTCCTATAAATTTTTCTGCTGCATCGGTGATAATTTTTGTGAATGAGTTCAAAATGTTGTCGATGTTATGGTTTTCTAGATTAACGGGAAGTAGAGCGACGTTTTCTTCAATGTAATTACTTAAATTTGGCCAATCAGCATGTTTTATTTTCCATTTTGAAACAGTAGGGTATGTAGTGACGGAGTTTTGATCGGAGATCGTTATTTTGATTGGATAATGGTCGCTTCCATATAAATATGGTATAGTGTCCCAGGAAATTAGAGGTGAGATAGTTGGATGGCATATTGATAAATCGATTGCTGATTTCGTGCTTGTGTGAACATTAACTCTTGTAGGCCTACCGTCATTTAAAATATTTAGATTATGTGCATCTAGGATGTTTCCGATTGTTCTGCCTTTTGCGTTAAAACCTGTTGATCCCCAAATAGGATTGTGGCTATTAAAATCACCCAGTAAAATTAGAGGTGATGGAACTTGTGACAAAATGTTAGTGATGTCTTGTGAGGTAATTACTTGATCAGGAGGGATATATATGTTGCAGATATTAATTGTTTGAGGAATTTTGATAGAAATTGCTATTGCTTCTAAGTTTGTATTAAGTGTTATATTGTGTGCTTCGTATGAAGTATTTACATAGATGGCTACGCCTCCGCTTGCTTTTCCCGCGTTGTTTCTGTTTCTGTAAAAACAGGAATAATTGTTGAAGTTGTGATTGTGTTGTCCTTTGAAATTAGTTTCTTGAAGACAAATAATTGATGGTGAAGTTTCGTGTATAAGTATTTTGAGCATTTCATAATGGGTGTAAAACCCATTTATGTTCCATTGCAATGAATTGAAGATAATATTATGCAAGTTCTGTTAGGGATTCCTGAGATGTGGCAAGGGAAACGTCAGATTCGGCATCTTCACCTGATTTTAAAAGCTTCAGTTGTTTCATAATTCTATTTTTTGTTTTAGTGCATTTGGTCTTTATTTGTCGGTCAGAGGTATATGAATGTATTTTGGTTAAGAGTTGTAATAGTTCTAGTATATCAGAGGTATAATCTTTTGCTGTACTGAGAGGGTCCACTGATCCTTGTACGTTCTCAAAAAAGTCGATTGTTTGTTCGAAAGATATTATTTGAGTTTCATTGTCGAATAATTCTTTGATAGGTGCCATTTGATTTAGAAGTGGATTTCGCTTTTTTGAGTTTTGCATCTGGTTTACTGAAGCTTGTGTAAGATGTTGTAGTATCGGAAGGAGGTGTTATGATTTCGGTAATATTTCTTTTCGAAGCTGCTTTATTTTTTGGGTTTTCGATGTTAGTAGCCGTCGATGTTTGTGGAGAATTTGATATTATTTCTAGGGATCTTTTGATGCTGTGTGTTTCAGCAAGGTGAGTGATATTCGAAGCTGTGGTAGCTGTTGTTATATTTGCTTCGATGGGCATGGTGGTTGAAATTGAAGATATATCTGTTAGTGGCTCAGCGCTTTGCTCGTTTACTGAGTTTAGAGTAGATTGACTGGTTGTAGAGTTTGGTGAAGAAGTGTCGTCTGTTGGTTGGGGAGGTAACTTTGAAGTGCAAGGGCTAGGTAAGTGACCATGTTGTTTGCAATGATAACACAAATTATCTACAGCGAGAAAAATACGGTATGTGGTGTCATCATAAGTTATCAAAACTGAGTCTGGTATTGGAATTGTGGGAGGTACAATGTATACTTGCCTCCTGAAACTGAATATGTGTTTATAGTCGGGGTTGGTGGTGCCTATTCTTAAAAAGGAAATTGCAGAAGACAGCTTGAAGCCGAGTTGTTGAAGTTCCCTCTGTAGTACGTCGTGTGGAATGGTGAGACATACATTGGATAAAAGTAGCCTTTCGTTTGGTGTGATAAGTCTCCGTGCTTGTATCACTTCGTTATTGATCTTTATGCGCCCATCATGTTTAATGATAAAATCATCTACGATTTCCTTACTTGAGAGGTAAATACATATCCGATTGTTTGAGATTCTAGATGTGAATAATATGTTTTTCGGACTTATCGTGGAGCCAATAGCCAGGAGATATTCTTCTAATTTAATATTGTTTAGAGAACTAAAAACAATGGCTTGAAGTTTAGATGGGAAAGTGGGTATGGTAGGTTGTCGAGGTTGGCTAGCTACTTTGGAGTACGAAGGTTGAGATGAAGGTGGAGGTTGAGGTAAGACATGTTGTTTTGGTATCGTTGAATGTTGAGTTGGAATTGAGCGTTGAGCTGAAGGTACATGTTGAGATAAAGGTGACTGATTATTGATGTTGTCGCTGGTTATAATATTGTCGGTTTCCATGTTCCGCTAAGGTTCGTTTTGCCTGAATACGGCTCTGTCCCGCATCGGACCCAACTGATAAGGCTGGTAAATGGTAGGATACCGGTTTTAATTGTTATTGAATGAATGTGTTTATATTGAAATATAACACAATTTCTTAATAAAAAAGCAAATTTAGGCTTACTTTGTTAGTCCGTGTCATTCACTATGTAGTTATGATCACTTGTATACTGTTTTTATTTAAATTATTTATATTTCACTGTGATGTACGAATTTCTCGGAGCTGATTTAAAAAACACGTTGTGTAGTTTTCGATCAGGGCCGACTTCCTCTAATATAATTGTTACAGGCACATTCACATATGATCCCATCATAGCATCTCTTCCACATTGAATAATGGATCAATACATGGACGATGGAAATCAATTAAACAAAATCACAGTTTATAAGCTTCACATAAAATGTCTTCCAATTTTCATTAACTAAGAACATGTAAAATATCTCTTCATTGTAAACAACTAAAAAATAGAAAAATCTAAAATTGAGACACTATATTGGCCGTGGGCATCTCACAACTGTCACTAGAAGAAAAATTAATATACAAGGCTGTAATCATCCCCACATGGGCATGGACAGAATTGTGGGACTGCACAAGCAAAGACTATATTGCAGTAATTCAATGAGCATGATAAAAAATATTTCCATTGTTGCCTCCTGCTACAAATGAGGTGTTTTACTGTGAACTCTACATTTCGACACTGAAGAGAGTTCAAGGAGTAAGCTGCAAACATGACTAAAACCTGGAAAACTACACCAACAAATTACTTCTACTACTCCAACACAAACAATGAAAGTATAAATCAACAATGACCTGTATACCTACAGTAAAATAGAGGCACTTCTCTCATAATGCCACATACAGGAGCACACATATCCACAGCTAGCAAAAAGCTAATAAAACTTGATTCTGACTAAAATGTACTCATCAAGCCTACTTCTTATTATTCTGGATAGTACTTTCCAAATCTAGAAAACTAAGAATTCTTATCTTCAACCAATAAAGTTTTATTCTGCTGTGTACTGATATTCCAAAGATACAGTCCCTCAGGAGTCAATGGAAAAATATTTTGTTGAGGGAAAATAATTCAATGACATGGAACAGTATTAGTAATGAAAGTCAAGAACTAGCTTTCATCAAGGCTTGGTTTAATGTTAATAGGCTTAGTTTTAACATTGGCATTATATTCTACGTTTTTACTGCCTTTGTACATGGTCAATCAATAAATTCTTCTCAATTGGTGAAATTTTTGACGTATGTATTGATAACTGACATCCATCCTTTTTTAACTTATCCTAAATCAAATTCATCACTTTTCCAAAAACTTTTTGATTGCAATCCAAAGTTTTCCTATCAGATAATGCATTCTAACACTTGAAGCAACACTTTTGCACTGATGTCTAGCAAACATTTGGTGAATGGCCATGTTGGTTATACTCACAAATAATGGGAATGCATTTTCAACTTTTGAATGTTTGTAACCCAAAAATACAAATGTATCTTTTTTGTGTCTCCTGATAAATGGAGGTATGATCCACATTACTCATATTTATATTTTTGCATAAATTAAGAATCGGGTGTAACATTTTTTTTATTTATGGTCATCAGCCTTGTCTGTAAAATATATTTTTCATCACAATAAAACATTTTCTGTCTCTAAAACAAAATAAAACTTATAGACTGCTTAGTATTTATTTATTAGAAAATGAAAAAAATTACACTTGAGATGGTTTCTAATAAATTATCCCTATTTAAATTGAAATTAAATGACTCAAGTATACAGTTTGAAAATATTTCCACATCATTTCAAACTGTCCTTTTTTATTTGAAATGCCATTTTATCATATGCCACTTTGCACTTACTTTACAAAAGTACCAAATTAAATAAAGTTTCCAAAACATATATGCACACAAATGTTATTTACAGTAATGATCCAATGTGATATCACTTTCACACATTTTTTATCTTCCTCTTCCTGCAGAAGTTCCTGGCTGACCCTGCTGCCACTGGCCTCTACCTCGTCCTGGTTGCTGCTGACCACGGCCTCTCCCTCGAGCTAAAACACATACATAACTGTTTTAAAACAATAACTATTCATATTAGTGAAAAATAAGAAAAAGGAATTTTTTGGAATAATTTAGCATTTTGGATATAAGGACTAAATTAGGATTTGAGTTTGTTTGTTGTAACGTTTATCAATGATCTAATAACCCATAGATATAACATACAGAAATAAACTTGTGGCCCACATAGAAGTGCAAAGTGTGCTCCTCCATATTAATTACGAAACTCACGCTACTACAAATGGATAGCGTTATTCGAAAAGAAACCAAGCGACATCTTTGTAATAATGGAGTAATTAGCTTATAAAGTTTCATCAAACCTGTAAATTAATTATTAGAGTTTCCTTACACATTTAGTTTTTGGCACATGGTTCCTTTTATATTTATAAAGAAAATTCACTTAGTTTTAGTGTTTTAAATGAAACAGTGAGTTTCATTTAAAACACTAATATGAGTAGAGTCTACGAATTAAGGGTCGAGACAGTTAATTTCACTTAGTTTTGTTTAAAGAAATTATATTTCACAAAATAAACAATCAAAAGTAAAAAAAAACCAGTTTAATCTTTTTTTTTTATATATCAATCGCATCAACCACGTAGGGTTATTAGCGAGTTAAAATGATGGAAGTTCACTTATTGTAGCTTGGTTATAGTCTCTATATTTTGCTACTTAATTTGCAGTCTTTTAGGTAGTTTAAAAGTTTTTTAGTTTCTTGCTTTTCTTGTAATAGTTTTTTTAGTGATAGTGGTAGTTGATTCTTTTTCCGTTCCTTGTCGTATTTCGCACATTCGATTACCAGGTGTTTCACGGTTAACTCACTGTTACACATTTCGCACATTGGTTTATTTTTTCCTGCTAGTAAGTAGTCGTGTGTGATGCGCGTATGACCGATTCGAATACGAGAAAGGATCACTTGTTCTCTTCTATTTATGTTTTTACAGTTCCAACCGTGAGAATTTGTAGTGACTTCATATGATTTGTGTTGGTTATGTCTTGCTTCTTCCTGCCATTTATCGTAGATTTTGCTCTTGTAGAACGCTTTCAAATCAGTATGTACGGTAAAATCGTTCCTTTCTGATTGTTGATTGGTGAATGCATTTTTTGCTATTTGATCTACTCTCTCATTCCCTTCTATTCCAGTATGGGATGGGACCCACATGAATTTAATATGTATGCTGTTTCTGCAATTCTGTAGCTCTTTCTTGATCAGCATGGCTATAGGGTGATTAGAGTACAGTTGACGAAGTGCTGTTAGTGAACTTTGAAAGTCAGATATTAAAAGGACATTTTTATGCTTGATTTTCTGGATTTTCTTGAGTGCTTCTAAGATGGCGAATAATTCAGCTGAATGAATAGATGTGAAGGGTGGGAGTATGTAGGATTTCGAAAAGTCCTCGGAGTAGAAGGCAGCCCCAATTTCATCTTGGTTTTTTGAAGCATCTGTGTATACCTTATAAATGCTACCGTATTTATTTAAGGCTGTTAGGAATTCTTGGTTTGTTCTGGCTGTTGGAGTCTCTGATTTATTAAGGTAGGCGAGGCTTAGCTCTAGGATAGGGAGTGTTATTGTCCATGGAGGAGGATAATTTATTAATGGGACGTCATAAATATTTGGGAAATGCGAATTTATTTTGTTTAAATATGTTTTGACTCTGTGATAGAAAGGAGGAGTAGTTGAGCTGTATAAAAATTTGGCTTTAAAACGATCAGATAAGATGTTGTGTGCTACTGGATTTCTTTTGTTTGATATTACAGAGACAGCATAAGAGATGCTTAGATATTCTCTTCGGTAAGAAAGCGGTAACTCTCCAGTCTCCCAATGTAAGCTTTGGATAGGACTTGTACGATGGGCACCCAATCAGATGCGAAGAGCTGTGTTTTGTATAACTTCCACTGACTGAAGAAGGCTTTTGTTGGCAGAGTTATAGGCAATCGCTCCGTAGTCAAGTTTTGATCTGATCAATGATTTATAGATGTGCAGTAAACTTGAGTAGTCTGCGCCCCAGTTTTTGAATGCTAGTGATCTGAGTAAATTAATTCCAGGTTGGCATTTTTTCTTCAATGTCAGAATGTGTGATTTCCATGTCAGCTTTTGGTCGAGTATCATTCCTAGAAAACTTATTTCTCTCACATATTCTATTTTCTGTCCATAAAGGTACAAGTTTTCAAGTTGTGGTTGAGTCCTTTTCGAGAAACATAAAGCTTTGGTTTTTGTCGTGTTGAAACGCAGTCCACTTGTTTTTGACCAATCCTCTATTGTAGCTATTGTTTGTTCGATGGTTTTATGTGTTGTAGTCATATTTTTCCCTCTGCAATAGATAACCAGGTCATCTGCATATAGTCTGCATTTCACGGGTGATTTACAGTTTGCTATAATTGAATTTATTGCTATGAGACCCTGTCTGCCTCTGACAGATTTTTTGATATATACTTCTTTATAATCTTCTTCTGGTTCATACTGAAAAAATATGGAATATGGACTTTCTTTTGAAATCCTAATCACTCTGGTTTTTAACCAAATGATTTCGTTTCCATGTTTATCAATTTTACGATAGACAATATACTTCTAAGTGCTTCTGTACTCCAAAAACCATCTTTATTCATTTCATGTATCACATTTGTCCTCGAAGAGTGGCTAATAATCTTAAATTTATTAATAGTGTAAACCCTAATTTGGTATTTTAACTTTCGTTCAATTTCACCAAAGTCAGTATCGTTCAGTAAGTAGCTATGGCATGGCATGAGATATTTTAAATTTATATGTTGCAATGACGCATGTGATTCGAGAACTGCTTTAAGCATTAAAACAATTTTAATGTTGCAATTCTGACCCCTGCAAGAGTCAGACCATAACGTCAGCTCCTCTACATCTTGAGCTAAAAACGAAGTAATACATTTTTTAACACAAGATCCTACCTCTTGCATCCCTCTCCCAGCAGTACCCCCCTTCCATAAGAAAAAATGTGGTGTATTAGTTGACCCAACATGTACACTTTCATTATATAGTGAGAGCTGCCTTTTATAATACACAATATTTGTGGGTATTTTAGGCAAACTTAGAACTTTCTCCATGCCGTAGGTAACAGTTTCAAATTTTAACTCTTCAGTTGCTCTTTTTAAATCATCCTTCATTTCTCTTGCATTTTTTGCCTGTTTTAAATGGTGATTATGTTGTTCAATAAGCTGCTGTTTTGGGGTTTCCTCTTGATTATTCCTTATTGTTGTAGCTAGTTCATCACATACATTGCAGGTATCTTTAACTGGTGGTTTTCTTCTCAGATTAAAGTTGGAATAAAAAATCTTTTTTTAACTCGAAAAAGACACTTTTGGATTTGACTCTTCTAAATAAAGTGAATACATTTGTTTCAGGGTTAAATCGGGTGCTAAAAATCTAGATTCTCTTTCCATTCCGTATTAAACACCATGGGTGTATCACGAGATTTGTCATCAAAAATGTTTGTTTCTCTAAAAGTCATTGTACAAAGTTGAATTACATGAATAAAGTTGTAAAGGAATAATAATTATCACAGTCTACAACACTGGATAAAGAATTATTGTTTATCCCGCCTACAACGGTGATTGGAATTTTTAAAATCTTAACTCAACAATCTTGAGGTTAGTATTTTACAAAAATAAGATTATGTCTTACCTGTATATTTTTATTTTATTTATTCTTCAATGCTAAAGATAGTATGCTTGGCCCTATTGCACATTCTCAAAGTATTATCCTCTTCAAAAGAGAACAAATAATAACAATATACGACTGATCAAAAAACATGTGATAACGTTTGAAACAGAACCAAGGGGCATAGAATAAACATCTTAAAGTGGGTTATGTCGATTGGTTCCTTTTTAACCACTTCCAACTACAGAATTTATCGACTGTCCCTTAGTCCTTGCACTAACAGAGGACTCTCATTGTACGCTGGTGCTTAGATCTTTTTAGTATAACTAATTTATAATATTAGATGTCGGGTGGTCCTATTACTGTGAAAATGGATAATGTGTCGCTTAGTTCTTTTCCGAATTACCCTATCCAAATATTGGTATGTATGGAGAAACATAAAACATTGTTTTTCTACTACCGTGCGTAAAGTACATACTTTAGACACACTTTCGAGTGCGTAAAATTTACGCACTAGTGCGTAAAGAAAAAGTTCCAATTTGTATGTAGTTTTATCTAGTCTTATAAAAATATAGGTAGGTATTATAAAAACGGATATTAAATCTGAGTTTTCTCTAAATCAGAGATTGAAAGATATAATTCAGTTAAGTACATACATAATAATTATTGGGTACTAGAAAATAACAGAATAGGGTGCATAGGTAGGTACCTATATGTTGGCTGTGAGTGACTGACATTTCTTTGTGCATTTAATCTGACATTTAAATTTGAAATTGAGATCTTCCGACTATACCTAGGGTAAGCAAAAGTATTTATATTTAAGTATTGAACATTTTTAGAAAACTATGATGTTATTTTAGATTCTTTTTTTAGAAAACGGAATAGGTAGGTACATATAATTATAAGGATGGATTCCTCTGATGATCTCTCAGGAGATTATTTTGAAAATACACCATCAAACATATTACACGTAGCACAGAATGCTTCTAATGATTTAGCCCCAAAAATCTATGAATATTTACGAAACAAAATACAATTTGTTTAAAGAATGGTGTAGGAAAAATAAAATAACAAAATATTCCGAAAATGTCCGAGTGCACAAATTTCACCTTTAATATTAGTATTGTCAAAAATTGAATTCATCTGTTGTTTTGTTAATTTGTTGTAATTTTGATTAAAATGTTCAAAATATTAATCAATATATATCTTATTAAGAATCAATAAAAGCGTTATAGTTTCTTCTAAAGAAAAATTAAACCTACTTTAGTGCGCAAAGAAAATTACTATTAAACTTTTGTATTTTGATAAAACTTTCGGTAGTAGAAAAAATAGTGTATGCAATTCGTGTGTAATGGCCTTTTTTTCGACTCATGTGATTGTCGCATGAGCCGCTGGTGAATGCGACAATATTCACATTCGTCGAAAAAAGGCTACTTTACACACTTGTTACATAAATAACTATTATAATTACTTTTGAAATCGTTTTCCTTATAAATTTATTAAAGAAAAGGTAATGGTAGTCTCTTAGGTCAAATTAAACATATCTTTAAGGTATGTATTGGAAATTAGGGTTTGAAAAAATATTTTTTTTCTTCTATAACTGTAAAACAACTAGTGATGGGAACCATCGAATAAATTGAACTATCGAATAATTACTAAATGAACGAATCTAACCATCGAATGAATTAATTCGAATAAATTAGTAATGAATACATTTGTTCGCATGAACCTTTCTAGTAACAAGCAGTGTCTCCCTCTATTAGAAAATTATTTAGTAATGTATTGAATATTTAACGTTATGATATTCTCGCGTATTTAGGCAACCAAGATATGAAATAATTGTTTTACTGTTTGTTATATTGACGAGTAATACGAGTTGTACAAATATGAATCCGTGGGAGTCCCCTGTTTTGTTTTTGTTTGTAACTTAGTTAGTTTATTAATACTGAATATGCTTAGATCTTTAAGTAAACCATCGGAAGCAGCTCACGTTTTAGTTAAAAATTATGTTGATATGCCCATTGTAAACCAACTGGAAAATCCACTAGACTTCTGGAAATGTCACAAAAGTGCTTTAGGTGGTTTATATGATTTACATCTAAAGTACTCTTCCGTACCATACGCGTCCGTATGGCACGTAAAACTTTAGACACCATAATTTTTTTAAACAGTAACATTCGATGTTTTGAATTTTGAAAATTAAAATATAAACATTTACTTAGTTGATTTCTTTATTTAGTTACTTACCAGTTACCCAATAAAAACTGAAGGAATTTTAATATAGACATTTAAAAAATTAGTATTTTGCTACGCATTAGTAATTACTTAGTTAATAACAGAATTTGTTCATAAGTCATGAATAATTTGGTATTTATACATAGTAATGAATTTTCGATGACTGCGTTACTTACTTACTGCTACTACCTAAAACATTCATACTTGATTGTTTTTGGCTACTACTAATTCATTCATTCACAAATAATTTTTATTGCATCTACTAACTCATTCACATTCATGAATACTTTTTTGACGTTAGTTACTTACTGCTACTACTAATTCATTCATTCGCGAATAACTTATTTTATTACTTCTACTAACTCATTCACATTCATTCATTCACGAATATTTTTCTGACTATCGAATAATTCGAATAATCGGCAACCATCGAATTATTCGATAGTTTTTATTCGATGGTTCCCATCACTAAAAACAACTGAAGTACAGCAACACAGCAATAAACGTTTCCAGGCAATGATCTAGCATATGGTCTGTATATCACCGAAAATTTCAGAGCAGTTACTTTTATTTCAAAAAAATCACAATAAAAATACTAATAATACTGACTTATCTACTGAACTCTTTATAACAAATTGATAAATGGAATAAACACACCAAAATGACAAGTGGTTACCAAACTTACCAGAATACAACTATGGTTCCTCTGGTGACAGATAACTCACCGAAGTTTCAGGAAATGGCCACAGTGTTTTCAGGATATTGATATATACGGACCGCCCATTTACTAACCACCGTAACCAAGAGTATATACGGACCACATGCCATGCCTAATAAACTAATCATTGATCTTATAGTAAATGCAACGTAATCCCAACGTCTTGCCTATGAGCAATCTTGGCTACAAAATTTGTTTCTGTTTGTGAATGAATTGTTTCATCTACAGTTGTTAGATCATTGCTATTTACAAATTCCAAGTTTAATGAATCAATATTTTGTTATATAGATTGATTTCTTTCAGAAGATTCTTGATTATCTTGTCGGTTTGATTGATAGAGGATTACAATTAAAGACAAATAACAGGGACTCATCATTTGAGTAAAATATTAAATTTTAGTTTTGTTATAACTAGTATTTTGGGTATTGAATATAACATTAATTTACATTTACAAATAGTCAAGCTCAATGCTTGCAAGTCTTATTGGGTGACATTCTTTATAGTTTCAAAAGTTTAATGTTTTATATTTAGCGTTTCTTGCTAAATTAATTTGTTATTAAAGCAAGAACAAATTACATATATTTATCTACTATGCTATACTCCTTATATTAGACTAATTTCCGAATTGGTAAATAGTGTATTGTGCAACAAGTGGGAAAAGTTCAACTTTTCTCACGAGTATAGAAGTTCGTGGCATGAGCCAAGGGTGAGTGCCACAAACACACGAGTGAGAAAAGTACTTTTCCCACATGTTGCACACTATACTTTTTCTACAACTGCACAAATTTAAAGAATACAAGTAAATAGTTTTGTAGAAAAAGTCTAAGCATCGAGGACCACCCACCCAAATCGGCTGGGCATCGAGTATAAGTTTCTGAAATTGGCTGGGCATCGATGATCCCCTACTGGATTCTCCATATAAATGTATGTAGTGTGGACAAAGTGCCGTGAGAAATAATATTTCTCACAGTGTGAGCAATATATAGTTTTGAAATTAAGTAAGCTATGAGAAATATGCTACTTTTCATAGCAGTTGTAGAAAAAAATATTACATGTAACATTTCAACACAGTAATAGGGGAAATCATTAGAAAACATAAGCACAACAGTTAAGAATGAATTTTAGTAGCAGTGATACATTTAGATGTAACTGTGTATAAATATTATGTAATGTTTAACTCTCTCACCTTGCGCTCGAAGAATCGCAGACTTCCCTCTCCCCGCAGTGCCCGCTTTAGTTTGTTTTTTAAACATTGGAGCATTTTTCAACATATCAGGTAGTATTAAAAATCTAATTTTTGATCCTCTAATATAGACATTTTCCAACTGAGCTACTTTTCCATCTCTGTAAGTTACAGTGATTTGAGTCATTTGACAATTCATATTATCTTCGGCCTCAATAAGTTTTCCTCTGTAAACTTCGCCGGTTATTGTTTCACAAGATATAACATGACCTTCGGCTTCATGGAGAACTTTAATAGGTACACCAATAGACATTGTGATCTTTTAAAATTAAATTACGGATATAAATTATGCTAAAACCTACGGGAAAATCGGGATGTTTGTGGATAAATTTTATTTACGTTAACGTTAGGAATACGTTTGGATTTTTGGAGGCGTTCAAAACAAACTTGACAACTGACGTTGAGTTGACGTACAATCGCACAAGAATCGAATGATGTTGGTTGCATAGATTGGTCCGTCATATTTGGACCAACCCCATTCGAATGACAAATTAATGACGTCATGAATCGGCTGGTTAAAAGTTGGTTAGCCAAAACTTGAACCATGCTCTCAGCACGCTCCACTCTCTGGTTATTTGTTCTATCTCTTTCTACTCTCCAGCATATTTTATTTACATTCGTTTTGAGTTTAAAGTTTTGTAAACAGAAGTGTGTTCGTGTTTTTTGAAAATTATGACGGAATCTCTAAGTGCAGTGGGCTTAGAAATTACTGGAAAAGTAATTCATTTTATGGATGATGAAGCAACTTTGATATTACTTTTAAGTGATAATGAAGTTACCATTGATAACATTACAAGAGCAGCACTTAGTGGAAAATTATCTCCTTATGGAATACAAAATGAAGGAAAAATCATAGTCCAGATATCTGTTAACCCTATTTTCAAAATAATCTGAAATCCTTGTGTGCTTCTCTTATGGTCTTTAAATCAATATTAGCACTTTTAATTGGCATTTATTAAAAATATTTTTTCAATATTCCATGAATCACCAAATTAGATTGAAAATTTGTTAACCAGTGAAGCTAATAAAAAAAGGCATATTAATTTATGCATTTCAGTCGCTTCTTTTAAAAATACTTGAATTTTATTTAATAATTGCATATTCTTATATACATTTTAAACAAGTATTTGTTATATCCTTAGATAACTTTATGCTTATAACTTATAACTAAAAGTGGCAATATTGCTCAGAATTTCAGTACCTGTTTTATAGGTCAAGGGTAATCTATTTAGTGGTTTTGTTCTTGTTTAATAATCACATAAAGAGAGATGCAAATATCGTCAGACTATGCTCGACGATAATTTCGAATACGCTTTAGTAATAATGTCAAACTTAGTTTGTTTATACGAGCGCCATGGATCGTGCCCGAACTATAAAGGCAGCACTTCTGTCGAAAGTAGAGCGGCCTGGTGTTAAATAAGAAAAACATTGTGATGTAAACAGTGTAATAAATAACTTAAAAAATGGCCAAAAGTTGACGAGATGATAAGTTTTTGAGAAAATTAATACCTAAATCACTAACATTTTTTACTCTACCAAAGTATTTTCTATGTACTCAATAGATTAATTATTTAAGGGCAATATTAAAGGTTATTACGATTAAATAAATGAAACTAATTTTCGTCAGAACTTTGTTTATAAATAAAAATTCTCATACTTTATCAACATTATAGTATATTATACACATAGGTTGAGAAGTGAGCTATTATTTACCGAGCACTTATATATATATATATATATATATATATATATATATATATATATATATATATATATATATATAACAACAAAGAGATTCATGGGTAATTCACGCAAAAAGAAAAAGGGTTACTAAAACAGAGTTTTAACTTCGGACATGCATGTTTCTGGCTCATTTGCCGTCATCAGCACGGTATAACCAAATAAGAATATTAAATTTGGGAGCAAAAATGTTAATCGAAACATGGGAAAACACAAAACAACGGATTTCAGCAGGGAAACCAAACGCTCATTTGTGCCTTCATTTGGAAGATCATGAGTTTTCAGGACAACAACCAAGATCGACACGGAGGCGCATATAGCTCCCCCGCCTGAAGCTTCCGACCCATAGTAAATAACAAAGAAGATGTAGGAATATCGCGTGATATGTTAACAACAACAAAGAGATTCATGGGTAATTCACGCAAAACGAAAAAGGGTTACTGAAACAGAGTGGTAACCGCAGACATGCATGTTTCTGGCTCATTTGCCATCATCAGAACGGTATAACCAAATAGGGATGTTAAATTTGGGAGCAAAGATGTTAATCGAAACATGGGAAAACACAAAACAACGGATTTCAGCAGGGAAACCAAACGCTCATTTGTGCCTTCATTTGGAAGATTCTGAGTTTTCAGGACAAGAACCAAGATCGACAGAAACATGCATGTCCGCGGTTACCACTCTGTCTCAGTAACCCTTTTTCTTTTTGCATGAATTACCCTTGAATCTCTTTGTTGTTGTTGTTAACATATCACGCGATATACCTACATCTTCTTTGTTATTTACTATGGGTCGGAAGGTTCAGGCGAGGGAGCTATATGCGCCTCCGTGTCGATCTTGGTTGTTGTCCTGAAAACTCAGTATTTTCTAAATGAAGGCACAAATGAGCGTTTGGTTTCCCTGCTGAAATCCGTTGTTATGTGTTTTCCCATGTTTCGATTAACATTTTTGATCCCAAATTTAACATGCTTATTTGGTTATACCGCACTGATGACGGCAAATGAGCCAGAAACATGCATGCTCGCGGTTACCACTCTGTTTCAGTAACCCTTTTTCTTTTTGCGTGAATTACCCTTGAATCTCTTTGTTGTTGTTGTTAACATATCACGCGATATTCCTACATCTTCTTTGTTATTTACTATGGGTCGGAAGGTTCAGGCGGGGGAGCTATATGCGCCTCCGTGTCGATCTTGGTTGTTGTCCTGAAAACTCAGGATCTTCCAAATGAAGGCACAAATGAGCGTTTGGTATCCCTGCTGAAATCCGTTGTTTTGTGTTTTCCCATGTTTCGATTAACATCTTCGCTCCCAAATTTAACATCCTTATTTGGTTATACCGTGTTGATGACATGCATGTCCGCGGTTACCACTCTGTTTCAGTAGCCCCTTTTATTTTTGCGTGAATTACCCATGAATCTCTTTGCTGTTGCTCATCCCCCCCCAAAGCTTCATCCTAGTTACGCCACTGTATATATATATATATATATATATATATATATATATATATATATATATATATATATCTATATAGATCTGGGTATCGGAAATTTTTTCAAATTTTGAACCCCTAAAACTGCATTTTAGCTTTGTGTTTCTTATAAAATTGTAGCCTACAGTTCCTAGCCTTTAGTACATTTGAATAAAGTATAGGTTTGCTGTGATTATGTATTATATTTTTCTCATTTTTAGGGTTCTGAAGGGGGGTTCTATCCCATCCCCCCGTAGTTACGTCACTGTATATATATATATATATATATATATATATATATATATATATATATATATATATATATTATTGTGAAAAAATAATGCTACACCCTGTATATCAAATAATGAAGAATTAAGATTATGTATTGTAATCTAAAAGAATTTTTTTAAGTCAAAAATTTTTTTTAAACATTTGAATGGAGACAATCTGTACGATCCACTATTCGATAGAGAAGACATACAGAAAGGACAGACTGTATAATGTAGGGATAATTGCGAATGGGTGTGATAAACAATTTATATGAAATAAATTACCTAACGAAACTTTTATCAAAGAGATCAAGTATCAAAATTTGTTCATAATAAGAAACTAAATGCTTTATTCTGTAAAGTCAAGCTAATCTCGTAATATTTGTTGATTAAGACATTAAAATGAGATAGTGTAGATGTTTAGACATAACAGAGCAGGAAAATATAAAATAATGTGAATTTCAGAGAACATGACTTATAAAGAAAACGAATTTTCATTTTGCATACATATTTAAAGGTAACAGCTGTCATCTATTAAAACATTATGAATATTCATTTGACATACATACTTAGAGGTTAGGAAATGTCATTTTAACAATACTAAGAAATATTATTGAATGAAAATAATATAGGAAGTCTAAGCAATTAAAAACCTTAGAATATAATATCATGATATAATGGATGAACATTTCACTGGTTGAAATGAAGAATTTGAGTTATAAAATAAATAGTCAAATTTGATTGGTTAATAAACATTTAAAAAAGATCACATCGGCGACAACTGTGTTGCTAACGAAAAAAAAATCAGAATGTGAAAAAGTTGTTGATTATGGGGGCTATTGACTAGTAGGTTTTCTTTTTGGGAAGAGATTTTTGGAGCAGCAAAATTTTTTTGGTAAAGTAAATCAATTGAAATCATTTGGAAGACAAAATTTGACTATAGAATTTAAAACAAATACATTATACTTACAAGAGATATATCAGTGTAAGTAGTTTAGTTTATATTAATAATTAAAAAAGGAATTGTTGAATGTTGTAAAACACTAATCATGAATTTTATTTTATAATATGGTGTCTTGTGTCTGGTGGAAGTAAAATAGCCAAAATAGTTTTCGAAAAACATTGAATAGTGGAATTTGTGTGAGCTGTTTGGACTTTGAAAGAAATACAGCATCGATTCCTGTTCTGATAGAAGCAGAATGCCAACAGGGAGGTTTTCCAGGAGGAGAATCTGGAACAAATAAAGGTGAACAAACAGAAATCGTGAAGTAAATAAGGTAGTACAAGTTAATTTATTAATGTATTAAGAGGTCAAGCGTACTTACTAATTTGTAAAAAAAAACTAAAATTTTGTGATGCATAGACGCTGTTAAGAGTGTATTTCGCCGTTTTCTGAAAGTCAAATGTTTATGAAATTATATAACTGTATTTTAATATTATAATAATATCTCACCAGAGTGCGTGTGATTTGTATGAAAGAGTCATCCTTTTAGATAGTTGAATTTCTTAAAAAAAAAAAAAACACTTGTAAAAGTGTAGTGTATTTATTTTCATTGAATTAAATATTGTTTTTCCTTTTGAAGAACGTTTTTTTTTTAAATTTACTTGAGTTATTCATTTCATCTGGTGACTTGTGCACCATCTACTTACCACAGGCAGAAGCTCTGAATGAAATCGATTGAACTATGCAGATATTTTTTAAGTAGGACAGGACCGTATTTAATTTGAAATCATTAAAAAAAGTAACATATTCTGATTTACAAATTTATTTTTAAAAATATAAAGCATTTATTAACTTTGGCGCTAACATATATAAAATTATAAAATCATTTTATTTAAAATACTTGAACTCTACCCTGAGATGAGAAGTTTTCATGTTGGTTAAATAAACTGTTTATCATACATATTAAATCCACAACATACCGGGCAAATTAAACTATTTTCTCACCCAATTCTATTCATAATAATATGTCGGCCCAACGTAGGGCAAATTAAATTCCCATATAAAATAAACTATAATAATATATATATATATATATATATATATATATATATATATATATATATATATATATATGTACATATATAACATTGCATTAACTCAAAAACTGATACAAATAATCTAAGCAAAATATATTACAACCTAATAAATTAACAACATTTCTCAGTGTAGATTTGTATATATATATATATATATATATATATATATATATATATATATATCATCATCATCATACGCAGCTTATTCAACCATTTTGTTATGGTGTAGCCTCCCTTTACATATTTATATATTCCATTTCCATGTGGGCCCATTGTTGTTTATTGCTAGCTATGCCCCAAGTTGATCCTGCGAGTTTCTTTATGTCGTAGTCCCATCTTAAGTTGGGGCGTCTTCTTGGTCTTTTCACGCCTCGGGGATACCATTGCGTTATCTTTGTGGTCCATCTATCGTCTGTCCTTCTAGCGAGATGCCCCGCCCATTGCCACTTTAGGGATCTGATTCTATTTATGACATCTATCACTTGGGTCTTTTGTCTGATCCAATCAAGCCTTTTTCTATCTCTCCTTGTTATTCCAAACATGCATCGTTCCATAGACCTCTGCGTTACCTGGAGTTTTCTAATGATATCAGTTTTCAGGGTCCAGGTTTCACAGCCGTATGTTAATACTGGTAGTACGCACTGATCAAACGCTTTCTTTTTCAAACGGAGTGACATTCTGGACTTGAAGATGATAGAGTTCTGTCCAAATGTTCTCCATGCTAATTTGATTCTTCTGTTTATTTCTGGAAGTAGAGAGCCTGATATGTGTATTAGTTGACCCAGGTATATGTATTCCTCTACTATTTCCAGGGCAGTGTCATTATATATATATTATAATATATACTATATTCTTTAATAGTTGCCCCACGTTTGGGTGACAAATTATTATATATCTCATGTTTAATAATTATAATAATTATAATTGAATGGATGTATGATATATAACAATATAAAATATTGTTTGCGCCAATACTAAGATTTTGATTCCTTAGTAATAGACAACACACCTTGCTTATAAAGACCGGTCCGATATAGATAATTAATATTATTAGAAAAAGTAGTTCAGATAGTGAGTTGGAATAAAACATTTTTAAAAATAAGCCATCATTATCTAAAATATCGTTTATAAGTCAATATAGTAGCATTTTGTCAATCAAATATATAGTGAATTTAGGTGAAACATTGTGCAAACTACGAGTTAGTCAATTTCCTCGATTTACCCTATTTACCCGTACCTTAATTCCTAGTTTTATTTGGCAAAACTTGGACAGGACAGCCGGAGTTGGGGTTCACCTAAATATTTGGTAAGTGTTCCATTTAGCATATAAATTAGAATCTACAGTCCGCTATTAGGTTATAGAATCATATCATACAAATATTAATTGTCAACGTTTTCACAATTTGTGATTGTAGCTACACTATTGTGAACACACCTTTACCATTGAATATAACCTATTTGAATTTTGACAGCGGTTGTCAAATTAATATGCCCGGCTCAGATGAATATTAAATTTTGTACTTTGAAAGATAAATCAATACACAATCGACTTGCTCACTCTTATCTCAGGGAGGGATCAAAGATTTTAAATAATGATTCAAATTTATAAATTTCAATGAATTCTCCAAATTAAGTATTACGCTATTCCAAATCTAGAGTAACTGTTTGTTCAATATATAACAAGACACGTAAATTATCTTATGACATATATGATTTTACTGTCACTGGAAATTAGCCAAATGTCACTTATATCAACTTTTCTATAGCATGAAAATTATCAAACACAATGAGAATAGATATGAAATGAGTACCAAAGTGAGTTGGAATTCAAATTTATATAATATATGATCAGATAACAAATTACAAAAAATTATAACTTTTCAAAAATATCATAAACGAAAAACAAAGATAGAATTTTCTATCAACCTTAATATTAACCTTAAGTTCAAAATGTCTGATTTTATACTTGATGTATATCAATGTCAAATACGCAAATTTCCGTACAAATTGTCTATTCCAAAAATTTTCTTCACTTGACGTTGAATTTTATATGTGTAACGTTACTGTGATTTAGATCAAATTTATTATCATTAGATGCATCTATTTTTTGAAATATATTTAAGAAAGGCCTATTAATTCTCGAGAAATAATGTAAATAAACTGGACAGGACTCACCAACTAGGTACTGGTTAACTCGTTCGTATTCTAAAACGTATTTAGAATTCAGTAACACTTTCTTAATTTATAATTTAGAAACCGGAAACCACTTGCACTTTAACGATGTAATTCTTCTGCGAAATATACACGCACTGGCTTTACAATGCAAGGTTTTATGATCTGATAATATATTTATATAATTACTATTATATTATTAAATAAATTTGAGACAACTCTTATTTCGATGTTGTCTCGTGGGGATTTCAAATTCAACTGCCTAAACTTTATACATAAATAAATCTCTTCTCCTTTGGTTACCAAAAATTCCTTTTTTTTAAAATAATACAAATTTATGTTTTCCTATAACAAAGAGAGATTTGCATTAGTTTATTATAATTGCAATTTTGCTAGCAGAGACATCTGTATTTTGAAACTTCAAATATTTGTTTTCAAATCGTTATAAAATCTATCTATCATTATAAGTATATTCTGCATTAATGTCATCCGAAATTGAAATGTCAAATTTTATTAGTATATTGAATCTTTCAAATTATTGATTATACAGTGTGTATCACAAGTATTACATACAAATATACATATTTTTCCTTATTTTAATGTTTTCTTTAAAATTTAGATAGAGGAACTGTATTAAATCCCCCTAATAAAAGAATGACAAATCGATTCTTGTATATAATTATAATTTTATCTTTCAAAATTGCCAAATATCATACTAGTATCTTAGTAACATAGTAATATCTCAAATAATTATTAACATATCTCTAAAAAAATTATCTTCAATCAAATTAAACTATTATTCCTAATTCCCGTAAAACTTATTAAATCTACTATATCTATTAAAATTTCATGCAACGTACTGTTATTTGTTATTCTAAAATTTCCTATATACACGTTGATAAATTTTTTATGGTCTCAAATGTTTCCAACTCTGTTCTACTCTGTCTAAACCATTTATATGTTACAGGATATGATTTTGTTTCAACATTTCTCAGTATTCTTTACTTTGATTATCCATATTTTCATTAAGCAACCCTTAGTTCCTTCGACATTCTTGTCTCATACATCTTTAATAATTCATTTATAAATTTATAATATTCTTCATTACAGTCTGTCCAATTACCATTATTTTTCACATCTTCTATTTATTCTATCTCACGAACATAATTATTAGCCATTCTAATTTCTTTTTCACACAATCCTTCATATTTCATTATCAAATTCTTCACTTTTTCTTCATATTCCTTATTTCCACTCATTAACTCCAATTCTACCATAATTCCATTCCTCTTTAAATTCCATAACTTCCTATTATCCTCTTCAATTGCCAATACTTCCATATTTACCTCCTCAAATTCAATTATTTTACCATTTAATTCTATCTATCTATTCAAAATCAATTATTTCCTTATATTTCATCAATAACTATGTCTGTTTCTAATTTCTTTATCAACAATGCTTACATATCAACTTCTTTCCATCCTTTAATTCAATCTGTTGTATCATAGATTTGCTGAGTTCATATAACTTCCGTCCGTTTGCTCCTATAAATGTAATTATTTCATCCTGTCCATCTATTTTGTTGCTTAATTTCATTTCTATTTTCATTATCATTTCTTCTATCAAAGTTTCTAAAATCTCTTCTATTCTCAAAATACTTATTGTCATCAATTTTACCTCCATTTCCATATATTCGTTTTTCATTTCTGTAACTTCTATTTTCATTTCCATAATTCATATCAACATGTCTATCAATTTTTTTGTCAAACCCTGTTTATATAATTTCTATTTACATATGTTTTTAAATATTACTTGTTAATCATAAACTTTTTATTTACATATAGTTTTTATATCCATACCTTACCATGTACAATTCCCTTTCGTTTTCTAGATTTCGTTCCTATAATCCTGTCATATAATTCAATTTTATTTTCCTAAACTTCGTCTTATTCTCTTCTCTTATTGTTTGATTCTCTATGAGTTTCTGTAGCTTCTTTCTGTTGTCCACCATATCTTTTTTAATTTTAAAGTCCCATATCTCATCAATTTCTTCCCATAAATGCATTGAAATTTGCATCTCAAATTCTTCCATATCATTGAAATTGTTTTTGATTATTTTCATATCCACCATAATCTCAATTCGATTAATTTAATTTCCAATTCTCTTAATAAATATACTTGGATCAATTATTTTCATATTTCTATCAAGTTTCACTCTGATTTCGACATTTTCTGTGTAAATTATTCGTTCTTCAATATGTCTTGTGGTTTCTTCTATCTCTTCCATAGTTTCTTGTAATCTTCTGTTCATTTCCTTTAATTCCCAATTAAGTTGTATCCCCCTATTATAATTATTATTTCTTTTATCATATGTCTCGATTTGTTTTACTATATTAACATCTAAGTCTTTTATTTTTCAATAAATATTTGTTTCATAAATTTGCATCACTTCTCCACTTCCTAGATTCTGTACATTAATATCTATCATTTCATCTTTGGTTTGTCTTTGTACTTTTATAGACTGTATTTCATCAATTTTCTTCTCAACTTCTTTAATCTCCATTAAACTTTGTGTTTTCATAAATCAACGTTTTCACAATTTGTGATTGTAGCTACACTATTGTGAACACACCTTTACCATTGAATATAACCTATTTGAATTTTGACAGCAGCTGTCAAATTAATATGCCCGGCTCAGATGAATATTAAATTTTGTACTTTGAAAGATAAATCAATACACAATCGACTTACTCACTCTTATCTCAGGGAGGGATCAAAGATTTTAAATAATAATTCAAATTTATAAATTTCAATGAATTCTCCAAATTAAGTATTACGCTATTCCAAATCTAGAGTAACTGTTTGTTCAATATACAACAAGACACTTAAATTATCTTATGACATATATGATTTTACTGTCACTGGAAATTAGCCAAATGTCACTTATATCAACTTTTCTATAGCATGAGAATTATCAAACACAATGAGAATAGATATGAAAGGAGTACCAAAGTGAGTTGGAATTCAAATTTATATAATAGATGATCAGATAACAAATTACAAAAAATTATAACTTTTCAAAAATATCATAAACAAAAAACAATGATAGAATTTTCTATCAACCTTAATATTAAAACAACCTATATTAGAAATCTACTAGCTAAATATTTTTATCGAAAGTTCAAAATGTCTGATTTTATACTTGATGTATATCAATGTCAAATAAGCAAACTCCGTGCAAATTGTCCATTATAAAAATTTTCTTCACTTGACGTTGAATTTTATATGCGTAACGTTACTGTGATTAAGATCAAATTTATTATCATTCGATGCATCTATTTTTTGAAATATATTTAAGAAAGGCCTATTAATTCTCGAGAAATAATGTAAATAAACTGTACAGGACTCACCAACTAGGTACTGGTTAACTCGTTCGTATTCTAAAACGTATTTAGAATTTAGCAACACTTTCTAAATTCATATTTATATATGTTAACAACAACAATAAATAGATTCTTGGGTAATTCACGCAAAAAAGAAAAAGGGCTACTGAAACAGAGTGAATTACCCAAGAATCTATTTATTGTTGTTGTTAACATATCACGCGATATTCCTACATCTTCTTTGTTATTTACTTTGGGTCGGAAGGTTCAGGCGGGGGGGGGGGGGCTATATGCGCCTCCGTGTCGATCTTGGTTGTTGTCCTGAAAACCCGGGATCTTCCAATTGAAGGCACAAATGAGCGTTTGGTTTCCCTGCTGAAATCCGTTGTTTTGTGTTTTCCCATGTTTCGATTAACATCTTTGCTCCCAAAATTAAACATGCATGTCCGCGGTTACCACTCTGTTTCAGTAGCCCTTTTTCTTTTTTGCGTGAATTACCCAAGAATCTATTTATTGCTGTTAACATATCACGCGATATTCCTACATCTTCTTTATATATATATATAATATATATATATATATATATATATATATATATATATATATATACATTATATATATATATATATATATATATATTATATATATATATATATATAATATATTTATATATATATATATATATATATAATGTGCGAAGTAAATATTATAGTATATTATTCAACAAGCATATACCTAATGATGGCTGCGCACAATAGTATTAGCTTAAATAAGCGTAACAAATTAATGGTCTTGCCAACTATGGCTTTTGGAAGTACATGAATATATTGAAAATTTGACAACTACCATTATTTTCCTAGTTGTTTTTTTATTATCATTATTTACCTAGAGTGAGAAATATTTCTTCTCGTTAGGGAAATGGAGTGAATTTCTCAGGTTAGTACTGAAAAAAATACTTTATCAACATTAAATATTTTCATAGCGAACAACATAATAATCAAACTGTTCATTTTTACTTGCAAACCATTATTAAAAATGCGATTAAAATAATGGTTAAATAATTTTAATATACAATAAGTATTTTTCTTACATTGCTATTAAAATTATTATATATTGAAAAAACCCAATAAAATTTATAATAAAAAGTATTCATTCGTGTTATTGGTAATTTACAATTTTTCTAAACATTTTTTCGATGCAAAAGTTAACAGATACCATGTTTAAAAAAATTGTAAACATTTTAATATGTTTGCTAACTTTGTTATAATTTTTTTGTTGATTTGTATATATAGATTAATTCGTGTTGCAACGTTTATGAAGCTGCCAACCACAAATACAATAATTGTATCAATGTAAGACACTGGAACTTTTGAAAAAAATTTACATTTTTGATTCACTCTGTCAAGGTGTATTCTCGCAGAAGCTGTGTTATATGTTTCTTCTACCTCTTCTTGTGTAAATATAACAAGAAACAACACATATTACAGTTTGAAAAAATAATTAAAAACGCTGGTAATGCAAAACTGATACAGTTTACCATCACACTGTTTGTGTTTTTCCCCGGCAGATGATATAATCCTCATCTTTCTCAGTCCCCGTAAATATTTAGTTCTTTCGTTTTGATGTGTTTTTCAAGGCTTTAGGGCTCGGCCCTACCAGCGATATATCGCAAGATCGTAAGCTCCAAAATTGATCAATGCCCATCTGCGTCAAAATTTTGCGAGAAAGCTAGTTAATTTTCAATTATCCGTAGATAAAGTAAATGATATATTACTTTCTCTATGCATTTATCATTCAATTAATGGGTGGATTTCTCTGTTTTGTTTTTATTTGTTGTTGTGAATTTTCAGTGTTTTTATGGTTCCTTACCTTGTAATATGAGGTTCCTTTGTCTCACCTTCTTCTATATACTGGTCCTATCATAGAGAAAGTAAGTATTTGTCTATGGGTCTTATGTCAGTCAGTTACGTCCAGTGAGATGTATCACATATCACTGTCTACCCTCCATAATTTGTTGCAACGAAATCGTACTTTCATAATACACTCAGAGTAATCGTTTTTGTCTTGTCATTTTGCTTGCTTTGAAGCATTACCTACCCCGTGGAGATAAAGTTTTCTTGTACCCACCAGACTACTATTCCTGGTAATTTTTTAATGCTCTATCGCCAAAAATAGTCGAAAAACACGTTCCTTCAAATTTTAAATGGAAAACTTTAGCAAACATTTAGCCTGTCCAAGTGAAGGTTGGTTAATACCAAAAGTAAATACCGTAGCGTCCTAGCGAGGATTGGTATTAACCGTTACGTCATCGTTTGATGTCAAATTACGTCACGGTTAAAACCACCAGTAACTCTGTCGGGAGCAGAGTTATACGTATGCAGATGAGGTGTTGTCATATTCCACAGAATTAAATATCAACTTGAACATCTCGAGCTGGTTTGAGAAAAAGAGTACGCCTTCCACAAACTTCATTTTTAGTTCTATGACGTGTTGACTAATCAAACTGTCACGTGTCAATTCAAAATCGCGTCAATATGTCAATGTCAATAATAGTAGTTATATGATCTGTGGTCAATAAACGTCAAATATTTGTGATAAAAACAAGTAGTACTAGAAAACTTCAATATTTAAATTAAATATCTGGTACTTTTTCTATTTGTAAAGAGATATGTCGGGTTATAGGTATCCAAAATCTAACAACCCTTTTGAAGATGATGGGGACATAGACGATGAAACGTTCTTAAGAAATTCTAGAAGAACATACAATAATAAGGAACCTACTTTTGAAGAACAAATGCAATCGTTTGCAGAAAAGAAGAGAGCTATAGAAGAACGAACTCTCAATAGCACCGAGAAAAGTATAAGCATTTTAAGAGACTCTGAACAAGTAGGTATAGCTACTGCAGAGGAGCTCATGAGACAAAGGGAGAAACTCGAAAAAACAGATAAGCAATTGGATGAAATTAATTCAACTCTAAGATTCTCCCAAAAACATATAAATGGAATTAAATCGGTATTTAGTAGCCTAAAAAATTATATGGCTGGTAGGAGCGATTCTCCTAATTCCACAACCTCAAGTTCTACTCCAAGTACTGTAAAGGTAAGTATAATTATTTATTCAATAGTTTAATTCAATATTTACAATATACATTATAAATACTGCATAATGAAAGAGATTATCTGATTACTTGAATTTGTTGGTCATGGTTACATAAATACACTGCTGAACATAAAATTTGAAATTATTTTCGAAATTTTTGTTTGTTGCATCTTTTTCTGTTGTAACAGTTTACTAATGGATTACTTGGAATGCACAAAAAAATTGATTTAATAAAAGTTCGACACAAAAAGGCCTCTCAACCAAACTTATAAAAACATCTATTGAAATTGTTTGTGTAGTGTTGTCATTGTTGTTGTTGAAGTGACTGTAGAAGATGATTGCAATCAGAGTGAAACAATGAGAAACATTGGTGTAAGTCTCTCAAGTATGCAATGAGTATGGCAGCAGTACAAAGCGACTGTTAAGGTCACAATTTTATGCTGCTGGATTATCCTAAATTTGGAGCTACTGGTCCACCTCTTTACACTCGGCTTCATAGTGGATTGCAGTCATGTTTTCCATTGGATTGAAATTTTATCTTATGGTCTCAGATAAATGTGAAAGAATGAGGTGACAAAAATAGGATAGATATGCTCAAGCGTGTATTGTGTGGGATGAGATTGGTAAAGTTTTTAAACATGTGTAGGACAATCTGCAAATTGTTATTCAAAGTATACTTCTATTTCGTTAAGATGGTATCACTGCCAGAAGATGGAGTAGGGGAAAGGTGGGATACTTGATCACCATTTCTTAGTTTTGGTGTAAATATAAGCATATAAGCTGCAACAGGATTCTCAATTATCAGAATGTATGTAGAGTAGTGTTGTCAAGACTATGTGACTTTATTACTTTAAAAGAAGTTAATATAAAAAAGAAAAAAAGAAAAAGATTTTTTTACAATCTGATCAAGTATCCCTACAGAGGGGATACTTGATCAAGGGAGGTGGGATACTTGATCACATGTTAGATACATATACAAAGGCAAGAAATAGTTATAATTTTCTTTCATTTTTATAAGTATTAAATAAATTTAACATTTTTTAAATGAAATAAAAGGCAGAAAAAATTAAAATAACTACTCTAATATAAAAAATAAATGGCAACTTAGGCACTTTCAAAAATGTCCAGTGGTTTGTTGAATTTATAATAAATTCTTTCTCCTTTTGAAACAATCATTGGATCAGGTGTAATTCCAATTATTTCTTCGATTTTCACATCACTAATGTCTGTATTCGACAATGTAAAATGTGTACGTAAATGATTTGTGCACTTCATAGATATAACCCTACACTCATCTTCATCTTCATCATCCTTATCTATCATGCACAAATATCTGTAGAGTGTTGTTAACCTTCTACCCCCTTTAAAAGAAATAATAGCACATTTGCCAATCTTTAAAGTATTTGAATTAACTGCAAAAGTTTTTGAAACTCAATAATATCCTCTTCTTCCTCGTATGAGGAGATATCACTATCTTCGTAAGAAATTGGGTCCTCACTGGATGAGGTTTCTTCAAAAACCTGCCTCTTGACTTTTTCAATTTTTGATTTCTTTTGTGGTTTTTGGTTAGTTTTAGTTTTACGAGTCCGTTTCTTTTCTTCATTTTTTTTCTTATTCTCTTGTCTAATTCTTAACTGTTCTTGAATATCATTTTTAACTGGCGTATCAGTGATAATAGCAGATTTCAATTTTTTTCTTCCTTTGGTTTTAGTGTTTCTCTAACCAGCTTTAGGATAGGGTAAAACCTGTACGGGACTAACCGAGAATCTTGATTCTAAATGTGAAAGTTGTGTTGATAGAACATTGCTTGGTCCAGCCACTGAGTCAGTTAAAGGCTCTGTTGCTTTAGAATATTCATCCTCTGAAGGTTTATTTGAAATTAGTGGTTCCTTTAGCAACGACTCATTTGCCAGCAGTAGGTCTGGTCCAGAACCTTGTGCTATAATTGGGTCAACTTCTGGCCTATCTGTAACAAATGATGGTAAAAAGTCATCATCCTTAAAAATGGTCTCATCAAATGGATGAATTACGGTCTTTCTAAAGCCATTCACAATATTCGCTGAAGGTATAGGAAAAGCATTATTAATTATGCCAGCAATGTCATAAATTGTGATTACTTTACCAGGATGATCTGCCATCCAGTCATTAGCAGCTTTGTCGCATGAATTTTTAAACGAAGAAAAGACACTTACATCTAATGGCTGCAATTTGTTGCTACAATGTGGAGGCAAAGTTAACAATACGATTCCATTTTCTTTGGCAAAATCCAACGATTCTATTGTAATGTGGCTGTCATGGTTGTCCATGATCATTAATGCTTTGTTATCTTTACTACACTTTACATGAAATACAAAATGTTTTAAAAATTGAACAAAGTTTCACCCGTCATCCATCCTGTTGGATGAGCTACTCCAACTGTTCCTTTAGGAGCACCTGTAATCATTAAAGGTTTAAAATTTACACGTGGGAATACCATGAAAGGTGGAATTGAGTTTCCAGAGCCACTAACAGCACAACAAATAGTTACCAGTTGCCCCCGTTCTCCCGATGTTATTTGGCCTATTTGTTTTTGGCCTTTTGTGGCTACCACCTTCTTTGGTTTTTGAACAGTTGTGTATCCGGTTTCATCAATATTCCACATGGCAGATGCATCAAATACTTCCCTATTTAAGATAACTTTCAAGTTGTTAAAAAAATCACTAACATTTTGTCTATTGAAACTAGTTCCCCTACTCAGGCTTGTAGCTTCAGGAGTTCTTAATGACAATTTTTTATTCCTCTTCATGAATCCCTTCATCCAGTCGTTTCCTGCCATTTGCTTCAGGTCCCAAGTGTTTGTTTGGCCTTGCAATATTATTTTTTACAGCAAGCTCATATGCTAATTTTCGAATTTTTTTATAATGAAGTCCGCAATTCATTTTTGCACACACTTTAAGGTATTCTGCCAGTTCATTTTCTTGTAATACACTAAATATTAATCTTTTTTTATAGTCTGAAGTCATCTCAGCACTAGGGTTGTCTTCAAATTTTTGTAGATACCTTTTCAAAGTCATACGATCAACTCCAAATTGTTTAGCCACCGTTGAGACCCCTTTTTCCTTTTTTAGGGCCTCCTCCACTGCTAATTTCATTTTTTCTGCATCTATTGGCTCTCTAGGTTTTGCACCAGGCTTTCGTTTGTAAAATTGAGGCATCTGAAATGAAAGGAAAACCTTTATTTCCAAATAAAATCGTTTATTTTAATAGAGGGATACATGATCAAGGGATACTTGATCATGATCAAATATCCCACTACAGTAGTGATCAAGTATCCCTCTCATGCATAAACTAATAGATTATAAATTATTTCCACATAACCTCAACTGTTTCAATAAACTTTGTTCATTTTAATATAGCTTAATACCTACCTTAACCACTCTCCTTAATATTCTTAATGAAAAAAGTAACAGAAAAAAATTAAAAATATCAAAAGAAAAAAGGATGATACTTACTTTTCTTCAGCACAAACATAAATTCACAATAACAAATGACTAACCGCATATGTGAAGTACCCAAGCTGGCAAGGTTGCCAGATTCAATATAATTAAGTAAATTTCCATTTATTTAGCAAGAACCAATAGCAGCTTGTCAAAAAAAATTCAAAATGATCAAGTATCCCTGGTGATCATGTATCCCACCTTTCCCCTACTCATTACTGAAGTCCTTCTAATTTATTTTGTTTCAATGAAAAACATAGTAGAGTAAATTGTTATGTTTCATTCACATATCAAATTTGTTCATGTTCATTGCTGTCAATAAACTCTGTCTGAACTTTTTTCTTCAAGCTATTAATACTACAATGGAGAAAGTCTGACAAATATAAATATTTAGAAAATAACTTCAAATTATGGAGTGATCCTAATTTTATGCATTTTAAGAAGCTCTTCATACATTTATTTAAAATATTTCAGTATTCAAGATGTGGAAATCAATTCTCTAAATTGAGTGTTCTCTATCAATTGCCTATGCTATGTGTGTTATCACAGTTTATTTTATTAACAATTTGATCATTTAGTGAATATGTATATTAATCCCCCAATAATTCAAGAAACCAGACTACATATAGAAAATCAAAGGCTTCTGTGGCCAGTGTATTTGAGAAGAAAAACTTCCATATCAAGACACTTAGTTGTAGACGGATATAAAATTTCACCAGATATTTCAGATATTCTGCAGACTACAGACTTTTTATCTGCCGATAATTTGATCGCATTAAGCATGTATACTGGCCGCACTAAACTGTTGGGTAGGTTGTGGGTGTGCACACCAGACAAACAGGCAGCAAAATGTTCTGAAATCGTTTTCTTGCTACTTTTCGGTTTTTGAAGAGAGAGGTCGCATAAGTAACGTATGCATCTTAAGTTTTGGGAAAAAATTAAACGGCGAAAAAACAACTTTGAAATATATATTTAAGTGAACAATTTGTAACATTGTAATAATCTAACATTAGAAAAAAATAACTTCATTTAACAAACTGCCAAAGGTTCATTGTCTTCAATTTGGCGAAGCTTTGTTCAAACTTGTCACATTAGTTTCTGGGCAGATGCTATATCTACTTCTCGAATTTTCTGAAATATTTTTCGATGCAACATTTGTTCATCTGTGGCTTCCCAACCTTTGTCATAGACCTTCCTTCTCAGTAAGGACCAAAAAGTTTCAATTCGGCGAGCTAGAGGTATGTTGAAGGATTGTCTTCCTTAGGCACAAAAGGTATATTATGTGCTCCTAACCAATCTCTGGTGACTTGAGCATAATGACATGATGCAAAGTCAGGCACTTCCGCCTTTTGCGATATTTTAAGTTTCTTCTTTTAAGTGTTCTTTATATAGTGGCACTTAATACATGAAATCTCCTCTCTAGTTTTCAATGAGATGTACCCACTTTAAGTCTTGCACTATCAACCAGTCTATTTTCACGTGTTTCACTTAGAACCTTGGGTCGTTCGTTTTTTGGTAAATTTAAACAAGGTATTCCTTGTTCAAATCCAGCTATTGTCTGATAGATCATTATTTTGGAGATATTTTCGTTTCAAAAAATATTTGGAGAAATTTGAAACTAATGTGTTTTGACACATAAAGGTTGCTTAGCAACCAATAATTGTGAGCAGTTGTAAATAAAATAATACACTGAAAATTTAAAACAATTTTTAAAAATCAAAATAACTGATTTTTTTATTCTAAAAAAATTACTTTTACTAATTGTAAAAAAAAACATCTTGTTTGGTGCTTATCATAAAGTTGTAATTCATGTATGAAAAAATTCCCAAAACTTTAGATGCATACGTTAATGAAGATTAATACAACATTGCATAGAAATAATATTGCTTTTTCAGTGGGGAAGGATCAGGAAGAGAAATCGGGAGTATAGGGTGCATCCCGTCTACAGTGATAGATTATTAAATTTTTTCAATTTCCTCTATTAAATCATCGATTGACGTTTCGGCAATCAGCAATGGAGAAGAACTGGACAGTACCATAATGAAAAATACGCACGACCCCACGTCTACCCTGTACCAAGACAGGAAACAAATGAATTAAGTTGTCAGTCTAAACTATCGGCATTGTGCGCACATGGCTTCCACCCCATACCGATTAATTTTTTTTTAAATGGCGCCGAACGATGCGCATGTAAAAGTTCTCTCCTCTGTTAATGAGGAAACTTTTAAAGAAAAGGCATTCAAATGTTGCCAAATTAAAACTACTAACGTAATAGTGTGCATGAAATGTGGAGGTGTATTCCATTTATCCTGCTCATCAAGGAAAAAACAAAAAATATGTTAAGTTATGTGATACAAGAATTGTGTGCGAGACATGTGTAGAATCTGAAAATCCTAATAGAAACTCAGTGGGTCAAACACAATACTGACAAGACGGAAAATACAGAAATTCTAAAATTAGAAATTGATTTCCTTAAAACAATTTTAAAAAAAAAGAAGATAAATATAATATTTTATCTGATAATAGTCAACTATTAAAAAGAACTAATGCCTACTAGAAGACAAACTGAGACAAATAACAAATGATTCCGCAATAAATAATAACAGAAAAAACTGAACTACTAAAGAAAATGAATCACAACTTCAAACACAAGGGAACGACCTTCATAATTTTAAGCAAAGTGGACTGGTTGTGGCTAATAATACTGCAGACAGAACGCTGGCATCAACATCGAAAAGCTTTGCAACCAACATCAAGACAAATGAATGCCGCCATGGAAGAAGCCAAAACTCAGTCAGTTGTAAATAATCTTTTGAATACTGAAAATACCGCTCTGGTTCATTCAGAATCTTCAAGCAATGGTGCATGGACCCAGGTAGCTCATAGGAAAATAAGGAAGTTCCTAGTTGGACATACTGATTCATCTTGTAACATTGAGGCTGTTCCACAAATGATCAACCTACATGTGACTTCATTAAAGCCAGTAACAGAACCAGAGGAGTTAGAAAAGTTTCTCGGAAATCATTTAGATGGTGTAAAATGTGAGCTCCATGAATCAAAAGAAACCTGATATATATATACATCCATGAAGGTGACCATCAGAAGAGACTTACTGAAAAATGCGTGGAAGCGGGAAATCTGGCCATGTAGATCATAATTCTCGTTTTTCAGGATGAGGACACTGTTGAATTAGGTGGGTCCTCAAGTATTAGTATAAGCAATAATGGTAATAAAGCTAACTTTAATAATAATTTCAGTATATTTCATGTAAACGTTCAATGTATATCAAATGAGATTGAACAGATAGAAGTTTTCTTAAATAAAAATCAGTTTGATGTACTTTGTATATCAGAGCATTAGCTTAATGATGATAGTCTTAAGATGATTAACATACATGTTTATACTCTGGCTTCATATTTATGTAGGAAACGATTCCTTGGACATGGGGGCTAAGCTATTTTTATTAAAAATTTAAACATCTGGCTTTAAATGATTTCAGTACTGAAATCAACGCTGAATTTTGTGGTATATATATATTCCTTCAATAAACAGTGTGGTACTAACTTTGTATAGAACGGGAAAGGGAGTGTTTGGTATATTTTGTGATCATCTAGATAGACTGCTCAATAAGTTATATACTGATTCCAAGAATATAATACTAGGTGACTTTAATGTAGATTTCATGAGGAAGTCCAATCAGTCACAGGAGGCATGTTTATCAATCTTTTAATTTGACACATCTTATATCAGGACCCACCAGAGTTATACAGTTTTCAGCAACATGCTTAGATAATATAGTAACAAATTATACAAATGTTTTAAACTTTGGTATCCTAGAACCAGGTTTTTCCTATCGTAAGGGATAGTACATGTTTCTTAATATAGAAAAGACAATCAATGTAACTAGGAGGCAGAACACTAAAGCATCTATGTTTAAATTCAGGGATAGTCTATCAAAGGTTAATTGGTCAGTGCTCAAGGACCCTGAATTATCTGTGAATTCTAAAGCCATCAACTTGGTGCATACATCTAATAAATCAGTTACTTCTATTGCGAGTAATGATAGAAAGGAGGTGCTCCAAACCTAAAATCAGGTGGTATAATGATGAACTCAAGAAGTTAAGAGATGAGCTGGATACTTATCAGTTAGCGGCAAAAGTGATTAATGACACAAAATTTCTTAGCATATTTAAAATACTCAAAACAAAATATAGGATAGAGATTGAAAAAAGTAAAAAGCAATCCTATGATAACTACATATTGAATTCAAGGAATTTCTCCAGGGCAACATGGAGCATAATAAACACTGAAAGAAACAAAGTTCTTGACATAACACCTGATTTGTTCAATGATTTTTTTGGTAATGTAGCGAATGATATTATAAATAGATTACCTAGGGTTGATTTGTCTGCTCTAGTGGGGTTTGAGCTATTCCCGACACCATGTGACTTCTTCTTTTTAGAATCAGTCTTAAAGCAGAAGCTTCTCATAGAAATTCAGAATCTCAAAAACTCACAATCTATAGATTGTCACAGTTTTACTCTAATATTTTAATTATTGATCCTTTAGTTACTGTAATTAATGATATGTTTACCTCAGGTCACTGTCCAGATGCCCTTAAAGTGTCTAAAGTGGTTCTTGTGTATAAAAATAGAAGTGATTCTTCATTTCCTGGTAACTACAGACCTATAAGTATAGTATCTGTATTATCAGAAATTGTTGAGAAACTAATATATATCAATCAATTTGGATACTGTTCAAAGAGAGATACTGTACAGGCGGTGCTTCGAGTAGTAGAAAGTATAGTTGAGGGCTTGGACCTCATGTGATCTTATGAAAGCCTTTGACTGTATTCTCATGAAGTTCTGATTCAGAAACTCAGTTACTACGGGGTTAGGGGAATTCCTCTGTCATTTATAGGCTCGTATTTGAAGGATAGACGTCAAGTATGTTGAGAGAAATAACCTGAAATCTCATGTTAATTCTGTGAAACAGGGTGTCCCGCAAGGCTCTGTTCTGGGACCACTCCTGTTCATTATATACATAAACGATTAGCCCAATTATTTAACACCAAATGGGTGCATTATATATGCTGATGGCACTAATGTGATTTGTCAAAGCAACTAATATGCTAGTCTGATAACAAAAATAAACAGTACATCTAAAAAGGCAGAAACTTGGCTTATGGCTAACAAGCTTACTCTTGATCCTGAAAAAACTAAAAACCTAGTATTTTCAACACATTCTGAAATCGCAGATTTATAACATGCAGCATTTCTTGATATTATGGCGGACACTAAACCTCCATGGGCCAGTCAAGTCCATTGCACTATGGATAAATTATCTAGTGTTCTATTTTTGCTGCGGCGTTTGAGTAGATTTACCAACTTAACTACTCAAAGGATTATCCATTTCCCATTGTTTCACTCGGTTGTCATATTGGGTAGTACTTTGAGGAACTCCTCTAAATCTGTCAAAATATTCAGACTTCAAATAAAAGCTATTAGAATAATAGCCAAGGTTAGCTACTTCAAACATTGTGGACCATTACTATTTGAAAGATTTTGTACTATGCCATTACCCACACTTTATATTTTCAATACTTTACTGGAGATACATAAACATAAAAACTCACACTACTTGCAGTATGATGTGCATAACTATAATACACGCAATGCAGCAATGGTAAGGCCGCGGATATTCAGATTAAATGTAGCAAAAGTAAAATCACTTGACTACAATCTGTACAATGTGATACAGGTTACATTTAGAAATAGACCATATACTCAGTTTAGCGCTATCATCAAAAAGTTCCTTCTAGCAAACTGCTTGTACGACGTTTAAGAATATCCAATATTATCAAAGAATATATAAAAGTTGTATAAATTTGAGTGTTGTGTAATGGTATTTATGGTATCCCAATATACGTACTCGATTTTAAATTTTGTATTCAGTTGTGTCTGTATTGTCTTTGTATTCATTTGTTTTACTGAATCTTAGCTGCATTGTGTTTATCTGTACTGACTTGTCACAAATTATTATTGTAAAAAAAGTGATCAATAAAAATTCATCAGTTGCCCGATAGTTTGCCAATAGTTCATACTGATTAACATCCCGATTAAACTATCTGCCGATAAAAAGTCTGTAATCTGCAGGGGTACTTAATGTGAAGAAATGGAATAAGTCTGTATTTAAACAGCTGTAGTTTGGGAATTTGTCGACTCTGTTCAATTGCTTGGTTGATTAGTGCTTGAGTTGAGAGTGATTGTTCCAAGACCATGGAGAGCTATGACAATCTTTATATGGAAGTTTCTCTTCTCAACCAGATTACTTACAGAACATTTAAATAGAATGTAATTTAAGTAAATATTTTGCAGCAATCCACTTCAAATCAAAATCTAAATGAAAATATTTCTACCTTTGACCGTTATGATAATCATCCTGCAACAAGGCTACGGAATAATGATTATAGTGACTACAATCAAATTTCTTCAGGAGGTAGTAAAGATTTCAGCGCCAAATTAGATGCAAATTTGCAAGAAATGTGTTCTAATATAAGTCGTCTTAAAGGGTTAGCATCAGAATTAGGTAGTGAAATAGATTCTCAAAATGATTTGATTTCGAATATAACAGATAAGGCTGAACTAGCTGATATTACAATTACCAAACAAAATAAAGATATGGCTCGGATTCTAAAGAAATAAAATTCTGTTTGATATTATAAACAAATGGGTCTAATTATGATATTAAATAATAGTAACTGCGAAGAAGTATTTTTGTGAACATTTTTTGCTATCTAGTAGAAAACATTTTAATGCATAATTTTGTGATCAAATATATAATAAGTAGTTAACATTACTTATTTGATATTACACAATTAATATACTTAACCTGTGACAGGAAGATAATATCTGTAAGTATCTATATTCACCAAAGTGCAATAATATAACTACACATGGTTTTATTATGAATTCATAAATAATTTTGGTAAGTTATGATATCATTCAACAGATCTGGTAGTTTGTTGTAGTCACAGGACTAATTGATTAATTTTATAAATGCCTTTCCACTTAAAATTGAAGGGCTTGAAGAGCATCCATTGGAGTAAGTTGTGGTGTAAATGTCAATTTAGCTAGAATACTACAATAAGTTAATTTAATTTGTAGCAACTCTTATTGTTATCAAATCTATAAACAGATACTTGATGTTTAAAATGGTGTAAGAAGAGCTCATATTTGTGTGGATCCAAAATTTCCTTCAATTCACCATAGATGACTAAATCTTCCAGATTTTATAGTCCATTTATGAATTGACAAAATTATGTAGTAAAAAGTCATTGATATAATATTTTCAAAATTAAATGAATCAAATAAAAGAGTATCAGTTATGTTTATGCAAACTTATTTATTGCCATGCCATAATCCTTTAGAAAGAATTCTACAATGCTCTCAAAGTGTACATCCCATAAACCAATAATCATATTTTCAGTTTCTAATGCTTCGTACTTCGCCCTATAACCACCCTTTTACTAAGCTGTGTTTTCTTGTATGTTCGTTACTCCGTTATTTATTTACTATAATTTCAGAATTCTTGAAAATGTTTACCTTATTATTGTTAAAAGGAAGTAGAAATAATGTTAATTAAAATTAATTACAAATTTAGTTTCAAAAACACCATCAGAAAACTTCGAAGGTTGTTTTGTAGATTCCAAAATAGAGATACCACCACATTTAAAACGACCTAAACACATACAGTTTCAGACCTCTGATGCAACAAACATTTTCTGGAAGACCAGTCAAATTGATAATATAAATAAAAATAGTTAAAATTTGGAAACATGATTAATAAAATCTTTGATCGTATATATCATAATTAGGTACCATTTTATTATGGATAAGCTGTAAAATATTTTTGGCTTTTAAGAAGTACTTCCCCTTCTAAAGAATTTTTATATTCAATGCTCAGAGAAATAATGTTCCTCAAAAGAAGTAATGAAGTAAAGTATAATTTAGCAAATGTAGCTTTGGTGTTTACCGTTTCTTTTTCGATATAAGGTTATCCGTTAGTCTATTTTTTATAGTTTTATTTTACTAAAATTCTATTTGCAAGTATCTTTTCTTAAACTTGAATTGAGAAATATATACTACTTTGCACTACAGCCCTTGATCTGCTCGACAATTTGCTTTAAATTACTCACAAACTTTTCATTAGAAAATATATCTCAAGCACTCATAGTATCATATCTTTGATACTGTTCTCCGTTTAATAAAATATATAGAAGTAAGAATAATATGATAATAGATAAATTGGAATAAATATTAATATACATTCATGAAAGGCCCCAGTGAGTTTTGATTCAAATACTAAAACCCACCATCATCAAATCCATTTTTGCTGCCAATGTAAGTATAAATTACCTTTTCCCGAGAGTGCTTTTATTCCAGTCCATGAAAGCTTGCCTGAAGCATTTTATATTTTTATTCTGCCATATTTTATCAATGGTACCTATATTCTTCATGTACCCAAGTTTCATCCATTTAATGGGTATTCTGGTTTATTACCTTTAAATATTCATTTCCTTCAAAGTTTTCCACACTTTCTTTCTACCAATTAATTGAATGAAATAAAGCTTTTTCATTTCAGATGTTATTTTGTTCCTAGGTAAGCATGATTTTAAGTAAAAGGTGTATGAATCTTCTGACAAAATTATTATATTATTCTATAAATTGTTTGGAGGGTCATTGTTTCGATAGATAAAAAATATATGATGGAAATGGTAAGAAAGAATGATTATTTAATATGAAGTTCTCTTTCAGTTTTTAATATATTCTGGGAAATTTATCTGACATGAAATGGATCTAGCTAGACTGTGTAATAGAGAATTCATACATGGCACGAACTAAACATCATTTTTCAAGTTACTTGCTCTAATGTAATGTACATTTAGTATCAGTACAATTTTATTATTTAAGGAGAATAAAATGATAATAATCAATTTTATCTATAAAGTATATGGTATTTTTGTATATTGTACTCATCACATAAGAACTATTAATTAGGTATATTAAATTGTATTAAAAGAACTCGGAAATACCGAATTTTTTCTTGTCGCTTATCGTTTTGTTGTTTTGTATATTTTATTTGTTTTTTTATAGATCACAGGAAATATTTTATGTTACATGCAATAAATTCACAAAACTATAATTGTTTATTTTCGAATTATATTTTGGCCTGAGAAGTTAATTTCTCATCTTTGCTCCTACCTTGTAATTTAATGACCAACTCTGTGGATTTCAGATTTATGTGTTATGACGCTTGAGTTATATGAAGTATAGCGAAATAAAGTTGTGTTACTCCTACCAACTGTGCATAGAACTTGTGAAATTTATTAAACAAGCGGTAAATCAGTAAGAATACTGAACTACAATATAAGGCGACCTTGATACTGTAGACCAATTTACTTATCACAGAGTAGAGAATTTTTTGTAACTATTTGGCCTTTGCTCTTATGAAAGATTGTTTGAAAGAAAAATTACTCCCTATTAAATGTTTTTTTTTAAATATCGCTATTCTGAGACATCTTGTCATGGTACAAGACTAAATACTAAAACTACTAGTAATAAGTGATATTTTAATATACATTGTATACAAAAACATAGTAGGTAGAAAACGTATTGTAACGTGTATTAATTTAGAGACTGATGAAAGTTATGTTTAATTTGCATTTGCAAGTCAAATAATTAGTTGGTTTTATTTTTCTTGAAGTGTGATTGAAAAAAAAACTAATTCTCTCAGTGATTATTTTTTACAAACAATATACTAAATTTTGGTAAATGAGTCTTTAAACCGTATAAATCAGTTTATTAACTATATCTAGACAATAAATATATGCAAGTTTAATGTCGTAGCTTAAATTATGCAAAATGAAACCACAGTGTGGCGTATATGTAGACTTCTCAACAGTAATTTCAGTTTAATGAATGGCACTGTATAAAAAACTGAAGATTTTTTTCAGCTTTGGTGAAGAGGTGTCAGACCATGCTGAATCCGAATTCGTTTCTAGCACTTACCGTTGACGAACGCTAGAAACTTGAAACGGACGGACTGACACCAGAAGCCAGAATATAAGACTTCGATTTTTCATCAACTGTTTACCCAGACAACATTAGATATTCTATAAATATCCGTGGAATATTCATTTTGGCATATTGGAATATTCCTAGACAGTGAAAATAGGAATATCCTAAATATTCAGAGAATATTCCCAAATGAATATTCTTTTTCATATTATAAATAAGCTTGGATTTTTCTGAGAATATTCAGAAAATCATTATCTAAGAATATTCTTCAATGAATGTTTCCAGAATATTCAATATATACTATGAATATTCGTGGTAGATTCATTTGGAATTTTGTAGAATTACTTCATATTGTATATTCAGGGGATATTCTTTGTATATTCAGAATATTGCAGGAATATCCTCAGAATGTTCAGAACCATACATTTAATGGGGGGAGAGGGGAGGATGCATGTAAATGCACTTTTATCAAATTTCTGTAAATCAATAAATTTTCATAGCCTGATGGGATTCTCTACTCGACCATTCACTGGATGGTAGCTTCTAAAGTGAATAAAGCGGCACAGGCACAAATTCGATTTAGAACATGAGTGCTTAATTCTGGTTACACCTAAGAAAAAAATATATTTTAACTACCTAAGAATAATAAAATTCAATATTAAATTATTATTTATTAGACAAACATAAACTTCATAACTCTCTATAAACTTTTAAAATTTATAAATGCTTAACTGTAATATCGAGTGTTCGACAAAATTTTCGCTCAAGTTGGCTTTGAAAAAACAAAATTGGCCAAATACTTGTTTCTATAAAAAAATATAGGGTTAATCTTTTAAAATTTATAATTATTTATAGGGCCCACACTGCGAGTTTTTAGCATTCGTTTTACCCAAATGGATAAAACTGTCCGGTTAAGGCTACATAACCGAAGTATAACTGAAAAACATCCTTATTGTTGACGTTTTTCAATCAGATACCCGTTCGGGTAAGGCGGTGTTAAAAGCTGGCAGCGTGTGGATTCATAAACTTGTGTTATATCGTCACAGTCACTAGAATGTATTTCGACGGCCTGAGATGAACGTGCCGGTTGCTGTAATGGTGTGGTATCTGCAATTATAAAAGTAACTGTAGTAATCATTTGTAGAAATTTTACAAATATAAGTATAAAAAATATCATATTTGCTTAAATTTGTCACTATGCAGAATACATTACATTGACACTGGTATTCTGTAATGTCGCCTAAATACAAAGCATATGGTGATTAATTGTTGTATGTTCTTTTCATGTAAGTTTTTACTAGCCTCAAGTTCTTAAGATAATTTACTTGTTTAAATGAATGTTGACTTAGTTTTATCAACAGATATAAATGTTTTAATTTTTTTGTTTTCATTATCTTAACACCAGGTTATTCCCTTACACAAATTGTCAGAAAGAATTAATTAATTATGCGGCCAGATGACAAAAAATAAATATCAATAACAGCTGATTATAATGTCTACTTAAATTTAAAATTTACCAGACTGAACAACTATTTTTGTTGGTGGATCATTCAATAAAATGTGACCTTTGCGTTTTAACCATGGAAGTAGGGTAGGCACAGCTAGCTGAAACAAATGCTTGGGATATCCTCTTTTGGAAACAATTTTTTTCTAAAAGTGAAGTTCACACAACCTATAATTCTGCACAGTTACAATCTTCCAACCATAAGTGTACCCTAAAAAGTAAATAAATGTAGATATATTTTTATATTTTCACATGTCTATAAAATAAATCAACTACTAATTTATATTGAATATTATGTATTATTATTCAGCATATTTTTTGCAGAAAGGTTATTGTAGTACATATTATTATTTCATGTTATTAAAGGCAGAGGGACAGATCAATGTTAAAAACCGAAAACATAGAATTACACAACTTACAATGCATAGGTACATGTAAAGTAAAATGTAAGATATTCAAAAAGTAATATACATATACTTATAATATATTGCATATAGAAACAATTTCTCTTACCTCACAGGGTCTGTGGGAAATCCAAACAGAATTATTCCTTCTCCTGTTCTTGAGTGGCGTCCCATAGCAAATACAATAATTTCTCACTAAGAGTTCCACTAGTCATGATATTGTTGAAAACAAAATCAAAAGAAACTTTAATAAAAGCGTATGCTTGTTTAACACCGAAGAATATTTTTTGGTTAACATGAAATATAACATTGACATATAACTTATTCGAAACATGGCATGTATCACACATCACAGAAAAGGAACTGTCTAAAAGTCGAAGTTTCGCCAGTTTGAGTTGGTGTATTCTTTGCGAAACATTAAAATGGTGGATATTTTATTTTTAATATATTAAAGCTATGGGTGGATGTCAATCCACTCCATTTCATATGTTGATATTAGATAAAACGGAAGAGAAACGAACCTATCGACACTTGACTTTTAGGATGCCAAGCTTAAGCCCATCACAGACACATGATATAAGAAATTAACCAATAAACGTGTGTATAGAGGACGCCAGTTGCATTTTAATTGGCTGGCGGCTTTTTGTTGACGCGATCGCGTATCTGTCTTGATTTGGCTGTACGCTGAATGTTATAATTATGATTTATATATTTGTTCTCTTTTTTTATCACACGACGATATGACGAATAACATTATATCCACACCGTATCAACCGTTTATATAGTGTTCATATTGAGCATATTTTTATATCTTTTTTTATCTTATAATCTATATCTGAACTTCAATGAGTTTAATACATGGTTAATAGATTATTATTTGATATATTATATTTATTATTTATATGAAGGTTGTTTTAACTATTTACACCTATGTAGGGTGTTTAATATCCGGATAAATGTTTGAACTATAACTTTCGTCCCATGTGAAAAATAATATTAATTTTCTTTAATTATAAGTAAATATGCTTAAAAGAATATGCTAGGCATATTCAGTGTGTGGTAATATTCTAAAATGAATATTATATGAATATTCAATTTGATAATATTCTGAAATGAATATTTTAAGACTATTCATCAGGCTTGTTCTGTGAATATTCACTAAGGCATATTAATAGAATATTCAAAAATAATATTAATATTAAGGCTCGTTTATATACTCGCGAACTGCGAATTGCGAAATGCGGATACTGATCCTATCTGGGGGGCGGGAAAATTGACTTGATTTTAAGATTTCGCGAACTTCGCAAGGAATTCTGGGTCTTGAACAGGCGCATTGGGAATTTAATTTCACAAATGACAGTAGTGACACTTAAATGAAATATGATGACAGCCGACAGATACGGATGTGGATTGTTGTATTTAGCACGTTTCGGATATATACAATATTATATTTGGGACTATTTCAGTTTTATTATGTTTGTAGTGCTCTTCGTTTTTTGTAAGAAATTGTAAGATCTATCAAAATGGACGAGGTATGTACAAATATTCAAATTCATTGGGACATTTAGGAAGAAATAAATCTCATTTAATCTAATTCAAGATGGAATGTAAAAGAACCGTTATTTTTAATGCAAATACCTACCATAAAATCTGTGAAATGTATATCCAGAAGAAAATTAAACTAAATGTTTCATGTTTTTAGAGTGTATTTGAATGTGGTGAATGTGGCAGTTCTATGTTAAGCCTAGATGCATTTGAGAATCACATTTGTGTCATTCCCTCCCAAGAGGGCTCCTCAGAAGAAAACTTAGTTCCTCGTTTAATTGAGCTTGTACAGACTCGCCCACCTTTATGGGACCATACCCTTCCTCTGAAATTAAGAGGAAAAGATGTGAGGGAAAATTATGGAGGGAAATTGGACAGGAACTGAAATACACACTTTCTATTCCAGATTTAGAAAAAAAAATGGAAAAACTTAAAAGATACATTTTTGAAAAATATGAGGTATTTTATGCACTTATTATACTATATGTTAATAATGAAATGTTTGTGTCTGGTATAGTTTTTAGCTTTATTTTCAAAAATGAAATTCAAAAATTTTACTTTTGTAGGATTTATAAACTTCCATCTGGAGCAGGCACAGATGAAAAGAAGAGATGGAAATATTTTGAAAACATGCAATTTCTGTCCAGGATTAATACTCCGAAAAAACCAATAAGTAATATCTCCAGAATTGAATCCCCACTAACATCCCCATGTTCAAGCACAAGTGCTGTAGAGCTGGACAAAGATGGCACACCATATATTCCAAGGAAAATGTTGAAAAAGGTATTGTTATATTAAAATGTAGCTCATTGTAGTTTTTTATTACTGTGTTAAACGTTCTCCTAAATACTTTCTTCTTTCATAGATGATACTACTGAGAAGTTGGTCTTGAATATCCTGAAAGAACCTTCTCCTACACAAACCTCGCAGCCACCAGTGTCCCCAGTTCTATTAACAATCCAATCTGTATTGGAGAAGCTACCATAAAGAGTGCGAATGAAGGCAGAGGTAGACATGCTGAATCAGGTTTATTCCTTATATGAGGAATATGGGGAAGATTTATAAATTTACCTAAAATTTAATAGACAATATTATCTTTATAGATTTTGCTTTATTAATTTTTTTTATCCCCTACCTTATCCTTATTAGAAGTTTTATGTTAGTGTTTGGTAGTCCCGTAAATAAATAAATTATTTAGAACTGAACTACCTATTTATTTACACTTCTACATTTTTATCTGTATGGTAGTATTTTTTTAAAAACTTATTTATTACATAAAATTATTGTTTTAAAATAAATATCATAAATTTTAATATAAAATATAAAAATCAAATACAGAAAATGTTTTATTTCTCCAAGCAAATTATTTTAATCACATAAAAACAAATATTAATTTTTTTAGGTAAAATTATTTTATTAATTAATACTCTAATAATAATCTACTACTTATATATACATTAAAAACTATTCATATATCTCTTAATGCTGAACATAACTTTTGGGTGAATCATTAATTTATTTTGTCCATCGAGGTGGAACAGGATATATATCCATGAAATATTTTGCGAACTCATTTCTCATGACACTAGCACTTTGAGCATATGCATTTCCTCCCATTCTTCCAGCTTGAGGCAGCTGCACATGCTCATTCCGCCATTCACCAGGAATAATAAATCCGTCATCATTCTCCCTATCAACATAATTACTTGGGCAATATCTTGCATTGTCTGCCTTTCCTTTATCTCTTTTGCTTAGAAAATTGTGTAAGTAAACAATTGCTTTAATAATTTTATCAACTATTTCCATCTTTGAAATTATGGGTCTTTCTAAGATTCTCCATTTTGCTACAAGTACGCCAAATGTATTTTCCCCCTTCTGGCACGGGTCAATCTAAAATAAAATGTAATCAAAGTATTGAATTATAGAAGTCAGTCTAGAATAATTGAGGTAGAGAAACATTTAATTTAATCATTTAGAATATGAATAGTTGTATTAACTGCTTTTGCTATTTCTCTAACCTATCTATAATTAAAAACCCTTTGGTCTTGAGGTAAATATTGTCCTGGATAGGATCGCATTAAATTTGTGCTAAAAGGACAAGCAGCATCTCCAACCAAGCAGTAGTGAACCATCTCAGTAGCTGCTTCATATAATTTTCTTGGGGGTGGTATATTATGCTATTGGCAAATAATTGCTTTCCAAAATCACTACTCCTAAATATACCTCCATCACTTTGTCTACCTTTGCTTCCAATGTCAACAATTGTAAGACAATAATCTGCATCACAAACAGCTAATAAAACAATGCTGAAAAAATCCTTATAGTGATAGTATAGTAATGTAGAGGAACCTAAAAAAATATTAGATTTTTAGTTTAAAACCACTCTATCCAATTTTATTCAATATAACCTTACCTGTATTCTTATATGTTTTCCATCTATGGCCCCCACACAATTAGGAAAATTCCACTTTGTTTCAAAATTTTGGGCAATTTTGTGCCATCCTTCTTCAGTTGGTACTGGCAAATAATCCTCATACAAACAGTCCCAAATGGCTGAACAAGTTTCTTTTATTATATTTGTGTGTGTAGTTAAACCCAGACGATAGTTGTAGGAGATGCTCTTCATACTGACACCAGCGGCCAAATATCTGTAATATACATTATCCAGAAATTAATTGAATGTTTTGTTAAAAACGAGTACATAGATGTTACTTATGATTTTACCTCAGCAGCCGAAATTGATTCTCTGTAAAAGTTGGTCTTGGATATCAAATGTGTGATGTTTTCTAAAAGAATGTCAAATTCCTAAACAGACATACGGTGATAGTTGCGAAATTTGCTAGGATTTTTTAAACGCATCTTTTGCACTAAATTATGAAACGCCCCTTGTTCCTTTCTCAGTTTAAAAATTTCACACGTGCCAAATCTACGGATTCATTTATTTTTCAATTTTTTTAACAGCAGGTGCGCAGTGATCGCCCTTCTTCGTCGCCAATGGTAAAAATCCATTAGTTATACAGAAAATTTTAAAACCAGATACAATAGGTAGAAAACAAGGACAATTCCGGTTTGTCTGATGACAAAACAAGTACTGCATATCTGTCATTACACCAGATTAGCCACGTTTTAGTTACAAAAAATAAAACAACATATCCCAAGAAAATCCGCAGCATATAAAAGGCAAAAGCGAATAGATAAAGTTATCGCGAAATTCGCATTCCGCAATTCGTGAGTATATAAACGAGCCTTTATAAGAATATTCTTAGTTGATTTGGAATATTCTCATACTTTTTGGTGTATTTAAAGATTATTCTATGAATATCTCATGTTGTCTGGGTAAAATGACAAAATCAACAAAAAAAAGTTTCGTGCCTATTAAAAAATGCCTGATAATTCGTTGTTGGGTCTTATCAATTATTACAGCCTGCAGACGTCTACGCATTGATTCAATCAACTTTCTCGCGTACTCGGATGAAATTGTGTTCCCCAAGCTTCGGTATTTCTTACTTTCAATTAATTTCTGTTCAAGATTGGAGCAGAGCAGATTTTATTTAATTTCTCCAATGTCAACAATTCCAAATTGACAAGATTTTTCGTTTATTTTCGTTGTGGCTTTGGGACGATACCATAAATGAGCAATAATAATGTCAAATACACATAAACTGAAATTATTAATACCGATTTTGATCACTTTAAAGTAAGAATTATAATATTATTATTAAAACACTCGTACAAACTATTTCTTAAATTTTAATTGTAAAAACGTAAATCATTAAGGACAAGCGTTTTAACATTGCAAAGCCTGACTATCAACTGAACTCGTTTGTCTCAAAATTTATGCTTACAACCTTATTTCACTATCGTTAAAAGTAATAAATTGTCCCTTCTTCTGAAAGCGATAACCCCGGTAGTAGATAGTGGGACACTCTGCAACCGGAAGTTCGAAAGGAGACGCCATTTTTTATCCATCAATGGAACCTCGAATGGGGGTAACCTAACATAGCAACCCCCACCTAAAAAGGGGGTAACCTAACATAACAACCCCCACCTAAAACCTGTGTAGCGGAAGTAAACCCCACGAACCTAACATAACATCCCCCACCTAAAACCTGTGTAGCGGAAGTAAACCCCACGAAAACATACCGGAAGGCGGCCATCTTGGATTTCTGCGCACGCGCCGTCGTATGTGTCATCTGTCAACAGTCATCCATCTTTTGTTCTAAGACGTCACCCACGCTATATGTCAACTGTCACATATACCAACTGTCATATGTGTCGTATGCGTCGTCTGTCAAATGTCTCATCTGTCATATGTGTCATCTGTCTCCTCTGCTATTATTGGTCGGATTGAAGTCGAACAAACGCCATTGTGATAGGTAGAGCGCTTTATAGGATGTACAAATATGCCATAAGGGCACTAACAAAGACAACGATAATGACAACGACTACGACAAAGAGAACGACAACGACAAAGGCATAGCAGAGGCATACCAGAGGCATAGCAGAGGCATACCAGAGGCATAGCAGAGGCATACCAGAAACATACCAGATACATAGCAGAGACATACCAGAGGCATAGCAGAGGCATAGCAGAGGTATAGCAGAGGCATAGCAGAGGCATACCTGACATACCAGCGACATTGACAACGAATAATAGAACAGCAAACACATAACCAGTGGCTATGCCAACTTAGAAGACTGTCTAACATTAATGGAGGATAGCAAACTTACTCAATTATTCTCTAACTGCTTTGCTAAAATATGGACAAAGCTGACCGAGAGAGAGTCTGTCGTTGATACAGTCAAAGCCTTCGGCAACAAAAAGGTTCTTAATAATAATAATAAAAACAAGAGGTAGGTATCATCAGTATAGTATTGATATTCGCGAGGGTAACAGCCAACAATGTCTGCAGAATTTTCTTTAAATGAACCGAGTAATAAATTTATAAAGAAATTTAAGGTGTATATGGCTACTTACCAGTTAAAATTTGTAAAACATGATAATAAATATGGAGGAGGATCTTTAGAAATGGACAGAAACTCGTTACGAACACTACTAGAAAAAACATTAACAACGGCAAAAAAACAAGCAAATTACTTAAAAGGTGATAAAATTAGAATTGTTGCTCTGAACCCTAAGTTCAATAGCCCTATTTCTACGAAAACAGCTGCTAATATTAATTTTGAAAATTTACTGGACCATATTGAAGACGTTGTTTCCTCAGATCAAAGCGTAGACATACACGGTACAACTTTTGACATACAAATATTTAAGATGCACTAAGTATATAAGAAACTATTTGCGGAAGGACGGGTAAGGTATTTCATCAACCAACCACGTCTGGAGTTTGTATAAGAAGAAGATGTAGTTCTAATGTATGGAAAGGCAGTCAATGTTTAAAGAGAGAGAGAAAGAAGAGAAACTGAAAAAGTCTATGAAAAACAAAATCTTAACTGTTCCTACATGTATTTTAGAATTATGTATTATTTTGAAGAATAATAAATAACTAACAAAAAAAAAGAAATGTATTATTTTTCTTAATATACAAATAAGAAACGCCACTGTCCGCTGCTGTTAACCCTAACACTGATCAAATATCGTTGCATTATACCCATATTCTTTTCGGTAAGATAATATATATATCGGCACATTAATTATTTCCCAAATTAAGACTAATTATGTCGGTCGATACACCCTACATTTATATATAAGGAATGTACCAAAAAAAGTTGCAATAAGGGTTTTAGAAACTTGTAATATTGGCCATATATTTCTTATATACCGTGGGTGTGTAGCCAACATAACATATTTTTTTTATTTGAATCAATATTTATGTATGTAGGTGTTGTTGTTGTTGATAACGAGCTTCCTGAAAAATTTAATGAAGTTAATCAATTTCCTTTTGATAACATACTTTCATAAAGTTAATCAATTTCCTTTTGGACAATACGCCTTCAGATAATTTTGGAAAAAACCAGAGGATGTAAGCGATAACACGTTCATGTGAAAAACGTTGAAGGGGATATTCAATGCAGCGTTATCAGAGGCTGGTGGGTGGTTCTCAATGTGTATTTAAGAAGGTAAACTCTAATCTAAATTCATAATAATATCATTCAGTTGATACAACATTGTGTGTGTGTTTTTGTTTGTGAAGTGATTCGGCAGTCTGCACCAAAAGTAAGTTTTTTTTTGTTAGTAATAATAGATTTAAAAGAAAGGGTCAAATCCTCAATGTCAATACAACAAACCATTGCTTCAAAATTTAACCTTCCAAAATCTGTTGTCCAAAAAAAGCAGCGTTAAATTTAGAGTTGAAATACATACAGGTTGAGGCATTTAAAATTAAGGCTGACTTTAATCACCCTTTAAGTAATTTACTACTAGCCTAACAACAACAGCAACAAACAACTTGTATATGGTTATTAATTTTTATCCACAACTTAACGCTACCAAGAACCCTGTATTTTATTTATTCGTCAAATAATAGATGTAAAAAAAATCGTTTAAATTTTTAATTTGTTGTATTTATTTGAAAGCAATTTGAACTTACAATTAAGTGAATTAAAAGGTGTTTTTAGGAAACCAGAATCATAATCAAAGAACCTACATTCTACCAACAGCCACAAACCTTTCACCGTAGAAATCATCTTCAGAGAAAAGTAAGTTATTTAATCAGAGTTCAACCTTGCTGTCTTTGATAGCCAACCAATTTATAACTTTATTAATAATTTTTTTTCTATCTTTTCAGACCTTGCTTCGTAGAAATAAGCCACCTTGCAGGTATCATCAAAGAACCAGCCAACCATCTATCATCAGTTGAGAACCTTCTTCGATTTTCGTAACAATCAGAGAAAAAGTTTTTATTTTAAATGACGCTTTTGATAAGAATTTTATAAAAAATAAGCCAATAATTAATTGAAATTTCTATTGGTTGTAAAGAAAAACAACAATTTTCCAAAATATTCTGAGGTACAACGATAATTGATTTTATAACGCTGCCCTGTTAGATTAACTAAAAATTAGGTTAAAACGACATGTACATTTACTACTACTTCAATCTAAGTATTATCCCCAGTTGAGTGTTTATGATACAACCCTGTAGATAATACAAACGAAGAAAACAAATACCATTATTGTTGCATTACAGATTTATCAACTCATTTGTCATACAGGTAAAAAATCTGTGATAGATGTTTAAACTATTTTCACAGTCGACAAATTTTAGACAAACATGAAACGGTTTGTAAAAATGTAAATCATTAAAAAATTTCTTTTCCTCATTATACACATGTTGAATTTAAAATTTTTATTTATAAACAGAACTGTTCCTTTTCTATTTACAACGCATTTGAACCCTTGTTAAAGGTATATAATGATCATCAAAGAAACAAGTAAAACTCAGAAATATCAAGCGCATATTGCTTTTTTCTGCAGTCTATTAGGGCTCTTATGATGAAAGACTTTCATATTATAGAGACAATCAACTGCTCAGTTGTTTGTATAGAAAATTCAGCACTAAAAGGGGGTTGTGTAGATTGCAACAGAGGTTATGAACATTTGTTTTATAAGATCTAATTTTCAGGTATGATTTGTCAACATAAACCCTCCTGTTGCGAAAAATATGAAGGCTTTTTTTATTGCGACAGCTGCGAAACCTTCTTTAGCAAATATATTATTTCTGCTTTAGAAATTAAGTATCTAATTAGATCTGTTGAATAATGATTTTGTTGTTAGTTAAGTGAACTGTAATTTCAATTCTTTATTTTACTCACAATAATTTATAAAAATGACAATTTTAATACAATGAAAATGAAAGTGCATCTTCTTGCCACGATGCTCGAAAACCGACGACCCCGTCTTGTCTCGTCTGCGCATGGTCCGTTGTGTCGTCTGCGCATCCCGCGTTGGCTCGTCTGCGCATCCCGCGTTGGCTCGTCTGCGCATCGCTTCACGCAGTTAGTTGGTAGGGATTGCAGCGGCCCAGCTTACAGTCGGTCAAGTGAATTTGCACTTTAACATCCCGCCGCCGTTGAAATGACAAAGTCTTTCAAATAAAAACGCAACACTTATTGTTGACATGGCAGCATACAAAGTTTTTGGATTGCTCGAGTGGTAGTGCCTGTTGGAGTTCGGACAGTTACGACTCGGATCTGTCCATCCTGACCTGGATGCAATTCTTCTACTCGTCCCAGTTTCCATTTTAGAGGAGGAAGTTCCTTGTCCACTAGCAGCACCATAGATCCAGGGGTTAATGACATCTGTACAGAATTCGTCCATTTGTTACGATTCTGTAGTAGAGAAAGATATTCTATTGACCAGCGGGACCAGAAATGTTGACTAGCTTGCTCAAGAGCTTTGTACTGAGTTAGCCTGTTTGTAGGAAGTTTGGAATGATCAAGCTGGGGAATTGAGAGCAAGGAGCGACCAATTAGGAAATGCCCGGGTGTTAAGGCACTAAAATCGTTTGGATCGTTGGATAGAGGAGTGATAGGTCTCGAATTCAATATTGCCTCCACCTGTGAAAATATGGTAGCAAGTTCCTCAAATGTGGGATGAATGTTTTTCAATACCTTTAATATGTGAATTTTTGCCTGCTTAATTCCAGCTTCCCATAAGCCACCATTATGTGGAGAGTAAGCTGGTATAAACTTCCAACAAATTTGATTTTCCATGAAAAATTCTGAGAAGGCCTTATTTGTTACAAAATTTTTTAATGTATCAACAATATCTCTCAATTCATTATTTGCGCCAACAAAATTTAAGCCGTTGTCGGAATAGATTGTTTTACATAATCCTCGTCGAGATGTAAATCGCTTAAGTGCGTTAAGAAAAGTAGCACTAGTCATATCGCTGATAGGTTCTAAATGTACTGCGCGCGTGGTAACGCAGATGAACAGGCATAAATATGCTTTAATAATTTTTCTATTTCTTAATTTGCCATCCTTTATAAAAAACGGTCCAGCTACATCAACTCCAGTAATGAAGAATGGTTGGTTTGGTGTTATTCTGTCAATAGGTAAATCGGACATTTTTTGAATTAATGTAGTTGGTTTTAATCTAAAACAGGTTACACACTTGCGAACAATGTTTTTATCGGTTATTTGCCCATTAAGAGGCCAATATTGTTGTCGTAACGAAGCTAAAATGGTTTGAGTACCTGCATGTAATTTCTTATGATGCTCATCTAGAATTATTAATTTAGTAAGGGGGTGTTTCGGATGAATGACAATTGGGAATTTTTTGTCATATACAATATTAGCTCTAAGAAGCCTACCAACGACACGGATTAATCCGTCAGAGTCAACAAATGGATTTAAAGTTAATAATCTAGATTCTCTGGGAAGAGATTTTGCCTTTTGAAAAGAATGAATTTCCAGTGGAAATGACTCTAATTGCGCAATTTTTAATAATGCCTTCATTGCATTATTTAATTCTTCAAGTGTTAATTCACCGTATGTTTTTTGCGTACCCTTACGACTATTGTTTAAAAATCTGAAACACAGAGCTACAACACGCTTAAGCTTGTAGAGTGTTGAATAGCGAAAAAATATTGAATTATTAGTTTGAGAAATGTGTGCAACTAGATTTGATCGCCGCTTCTCGGGAATTTCATTAGCAATGATCGGTTGATTTGGCCAAAATTTAATGTCGCATGATAGCCAAGGCGGTCCGTTCCACCATAAAGTGTTTGTTTTTAATTCAGTTGCAGTTGTCCCCCTTGAAAGTATATCCGCAGGGTTATTTTTACTGGGTACATGCCTCCATTGTTGTCTGGTAGATATTCTCAATATTTCAGCGACGCGATTTGATACAAATATTTTCCAAGTATTTGGAGGAGACGACAACCAAGCTAATACAATTGTACTGTCAGTCCAAAAGTGGACTGAATCTATGTTCATTTTTAAGGAATTTGAAACTCGTTGGTATAATTGCGCTGATAACACAGCTCCACATAACTCAAGTCTTGGTAATGTTACAGTTTTGATAGGAGCAACGCGCGTTTTTGCACAAAGTAGTCTTATAAGAACTGCACCGTAAGAATGAATTGATTTCACATAAATACATGCACCAAAGGAACTAAGCGAAGCATCGCAAAAACAATGTAATTCGGTGTAAGACATGGCTTTTAGTACTACTTGACGAGGTATTCTGATATGATTGATTTCGGATAGTTGCTCCCTGAAGTTAAGCCAACTTGTCTTAATTTCTGGAGGTAAGGGATCGTCCCACGCTAATTTTGATAACCAAAGCTGCTGAATTAAAATTTTAGCTCTCATGATAATTGGCGATACAAGTCCTAACGGATCAAATAGTTTAGAAATAGATGATAATATAGTACGTTTTGAAATATTAGAGTTGATTAAATCTTGGGTGTTAACTGTATATTTTAATATATCTCTTCCAGCTTGCCAACAAAGACCGAGAGTCTTACTTAGTTTCCTGACATAAAACCTCGTATTTATCATGAACATCTAGATTTGTTTTTTGAATAATTCGAGGGTCGTTCGAAACCCATTTCCGAAGCTCAAATCCGCTTTGCTTTAGAATGTTGAATATTTCCGATTCAATTTCAATCGCACCCTCTATAGATTCGGAACCCGTGATGAGGTCGTCTACATAAAAATCTTCCATAATGATTTGACACACGTTTGGATGTAAATGTTTATTTTCGATAGCAACTTGTTGTAAACACCGAACCGCTAAAAAGGATGCCGCTGATGTTCCGTACGTTACAGTATTTAATCGGTAATGTTTTATGGGTTGAGAGGAATCCGCTCGCCACACTATTCGCTGAAGATCTCTCTGGCTTTCGGTTATATTGACTTGTCGGTACATTTTCGCTATGTCACCCGTAAGAACATAGTTATGTTTACGAAATCTGATTAATATATCAAATAAATCTGCCTGTAATGTAGGATCTACCATTAAAATATCATTCAATGACACGCTATTAGTGCTTTTGCATGATCCATCGAAAACTACTCTTAACTTTGTTGTAAGGCTCGACTGCTTTATAACTCCATGATGGGGTAAGTAAAAAATGTTTTTTGTTAAATCTGTACTGAACGGATTGCTAATACAGGACATGTGCCCTAATTCTTCATATTCAGACATGAATTTGACATATTGATCCTTGAATTCAGAATTTTTTGTGAATTTACGTTCCATCGCGTACAAACGTTTGACTGCATTTTGCAACGCATCACCTAGGTTAACGATATTTTTTTTATTGGTAAGTTTACTATGAAATGATTATTTGTATCCTTAGACACAGTTGTATTAAATATTTCCTCGCAATTCGATTCCTCATCTGATAAATGTTTTTTACCGGTGTAATCTTCAATTGCCCAAAATTTTTCTAATTGATTTTCTAACCTTTGATCATCATTGATTAAAGATAAATGACAAGTAGACCTAGCTTGATTTTTATTATCAAATATGGGACCTGCGATTACCCAACCTAGTACTGTTTTTTGCAATACTGGAAGATTTTTGCCTAGTTTGATCAGACCTGATGATAACAAAGTGTAGAATGTTTCTACTCCTAGCAAAACATCGACTGATGATGAGATATTAAAACTCTCATCGGCTAAAATTATGTCTTTAGGTAATTGTAATGATGTTTTATTGAATGTGTAGGTTGGCAAAAATCTGTGATTTTTGGTAACACAAGAAGATGTAACTTTGATGAGAAATCGGAATTACAAGATTTAATGGTTGTGATAATTCGTTTGTTTGTAAAAGTATTAGTGCCGCCTATACCTGTAAGAGGGACATTTAGGTCTGATAATGGTAACCCCAAATTTTCCGCTAAATTTTTCGTGATAAAATTCGATTGAGATCCGCTATCTAATAGGGCTCGACATGTTTGCCAACCACCGCTACTATTTTTTATGAGAATGAGTGCTGTAGATAGTATGATTTGTTGACTGCTATTTATTGCATAATTCGATACTGAGTATGCATTGGACGAATGAGCTACCTCGTTATACTTCTGCGCGGAAACGTTATTTTCATTATGTACGCTGATATTTGCTGATGAGTTACTGTTTGCCGCATTTTCAAAATGAAGTATTGTATTATGCTTTTTGTTGCATAGTTTACAGCCTTGAGAAATACATTCATTAGTTGTATGATTAGATCTTAAACAGTTGTGGCATAACCTTAGTTTGTTGACGATGGGAATGCGCGACGCCACTGGTAAATTGAGAAATTGTTTACAGCTGTATAATTTATGTTGCTCCTTACAATGAGGACATGTTTGAATAAATGTTGAGACGTGTGAGCTTGACTTTAGATAATTTGATTGTTTTTTAGGATACGTATGCTTATTAAAGTTAGTTTGATAGCTTGAATAATCCGTTTTAGTATGATAGTCACTTTGCTTTGTTTTTGAATGATAATTTTCATCACTTAATACTTTAGTATGATTGTACCGATTTTCTCTTTTTTCAAATAACACACACCTATCTGATAAAAATGCTATTAGATCGTTAAATGTTGGAGACATGCTTTTCTGTGTAATAAGATATTCCTCCCAAGCATTTTCTGTATTATGGTCGAGTTTACGTACTAAAATTTGTATTAAAATTGAATTCCACTGATCTACGGACTCGCCAAGTACTTTCAACGCGCGAACTCTTGTTTGAAAGTCGTCACATAGATTTCGCAGCGTATAACCTGTTTTATTCATAACCGGCAAGTCTAAAATTGCATTTACATGATTTTTTATTGTGAGATTTTTGTTATCGTATCTTGATATCAGTAAATCCCAAGCAACTGGGTAGTTATCATTGGTTACCTCTATTGACGCGATTACCTTTTGAGCTTCGCCAACCAAACAGCTTGTTAAATAATAAAACTTCCTTACATTGTCAATTGTATTATCATTATGTACTAAGGTTATGAATAAATCCCTGAATTGACTCCATTTATCGATATTTCCCTGGAATTTAGGTAGTTCTAATGTTGGAAGTTTTATTGAGTTTTGATGTGAAGAAGTAGACTGATTTTGTTGAGACAATCTAGTTTGAGAGACATTTTGAGACGTACTTTGTTCATTTCTATGAGTACTTATTAGATTTTTAACTTTTGTTATGACTGCGTAATATTTATTTTCGAAATTGTCACGCTCTTCATCAGATTCGTCATTATCATTTAAATATTCTAACTGGGACTGAATAAAATCAAATTTATTTATGATATCTAAAATAGTGACAAGACGATTTTCTAATTCATTTATTTTATCTGTGTTTACAGAGGATATTTTGTCATAGAACGTGATAAATTTTGTTAATTTTGATTTTAATTGGCCGCGTTCAAATGTTAACCGGCGAATTTGCTCTTCCCTATTTGCCTCAATTTGGTTGTTTGGTTGGTGTTCAGTATCAGGCATTATTATTAAATAAATCTATCACAAATTCTCTACTGAATGCAATAAAAAATTCGCGAGCTATTTTTTAAACAAAGGAATTAATGAAAAAATGGAACAGACTTACAGGTTTTTTCCATTCACTCTTGCTAATGGCTTGATTTCTGCTGTGTTGTTACACTTTTCATTTTGATTATTTGATGATATTATACCGTTCGGCTGAAGGACCATATGTTGAATAATTATTTTGTTGTTAGTTAAGTGAACTGTAATTTCAACTCTTTATTTTACTCACAATAATTTATAAAAATGACAATTTTAATACAATGAAAATGAAAGTGCATCTTCTTGCCACGATGCTCGAAAACCGACGACCCCGTCTTGTCTCGTCTGCGCATGGTCCGTTGTGTCGTCTGCGCATCCCGCGTTGGCTCATCTGCGCATCGCTTCCCGCAGTTAGTTGGTAGGGATTGCAGCGGCCCAGCTTACAGTCGGTCAAGTGAATTTGCACTTTAACAAGATCCATACACCCAAGATGCGCTTTCGAACATCCCACATTTCAAAAATAATAAATAATCTCAATATGTTATGACAGAATAATTAACGACAACTGTTTTCCTCAAAAAGGATGTTTCTTTGAATTATCAAGCTTGTGTTCCGAACACACATCTCAAAAATATTAAATAATCTCAATATGCTATGACAGAATAATTAATGACAACTGATAGGAAAATAAAGTATACAAAGGAATTTGATAAACGTAGTTTTGTGTGAAATTTTAGATAATTTTAAAACAATATCAATGGCCTTATCAATGCCTTAGACTCCACGTTATTGTCTAGGGAACATATTCTTTGTAAATGCTGAAAGCTTACACAGTGAACGAATATGGTTAAGAATTGTATAGGCATATAAATGTTTTAATCGTTATTTTTGAAATTTTGAGAGACGTATGACAAATTTTATTAACTGTGAAAAAAACATTAAATGTTAAATATTTATATACCTATTAAGAAAAACGTAACAACGACAAATGATAAGCAGTGGACAACTGTATTTTAGAATATCATACTTAATATATTTAGAATCTTCTTCAAAACAGCTACAATGAAAAACCTTTTAAATGTTTGATTTACTCAAAAGCTACGTCTACACAAGTTGCTTTGAAGCAATTCCAAAAAAAAATACTTATCAAATATTTTAGTCAAAATCTCTTCTTTTTTTTGCAGAATGGCTTGGTCGGTAAGCAACCTCTGTAAAAGATACGTAAAAAAATTCGACGCGTATTTGTCAACGTTTCAGTTACTTTGTAAGAGTCCAGCTGTTGGTGGTTCTTTGACAACCGTAAACGTGGCCACCGTTTTACAGGAAGGCTTAGATAAAGCCAAAAATGAAGCAAATTATGAGCCGGGTGATAGGATACGTATTATAGCGAGAAACGAAAATTTTAACAACCCCATTTCTACAGAGACTTCTACTGTTGCAAACGTTGAGAAATTGTTGAAACGTATTGAAGACGTGGTATCATCGGACCAGAAAGTAAAAATTGATTCTACCTCTTTTGAAATACAAATTTTTAAAATACCTCGTGGGTCGGGCCGTAGTAGAGTTTTAAATTACGCAACTGATAGACGTCTTAAACAATGCATTACCCGTATTACTAATACAGACAATATTTGTGCACCTAGAGCTATTGTGACCGCATTGACATACCATACAAACGATATTTTAGATAAAACACTAAGGGAAAAGCAAATTAGGTTTTGTCGCATGGGTAAACGTTTTCAAAAACAGTTGGCTGAGGAATTATGTAATAGGTTAGGAGGTTGTTACGAACACGGTTTTACATTGGACGATATTAAACAGACCGAACAATTGTTGGACGTTCAAATTAAAATAATTGATGCGGAGTGCTTTAACGGTGTTGTATACGAGGGACCCGAAAAACATATAAAATTATACTTGTACAAAAAAAAATCATTTTGACGTAGTAAACAATTGTAAGGCGTTTTTCGGTAGGGGTTATTACTGTAACAAATGCGATACAGGATACAACAACAAAAATAGACACAAATGCAAAAATATTCCCCTTTGCAACCTTTGTAATAAACCAAAACACCACCCCGCAAACAGAAATAAAATAAAATTGACTGTCTCGACCCTTACTTCGTGGAATATGCTCATATTAGTGTTTTTAAATGAAACTCAAGGTCTCTAGTTAATTCCACAATATAATACAAGTTATTGAAAATTCTAAAAAATTGACAATTGTTTCGATAAATCAATATCATCGTCAGAATGACAGAAGTTACATTTCATTTTATGCCTACCTGATGTTTAGTAGTTATATTTTTGGCTAGACCAAGAAGTAACCTAACTTGTGATTGGGTTAATATATGTTTATAGAAAAAAGAAGAAGATGTGATATTACAAATATTGAAGCTTAGATATTATTAGCCCTATGGTGATATATATATACGAGGGCAATTCAGAAACTAACCTCCGATTGGTCACAGTGCGGGTAGTGGGGGGAGTAGCGCGCCATCTGTGCATTCACATGCTCAGCAGGTCAGTCGGCATCAAGCCGTAGTCGAGTGAACATCGTACCTGCGCTAGTTTAGTTTTTGTGGCAGTTTTAAATGTGTGCTGCAATAGAAAATCCCGCCAAATGTGAAGTGCGTGCTGTTATAAGGTTTTTTACAGCCAAAGGATACTCTGCAGCAGCTATTCATCGTGAGCTTTGTGCCGTGTACGGACCAAAAGTTATGAGTGAAGGAGTTGTCCGTGAATGGGTACGCTTATTTAAAAGTGGACGAGAAAACGTTCATGATGAAGAGAGGAGTGGTAGACCATCCTTGGTGACTGACGAACTCGTTCAGACAGTTGATGCAAAAGTTCGTGAAAATCGACGTTTCACAATGGCAGAGTTGTCTACTGATTTTCCACAGATTTCTAAGACTCTTTTGTACGAGATAGTGACAGCAAGATTGGGTTACCGTAAGTTCTGTGCACGATGGGTGCCCAAAATTCTTACCGACCACCACAAAAGTCAAAGAATGGCCTCTGCATTAGACTTTCCGTCACGTTATGAGGACGAAGGAGAACCATTGTTAAACAGAATCGTGACCGGTGACGAAACCTGGATTAAGTACGTGAACCCTGAGACAAAAGAACAATCAAAGATGTGGGCACATTCAGATTCGCCTACCAAACCAAAAAAAGCCCGGCAAGATTTTTCTGCCAGAAAACTGATGGCAACGGTGTTTTGGGATGCCAAAGGGGTGTTGTTGGTTGAATTCATGGAACGTGGGACGACCATTAATCAAGACGTGTACTGTGAAACACTAAAAACATTACGACGGGCTATACAGAACAAACGCCGTGGTATGCTGACTTCCGGTATCGTTTTTTTGCACGATAACGCCCGTCCTCACTCTGCTCGCAGAACAACAGCCCTTCTTGAGTCCTTCAAGTGGGACGTTTTCAACCATCCACCTTACAGCCCAGATCTGGCGCCCAGCGATTATCACCTCTTCATGCATATGAAGAAATGGCTCGGGTCCCAGCGGTTTGATGACGACGAAGAGCTCAAAGATGCGGTCACAGGCTGGCTCAAGGCACAAGCGGGTGATTTTTATGCAGAAGGAATTTCAAAGCTTGTGAAGAGATACGATAAGCCTCAATCGTTATGGAGACTATGTCGAAAAATAGTGCAAAGATGTAGTTGTAAGATGTATATATTAAAATATTTTTATTTAACTTGGTGTATTTTTTTCAATCAACCGGAGGTTAGTTTCTGAATTGCCCTCGTATATATATAAATATATATATATATATATATATATATATATATATATATATATATATATCTATATATATATATATATATGTTATTTATGTATGGGCTTTATTTCTAATTGCTTATTTCAAATAATGCCCCACGTTTGGGAGCAAGTTATTTATGTTTGATGCTTTATTTTAATTGCCCCACGTTTGGGGTTGCAGTTATTTAGGATTTAACTTTTACCTTTACGTTCTATATATATGTCTTTTACGTTGTGGTACAGTTAAATATGTGTGTAATGATTTGATTTTTTTTTGTACTCTATATTTATTAATATACTTTATACAAGTTGAATATGATTGGACTTTAAGTATTAATATATATCAATGTATGATTTGAATATATGGATATGTGAATATGAAATGATATTATATTTATTGCAAATTTTAAACCTTTTTATACTATTGTTGGGTTCGCCAAATTACATATTTTTTATTCAATGCTTCCTTTTATTTATTATGCTATTTATGAACATGTAGTTTATTTAATTCTTATGTTTTCTTACCTCGGCTGCTCTTATTCGTTTACGACTCTTAAAATCAGTAGGGTTCTGGGCATATTATGATAATAAAATCAACCTTGCTTATTAATGTGATATATTTATGTGACTGATAAAAAAAAATGATTCATATACAAACTATTTGTTACAGCTTATTATACAGTTAGACTGATGAAACTATTTATTAATAAAATAAATGATTAACCTTTTTGTTCTACCAATTCTTACGTTATACATAAATAATGAGTTATTTTATATATATCTAAATTTCCACTTTGAATATGACTTTCTTTATATTCCAAAAAAAATTATACCTTTCTTTTAACCACGACTTTTTTCTGGCTCATTTGCATAACTTGGTCGAAATCTTGTGAGCGTTGAAATTCTTAGAAATTTGCAAACACCTGCTCTTTCTAACTTTGCTTCTATGTTAAACAAAAAAAAACTTTTAAAGTGTTTCCTTTTCTTTTAACTACGAGGATTTATGAAATGATTTTAAAATGTTAAATTTTAGTTTTCTTCGGGACGTGAACTTGGAAACATATTTGATATTTTATCGATTCAAAATCTACGTTTTAAATATTATTTTACTGTATGGTAATAATTGTGTATTGATATGAACTGGAATTAGTTGTGGTCTGTTACTAGTGGAAATTTTTATATATATTTTTGGTGAAGTTCGACATGAGAGAAATTATACATCTATCTACACTTTATAATGGTAAGTTTTAATATTACTTTTCTCTGGTATATTATATTCATGTAAAGATAACAGAACTTTAAACCAGGTATATGAGCTCTTAAAATTTTTATATCACTTGAAATTATTATTTTAAAATTATTATTTATACGTTCTTGTTTGAAAGTTTCATTTATTTGGTACCAAATATATTTAATAAACACACAACCGACCTTTTGTTCCTTTTTCTTGAAATGATGCTACATCGGAGGAGACGCTTCCCATATATCTTCCCGCCTTTGATGTTGAATACCTTTGCTTTTCATTATCTGGGTGATAATTTTCTTCCTCTGCTACTTGTAGTCTCACAAACGTTTGTTACACTTGATTTATTTTAAAATTGATTAGATTTTATGTTAATTTATATACTTTTCCTTTGACTAATTATAAATTTGTTACATTAAATAAAACTAGGATAACTTTATTAGTGTTACCTATCTGACCACTGACTCTCAACTACCAATTTCCCGCATTTTACATCGAACATAACCCTTTTTATCGTCTGTCACCGGAAGTGGTTTTTGTTCTCGAAAGTTCGATTGAAAATTTCACCTGTCACTTTGTTTATTGTTGTTTTTATTGTTTTTCTGACTTAAACTTATTGTAAACTATAGTTTTTTATACCTAATATACTTATTGTCATTGACTTATTCACTCACACCTTATTATTATTGTCTTTTTCCATATCACTGTTTATTTGCGCTGTTTTGATTGGTCAATGCAATTTCATTAATTCTACGTTTTCTACAATCTACATATTTACTTATTATACATATATACAATTCATTTCTCATTATGTTTGATATTATTACACCTATATACATAAACTATGTCGGTAATCATTTATTTCATTATTGTTTTTCACATTCAAAATAATTTATGTTGGTATAATTTGTCTCAACTGTTTTTATTTTGGTATAAAATTTGACCTTGCCCATATTACAGATTTCTACTTATTATAATATTTCCCATACCTACTTTTATGATTAATCATTAACTAAATATCTTATTCTATATATTTTATTACTTCTAAATGTCTTTTTATTGTTTAATCATTATAGTTTTAGTTACATTTGTTAGAAGTTTCTATTTATTTTTAAAATATAAACAGATGCTCTGGGTGTCTAAGATTCCATGCAGCGTTATATTATTTCTTGATCTGCGTTTACTTGTGAGGTTCTGTCTAAGGTTGTTTTTATTAAGTTGAAGAATTAATTTTTACAACTGTTTTTCTGATGTTTGTTTATGATTTCTTTTTATATTTATTTACTATCTTTTTGATTATAACCATTGGTCGTACTTAGTTATATTGTTATACGAGGTATTTTATTATTTTGATACATCATTTTTAAAAATTATTTTTATTGACAAAATTTTAATTTTATTTCCTTTATCAGGATTCTGTATATGTTCTATTTACAACAATATATATATATATATATATGTATATATATATATATATATATATATATATATATATATATATATATATAGAATCCAGCGATGTAAAAGTTCTTAAAGCAGACCCAACAAAGAAGTTTTCTAATAATGTAAGAGATATTGTTAATAATTCAAATTATCTTTTAAATGATTACGAAAAGAGGTCTATCATACATAAGAATCCTCATTGTCCACAATTATATGGAACAGTTAAATTACATAAAATAACGAAACCAATTAGACCTGTAGTTTCTTATGTTAATGCTCCTAATAATATATTGGCTAAGAAGCTCAACAATATACTCAATACTTACGGATATGAATCTCAGTACTCAATTAGAAATTCAATAGAACTGATCAAAAAGTTGAAAGCAATCCACTTACAAGATAACTATAAACTCATATCGTTCGATGTAAGTAACATGTTTACTAAAATTCCTCCTAAAGAATGTCTAATACTTGTAAGAAAATTACTAGAAGATAAAAATATTAATCCAGGAATAATATCAGATATACTTAATTTATTTGATGTATGCATTAATCAGAATTATTTCACATTTGACAATAAGATATATATTCAAAATGAAGGTTTACCAATGGGAAGCCCTATATTACCTATTTTAGCAAACATTTTTATGGACAATTTAGAAAGAAAGATTTTTGAAAGTAATATTTCGAAAAATATTTTATTTTGGTATAGATATGTAGATGACATATTAGCTTGTTTTATGGGTAGTGAACGACAATTAGATGTATTTTTCAACCACATCAATAATTTACACCCGAAAATTAAATTTACATTAGAAATTGAAGAAAATAGCTCAATCAATTTTCTTGATTTAAAAATTCAAAGAGTTAATAATGTACTTGATTATTCAATTTACCGAAAACCAACACAAACTGATGTAACAATTCCATTCAATTCTAACCACCCTGTGTCACACAGACTAGCAGCATATAATTCAATGATACATAGAGCTTTTTCAGTTCCTATGAACAAATGTAATTTTGATAGAGAGATTAATACAATTAGACAAATAGCAACATCTAACGGTTATCCATTAGATATGATAAATAAGCTAATTAGTAAAAAAGAGAAAAAAGTGGCATTACAACTAATATATCCTAAACAAGCTGATGAAATTAAAACTTATAAAACCATCACATATGCAGGAAATATTTCTAATAATATTTCAAAGATAATATCTTCAGCAACGAATACAACAATTTCTTTTAAAACAGAAAGTAACGTTAGTACAAAATTGTTAAATGTAAAAACAAAAATACCACTATTAAAGAAGTCAGGTATATATAAACTCAAATGTCCAGAATGTAATGCTGTCTATTTGGGTCAGACCCTTAGGAATTTTGAAATACGATACAGTGAGCACTTACGAGCATACAGATTAAAACAACCAGATAAATCCCACTACGCAAAACATCTACTTGACACCAATCATTCATTGACACCTAACACAAAACTAGAAGTACTGCATATTTGTGAAAAGAAACAAGGACTGGATTTCCTTGAAGAACTGGAAATTAGAAGACATTTAAGAAACCCACAATATGAAGTTGTCAATGAACAGTTAAATCTAGGGAATTATCCACTAATAAACTGTCTTCTTAAGTGATAATTGTAAAGATCAGCAGATATATTTTTCCTGGTTTTCTATATCATTGCACAGTTATACTGATCTTAATTGGAAAAATGATATCCAGGATATCACCATAAGGCTAATAATATCTAAGCTTCAATATTTGTAATATCACATCTTCTTCTTTTTTCTATAAACATATATTAAGCCAATCACAAGTTAGGTTACTTCTTGGTCTAGCCAAATATAACTACTAAACATCAGGTAGGCATAAAATGAAATGTAACTTCTGTCATTCTGACGATGATATTGATTTATCGAAACAATTGTCAATTTTTTAGAATTTTCAATAACTTGTATTATATTGTGGAATTAACTAGAGACCTTGAGTTTCATTTAAAAACACTAATAGAAATAAAATACTTTGTGAAAAATGCAATAGATTGTGCTACAATGAAACCTGTCTAAATAATCATGCCCCTGTTTGTGAAAAAGTACACAAATGTAAAGGATGCAATGAAATCATTGATCGTCTGAAGTATTACGCTTGTGGTACTTCACGCTGCAAGAACTGTAACTCATTTGTCGATAGTAATCACGAATGTTACATGGTTCGTAAAAGGGTTAAAGGAGGTCTTTGTAGTGTGCCTTGTACGTGTAACAACCAGAGCGATAATGAAAATAGAGGGTGCTTCGCCCAATTTAAAAACCCTAAAATTTGTACGGAACCCTGTATTTGCAACGGTTTGTCCAGCGAAAAAATTGAGTCTTGTACGTATTCTGAAAAGTACATTTTCTTTGATTACGAAGCTATGCAGGATACAGGTAAACATGTTGCAAATCTGATAATTGCGCATGATTTTAACGGCAATAAATTTACTTTTAAAACCAATGAAGAATTTTGTGAATGGTTGATACACAAAGACCATACAGGTTACACAGCTATTGCGCACAACAGTAAGAGCTACGATTCCTACTTTTTATTGAAATATTGTGTGGAAAACACTATTAAACCGTATACAATTTATTCAGGCTCAAAACTGATTCTACTCGAAATACCTTCTATAAAATTGAAAATAATTGATAGTTCGAGTTTTGTGCAGGGCCCTTTAGCAGCTTTTCCAAAAACATTCGATTTGAAGGAGTTGAAAAAAGGTTATTTTCCGCATTATTTTAACACACCCGCTAATCAAAACTACGTGGGGCCCATACCCGATGTGCAATACTATGGCGTGAACCAAATGAATGATACAAAACAACCCGGAAAGAAGAGCGCCCGCGACCTGTTTTTAGAATGGCACGCTGAACGAAGAGCTGAAAACTACGTGTTTGACTTTGAAAAAGAAATACAAGCATATTGCGCTTCTGATGTTGATATATTGCGCTTCTGATGTTGATATATTGCGAAGAGGCTGTTTGGTGATTCGAAAAAGTTTTATGGATATTGCAAACGTTGATCCTTTCCAATATTTGACTATTGCTAGTGTGTGCATGGCTATTTACAGGTCCAAATATTTACCCAAAGACTCTGTTGCAGTCGTCAAAGAGGATAAGAAAGACATGTACAGCAAGGAGTCCATCACGTGGTTGCCACAATTTCCTAACGTTCAACACGCTTTAAACGGTGGTGAAGTCACTATTTGTGGTACACCTGTTGACGGTTTCGACAAAGAGACCAACACTGTTTATCAGTATCATGGTTGTTTCTGGCACGGTTGTCCTAAATGTACCAACGCCGAGACAGTGAATACTGTAAATAATGAGACAATTGATGATTTATATGAGAAAACTAAGCGAAGAACACAACAATTACACGAAACAGGCTACAAAGTGGTTGAAATGTGGGCTTGTGATTGGTTAAACTCCATAGAATATAAGAAGAAGATTGACTTGTTTGATGACTTTACAGAGCCTCTAAACCCTCGAGAATCGTTCTTTGGTGGTCGAACCAATGCGATGAAATTAAAAGTCAAAGGTCATAAAATGCGCTATATTGATGTTGTAAGTTTATACCCCACTGTACAATATTACGACCCATACCCCGTAGGACATCCGACTAAAATATTTAAACCAGAGTCATACGATCCTAGTTGGTTTGGTCTTGTAAAATGTACGGTCTTACCACCGAGAAAATTGTACCATCCTGTGCTACCCGTAAAAACGACAAAATTGAAATTTGCTCTTTGCCGTACTTGTATGGAGCAAGAAACGAAAAACTGCAGTCATAGCGATAATGACCGTTCTTTCACAGGTTCATGGACTACTCGCGAAATAAATAAAGCTTTGGAAAAGGGGTACAAAATTGTTAACATTGACGAAGTTTGGCATTTTAAGAAACAATCAACAGACTTATTCAAAGGTTATGTTAAGGATTTTATGAAGATAAAGTTGGAAACCAGTCCTCATACTTATGAGTCGAATGAGGCATATGCGCAAGACATTAAAGAACAAATGGGTATTGAGTTGGATATTGATAAAATTAAACCCAACCCCGGTATGCGAGCCGTCGGTAAAATATGTTTAAATTCTTTGTGGGGTAAGTTTGGCCAAAGAAGTAATATGTGTCGAAACAGAATACGTAACGGACTTGAAAAAATGGTACGACATATTGCTTAATGACAAAATAGACTTTTCTAATTGTTTGTTCCTTAATGATGAAATGGTACAAGTAACGTACAAGTACAATGATTTATTTTACGAGGACTCCACTTCTACCAACATTTTTATAGCAGCTTTTACCACGTCAAATGCGCGTCTCAGACCGTACGAGATGCTCGACCGTTTAGGTACAGCTGTAGTATATTTTGATACAGATTCAGCGTGTTATATTGATGACGGTGTAAATACAGTATCCACGGGTAGCATGTTAGGTGCTTGGAGTGATGAACTAGCATCTGACGATTATATATGCGAATGGCTCTCCACGGGTCCAAAAAGTGACTACTACAAAACTTTAAAGGATATAGAAGTAACGAAGATTAAGGGTTTTACATTAAACCATGAAAATAGTCATACCCTAAATCAGTGATCCGCAACCTTTCCCCATCTGAGGCACACCAAACTGCTCCCTAGAATTTCGTGGCACACCAAAATCTAAAATATATTTATAGCAGTGGCGTAGCTAGGTCGGGGGTCAGTTCACTCCATGTATACTAATTATTTATGGATGTCCAAACTACCTTAGTTTTTTTTATTGTTTTAAAATGTGAAGAAGCCCCTTTCAGATTTGGGGCATCAAAATTTTCACTCAGGACATAATACATATTTTTTTTTTATTTTTTTTTATTATTCAGATAGAATGAAAAATACAAATAGGTACATACATGAGAACTATACTAAATACTAGGTAGGACAGGTAGGTATACTAAATTTACTTCTGTTGACACGTCAATAGTAATAAATATTTTGACATGATGATGACTGATTAATGTGATACCTGCGCTTGCTTCGTTGAACACAAAAGTTTTATATTCGGCTCAATTTTAGACAGCGCAACTCTTATTTCTTGGTCAAGATCTTTTAAGCATGACCGTTTATCATTTTTAATTAATACAAGCGTTGAAAAACTTTGCTCACATAAATATGTTGTGGAAAACGGAAGTAGTGTGAAGATGGCCTTGTCGGAGATGCGTGGATATTCTGTCTTGATGGAAATCCAGAAAACATCTAACGGAACTTCGTCGAATTTAAGTTTTAGGGTCATATCATTACTTAATTCTGTGAACTCCTCTCGAGTTTGCAATGGCAGTGCTTCCGTGGAACTTATTGCATTGGTTGCGAAAGGATTTCGAATCCAATTGTATTGTTCCGTGTTGATAGAATGGAAATAGTATTCAAATTTTTGTTGAAGCATACTTAAATGTTGTTGGGCCAAATCCACAATCAACTGCTTGTTTTCGATCGTACTGTGGTTGGTCCTGTGATACATTTCTAGACATCCTTTTTGCAACTGTTCCTGCCAAAGTTCAAGTTTCTTTTTGAACCCTTGTAATTTATCGGAGCACGTCAATATATTTTCATTCCGTCCTTGCATTTTTTTATTAAGTTCATTCAGATGTTCGAATATATCAGCCATGTATGCAAGTTTGGCTATCCAGTATTCATCATGAAGGTGCTGGCATAGATCGTACATATCTTGACTTGAAAGAAACTCACGCACTTCGTAGCGAAGTTCAAACAGTCGAGCTAAAACTTTTCCCCGGGATAACCAACGAACTTCTGTATAAAACAGTAAGGATTTATGTTCGCTTCCCATTTCTTCACAGAGTATTCCAAAGATTCGCGAATTTAAGGCTCTCGATTTAATTATGCTTATGATCTTAATACATTCATTCATTGTGATCGAAAGCTGTTCGGGCAAATTTTTGACCATCAATGCTTCTCGATGTATGCAGCAATGTGTAATTTGTATTGACGGATTTTTTTGTTTTACACAAGATACAAAACCTTTCTTACTGCCCATCATTGCAGCAGCACCATCTGTACAAATAGCAACGCAATTGGTCCACTGAATATTATGTATTTTAAAAAAATTATCAGTTACTTGGAAAATTTGTTCACCGGTAGTTCTCTCTGGAACCTCCTTACAAAATAAATAATGTTCTTTAATAGAGTCCTCGTCAACGAAACGTACAATAGCCATCAGTTGTGCTTTATTTTTAATATCGGTTGATTCGTCGATTTGAAGCGCAAAAATTCCAGCCGAAATTATTTTTTTAATTAGTGTTCCCAAAATATCACTTGACATATCTTGGATACGTCTTTTAACAGTATCGGCCGACAAAGAAACTTTACTCACGTCCTTAACCTCGTTTGGCCCAAGCATAAGTCTAACAATTTCCATGCATGCTGGTTTAATAAGCGTTTCACCGATAGTGTGCGGTTTTTTTTGTTGTGCAATTAATTTTGCAACAAGGTAGCTTGCTTCTAATGCCTTTTCAGAAACCGTAACCGCCGATTTCATAAACTGCTTTTGTTTCTTATTTTGATCCAAGCGCCGTTGGAAAAATTGAATGTCTTTTTTGACGCAACTGGGATGATTTGTGATCAAATTACGGTTTAGTTTGCTGGGTACCATTGCTTCATTTGACAACTGTTCACCGCAAATGACGCATTCAGGCTTTGGAGCCGCTTCGTCGCCACACCAAGTGAAACCATATCGAAGGTAGTCTTGATTGTACTTCCTTTTCAGCACCTTTTTTGCTCTTTTTGCAGCACTTATGCTGGAGCTTGTGCTAGGTTTTTCGTCATCTGCTCGTGATTTCAGCAAAAATTTATCAATATTTGAAGCACTATAGTTATTTATAAAAGTAGATACTGCAACAAAACTTAGTCCAGTTTAATTTAATTTATTTAGACACAATATGGCCAAAAACGTAAAAAAGAAAACAGGAACTCTAAAAATAACACTTAACTAATTATAACTAATTTATATTCACTTATTTATAAGGCACAAGAATTTATTTATATAGCAATTCACTATTTATTTCACTCTACGATTTATTTGTTTGCCCGCGTATTTATCTGATTCACTTGACTATTCGACTCTCTCTGAGTGTCTGAGCGACGACAGGCGCGCTTATATAGGCAGCGGCGATGTTCAGGAAAACATCGAGTCGCGCCTCGAACGGCACGGATCTTTCTAGTTTAGTCGCCTTCGAGAATCAAGCCGCCGCGCCGCGCCGCGCCGATAGACGTTTACCATCGGCGCTGTTGTCAGATTGCTTTATTTTTCGCGGGTCTCGCTACAATACGAATCTGATTCGTATTGTCCGAAAGAGCGGCACAGCTCAAGTCGGCTTACGGCACACCAGTGTGCCGCGGCACACCGGTTGTGGAGCACTGCCCTAAATAACACAAGTATAAAGCAAATTATTGAAGGATCGTCTTCCAAAGTTGAATTGCGTTTTGACCAAATTATCCGAGACGTTAAAACCAAAGACCTTGTGACCAAGAAACGTACGTCTAAAACATTTCGAATGGATTATAAAAAGAGACGAATTGTTGACCATAGCAGCAGCAGCAGCAACACCGATTTTATAGACACTTTGCCTTGGGGGTATTAACGCATCGTTCTTGTTTCCTATGGTTTTTTGTTGATATTGTGTTATTTTTGTCTTTTTTTTTCCGGAATGTTTCAAATTTAACGTTTTTACGGTAAGAATGCTGTCAAAGAAAACCACTCATAAAGTTATGTTTTTGGTACCTTTTGTATCTTAACTCGTAATATTGTTACGGTTTAAAATGAGTTATGAAAAGTATTCGCTATAAATGACCAAATGCTTACTTTGAAAATGGAAAAATATATAACTTTTAATTCGTCTATACTGATTCACACTTTGTAAAACAAAATCATAAATATTACAATGTGTTGATTTTAATGTGAAAAATAACCTTTATTGTTTACAATCTAATGTTCTTCTTTTTCATTGAATTATTTGTTGATTTGTGATTATTAAGTAAAACAGCACTCAACGTTTTGGCTCACTAATGACTTCTTTATAGGTTAATTAGCCCTACCTGGCTTAATAACATAAACATTCAATACCTGTTTTAGAAACCTTGACTTGTACCTTGTCATTTTTTATAATTTTTTTCTTTTTGGAAATGGCTGCTTTTTGAACCACATGGGTTACAATTTTTCGAAGCAATTTCGTATATAAAATAGCCTGAAAACAAAAAGGAAAATAGTAAATTAAACTTCTGAGTAATTTTATCTTCAAGAGAATTGGGGAGAAACCCTAAGGGGGATCTTTACTTGGTTTAATTTATTTCACATAAAAGCCACACACCACCCTTGGTAAGTTAATCAAGTTGCTTGTCAATGATTGTTATTCTTTTAATATTAGACATCTAGTTATAAATTCTATAATTCTTTTAGGCTTTTTTCTTTGGTTTTGATTTATTCATCTTATAACTGACTAACCTATATGTCCTGCTGTATGGAATACCCAGAGTAGACACTTATCAATAAATAACTGAAGTTATAGTGATTATCAAGGTAACTTAGACTTTTTAATATATTGCAATCCAGGTATATATATCGAGTATACCGATTGGAGGTGCTGTTTCGAAAATTTTGGAGGATAACAGACTCTCAATAAGTAGTGTAGCTATTCAGTTATTAATAAACCAATAGAATATTATATGATAAACTTACCCAAATTTAAGTTCTGTACACCTTTTAGTACTAAAGGGGAAATTTCATAATTGTTAATGATTGATATCTTCATATACGTGAGTTGAAAGAAACCATATTAATCCAACAATAAACTATTCACTGCCACCTTTCCTTTTTTTTTATGTTAACTTCTGATTTAGATTGTAATGGTAGAGCGAACCCGTAGGCCTTCTTCAGGTAAATAACTTTTGAATACTGACACTGTATACATTTAAAGGTAGTAAGGCTGAAGTGGGTGCAAACATTAGCTTAACCCTTATTATTAAAATACATAATAATAAATGTAAGTAATAATATGTCCTGCCAATCAATATATTGTAATAATTTACACCTTTCCCTATAAAAAGTCATAATTCTTAAATGTTTTTTTTGAATATAACTCTTTGAATATTATTAATAATGCTTGTTTTTAATTGATAGTTGGCTTGGAAGTGCTGCCCATGCTACATAGACATCGTTTGCGGCTCTTTTATCAATTGTTCAGTTTTAATTATTAATTTAACTAACTCGCTTATGTTGTTGTATGCTGCTGTTGTCTTATTATTATTGGTGTTATACGTTTTGTTAAGCGGTGTTAAAATGGATAAAAATATTAAAGTGTTTTGTGGTCAAAAGGCTGTTGAAAAGATACGCTCAATACCTATTGAATGTGATGAGATGTCTCTTTTAATTAATCAATAGGCAAAAGATACTGGTATATTCTCTTTTATTTATTATCACGATGAAACACCTGTGTCGTTTATACTTTTTTCATCTATGCTATATGACCCTTTGAATATACACAAAAAACCTAGAATTCTAAATTTTATTTATACTCTACGAAATTTGCGTAGAGGCGGTTATGCGTCAAAATTAATAAAATTTTCCAAAGAACATGTGGATTTTACAGCTTTTTGCGTTACGGACATTTCTAAAAATATTTTTAAAAATAGCGGGTGTCAATACTATGGTCTTTTCAACGGTCTACCTATGTACAGAAGTTAATAACACTTTGTTAATAAGCGTTGTTTTTAATTCTATTTCTAGTCATTTATGTTTTGTTAAAGTGCTAATTTTCGTATGTTTCTATAAAATATCTTGTATGTATTTTTAAGTAAAATTTTAATTTTCTTTCGTTTAATATTTAATTGTTATATAAATATGTTTATCTGATGGCATGTCATAATGACAACGTTATGTCACTCAATTTTGATGACATAAAGAAGCTCATTATGGGACTAAGTACCATAATGGATTCATTATGGGACTAAGTACCATAATGAAATTCTATAAGGAAAACATGTAATGGTTTGATCAAAAAAGTTTATTCAAAATGCATAACTATGTACAAAACTATTTATTATAAAAGGTAAAAGAACAATTACTACAATTTGTAATATTAATTCCAATGGATTCTACAGTTTTTACATCAGTAGTTGATGATTGTTGGCAAACTTGTAATCCTGTTTGGTTGTTGGCACCAAAAATTGCTTCTGATATTTTTTTCTTTTGCTCTTTCGAATTTTCGATGTAACCTTCAGCGACAGTATTGCTTTTCCATCCGCCATGGCGTTTCACGGTACACAGATCAGCTCCAGATTCAGCCAAAAATGAAGCAGACGATCGCCGAAAACAATGTCCGGTATATTTTTCAGGGCGAGGTAAATTCAAGAAAGTGGCAACAACTTTTGGCATTTTACCAAAGGTATGTATTCCAACGGGTTGTTTTGTGCATTTCTTATTTCTATAAGTGACAAAAAAACGTAGATGGTTTGTGTTGCAAGGTCGTATTTTTACATATTGTCTACCATATTCAATCCTGGGATATTCCCCGAAGTTACAAAAAATTCTCGCATTACCTTTGTTTTTGTATTCGGTAATGTAATTCTAAAAACGGATCCTTCATCTATTACATTTTCAACAAGCATATTTGTCAATTCCTCTCTTCTGCATGCTCCACTTAGTCCAATTATCATGGCAACTTTATTAAATACGTATGTATCATCTGATGCTTCCTTTAAAAACTTTGTAACATCTTGTTTAGTAAAAATTTTGGATTTTTTAGCTCTGTAACCTTCTGATTTACGTTTTAGTAATGCAACCAGCTGTAGGTACTTACTAATATCGACGTTTTTTCTTGTTGATAAAATACTTCTTATCATCGAATAATACGACCAAAGAGAAGATGGTTTTCTTTCCTTAGATAAGCATTCAAAGTAAGCCAACAATACTTTTTCATGAGTGATATTCTTGATTTTTTTAGCAGAACACCATTCTTCGTACCGATTAAACACCATTTCATTTACACTCCCGTGATTTTTCCGGCAAAAGGGAGTCCACGATATTTCTCGACATTTTTTAAATTATATTAAATTCTACCTGACAATAATTATTGAGTTTGACAGCGATAAATAAATATTGCCGTTACAACCTGATGACGTTGTCAAGGAAATGGTAAAGCACAGCTCACTCACCTACTAATATTTGAAACTACACAATACTTACTCCTTTAAAAATAGTTGTCATTGTGACATGTCGAAAATGCAGTTTTTAATTTTTCGAAAATGTATTGATATAAATGCCATCAGATAAAATTTTGTATGTAATACGAATCATAAACAATCATTATGGCACACGCCGTCCCAGACAGCACACAATATCCACTAGATATCCAGTGGATAGCCCAATATCCACTGAATATCCAGTCTATGTAAGATATTTAATGGATATCCACTGAATGTATTTCATAGATATGGAGAAAAATTATTTTCTATTTTACTGATAATATATTGAATAATCACATAAAAAATGATTGAGAAAGAAGTTCTAATACATAATACCTTCAATGCATAAATGTCTTAATCTCCTGATATTATATCCATTGTATATCCATGGATATCTACTATTATTTTCTGTTGCATTTTTTATCTGTGTTCAATGTATGCTACCAACTATACGCTGTTCTCTCATTGGTCGATGCCGCGTTTGACCGTTTGATGTAGCCTCGTCCCCTCGTCATGTTGGTTGTTAGGTTATCATAGTTTTAGAAACGTGCAAAAGTGGTTGGTTATTTTTTATCGGTAGTTTGCATTTGGAAAAAAATAAGGTATGTATATGTTTCTTACCTTAATTCTGAATATTGTTACATCTCCTATATTTTATTTGTATTTATGATTGATTACCTACATTAAAAGCGTTTTGTATATTTTTACAATGTAAAATAGCATGGTGTAGAAATGTAAAATAAGTTTTACCTCGGCTTTTACTTTGTTTCATGATAAACTGAGCTGGTGGCTCGGCTGAATTGAGTAAAAATTCTTTTGCGCTTAATAATAATGATGGTGTTCAGGTGATAAGAAATGTTCTTATTACAGGTATGTGCTCGAATACAAGGGCCAATTTTCAAAATGTTATATTACAAAAAAAGGTGTATCTTATATTCGGGCGGATACGGTATATAGTGGACCTTGAAATTCGACAATCTTTCTTTTCTCGTTCTTACAGAAATAACCGTGCAGAGTAGATGAGCTGGGTGATGAAGAAGAAGAATTATTGATGTATATGCAAATATGTATATTATATAAAATAAAGTATTTTCTATCATTCTATTCCATAGTACATCATTTCATTATATGTCAAATAATACTACTATTATGAAGAGTTTAATTCCATTTGTACCTTCTTACTCACAGATGAATATCTGAGTAGTACCTGCTGGTGGAAATACAAGATCGCCAACAAAAACAATGCTTACCAAAAGTTGTATATATCCACAGATCTGGAATAAAATTAACTGGAAATAATAGTTCTGGTCAATCAGTACAAAATATAACAGACATATGCGATGAGTATTTGAGTCTTTTTCACTGGACCACAATATTCTACAGTCGTCCACTTAAATACTAGACTATCCACCCTGTGTATCTATTATATTTTGTACTGGTTGACTGGATAAACTATTTTCTCTTAATTTTATTCCAGATCTGTAGACATAAAAAACTTTTGATTTACATTTTTTTGTTGGACCACCTTGTATTTACATCAGTAGATAATAGTCACATATTCTCAGATTTTCATGTTTGAGGAGAAAGGATATTCCAAATGTGAATATAAAATATCCTATTAATATCCATGGGACGTTAATTGGATATACCAAATGTGAACATAGGATATCCATGGGATATTAACGAGATATCCAGTGGATATCTCCAAAGACATCCATAAAGTATAACATATATCCTAGATATAGGCGGACATATGGATATCCATTGTATGTCTATAGGCTATCCATCTATATCCAGTGGATATACCGGATATCCATGAAGGATATCTTGTGGATGTCTAATAGATATTGTGTGCTGTCTGGGGTGTTATCGGACTCGGCTACGCCTCGCTCGATAACATTCACGACTTGTACCATAATGATCGTCTTTATGATCCTTATTACATAAATAACTATTACAGTGTTGGCTTATGTAGTATTTCTATTATGTAACTCGCTGCTTTTGTAAACATATGTGTACTACTTTTATCGTTTTTTTTAATGAATCAGAATAATTGTTTCCTAATACTTTTTTTTGTATTTTTTTAATTCGTGTAACTATTGTTTTTTTCAATTTACTTTTCATTTATGCTTTTGTTAAACTGCTAGTTTACGCTTTTCGTATTTACAGCGATCGCTTCGTTGTTTACCTCTCTCTATATTTTCGAGTGGTTATATGTACATTAGTAATAAGTTTTGTACAATTATTTTAAATGCTTTTATTTTCAAAGATGTTTACATTGTAGCATTATGTCGAATTATTCCCCAGACATATAGTATACTGTATGTATATTAGCAATGAGTTTTTTATTTTCAAAGATATTATATTCTTGTAATAAGTTTTTCAAAGATGTTTACATTGTAGTATTATGTCGAATTATACCCAAACATTTGTATATTTGTAATAAGTTTGTATTTAATAAAATCATTGTAATTTGAAACTTAGTAATCAATCTTTTTATTTAGATATGGTGAATGTTGGAGTTATTAATATTCACAAGTTTAATCAACTTAGAAGTATTCTTGAATGGTGTACTTTGGTGGGGTTTATAAAGTATCTAAATTCGCTCTACCCAAATAAAACTTTTTCTCCTATGCAGTAGAAACAGCTGTGCGATTCTCTCAAATTTTCGAAAGTTCCTACTATTATTATGTCTTATTAAAAGAAAATGTTGATGTGAGTGATTAATATTCGGATGTCTCATTAATTAATCGATGCTAATTTATGTTCTTAATAAACTACAGCTAACTTAATAACTACAGCTTACGCTATAATATTTCGGTGACCATCCAGAAACGTCGTAGATTTTGTTAGAAAATTATGTTCATTAGTCTCAGTTAATTTTTGATGTTGGAACCATAAAGAAAAAAAAGCTGGTTTATATTAGATGGATTTGAGTGAAAATAATGCTTCATGTTTTATTCCAGTTTTGAACGAATAAGAAAACAAGCACGCATACTTAATATTGCTTATACAGTGTGAGGACAAAAATGTGTTACATAAAAGAATGCATTATCTGTGAGAGAATGGAAATGCGATTTTGTATAAGGGAATATGAGTTGGGAGATTGCCCCATACGAATAGGAATAAGTGACAATGCGCATAAATGTGATGACTGCTCAATACGGGAACTATTATTAATAGAAGAGCAAGAAGAGGAAGCGTTCCTTAGAGAAGAACAATAAGAGGAAGCGTTCCTTAGAGAAGATGGAGAAGAATACATCAGCGATGACGAGGGATACTTCTCAAACGACGAAAGAGCTCAAGTGTGAGGAACAGTTGTCTTTTTTCAAGTTGTATATGTTAATAAAGATTATTATTATAAGATTGTTGTTGTTGTTGTTTTTTATTGACGAAGACGTTAACAGACGGCACATATTTGACAATGTAGGTTGACGACGACAGATGGCATAGACTGACAACAGAATGACAGACATGACGCTGTATACAAGTCACCATTCACAGACCATACGACATAAGGCACATTTGACAGACGACGCTGACCATACGACATAAGACACATTTGACAGATGACTCATACGACAGATGCCCCATACGACACATTTGACAGACGACGTAAACCATACGAGGCAGACCATACGACAGATGACACATACGACACATTTGACAGACGACGTAAACCATACGAGGCAGACCATGCGACATAAGACACATTTGATAGATGACACGTACGACTAAAAACACATGACAAACGACACAGACCATACAGCATAATACACATTTGACAGATGACGCATACGACAAGAAACATATGACAGACGACACAGAACATAAGATCGATTACACATTTGACATATGACACATACGACACATATGACAGACGACGTAAACCATACGAGACAGACCATGCGACATAAGACACATTTGATAGATGACACGTACGACTAGAAACACATGACAAACGACACAGACCATACAGCATAAGACACATTTGACAGATGACGCATACGACAAGAAACATATGACAGACGACACAGAACACAAGATCGATTACACATTTGACATATGACACATACGACAGATGACACATACGACACATTTGACGGACGTCATAGAACAAAAGATGGATGACTGTTGACAGATAACACCTACGACGGTCCGGCGCGTGCGCAGAAATCCAAGATGGCCGCCTTCCGGTACGTTTTCGTGGGGTTAACTTCCGCTACACAGGTTTTAGGTGGGGGGGTTGTTATGTTAGGTTCGGGGGGTTTACTTCCGCTACACAGGTTTTAGGTGGGGGTTGTTATGTTAGGTTACCCCCTTTTTTGGTGGGGTTGCTATGTTAGGTTACCCCCATTCGAGGTTCCATTGATGGATAAAAAATGGCGTCTCCTTTCGAACTTCCGGTTGCCGAGTGTCCCACTATCTACTCCCGGTATCACAAGGTTCTGTTCCGGCCTTTTTGGGTAGAAACTTCCTTATTTTCTACATTCAGCCATCCGGAGCTCCAATCTGTTCGCAGCAGATTCGCACCTGTAACAAAATCGAAATAAGTTGCCAACTCATTAGGTTTATGGATCCTTCGAACCATACTTCCTTTCGTAAAGCTTGACAAATCAGAGATCCGTTGATCTCGTTTGCAAAAATTGACCTTCCAGTCAGAGATCCGTTGATTTCCTTTTTGCAAAAATTTACCCGTCGGTTAGAGATCCGTTGAAATTTTTGCAAAAGTTGACCTGTTGGTCAGAGATCCGTTGATTCCCTTTTTGTAAAAATTGACCCTTCGGTCAGAGATCTGCTTTTATTTTTGCAAAAATTGACCATCGGTCAGAGAGATCCGTTGATCTCCTTTTTGCAAACATCGATGAATCTTTTTATGTGATCTCGGAAGACCACCATTCACCTACTTCTTGCTAGATCCAGTTGTACATTCACTTGTGCTGCGTACCAAAACGAGTTCGCCTTCAACGTACTTCGTAGCGTCTTTCCCAGTTTTGTCGTATATTTATGTTCTTACATAGCTAATCTAGGTCTAATATTTTAACTTCTATCTGAATTCCTGTATTTACTATAACAGTTTTTTGTAATAAGCACAGTTCAAACAAGCTTTAACTTATTGTAATGTTTTTCTAATTTATTTAAACGGGTTCACTTATTTAATTCATTTAAACACTACACTATTCACTAATTATATACACAGTATATTCACTTAAATTAATTTATATAAACAGTTCACTAATTTGTATTCACTTATTTACTTGTTTATCTCACGATGTCAAATTATCAACTAACTTGAACTTCTCCTGATCGGTCCCTTATATATTAATGCCTTTTTCACCAGATAATTCTAGATTGCGTCTTACTCAAAAGCAATTGGTTTTCTGGCATTTTCTAGATAAGACTGAGCGAAGCTATCAGTATGAGAGGGTCTTTGGAACGATCATGGGTCGTTGCTGCCCCCTCGTAGCCGACCCGTTCTAGTTTTCATGTGACTGGGGTTCTTGGTTTGCAGGAGTCTTGGGGCGCTTACACGAACTACGTACATGCCCTAGCTCGCCACAATTCCAGCATCTGATCTTTCTCGGCTTCTTGTCCACCATACCTTTGATCAAGCTGACGATCTGGTCAAACTTGTCCTCGTCGCCTTCTTCTTGGATGGTCCTAACTTTGTTGTAACCCGAAGCCTTCGTTGCTGCTTCATATTCAAGAGCAGCTGTCAATGCGTCAACTAATGTTTTGGGATCACAGAAAGAAATTTTGTACGTAAAATTAATGAACACCGGTAGTCAATATTTTGAACATTAATATTATGAATCGGTGATTGTTACAATGATTTCTGATCATGGATTAATGTCTTAGTACACTGAAACAATGAATGGCCTAACATTGAGCAAAAAACGAAAAACATCCAAAAATTAATTATTTTTTTCATTGGTACAATGAAAAAGTTCATTGAATCAACGTTTGAGAATTATTAAATTGATGTTGTTCGTCTTTAAAACAATAAATTTTTGTTATGGATTTATGAACAGCATACATAAAAACACCATAAACGGTATTCATTGTTTCAATGTTTGCTAAACGTTAATATTACGAATTCAAACATTAAATTCTAATAGGGCGCTAAAATCAATGACACGTGTTCATAGATCCATAACTATAAACATTAATATTACCAACAGCTTACATGGACTGGAGAATAACGCGCGAAAGTTAATGTAAACCGTTCATAGATCCATGATTGTAATCATTAATATTACGTACAGGCGTACATAGAAAACAAAATACGTGACCATCTTCCCGCCTAATTAATTATTCAGTCTTTTTGTTTTTCGAAAGGGTCAATCACATTCTTGTTGTGCTCCGTTGTGAAGCTGGTGAATTTTGTGTGGTTTATGTTTTTTAGTAGATGAAATGTTGCCATTTTATTGAGGATAGACTATTTATTATTTTTACAACGAATAGACAATATAATCTTCATATTTAATTGCAAGTGTGAGTACTCTTTTAGTTTACTTTTTGTAGTGAACTTATTTCAAATATTCATTTACCTAATCGACCTAAAAAATCGAGTGTGTAATAATATGAATTGCTTTGTATGTAAATATCGTTTTTCTATTTTGTCTTTAATGATAAGACATTTTAAATTAAAACATGATTTAAAGACAAATTCTATTTACCGCTGTCCTGAAGTTAATTGCAATCAAGCTTTTCAAAATTTAACAAATTTTAAAAAGCACATGAACAGAAAACATATTAATGAATCGGTTGGAAATGAAGATAAAAGCGAGAAAATTAATGATACTCTAGATGTTTTAATTAATAGTTCTGTTGAGAAATCTAGAGATATAATTTCCAAAAATGAAAGAAAAAAAGCATGTGATATTTTAACTCGAAATGAAATAGTTATTTTCTTTGCTAAAAATGAACAATTTTGTTTAGGTGAAATTAACAACGCATTAAATAATTCATTCGCAGAATTCATTTTGTCGCTGTATAATAACGATAATTTCACGGGTAAAGATGTTATGGATATACATATTTTTTTTTGTAACGATGTCAAAATAAAGTTTGGTCAAACATGGGTCAAACAGTGTGGTGTGTTACATTTTAGTTCATATATCTATTTTTAAACGAATCATAGCATCAATTATTTTTAGGTTGATATGGATTACGACATTGCTTTTGAAAATTGTGATTTCTTTTTAAAAAACTGGGAAAAATGTTTTCCTAAAATAGTGTCCTTTTTAAAAAAAGACGGTCACATTAAAGATAAAGCTGCCAAATCCCTTTTAGAAAAGGCTTGTAGTGTACTTTTAATAATCGTACTATTACGTATTTAAAAAGCAAGTTTCTCCTAAACCTTTTTTGTTTAAAATTTCTTATTGAAAGTAATTGAAAAATGTTTATATTTTTCTATGCTTTTACCTCTTATTAAGTTATATGACATAAATGATTTCGAAATATTTCTTATGATTTTTTTTGCAAATATAAAAACTTCATTATTAAATTTTTGCTTATTAGTTTTGGGTTTAAGTACTTATCTTTTTTTTATAGATGGAAAATATGGTTCAATTTTATGGGCAATCCATGCATATTTGGTGCCTACTGGCAAGCAATGTGCCAAAAGTAATGTTGGGGGTAAATCCACTCACACAAAATACACCATCAAAGATTCCCAGGAGTCATTTTTCTTTTGTGCGAAGACTCAACAAGAAGTAGAGGAGCATATTGCAAACCTGAAGGCCCGGAAAATGTCTATTCAGCCATTTATATTGTGTATTGGTGAAGACATCAACACAATTTCAAATATATGCGTCTACTTTGACGACATTAGATATAAATTTTTTCATATTCTTAAGGCAGACATATGTTTTAAAATTATTTATTTGTTTAACTTGGACTTTCCCTTGGAAAGCAAAATGTTTTGGAACTTTCTAGAAAAGTCATTTTTTAGACATGATGTTCCACTAGAAAGCCCCAAAGTACATATAATGTCTGAATTTGTGATAAATGAATAAAAAATAAAAGTAGTAAACATTTTTACTCTCTAGGTACCTATATTATAGTTTTTATGCAGCGGAAATATATTAAAAATACAAAAACTGTTTGTCAATATAACATGTTACACTTAATTTACTGTTTCAAAGTAGTAACTTTTGTTTAAAGACAGAATTTAAGAAGCAAATTATCATGAAAAATAATAATCACATAATTGAAAGTGTAACACCTAATTCGAAAGCTATTTTTGGGACTGTTTTATTTCAAATTTGTATTCTCATTTGCAGATACTGGTACATCAAATCAATGGACATATACCTAAGATAATTTTCAGCCAGTGTTGTATCTTAAAACTAAAAAAATATTCTATTGTACTGCCACATTATTTTTAATGGAGATAGTGCTATATTTCATCAAAATAAAAATATAAAAATCAAATCGGCGGTCATATTCGCATATGTGTTTAACGTGTTTAGATTGCTGAACACACAATTCCATATACGAATGTGAATCGAGAACCGACTCATTTTGCCGATGACTAATTTGATTTTTATTTTGCTGAGTTATAGTAGTAAATATCAATGAATTATGTTCGTAATATTAATAACCGGTGAACATTGATTAATGTTTATATTACATTGATTTAACGTACAACAATCATAAACTAATGACCGGTGGTCATGGATCCATGCTTCTCGTTTATTGTATTAATGTATGTGGTTCGTAATATTAATAACTGGAAGTCATAGATCCATGCTCGCTGTTCATTGATTTAACGTACAGCAATCATTAACTAATGTAAACCGTTCGTAATATTAATAACCGTCAAACATAGATCCATGCTCACTGTTGATTGATTTAACGTACAGCAATCATTAACTAATGTAAACCGTTCGTAATATTAATAACCGTCAAACATAGATCCATGTCCTTTATTCATTGATTCAATGTACATAGAACATAACTTGATAAATAAAAAAATTTACGTAGGAGTGTTCATTGTATTAACGATACAGCTCATCGGCTGAAAATTAATGTTGATGTTCATTGATTTGATGTACTTTTTTATTAATATAACGTACCTTTTTCGTTCAGTGAAGGGCTAAGCGAAGCGTCCTCTGCACATCGGGGTCACGTAAGCTGTCAATAAACGCCTGTATGCCCAGACATTCCGTCATATTCTCTGATGCTGATGGATAAGCAAATCGAACTAGTCGGACAATATACACTTCATACTCTTCAAGGGGTTCATCACGTTTCTGTCTTCGGTTCTTCAGTTAGGATTGGTACAAATGTTCTAGATGTTCGTGACCATATCGCATGTCCAACCTCTTCTTCAGCTGCGCGAAATCATTCATTTCTTCCAGAGGTATCGTTTGAGGTACATCTAAGGCATCTCCCCGAAGCGCGATAGTTAAGTTCACTGCCTTGTCTCTATCGGACCAATTATTCACTCTAGCGGCTGTTTCAAATTGTTTCACATAATTGGTCCACGACATTTTTCCATCGAACGTGGGGGCCTTGACTCGGGTAAAACAGCCAATGTCTTCAAACTTAGGTAGTGTTTATGGCTTGCAAGGTTTCGTTTGCTCGGTCTTCTTTTCTTCCTCTGGCGTGACTCGCGTTCTTGAATCGGCAATTTTTTCCTCTAACTCCTTGATTTTCTCGTCTATCGTTGTAATCTTATTTTCGATTTTCTCGTCCATCGTTGACATCTTATTCTCGATTTCAGATTTTAGAGACGAAATTTCATTTTCAACGTCAGCGGCCATGTCGTTTTTCATTAACAAGATATCGGCAGATGTATCGTTCTTCAAAGTAGAAATTTTCTCGTCCATATTAACAGAAATGTCGTTCTTCATAGCAGAAATATCGTTCTTTATAGCAGAAAGATCGCTTTTCACATTCGTAGAAATCTAGCAGAAATCTTCTCGTCCATGTTCTCTTCCATGGCCATGGCCATGAAATCTTCTCATCCATGTTAGCAGAAATATTAGCAGAAATAGACGAGATTAAGGTGTAAGCCTCGTCATTAAATAAAACTGTTTCTGGATCAAAGCCGTCATTTTCCAGTGCCACTTTAAGTCTTTCTACTAATTCACTTTTCTTACCGGACGTTTCCAACTCACGATCTTCCAATTCTGCTCTTAGTTCCGCCACTTTGAGCTCACATAGTCTCTTGGCCATTTTTACGTAGCAATTTATTTATATAATCCCACTTCCCACTTTAAACACTCGGTGGGTTCACGTATTTAATTTATTCAAACACTACACTATTCACTAATTATATACACAGTATTCACTTGTTTATCTCACGATGTCAAATTACCAACTAACTTGAATTTCTCCTGGTCGGTCCCTTATATATTAATGCCTTTTTCACTAGATAATTCTAGATTGCGGCTTATTCAAAAACAATTGGCTTTCTGGCATTTTCTAGATAAGACTGGTCACAAAAGCAATGTTTAGATAAGTTAGTCACAATCGTAAACAGTTATATAAAAAAAACCTGCGTATCCGCCATAATTTTAACCAGTGTGCTGTTTCGTAACAGAATTTATTAACAAATTTTCTCATTTTTGCTGTTTTCGAGAGGACATTTTTCTCTCAAATGTCCTAAATTGTTACATTTACGGCATATAATCTCGGTTTTTACTATATCTGAAGAAATGACCGTTTAACCCACAATTATAGTAAGAAATATGTCTTTTTCTCTTGTAAAATCGTCTTGCCTAAGTTGCTATGCAGAATTCGATTGATTAATATTACTTTTAGAAAAATGAGCGCCATGAAAATTAGTCTTAAAGGAGTTATCAGCTTTTGACTTATTCGGCATATCGCCCATAGTATTTAAATATGCATAAAGGGCATTTACATCATTACGTCGTGCAGATCTAACAGTATGAGAAATATTTTCATCTGCAATAAATTAGCTCTTAATTTAAAGCTTAAAGCTCTTAATTTAGATAGTTTTTGAAAACAATAGTCCACTAAATTCCATACCATAATTTGCGGTATCGCGGAGTAACTTAGAAAATGGAATGGACTTACGAAATTGTTCCGTCATATTCTCTTTAATTTCTTCTACTCATATCCATTTTTCTATAACCATGTCATTTTTCTTTGGATCGAATTTGGGGATAAGGAATTCGTCTCCTGAATAAGCTTGTTAAGAAGCTGAATATTTTCCTCTCGTAATTTCTTGAAAGCTCTTCTCAAGTCTTCCTTATTCGAGGATGAAGACGACGATGAACTAGTGCTGCTTGGAGAACGACTCCTACGTGAAGCGATCTGTGGTTGAATGCTTTCCCACATAATAATTTAACTGATTCTCTAAATATTTAAGTAATTAGTTTTACTCGGCACTGAACAGTTTAGATATTAGCCACTTCTGATATTTGTAAGAATTATAAAATTTAATATTGTTAAAACACACGTACAAACTATTTCCGAAATTTCAAATCGTCCAGTGGGGTATACAAGCTATTGCAAGTTATTAGTCTTATTTCAGAATGAAATAGGGCTATTGTAGAGAGTAGCATGACGCGACTTCGGAAAAATTTCAATGCAGTTTTTCGTTTTGGTGTTCCTAGATGCCAAAATCACCCTCCGTTCAAAAGGTTATATATATATGTATATATATATATATATATATATATATATATATATATATATATATACTAAACATAGGTTTATTGGGGAAGCGGCAAATTAAAACGAGTACCCTTTATACTTTTTATGTCCAAGCTTTCAGAATTTATTTATTCCATTATCAAGGATAAAGTATATGAGAATGTATATTATAATAGATGTAAATGGTAAATTGTATACAGCATCAAAAGAAATATTTGAATTTTTTAAAAATAATTGTCAAATTGAAAGTAAATAAAATCGATTTTATTTACTTTCAATTTGACAATTATTTTTAAAAAATTCAAATATTTCTTTTGATGCTGTATACAATTTACCATTTACATCTATTATAATATACATTCTCATATACTTTATCCTTGATAATGGAATAAATAAATTCTGAAAGCTTGGACATAAAAAGTATAAAGGGTACTCGTTTTAATTTGCCGCTTCCCCAATAAACCTATGTTTAGTATTAATTATTCGGCAAAGATCAAGTTTAACTATATATATATATATATATATATATATATATATATATATATATATATATATATATATATATATATTGTTTTTCTTTTTTTTGGTTCTTGGTCTTTTTTATTTACTTATATATTGTTATTTTATATTCTTGGGATTGAGGACCATTTTTAAAGACATTTAACTAGTAGTTAATACATTTTTATTTTACGTTTCGGTCTTCCATGACCTTCATCAGAAATAAAATTTTTTGTTAAAACTAAAAGAAATGGTACAAGTTACAGAAAGAATTTTTAAAAACAAAACAAATAAATCTTACCTTCGACAGAACGTTCATTTGATTATTTAATATATTTTATAGATGTTTTAGGATGCATCACATAATAGAATACAACTCACACCACAAAACAAAACGAACATTTTAAAAATATGACATTCATTGATTAAAATTTGTATTGGAACATACGAGTATTTGTTCTATACAATGAAAGCAGCCGTAACGAGGTTTTAATGTGTCGTTTTTGTGTTGACTGGTATTAAAATTAAGTTTATATTTATATAGGGAGTGGTAATAAATGGATTTTATATTTATATAGGGAGTGGGTATATATATATATATGTATATGTATGTGTTATAACGGAATTTGCAAGCACGATAGAGCGCGTATTTTTTGACGGATCAAAACCAAACTCGCTACAAAAATCGGTTAGGACAAAATCTTGGACGAGTTCGTTAATGAGCCAAATCGGCCCAGTAAAAACAAAATGGCGGCCTGTCGAAGTTGAAAAAAAATCGTATTTTTTTTGTTTTTCATTTGACGCAAAAAAGTTATTGAGCTTTTTCATAGACCTTAACACGTTCTACAACTTTTGTATTTAACATTTTTCTCTAAATCGTACATTAAAACATTTATTTAAGAAAATTCACAAATTATAACGGAATTTATAAGCACGATAGAGGGCGTATTTTTTGACGGATCGAAACCAAACTCGCTACAAAATCGGTTAGGCAAAAATCTTCGACGAGTTCGTTAATGAGCCAAATCGGCACAGAAAAAACAAAATGGCGGCCTGTCAAAGTTGAAAAAAAATCGTATTTCCTTTGTTTTTCATTTGACGCAAAAAAATTACTGAGCTTTTTTATAGACCTTAACACGTTCTACAACTTTTGTATTTAACATTTTTCTCTAAATCGTACATTAAAACATTTATTTAAGAAAATTCAAATTTACCAAAATTGTTTTTTATTTTTTTGTTTTTGATTTGATGCCAGAATGTTACTTTGGTTTTTTGTACATCTCAGAACATTCTATTACTTTTATATCTAATTTTTTATTTTCGGTTTTATGCAAACATGTTACTGAAATAAGACTGTCCAATTGGTCCTGTGCCATTGGGATTTTTGCAATTATAGCCAGTTTAATGCCTCATGTTTCTTCTATATTTTATTTTTTTATTCATTTGTTTATCTCTGTCACTTTATAAAATATCCAATTTTTAAGTTGACGTGATTTTTATTGAATTTTTAGCTTTTTTTTTGTCAAGTGCTCATTATTTATTACTCATTATACTGGTTGAATGCCTCATTTTGCGTTCTGTTTTCCTTGATATCTCATAACTTATTGAGAGATTTAAGGTGATTTAGAAGAGAAAAATGTCTTAAAAGGACATATAACTCATAAAACATACCTAGAAAAATATATTGCTTTAATCAATGGCAACGAATAACAGGAAACAAAACAAAAGTAAATAGATAATTAGTATCTGGTGCTTCCATCCCTTCTCGTTGGACAACTTTTGTAAGCAACAGATTTTCTCAAACTCAAGAGATCACTCAAAACTGTCATTGGAGACACATTCGCTCAGCGCTTAATCCCGCAGACATGTTATCTCGTGGAAATTCAAAGATAAAGACGTCTCATTTTGGTTTTCTGGTCCAGAATTCCTGAAAGACCCAAACATCGATTTTAATCCACTCAATATCTTTTCTCCCGTCCCTAATCCTCCAGATCAGAAAAAACTGCATTAACTTCTTCGTATATATCCGAAAATTTCTGGCAAAACATTTCCGAGCTCTCTTCATTTCAAAGGTTAAAAAGAACAGTGGCGTACATCTTTAGATTCGTTCACAACTCAAAGGCTACACATGCAAAAATATCAGGCTCTCTTCAAGTCAATGAGCTTGAAAAATCTCTCAATTTTATTCTTAAAACTATCCAAAGTCATAATTTCGAAACAGAAATGAAAGCAATCTTTCTTTCCAGACCAATTAAAAACAAACAAATTCTTTCGCTTCACCCGTGTGTAGATTTCGATAGGTTTCTACGTGTAGGTGGTCGATTGACTCACGCATCCATTCCATTCCATTCAACCCAAGAATCATGTGGTATCTGTTCTTCTTAAATTTGAACACAACCGGCTAGGTCACAGTGGAGCACAAAATGTTCTCTCTAACATACGCTTACGATACTGCCCTTTAGACGGTTTGCGCGACTCCATTCACGTACGAGCAATTTTTCACAATTCTAACTCAAATCGAGGCAATACTCAACTCCAGGCCCCTGTTCCCCTTGTCAACTGATCCCAAGGATTTACAACCCTTGACTCCGGGTCAAGGGTTGAAAAAGACATTTCTTCTCAGTCCACAAATAGACTCTCATTCTGCACACAAACTAACAAATGTTTTCAAATTCAACAAGTTTTTTGGAAACGTTGGGCACTAGACTATATGAATCGCCCAAAATGGATAATTCCCCGTCCCAACATTCAGGTAAACGATATGGTTCTGGTAAAAGATATTAGTCTTCCTCCTCTTAAATGACCCTTGGCTAGGATGATAGAAGCACCCTTGGGTAAAGACAACAGGGTTCGTTGCGCCACAGTTCTGACTAGTGATGGACAATCTACTAGATCTATTACTAAACTGATATCTCTCCCAAGTGATTCAGAGTAAACAACACGTCATTACGAAAATTATCTACTCAGATACAATCCTAATGTCAACACCATAACATCGGCACTCTTACACCACTCTAATGTTAATACCAGAACTCTATAAACACTCTCCCATTCTCGCCCGCGTGGCAGTATGTTCGAAAACCCAATTTTCTCCCTGAGAAAATGAACATTCATTTCAATCCCAAACTTTTAATGACTTCGCACTCTTTCCAACCAATCTATTTCACAATGTACTCTATCCCTCCCCAACGTAGCTAATTTGATCGTACTCTCATTTTTAGCGCCAAGAAACTCAGTAGTCGAGTAGAACCCCGAGAGGAATCATTGGATTCAAAACCCTCTGAATATCCCATGCCGGTTAGATAAAACGCCAGTAGTTAATTAGACCTCTTAGTGGAATCATTGGATTCAAAACTCTCTAAATAACCCATGTCGGTTAGACAAAAATAGTAAAAACTCTCAAACTCGTTACAGTTGGTGAAAGTGATAAAAAATGAGTAACACGTGTCTATATCTACAGTCATCATATTTGTGAATAATGTACATAGTTATTTATATTAAAAGTTACAGAAAAATCTCAGTATAACAGTGTTTTCTATCAGTGCACAACAGTCCATTTACCCCACACGATTGGAAGTGAAAAATGAAACATTCCAATTCGCGCACTAGAGATTTTTCTGCTAGTTGGTGGATCTTTTTTTCGGAATCCCCTTTAGTATTATTGATCTTATTTCATCAGTAAGAACCTTGGTTAGATGGTTAGTAATGTCAGTGGTATTTATTTGGATTAGTTCTGTTTTTGATATTTATTAACAGAATTTATCGATAATATTGTGAGTGAAAAGGGAAATTCTTGCAAAAGTGGTTCACTACGAAAAAGATATATCGATTTCCGAATAGTTATATATTGCATAAATGTTTTAGTCATCATTTTATTCACAAAAGAATGCTTAAACGCACTAGCTTGCTCGAGCGTTTAATTTTGTGAATAAAAGTGAATAAAATTAAGCTAAAATACGCTTGCAATACAACGCTTCATCACTCGCACTAATTTAGAATCAAAATTCTTTATCAAATAAATTGAATACAGCCGAAATTATTCAGAGACAGCCAAACAAGTTGCGGTGAAACTTCTTGTGAAAGTTCTATTCCAGCTACAGTTGAAGGTGATTTGTCTTCGCCGATGAAATAAAAAAAGAATAACAATGTTTGTCTATTATCGTGGATATTGATGTAAATCTTAACAAATAAATAAAATCATTTCGAGCGTTTTATGGAGTCCTTTATGACACTAGTTTTATAAACCAGATTAAAGGGCAGTTGAGTTATGATCTTACAATATAGTAATTATGGATAAAAGTATATTTTAGTGGTATTAACAAAACTACGTAGAAAACACGTGAAACATGAGTTGCTATTTCCTGTTCTCCCCATCTGTAAGAGAACTTTCCTGCCTATTGGCAGCCTTGTTTCTGTCAATATTGTTAATAGGTCTGCTTCACTACCTGTTTCATATGGTGGTTTAGGAATTCGCTCAATCGTTTCAGTAGCTCTTCCTTCTTTTTTGTCATCATTAAATAGTTCAAAAAATTTCATTGATTACATTCTGCCTATATTTTTCCACCCACAAGACCCTTTATTAACGGAGGCAGAAAATATTTGGTCATTAAAGTCTAACAAAGTTGTACCCGATGATTATAAATCCTTTCAAAAATCCTGGGATATTCCTTTATTGAACATTGAAAAAGAAAATCTGCTTCAGAAAGCTATCAATTTACCAGACAAGGCTCGTTTGAATGCAGCATTTTCAAAGGAATCAGGAGCATGGTTGAACGCTTTACCGTCGGTCCCATTAGGTACGCTTTTAGATGACGAAAGTTTCCGTATTTCTATTGGTCTCCGTTTAGGTTGTCAAATTTGTGTAAAACATCGCTGTCGTTGCGGAGCTGATGTTGATGAATATGGTAGACACGGCCTAAGCTGCAAATTAAGTGCCGGCCGTTTTTCACGTCATTCTGCAGTAAATGACCTAATCAAACGAAGTATGGCACCTGCAAAGATTCCCTGTTCGTTGGAACCGTTAGGTACTTGCCGCGACGACGGTAAACGTCCAGATGGTATGACCCTCATTCCATGGCAACGCGGCAGGCCAATTATATGGGATTTCACTTGCACTGACACTTGGGTCCCGTCCCATGTCCGATCCACATCTACTTCCGCAGGCGCTGCAGCTTTACAAGGCGAAACTTTTAAAATCAATAAATACAAAAATTTGGAGAACATTTACATTTTTATTCCTGTAGCAATTGAAACCTATGGTGTTTTCGGTCATGAAGCTTTAAAATTCATTAAAGAAATCGGTAAAAAAATATCAATAGAAACTAATGATTCGAGAGCAACTTTGTTCTTTATACAACAAATAAGTATTGCAATTCAAAGAGAAAACGCTTCATCTTTTCTCGGTACGTTTCCCCGTTCTAAGCCTCTAGAAGAACTTTTTATGAAACCTAAACCTAATCATAAGAAACGTAATTCTTCTACAACTTTCAAACTTTCTCACATTACAGACCCTAAAACATGTGATATTTCCTTTTTCCGACATTCTTATTTAACATATTCATTCTCTTCTTCAGAATGTGTGCCTTCTGATAATACATGCGTTGACAATTTAATAAATTATGTCCCCAACAAGCTTTTGGGCCTCAGTGTACTAAAAAATACAGATAACCACCAGCGAGATGATGTCCCATTCATAGGAATACTGAAGAAGATGACTATGCTAGAGAATGATGTGATTCCTATACGCAATAGATTATCTCTAACCAAAACAGTTTTCAAATCCGTAATATCTACATCCAATTCAGTAGCAAACATCATCAGTTCAAATTCCTTATCACGCCGATCAAGTGAGAAAGACAATAATAGAATCCGAGATTATTCGTACAATGATAGTAGTTGCGAAAGAGCTTTTAACAATATTTCCACATTCAGATCCATAAAGGGTATTCCCCAAGATTCTTTGGGTCTCAAAGGTCTCAAAAATATTGGTAACACATGTTTCATGAATAGTATTATCCAATGCCTATCAAACACAAGGTGGCTATTAGAATATCTAAAGAAAGACGCATACATAAGAGATATTAACATAAACATATCTAGCATGAAAGGAACACTAATTAAAGCATTTGCTGAAGTTATTCAAGAACTTTGGTCTGAAGACGGTTCATACAGAGTGGTTAATACAGTATCATTGAAAAGTAAGATTCAGCGATTTACTTCAAGGTTCATGGGATACACTCAACATGATGCACATGAGTTTCTTCGTTACCTATTAGCAGGACTTCACGAAGATGTCAAAAAGGTATATGAAAAACCAAAGCCCATATTAACTGAAATTGATGACAAATTTAGTGATATCAAGAAAGCACAAGAATTTTGGTTAAGATATGTGAGAATGGACAACTCCAAGATTATGGATAACTTTGTCGGTCAATTAAAATCAACAATCAAGTGCACACACTGTGGTCACTGTTCAGTTACCTACGATCCTTTTTGGGATTTATCCCTTCCGATACCACAAAGAACAGGTCAATTACGACTTTCACAATGTTTAGATTCGTTTACAAGAGAAGAAACACTCGACGGTGATGAGAAACCAGCTTGTTCGAAATGTAAGGAACGAAGACGAAGCATTAAATCATTCTAAATTCATAAATTTCCGAAAATACTGGTTATTCACCTGAAGCGCTTTTCGCAAACAGAAAGTTTTAGTGCAAAACTTAATGATTCAATAGATTTTCCAATAGAAGGGCTTGATATGAACCATTACGCGGCTGATAATGTGGCACCTTGTATGTACAACCTCTACGCTGTATCTAATCACTGTGGAACCACTTATAATGGTCACTACACAGCATTTTGCCGACATCCCTATACGGGACAGTGGCACGAATATAACGATTCAAGAGTGCGATTAATATCGTGGAAATCTTTAGTCAGTGGAGAAGCATATGATCTCTTCTATGAACAAGATGATACAAAATCCCATCTTTAAGTTTAATAATTTTTTTTATTAGTTTTTATTTTGTATATTTTCATTGTGAATCAATGTTTTATTTGTTTTTTTTCTGCAAAATTTATTTATATATACATTGTATCCGTTTAAATATAAATAAAATAAAATTCAACTTTTATCATGTTCTGTTTGTGTTGTTTCTTTTGTTAATAGAAACCTATTTTGTGGGTAAAAACATTCTATAATTATACAACAATTGTATTAACAAAAGTATTCGTAATGCTCGTAAGCCCGAAAAATTCAGTGCTAACACGGATTCTCCAACCGCTGGCAAATAATTCACACAATGATTAGCAACTTTTAACAACTTCGTTGGTGCTTCTCCTGAGCCGCTAACAGAAGCTGACAATCTCAAGGTACCTGCTAATTTGGTGTTTACGAACTGATTACTGAATGTACCACATATGAAGCCGCTGCCAATGCTCTTAAAGCAATATTTGTAAAGAATAAAAGTGAGATTTACACTCGACACTTTCTGGATATTCGGAAACAACAGCAGGGAGAAAGTGTTGATCAATGTATTCAAGATCTGAAGCTGCTAGGAAAATATTGTAATTTTAAAGCTGTCACTGCTGCAGAGCATAAGAACCAGTACATACGAGATTCATTCATCAATGGGTAATTTTCCCTCCAAATCCACCAGCGTCTTCTTGAAGAAACTCAAACATTCAGTTTGGATGACTATTTATCATACACGATCTCTCGAACATGCTCAACAACAATCTGAAGAAGAGTATACACACCGACAAAGTAACAGCGATCTTGCCTGTGCTGGCATCAGTAGTAACTCCAGCACCAACATCGCTCTTCCTAACAACACTGACGCTGTACCAGGTCTTGACGCAGGGGCTCATTCGAAAGATGTTTGTGCTGTGGTGCAATCTACTAAAAACAGAATGATCGTCATCTGCGGTCATCTTGTCTCATATCCAGCTGTTGACGCGCAGTGTGGAATAAACGGACACTATGCCAGAGTTTGTCGAAAGCCGAAGAGAGACATCAGAAAGCCTAAAGAAGTCACTGCCACAATTTTCGCCTCGGTAAACAATGTATTGTTACGAAACAGCACACTGGTATAGACCCTAAATCCGACTCTATCTAAGCCAGGTATGAAAATTAAAATTATCGCGGGTACGCAGTGTTTTTATACCTGTTTGGAAATATCTTATCTAAACATTGTTTTTGTGACCAGACTTATCTAGAAAAGGCCAGAAAAATTATTTGTGTGTATAAGCCGCAGCCCGGAATTTACTAGTAAAAATGGCTTTAATATATAAGGGACTGATCAGGAAGAGTTAGGGAGTTGATAAAGTGATCTCGTGAAATAAATACACCGAAATAGCAAGCAGTAAATATAAATTAGTTAAGTGTTCATATAAATTAGTTTAAGTGAATATACTGAGTATATATAAATTAAGTGTTAGTGATTAGTTTAGTGTTTAAATAAATAACAAAAACATTACATTGGTGTCAGAAGTGGGATAATATAAATAAATTGCTACGTAAAAATGGCCAAGAGACTATGTGATCTGAAAGTCACGGAATTAAGAACAGAATTGGAAGATCGTGAGTTGGAAACGTCCGACAAGAAGAGTGAGTTAGTAGAAAGACACTGGCACTGGTAAGTGACGGCTTGGATCCAGAAACATTTTTATATAATGACGAGGCTTCCACCTTAATCTCGTCAATTTCTGCCATGGAAGAGAAGATTTCAACGAATGTGAAACGATATTTCGGCTATAAAAAACGATATTTCTACTATGAAGAATGATATTTCTACTAATATGGACGAGAAGATTTCCACTATGAAAAATGACATTTCTGCTGATATATTATCGTTAAAAAATGACATTGCTGCTGACGTCGAGAATAAAATTTCGTCTCTATAATCAGACATTGAAAACAAGATGACAACGATAGACGAGAAAATCAAGGAATTGGAGAGAAATATGGCAGATTTAAGAACACAAGACACGCCAGCAGAAGAGAAGAAGATTGAACATATAAAACCCTGCAAGCCAGAAATAAACTCCAGGATAGAGGACATTGGCAGTTTTGCACGAGTCAAGACCCCAACATTCGACGGAAAGACATCGTGGACTAATTATGTGAAGCAGTTTGAAGCAGCCGCTAGAGTGAATAATTGGTCCAATAAGGATTTCAACATCGATCATCGAGCTGGTGTGAGTCACCGAAATGCCGACTCTCTGTCCAGACGGCTGTGCCCAACAGACTGCTCCCACTGCAACTAGGTGGAATCTAGGGAAGCTGCAGTTTCAAGAACTACTGTAGTCAACGAGGAATGGTCACCCACCACGATCAGAGAAGATCAGGAGAATCATCCTCACCTGAAGATGATCCGGCAATGGAAGGAAGAAAATCGGCGACCTACCTGGCAAGAAGTGTCAAGATTTTCACCGACACTCAAGGCATATTGGGCTCAGTGGGATTCTCTTGTCCTGGAAGAAGGACTGTTAAAAAGAGTCCTTGAAAACGATGATGGTTCTGTGATGAGGAGACAGCTAGTTATCCCGAGAACAAGAGTAGCTGAAGTACTGAAGAAGTTACACGACAGTCCATCGGGAGTGAAGAAAACCCTTCAGCGAGTCCGTGAAAGGTTTTATTGGATGAACAGCTCCGACGATGTGAAGGACTGGTGTAAGAAATGTACGACTTGTGCTACGAGTAATGGACCACATCGCAAGAGTAAGGCACCTATGAAACAGTATAATGTTGGAAGCCCTTTCGAAAGGATTGCTTTAGATATCGCTGGACCATTTCCGATGACTGAAAATGGTAGCAAGTACATACTGGTTGTAATGGATTATTTCACGAAGTGGGTGGAAATTTACGCTATCCCGAACCAAGAGGCCACAACTGTCGCGGATGTATTGGTGAAGGAATTTATCAGCCGGTATGGAGTACCCTTGGAAGTCCACAGTGACCAGGGAAGGAATTTTGAAAGCCATCTATTCCAGGAGATTTGCGACAAGCTAGGAATGAAGAAGACCAGGACAACAGCATTACATCCACAGTCAGATGGAATGGTCGAGAGAATGAACAGGACTATTGGAAAATACCTGTCCAAAGTAGTATCCAGCTATCAGAGAGATTGGGACCAGTATCTTTCCCTATTCGCATTGGCTTATCGATCTGCCGTCAATGAGTCCACGGGTGAAACACCGGTGAAAATCCTGTTTGGACGTGAAATGAGGCTTCCTTGTGACCTGGAATTTGGCAGCCGGCCTGGAGAAGATCTAGCAGGCGAGGACTACGCAATCCAATTGAGAAGAAGGCTGGATGATATTCATGAATTAGTTCGAACAAATCTTCAAGTTGCTAGCGACAGAATGAAAAGTCGGTACGACACGCAGGCCACAGAAGGCGGTTTTAAAGAAGGGGACAAAGTATGGTTACACAACCCGACGAGGAGAAAAGGATTTTCTCCAAAATTACAAAAATCCTGGGAAGGTCCAATCAAGAAAAGGATCAATGATGTTATATATCGCATAAGCAAGATCCCCAACGGAAAACCAAAAGTAGTTCACCAAAACCGACTAGCGCCATTCGAAGGAGACCATGACCTGGAGGAAGGAGTAAACCTTATTCGAGATGTGCCTGACCCTACCTTCGAGGAATTTATGGGCACGTATGGAGGTACCGGGAAAGCTAGATATGGAGTCACTTCGGAACAACAACAAAATCTGTTCACTCTCCTGGTAGATTATTCACTGGCATACAACATCCCCGCCCGTATTAAGAACGCACGAGGGTTGGCAACCGTCTTTCGAAAGAAGTTCGGGCAATTAGAAAAACTTGAAGGCCAGATTCCAGCCCCTGGCAAGACACTGAAACTGAAACATAATTAGCGGTACGTCTTCTACGTGGTAACTAAAAATGAATTCGAAGATCGATCTACATACTGCGATGTGTGGGAAGCACTTCGTAACCTCCGAGACCATGTGTTAGAATCCAGCGTGAAGAAACTGGCTATGCCTAAGATAGCGAGTAACCAGTTGGATTGGCGAGTTATCAGGAACATGGTAGAGGTTATATTTAGAGATACCGGTGTCCAGATATTAATTTGCAGCTACAACCCCCGTAATCAGTATCCGATGAAGACGGTGCCCTGCTATTTCCATAAGATCGGAAAGTGTAGAAATGGGGCCGGTTGCCGATTCAAACATTCAGTCTCAGCTACACAAAAGTTCCAGGAGGAACTTCCATTTAAGGAGGGGGTGATATTACGAAACAGTACACTGGTATAGACCCTAAATCCGACTCTATCTAAGCCAGGTATGAAAATTAAAATTATCGCGGATACGCAGTGTTTTTATAACTGTTTGGAAATATCTTATCTAAACATTGTTTTTGTGACCAGACTTATCTAGAAAAGGCCAGAAAAATTATTTGTGTGTATAAGCCGCAGCCCGGAATTTACTAGTAAAATGGCTTTAATATATAAGGGACTGATCAGGAAGAGTTAGGGAGTTGATAAAGTGATCTCGTGAAATAAATACACCGAAATAGCAAACAGTAAATATAAATTAGTTAAGTGTTCATATAAATTAGTTTAAGTGAATATACTGAGTATATATAAATCAAGTGTTAGTGATTAGTTTAGTGTTTAAATAAATTAGTAAGTAGCCATACCGTGTGTTTAAAATTTATCCCACCCGTTTATTGTTTAAATAAATAACAAAAACATTACAGTATTATCACCACAGTTGAGTCGTGCTGTTATTCTGGGCACTGTCAATGGAATTCCATGTCACTGCCTGGTAATCACGGGTAGTTCCGGGAGCTTTGTTAGTCAAGACTTTGTGAACCAACATAATATACAAATCATCCCTAATGTAGGTCGAGTATCAATGGCCTCCACTTCTCTTTGGACCAAAAAGTGAGGGGTACATTCTCATAAAACTGGATATTGCTGAACACACATACACCAGATGCAAGTTGACTGTCTTGAAGAAACTTTGTTCTGACGTTCTAATAGGCCATGACGTATTAAAAGAGCATTCAAACATTCTTCTGAATTTTGGTTCCCTCACAATACGCTCTTCTGTTGCCAAAGTTAAGCCTCCACTTCTCTTTAGCCATCACTCTTCTGACCGCCGTCCAAGTGTCACTAAGTCCCGTCGTTACTGTGGTTGTTTTCTGAGAAGGTCATCGAACTTAGCAGTACTGATGGTAGAAAGCGCCTTGTCACTGATTATTCACACACCATAAGTAAGTTCACTCTCATGGATGCTTACCCCCTACCTGATATAGATGGAAAAGTTGCTAGTTTCAAGCATTTTATTGCCATCGAACTTAAAAATGCTCACCACCGAGTACCAATCTGTGATTAAGATAAGAAACTCACCGCTCTTGAAGCTATATCAATTCACACGTATACCATTTGGTGTGACCAATGGAGTCGCCTGTTTCCAGAGCGTGATTGACCATATCATAACTGATAAGCACATCACTGGTGTATACGCTTACCTTGATGATATTACGGTTTGCAGCATTGATAAGTCGTACCATGACTGTAACCTCGAGAAGCTGATGGCGGCACTTGATGAGCTGGACATCGAAGTTAACAAATGAAAAAGTAAATATGACCTAACATCGATAAATCTCCTTGGGCACCTAGTCTCCCATAACTCAATCAAACCGGATCCTTGTCACCTTGTTACATTATTGAATATGCCGCTCCCACATGATTCACATTCGTTAAAACGAGCACTGAGATTTTTCGCTCATTATTCGAAATGGATCCCACGATTTTCAGACAAAATCAGGAAGCTAATCGATTATCATTCATTTCCACTGGATTCTGGAGCCTGTACTGAATGAATGTTTATTTATAAATACATATACATATACATGTTTACATACAAAAAAAACAAAAACACATATCATCGAATAATAATCTAAACATAACATAATAACTATAAAAAAATATCTGAGGTATAGTGTTCATGAACAGAAGTGATGTACATTAAATAAACAAGAGTAGTGGGGTACCCGACTAAGTTCACCAAAGAACTTGTCTTCGGGTATTAATTCTTTACAGAACATATATCTTAAATGAATCTGACAAATGTTGAAACTTAGAAAAAAAAACGTAACAGTAATAACCAGTATTTACATGTATCATATAATATAATTATAACACTAATAACTAACAACTTTACAGGTGCAAGACATCTATTCAGGACAATTAACATTTTTATAAAACTAAGAATATACACTCATACACACACATACAAACACATGGTACAAAAACAACAAACAGCATTTAAATAACTAAAAACGGATCAATTACATTAGCGAAATACTTTCTGCCCTTTGAGAATATCCATTCCTTTAATTTTTTTTTGAAAAGACAAACTGAATTATATTTCTTCAAAGTGTGGGGTAAATTGTTCCATAATTTTGATCCAATAAAGCAGAAGCTTCTCTGGCCAAGTGCTTTATATGTAACAGGGGCATATATAGCGGATTGAGTATTCTGTCTCGTTCCGTATGTATGTGGTACATTATATGTATAAAGCCTGTTTGAGTACAAGAAACAAAGGGTTTTGAAGCAAAAAAGTTGCCGAATGTCCAATACCTTTGAATCAATATATACTTGATTGGAGGAGAATCTGCGAGGTTTTTTTAGAATAATTTTAAGAATGAGTTTCTGAACGGTATTGATCGAGTTTAGATAATTATTCCTAATTCCTCCCCAACCAATGATACCATATAGTAATATGGATTCAACAAAAGCGGAGTATATTGTTTTCAGTTGTTCATGAGATAAAAATTCCACTAGTTGTTTGAATCTGTAGATTAGGCCTCTGAGCTTATTGGTGATGTTGCGAGCATGAACGTCCCATTTCAAAAAGGAGTCAATATGTATGCCCAGATATTTGACCGCGTGTACGAGCTCAAGAGTACGACTTCCTACAGAGATAGTATTATAATCCGGCAAAAATGGTCTATATGAAGTAAATGGTATTATTTTAGTTTTAGTGGCATTAACAGTCAATTTGTTCGACTCAAACCACTTGAGGATATTCTGCATATCGTCAGACGCCTTTTTTTGGATTTCTGACCAGTTTTGCCCTTCGTAAATAATAGCTGTGTCATCTGCAAATGACAAGATTACTCCAGTTGAGTCCAACGGTAGCAAATCGTTCAAGTAAATTATAAATAGTATCGGCCCAAGAACGGTTCCTTGGGGAATTCCGACTGTTACCAACTCTTCTTGGCTACACATATTATCTATTTTTACAACTTGTTTGCGGTCTTTGAGATAACTTTCGAAAAAGTCCAGTGCAACACCGCGAATTCCAAGACGTTCCAATTTATCAAGCAATATACCATGATTTACCGTGTCAAAAGCTTTCGCCAGATCAACAAACACTCCCAAACAAGATTTTTTGTGATCAATAGCTGAATAAACGATGGATGTTAATCTAGCATCCTGAGTAGATTTTCCCTCCTGAAACCCGAATTGGTGAGAAGAGATTATTTTATTCTTGTTAATAAAACTAACCAAGCGGTTTTTTACTGCTCTTTCAAACAATTTAGACACTGAAGAAGTCAAAGATATAGGTCTATAGTTGCTTACAAGATGCCTGTCACCTGATTTGTGAATTGGTTTTATTACTGCCTTTTTAAAGTGATTTGGGACTTTCCCATTTTCTAAAGCTAAGTTAATAATATACGATATCGGTTTACACACAAAATTACTAGTTATTTTAAGGATTTCGTTTGATATACCATCGAGGCCACTAGCTTTTTTATTCTTCAATTCCCTAATAAGTTCTTCTATTTCTGTGTGGTCTGTTTGCTTCAGAAATATTGAGGCACAAATTCGTTTCGTTTTGATTTTGATTTCTGGACTTTGAGGTATAGCATTAGCCATTTTTTCACCAATACTAGAGAAATATTGATTGAAGTATTTTGCAATCTGTAGTTTGTCAGTTATATCAACACCATCATCAGATTTAATTTTTTTTATTGTCTTGTTTGTATTCGGTTTATTGCAGAACTCCCTAATGACTTTCCACAGATTTGATGTAGATGCTTTGTTTTCATAAATCTTTCTTTTGAGGTATTCGTGTTTGGTTTTTTTTAATAATGCAGTAAGTTTATTTTTGTAATTATCATAAGCAGCTTTCTTCCCCAAATTGAAGGGATCTCTTATGGAGAGTTGGTGTAATTTGTCTCTTTTATCAATAGAAGTTATAAGGCCGTTGGTGATCCATGGCTTCTTCTTTTTGAAAGTTTTATTTTTTTTGGAATAAGTAGATTTTTTTATGATTTCATTCAGGGTTTTAATGAAGTTATCAGTAGCAAAATTAACTTCCCTTTCTCCATAAACAGTTAACCATCTTTCAGTGATGATTATATCTAACAATTTTCTTTCGTTTAGATAATTTTGGGTCACATTGCTATCATTACTTTCATGTTCATTTCTCAAGTTAACCATTTTTACAGCTATGGAGAAGTGATCTGTGATATTTGTCAAAATTACTGCTGGGTAGATATTTTCAATAATGTCAGAATTATATTTTAAAAATATGTGGTCCAGACAGGCTCTCGAGACAGTAGTTATTCGAGTAGGGTTATTTATCAGGGATCTGAATCCTTCAGCTGACAATACATTTAGGTAATCTTCCACATCTCCATTATCCTGCTCTAAAATATTTATATTTAAATCTCCCAGAAAAAAAGTGTAATCGTTGACAGGAATTTTTTTCTCCTCAAAAAAAGTACTCAAGTTCAAGTTGAAGTCCTCAATCTTAGTGCAAGGAGGTCTGTACAAAACAATAGCGTTTATTTTAACATTCTCACACTTCATATTGACCATAACTCCATTTACTTCACCAATTTTGATGAATTCATGAAATTCATAATAATCATCACGGACGTATATCACAACACCATCATTTTGATTAATTCGACTTCTGTTGCATATCATTCTATATCCGCTTAAGGTTAGTGAGTCTGCATCTTTTACTTCCCAAGTTTCTGTAAGAGCTATGAGGCTAAATGAGTTCATAACTTCAGATAGATAGAGTTGCAACTCGTCGAAATGTTTATTTAAGCATCGTATGTTATTATGGAAGATCGAGAAACAGTCAGAAGTACCGAAGACTTGTTTAAAACAGTTAATGCTATTTATTTCATTAGTAATTATTGGTTCATTGTCGTATTCGAGTATGAATTGATCCATTTTTTAAAAATGATATATAAAATAAAAAATATAAATATAAAGACAAAACAGTACAGTTGAAAAAAATGGTGAGTGGTAATGGTGATAATGTTTATCAAATGGTATAATATTAAGTGTGGTGCAGTAGGTATTCTCTTTTATCTTCCTACCATTTGCGGAGCAAAAAGTGAAAAAGGAATGATTCACCTATTGCTGTGTACCGACCCTGAACGAGTTTTTATATTTGGTTTGTCAATAGCATCCTTTAGTAAAGGCCTTTCTTGTTTGTTTCTTGAGGTTGATTGAGTAGTTTTAGTTGTTAAGTCCTTTTTTTCAGTGATTTTTTTATTGTTTTCCGCCTTTGGTTTACTGGGGGTCGGGGTATTAGGTTCGCTGTTAGCTTTTGTAGAGTTTATATCAGTGGTTTCAGTTCCCTCCAACTCATCTGCTGTGTAAGAATTACCATCCACAAATAGTCTGTTTCTTCTGATGTAGCAGGTATTGGAATTATTAGCTTTTGCGAGGATCAAATGTTTTTTCAGGATCCTGTACTCTTCTCTCTGTGACAGTGTACTAAGTTTGCAAATCTGAGAAAGGAAATTGCTAATACCGCTGTCGCAACTGTTAATTGATCCCGCCCTCTACTAGTGGAAGCTGATGCTTCTCGATCTGCCTTGGCTACCACTCTAAGTCAATATAGCTGTCCAGTTGCATTCTTTTCACGTTTCTTAACCAAATCTAAAATAAGTGGACATCCATCGATTGAAAAAGAGGCTGCAGTTATCGTCTAGTCTTTGAGGCACTGGAGGTATTGCTTACTACTTACATCACAGATCAAGAAGCCCTTTCTTTCATCTTCCACCGAAAGCATGCAAGTAAAATTAAAAACTAGAAAATAACAAGATGTAGGCTGGAGTTAGCTCCTTTATGTGCGACATTCATGGAAATGAAAAGAGTGCTAAAAATAGTCGGGATCTGAGTCTGGAATTGAAGATGCGGCTGGGGAGATGTCTGTACTGTACTATGCGATGGAAACATGGACAATGAAGAAAATAGATACCCAACACCTTGATAGTTTTAAAATGTGGATATATCGCCGTATTCTGAGAATACTATGGGTGGAGAAAATTACTGGCGGTACAGTATTAACAAGAATTAAAAAAACAGAAAGAAAGTGTTACTGACTATAGAAAGAAGTAACCTACAGTATCTCGGAGACGTTATGAGAGGGGAGAAGTATCAGCTACTCCAGCTAATCAACGAAGGAAAAATCGTGGGAAAACGAACGGTATGGAGAAGAAGACATTGGTGGATGAAAAAATAAGAGATTGGTATAGTTGCTCCAATAATCAACTATTTAGAGTGGCGGCTTCCAGAATCCGGATTGCCTTGATGATTGCCAACCTTCAGAATGAAGATGGCACCTAAAGAAGAAGATTTATGACATAACCTATTGCACTGGCGAAGAGAATACAAAAGCTGATACTATCTCTCGGATCTGCAACAGGGCTTTTAATTATTGAACTTTTTCAGCTCCATCAATCATTGTGCCTCCCAGGTATAACTCGCATGTTCCATATTCACTTGAGGATGTCAGAAAAATGACTACCAAATCTCCAGTTCGTGCTGAAGTAAAGCCTAGATTTCTAAAAACCTCCGGAGTTCTTGTCAAGTCTACCTCGCAATTTGAGCGAATTAATGTAGACTTTGTTTATGCTTGTCATGATGTCTCTGCTGATACTGTGGTTAACTGTTTGAAGAACGTCTTCTTCTGATTTGAGACCCCGGCATTTGTACGCTCGGACCGAGGAGCTACGTTCATGTTTAAAGAGGTTAAGTCTTTTCTAAATGCAAATGAGGTTACTACAATCCGAACCACGCCGTATAACCCTCGGAACAACGGGCAGAGTGTCTGGATGATAGTTTGTGGAAAACCATTACACTGGCCTTAAAAACCTGAGGTTTGAAGATTGGGAAGTTGTACTGCAAGAATCCCTCCATGTCATGATCCTTATTGTGTACCGCTACAAATTGTACATCACAAGAAAGATTTTTTACTCACCAGCGACGAACCGCCATCGGTGTTACTGTCGCTCTGTACTTGCCAGATATGAAGATCCTGTATAAGAAGTCGAATTTTTGGAAGCCAATCCTCACTACGCACTGATTCAAAGAAAGGATAGATCGGAATCAACTGTTTCTCTTCGACTGTTGGCCCCCAGGGGCACTCAAGTTCCTAGCGCCATAGACAGTGCTGAGAATCAAGACCTCAATGAACCTCTACCTGCTTTATAAGATAATGCTGCTTGGGAAGCTACTCCTCCTATTGGTGAATCTTAGTCCCAGGAGAATGAAACTTCGGCTCTACCTGTTGAAACTTTGAACCCAAGACCTCAACTAAATAAACTTTAGTACTATACGTAATTTTGTACTTGTTCATTGTATTTTGTCTGATATTAACTGTGATCGTATTGTTTTTGAATAGTGGGTGAATGAGGTGTTATTTCCCGTTCTCCCTATTCTGTAAGAGAACTTTCAAACTATTATCAGCCTTGCTTCTATCAATATTGTTGACCTGTTTGCCAATTCTAATTTTATTTTGTTCTGTTTGTGTTGTTTATTTTGTTAATAAAAACCTATTGTGTGGGTAAAACCAATCTTTAATTATACCACAAAACATGTCAGTTGTGTAACGTGGGAGGTGATTATGACGTTTATTAGATGATTGATAATTTGACATGATTTGGTGATAATTATAGTGCTATTCAACACTTCGATCTTGATTCCGATTTTGATTATAATCGAAATCAAAAACGGATTGATGTTTGTTGAACGACCAAAAAAAATTGTCATTTGTCATGTCATTTTACAAATCGAATAAATCAATAGTGACATAACCTCATCATTATTTTAATTCATTTCACGTGTATTTCACACTTTTCACAAGTTCATTTAGTTTAATCACGTTTAATTTTATAGAAGCTGTTCTGTTAACTAAAAATGTAACATACAATTGCAAAATATCACTGACATTACATAACCCATAGACAAACGGTAGCTTATTTAAATTTTTCGACCAATCACATGCTTCCGATTTATGATTGTTTTCAATAGCATCATAATTTTAGACCGATTATAATCATAGTGATCGATTGATATCGAAAATGTATTGTTGAACATGTTGTTTTTCAAATGACAGGAAATGATTGAATGACGTTTGTTAGACGTTATATAAACGTAATTTAGTTGCCTGTGTTTAAGGTTTAGAGAGCATGAAAATCCCGAACTCTTTATTTTTATATATAAGTTACTGATGATGCTATAAAAAGTTGCCTCTATTTTTATTAGTTTAACTAATACGCAGTAGTTGATTTTTCCAAAATCTGCTTCCGTTACAATACGTTTTGTTTTTTGAAGTCCATTTTTAATGAAAAATAATATATGTTGTGTATTGATTAACAATAATTATAGATTTCAGTTATATTTTATGTTATACTTTATTCTTGAACAGACTTATAATATATATGAACAAGAAATATCATTGACAACTATATATATATTTTACTGACGGCTGACAGAGACGTTTCCCTAACGGTGCGTTGCTATGTATCTCCGTAACACTTCCCCTCGTTGTATTAATAAACTTATAGATCTAAACGTTTGGGCGGCCTTCTGTTTCTAGTACTGCGGCGAATTACCACATCTTCCTGTTTCGGTTCGTTGATCTGAGGAACAGTCTCGGCGGCCGAATATACTACCTCTCCATTAGCCGGTTGCTGCTCCGCTCTCTCTAGTGTCTGGTCCTCTTTCTCAATATGTTTCTCCTTAACTGGTTCCTTTTCAGAGTTAACACCCGTGTCCGCCTGTGATTTTTCTTGCGAATCAGGCAGATGATGCTGCCTAACAGACTCATCCTTGTGGATAGTGTGGTCCTTAACATGTGATTTTAATATTTGATCCACGTGTCTTTTATGAATTTTTCCATCTGAATTTATCTCATAGTGTAATTTTCCTATTTTTTTCACGATGACTCCAAATTTCCATTTATTGTCATCATACGATCGTATCTGTACTGTTTCTCCCACACTGAATTTTTTATTTATTTTTATTTCTTCTCTTTTGTTGTTCATTACTGTTATGAATTCCCTTTGAACCAAATCAATCCTTGTTCTATATAATCTTTTGAACATCATTTCACTAGGACTCAATCCAGTGGAATTATTTGGCGTTTTCCTGTGCATCATTAATATTTTTGATAGTTTGTCCTGGAGGGTACCTTCCTCATGTATCATGGCCTTTAATTTATTTTTAAAAGTTTGTACATATCTTTCTGCTTGTCCATTGGTCGATGGATGGAAAGGTGCTGTGAATTTTGATTGAATTCCATTTTGTTTTAAAAATCTCTGCATTTCTTCTGATCGAAATTGTTTGCCGTTGTCCGATACTATTATTAAGGGTAATCCAAATGTAGTGAACATCTTCTTTAGAATATTAATAGTTGTTGACGATGTAATAGATGATGTAGGTATCACTTCCAGCCACTTTGTATAGGCATCTACAACTATCAAGAAATAATTATTCATGAAAGGCCCCGCATAGTCGATATGTATTCTAGTCCATGGTTCTTTTGGATACTCCCAACTGTGCACGTGTACTTTGATAGGATTTCTTTGAAGCATGCAACATGCTTTACATTTCTTTACCATCTTTTCAATGTCGGAATCAATATTTTTCCACCATACATAGCTTCGTGCCAGTGCTTTCATTTTAACAATTCCCGTATGAGCTGTATGTAACTCTTGCAATATAGTGGCTTGTAATTGTTTTGGTATTACGATTCTAATTCCGTAGAAAATGCAATTATCTTGTAACGAGAATTCATGTATATTGTTCATGTTTCCTTTCCCTGATTTTTAATATTTTTATATAACTGGTGCAGTTCCGGATCCTTAGCTGTTGCTTCTTTGATTTCCTCCCTAGTAATTGGCATCATTGCAATTTGATTTAGGTAAAGTATATCGTCATCTGTCTCTCTTTCCTTATTTTCTGTATTATGTTCTAGTCTTGAGAAATAGTCCGCATTTGCATGCTCTGTTGTTTTCCTGAGTTTAATTTCGTAGTCAAATCCAGCCAAGAAATTCGCGTAATGTATCAGTCTAATTGCTGTAGTTGACGGCATCACTTTTGTGGGATGTAGGATTCTTGCAAGAGGTTGGTTATCAATGATAATTATAATTTTTCGACCATAACAATACTGAAAAAACTTTTTGAGTCCCCAAATCAGTGCTGCTGCTTCTTTGTCAAGTTGGCTATAATTTTTCTCGGCTTTGGTCAAACATCTTGACGCAAAAGCAATGGGTCTTTCGGTTTTATCAGGCATAATATGTGACAATACTGCGCCGAATCCCGTTGGTGATGCATCTGTAGCTAGCGTCACAAGTAAGTTGGGATAGAATGGGGTAAGTATTTTTTCACTACATATCTCTGTTTTTAAGCTTTGGAAAACATTTTCACATTCTTTGGTCCAATCAAATTTGGTATTCTTTTGTAATAGTTTATACAGCGGATTAAGTTTTGAAACTAGGTTCGGTATGAATTGCTGATAATAGTTGATCATTCCGAGAAATGTTCTAAGTGACGAGACATCTGTTGGCCGGCAACTATTTTTTATATCATCTATTTTCTCGTCAGTTGGGTGTAGTCCCTCCTCATTAATTCTGTGACCAAGGTATGTAATTGACTTTTGAAAAAATTGACATTTCTTACTATGTAGATGTAGTCCACACTCTTTTAATTTTCTGAATACTATTTCCAGTCGTTGCAGTAATTCTATATATGTACGTCCTTGTAAAGCAATGTCATCAAAGAAACATGCTGTACCTGATAGCCCTTGTAATGTCTGATCCATATATCTTTGCCAAATATTTGGAGCTATTTTTACACCAAACATTAAGCGATTTACTTTATAAGTTCCTTTACAAGTGCTAACTGCTTGCATTTTTGCTGAGGCTTCATCAGTTTTCATGTGTAGGTATGCTTGATTAATGTCCAATGTGCAAAAATATTTTCCTCCACTCAATTTGCTAAATATCTCTTCTATTCTTGGAATAGGATAGTTATCATTTTCTAGATTTTTATTTAATGTTGCACTGTAGTCGGCACATAAGCGTATTTTCCCTGAAGGTTTCACTACAGGAACCAAAGGTGTACCCCATTGTGAGTAAGTAACTTTTTCAAAAATCCCAACTTCTTCCAATCTATCTATCTCTTTTTCTACTTGTTCCTTGAGCGCAAACGGTACTGATCTTGGTCTCAAGAATATTGGTGTAGTGTTTTCCTTTAATTTGAATGATGCCTGGTAATTATATTATTAATTTCTCCAATTTGTTTGAAAATAAATCTTCATATTCTTTTAGTAATTGGTGTAATTTTTCTTTAAATTCTTGTTCTGTGATGTCTTTGTTTTCTTCTGAACTTATTGCATTTACTTCAAAATTTATCTTAAGTTTCCTTATCCATTCCCTTCCGACTACGGGGTCTACTTTCCTATCAATCACGATTACTCTGCCCCCAATTACTTTGTTTTTGTATTCTATCATCATATTACAGGTACCCAGAGGTTGTATTATTTCCCCCGTATATGTTCTGAGTTTAACTCTAGTGCTTTTCAGTTCCAGGTTTTTGAAATGTTTGTTATAATAATCTGCAGAGCATGTAGTTACTGCTGCGCCTGTATCTAACTCCCAAGTGTAATCTGAACCATTTATTTTTAATGTAATGTTGAATTTATCATTTGATGTGTTCACTGTAGGTATTGTATATATTTCGAAAATTTCTTCATTTTCTGTATCATCTGAGTATTCCTTTTCAATTTCTAATTGTTTTTGTTCTCTGAAGCATACAGCCTCGACATGCCCTTGTTTATGACACTTTAGACAAAAAAGTTTATCTTTAACCTTACATTCAAATACTTTATGCTCTGGTTTTCCGCATCTGTAACACATTATTTTCTTTTCCTCTCTGGTATTATAATTTTCTGTATTTTTCTTGTATGTCTTTCTCTTGAAGGTATTCTTGTTATATGTACTTTTCTTGACTGTAATTTTATTTATTGGAGAATTTTCATAATTTCCCATTTCTTTGCTTTCTGATTTTGATGTTTCAATTGCCATTGCAATTTTTATAATATCATCAACTTTCGTAGTGGGAGGTTCTTGTAGTAAACTTTCTTTAATTTCACTGCTACGTAGGCCACGAATAAATTGTACTCTCAGATGAGTTTCAAATGTACTATTTTTGCATCCATTGCAAACAAAATTGCATTTTCCACCTATTTCTTTTAATCCCGCCACATAATTAGCTATAGATTCATGTTCATGCTGTATTCTGAGGCAAAACTTGTGCTGTTGGGTTACTTCACCTGGTTCTGGAGCGATGTGGTTTCTCAAGATTTGTATGAGGTTTTCATATGTTTTTAATTCTGGTACATCTGGAGAGGTAATGTTTTTTAGTATGTGGTAATACTTTGGTCCAATGCAATTCAGGAAAATGTGCACTTTTGTATTGGCATTTGTCACACCTTTCAATGTAATGTAGTTTTGTAATCGTTGTAGGTAACTATCGAATGACTCGTTAATTTCGTCGTATGGTACAAGTGAAATGCCACTGACTTTAGACGTAGACGTATTTTCTTGGTTTAACATTGTTTGTTGTAATCTATTTTGCTGTTCTTGCATATTTGTCATTGCATCCATCATACTTGCTAACACTTTTGCTAGTTGATCCTCCATCCTCGTCGCCAATCTGTTGTGTTATGATTAACAATAATTATAGATTTCAGTTATATTTTATGTTATACTTTATTCTTGAACAGACTTATAATATATATGAACAAGAAATATCATTGACAACTATATATATTTTACTGACGGCTGACAGAGACGTTTTCCTAACGGTGCGTTGCTATGTATCTCCGTAACAATATATGTCATTTTAATTGCTGAAAATGTTACATTACATGATCTGACTGAGGCTCAATATCAAGCGATAAATCCTGATTCTTTCTAATATGTTTCATACAAATAAAAGAACTTTATATATTAAAAAAATTACAAATTTTCGATATCTTAAGACCATATTGTCAACTACCCTATTCAATAATATTTATTATGTGAAATATACAGAATAATTTAACTTAATTACGATGTATGACATTAATAAGTGTAATGCTGTTCCCCCTTAATATCACTTTGAATTTTTTCTTTTTGGCTTCTAGCTTCCTGTTCTGCAGCTAGTCTTGTATGCTCGGCTGCTATTGCCTCGAACAATGCTAAATGTTTGTGTTTAGCATATTGTACTTCCGGTGTGTCGGAAGGAACATTGACATGATTCGGTGCCAATTGTTGTTCTTGTACTATGGATGCGTATTTTTGGAGATGGTTTACTTTAGCCGCTGCTACTATTGGTGTATCTGAAGGCAAGTCCGGTACGTTATCATTGGTGATAGGGTGGAAGCCATATTTGTCTGCGGTGTATTCTACTTTTCGGATTTTGTGTCTGGGGTCTACGTACGAGTAGGAACCTGAAACAAAATTAGCGATCAGGTTTTATTCTTGTAGATACTTACATCATATGGTCCAAAATTCGTGTAAACTAAGGGTAACATATCACCCGAGTAACAATTTGGAATCACTAAAAAAAAGAGTTATCGTGCTGGTACTTTTTAGTGATGTTTATAGAATAATTTTATCATTTAGCGCCTTTATTTGTACGAATTTATTAAAAGAATATACCACTGCACTAAGAATATTCTTACAATCAGAATTATAGATAGGTTTTATAAAAGATGTATAAATATTTTTATGACTTCCTATAAAACAATTTTATAGTGGTCATATAAAGCGCTTATAAACGATATATAATTATTCTCACGATCTGTATACACAAACTTATAACTAGTTGTGTAGGTCTATTAAAACATTCTATAAGTGTTCTTAGAACTATATTATAGCAGGATTATATTTTTGATTAAAATAACTTAAAAATACCTTATAGAAATACGTTATGCTGTGGACTTTAACGTAGTTGGACGCTTACACTGTAGAAGTCTAATGTCTCTAAATGCTGCTTAATAAAACAAACATGTAAAGTTTTAAAATGAATCTTGACGATGGTGCTTGCTGGCATAGAATTAAGTAAAGTGGAAATTTTGAACGTAAAGTTGTAAATAAGTATGCCAAATTTATCAAAAATATATCCAGTTTTTCTCTCAATCAACTGAATGGCCCGTCAGTTAGTACTGAGGTACAGGGCCCCCGCTACCATATGTGCAATGCACACGGGCGCCATCCTTTAGGGGCGCCACACCCAGGGTCCAAAAAAAATTGCAAAAGAAACAAAAATTAATTTAGGTATAAATACACACGAAATTGTATTAGTACATTATCCAGTTACTGCCGATTCCTATGTTGCGAGAACATGTCAGACGGTAGTTTCTTGGTTTTTCCTGTTCAGACATGAATAATGTGTAGAGCGCTATAAAAGCGATGCATCGCCAGAGGCGGTTTTAAACCGGTTAGTTCACTGGACCGTGCAACAAGTGCATAAAAACAAGTAATCCTATTAATTTTTACATTTAAAGTTATTTTTAATTAGTTTGTGTTGTATAATATTTTGTTTACTACTTTTTTTTCTAAAAAATTAAGTGTTCCCTACTTCATACTATCAACATTAACCCTTTATAGGATACTAATTATAATTAATTTTTTTTTATCATAAACACTTTTTATAGACCGAAAAAGCTATGACGTCATAAACATAGCCGCTGACAGTTACTGAGGGAAAACAAATATTTATTTACGTTTACTTTACGTTTGTAATATGCTTAAACATGGCTATTGTTAGTGTTTTTGAATCTCAGTACTCAATTAGAAATTCAATAGAACTAATCAGAAAGTTGAAATCAATCCACTTGCAAGATAACTATAAACTCATATCGTTCGATGTAACTAATATGTTTACTAAAATTCCTCCTAAAGAATGTCTAATACTTGTAAGAAAATTACTAGAAGATAAAAATATTAATCCAGGAATAATATCAGATATACTTAATTTATTTGATGTATGCATTAATCAGAATTATTTCACTTTTGACAATAAGATATATATTCAAAATGAAGGTTTACCAATGGGAAGCCCTATATCACCTATTTTAGCAAACATTTTTATGGACAATTTAGAAAGAAAGATCTTTGAAAGTAATATTTCGAAAAATATTTTATTTTGGTATAGATATGTAGATGACATATTAGCTTGTTTTATGGGTAGTGAACGACAATTAGATGTATTTTTCAACCACATCAATAATTTACACCCGAAAATTAAATTTACATTAGAAATTGAAGAAAATAGCTCAATCAATTTTCTTGATTTAAAAATTCAAAGAGTTAATAATGTACTTGATTATTCAATTTACCGAAAACCAACACAGACTGATGTGACAATTCCATTCAATTCTAATCACCCTGTCTCACACAGACTAGCGGCATATAATTCAATGATACATAGAGCTTTTTCAGTTCCTATGAACAAATGTAATTTTGATAGAGAGATTAATACAATTAGACAAATAGCAACATCTAACGGTTATCCATTAGATATGATAAATAGGCTAATTAGTAAAAAAGAGAAAAAAGTGGCATTACAACTAATATATCCTAAACAAGCTGATAAAATTAAAACTTATAAAACCATCACATATGCAGGAAATATTTCTAATAATATTTCAAAGATAATATCTTCAGCAACGAATACAACAATTTCTTTTAAAACAGAAAGTAACGTTAGTACAAAATTGTTAAATGTAAAAACAAAAATACCACTATTAAAGAAGTCAGGTATATATAAACTCAAATGTCCAGAATGTAATGCTGTCTATTTGGGTCAGACCCTTAGGAATTTTGAAGTACGATACAGTGAGCACTTACGAGCATACAGATTAAAACAACCAGATAAATCCCACTACGCAAAACATCTACTTGACACCAATCATTCATTGACACCCAACACAGAACTAGAAGTACTGCATATTTGTGAAAAGAAACAAGAACTGGATTTCCTTGAAGAACTGGAAATTAGAAGACATTTAAGAAACCCACAATATGAAGTTGTCAATGAACAGATAAATCTAGGGAATTCTCCACTAATAAACTGTCTTCTTAAGTGATAATTGTAAAGATCAGCAGATATAGTTTTCCTGGTTTTCTATATCATTGCACAGTTATACTGATCTTAATTGGAAAAATGATATCCAGGATATCACCATAGGGCTAATAATATCTAAGCTTCAATATTTGTAATATCACATCTTCTTCTTTTTTCTATAAACATATATTAAGCCAATCACAAGTTAGGTTACTTCTTGGTCTAGCCAAAATTAACTACTAAACATCAGGTAGGCATAAAATGAAATGTAACTTCTGTCATTCTGACGATGATATTGATTTATCGAAACAATTGTCAATTTTTTAGAATTTTCAATAACTTGTATTATATTGTGGAATTAACTAGAGACCTTGAGTTTCATTTAAAAACACTAATATGAGCATATTCCACGAAGTAAGGGTCGAGACAGTCAATTTCATGGCTATTGTTAATTTGTCGAGCATTGCGGAGTATTGCGGAGCAGTTTTGTAATGAAATTAAAGTGTTAAAGAAATGTGGAGAAATTTTAAACAGTGGATATGTCATAGATATAGAGTATATGATGGAAGTTTAGGAGCGAAGCAATAAGGCATAATTACTTGATAGTCACTGCAGTGTCACTTTACAAATGAAAAAACGAATAAACCTTTAAAATATTACAACGGTCAAGACAAGACATAAGTTAAATAATTAGTGCCATTCAACACTTCGATCTTGATTCCGATTTAGTTTATAAGCGAAATCGAAAACGGATTGATGTTTGTTGAACGACCAAAAAAAATTGTCATTTTTAGTGACAAAACCTCATCATTATTTTAGTTCATTTCATGTGTATTTCACACTTTTCACAAGTTCATTTAGTTTAATCACGTTCAATTTTATAGAAGCTGTTCTGTTAAACTAAATATGTAATATACAATTGCAAAATATCACTCACATCACATAACCCATAGACAAACGGTAGTTTATTTAAATTTTTCGACCAATCACACGCTTCCGATTTACGATTACTTTCAATAGCATCATAATTTTAGACCGATTATAAACAGAGCGGTCGATTGATATCAAAAATGTATTGTTGAACATGTTGTTTTTTAAATGACAGGAAATGATTGTAATCGATTGGCGCGTTGAATAGCACTATTGATTTGTTTTCCCTCGGTAACTGTCAGCGGCCATGTTCTGACGTCACACTTTTTCGGTCTATTAATTGAAATGTCATGCACGAGTTTAAAAAAGTAATTGGTTTTTTATACATAATTCGCTTAGTTTTTATGCTATCGATCTTTTTAAAAAACCATTTTGTAGGTTTTTTACGAGCTATTAAGATCAAATTCGTGTAATATTTTTTCTGCCTTCATTTTTTAAAGGGTTTAAGCTGAGAGGGCTCGAACAATTTGCTTTTTACTGAAATATGGAAACTTGGTGCTTATTATTGTCATTACTTTCAGGTGCGAATCTCAATATTCTAAATCCGTAACATTAGTAACCGTGAGTGGACCATCTAAAATTTCAACAGAGGCGACCACGGTAACATCAGGTCCTATAACAAGTGATGGCGGTTGTAGCAGCAAAACAGATTCTACTGAAGCAGAGCCCGATGAAGCGATGACACCATCCTCGTCTACAGCACTTGAACAATCCACTTCAGGTAATTCAGCTTGTGTTAGAAGTTCGGTAATGTCAGCTACCGAAATACCTGCTGCAAGTGACACTTTCGATGAAGGCTTTAATGAGGCTAGTGTCGATATAATTCCGTCCGACTCCGGTTTGTGGCCCGAAAGAATCACCAATGAGATAGCTAGAATATTGGTTAAACGTGGTCTGCCCTTGATAGACATCAGTTGTAGCTTTCCTAGTAATAAAGATAAGAGAAAGTTTTCGTGCAAATACTTCGTAAGAAGTCTAGCAAATGGAGAAAAAGTCAAAAGGACTTGGCTTATTCACTCTAAGTCTAAAGATTCTGTATTTTGTTTTTGTTGTAAGTTGTTTTGTAAAACTCCTAACACTTTTTCTGATACAAATGGAGTATCTGATTGCCAATAATTGTCTTTGCTAATGAAGAGACACGAAACGTCAATTTTACACAACAGTTATATGAACAGTTGGGTAAATTTAAAAAAAAATGTTGGAGACATCTACGAATGTTAATGCTCATCACCTGCGGATTTTAGAAACGGAAAAAAATATTGGCGCGACGTGTTGGAAATAATTATTGCGATTGTTAAGTATTTATCTACACAATGCTTGGCATTTCACGGTTCTTCTAAATTACTTTTCGAACATGATAATGGAAATTTTCTAAAAGCTGTTGAGATGATTGCCTCTTTTGCAAATACAGAATGAAATAATTAAATTATTGTCATCTAAAGTAAGAAATAATATTTTTGAAATAGTTCGCAGTTCAAAATATTTTTCAATAATATTAGATTGTACACAAGACACTAGTCATACTGAGCAAATTAGTCTTGTTCTGAGGTATTTTGTCCTTAACACCACTTCAAAAAAGGTTAAAGTTAAGGAAATTTTTATTGCGTTTAATCCAATACTGGACTCTACAGGGGAAGGGATATATACATTTGTGGCAGAATTTTTGACAAAAATAAATTTAGATATAAAAAATATTAGGGGACAATGTTATGATAATGATGCAAACATGAAGGGAAAGCTTCAAAAACGCATTCTTGATGCGAATCCGAGAGCCCTATTTGTACCTTGTGCGGCTCATACTTTGAACTAAACAGTAAATGACGCTACAATAAGCTTTTTAAACTTGTGCAAGAGTTATATAATTTTTTTTCGTCATCCACAAAAAGGTGGGATGTTATGAGAAAAAATGTCCCCGGGTTAAGTATAAAACCTCTAAGCGAGACAAGATGGTCCAGCAGAATTGATGCAATAAAGACTGTATGGTTTTTAAATTATTTATTCACACAAATACAATATTTATCTGTGTGTAACAATAAAATAACTATTTTCTCAACGAATATTAACAATATTATGTAGACGTGATAAAAAAAAACAACACCTCTGCAGTCTACTATTCGTACCATACTGAATTTTGAATTATTTAAACTAAAGATATTTGATAGTTTTTTGCAACAAAAAAACAGTTCATAACGTGGCGAAAGTCAATGAATGCGACGTTGGAAGGTTCACCAAAAAATCCTTAATGTTATATGCGTTAACATCGCCCCCATCCTTTCAAGCACACTGTATCAAAAAGTTAATCGATATTGTCATTAGGTATTGGCAATGGGCACACCCTTGACACAACTCGTTTATATTCACTATTCTTTGTTTTTATTGAAACAACTCAAACCTTAGCATCGGGGCCATGCATAGGTAACTCTTATGAACCAGCTTGTCCCATGAGAGCTGTTTGCGACTACACTCGCCAGAGGCTCTGTAATCACCTTAAATTTGAACGTTGTCAAATCTGTAAAGAAAAATTCCTCAGTTTCTCGTCAATCATCTGATCCATTGGTATAAACATATTTTTCCATTATCATAACATAAAACTTGATTGTTAGTTTTGATTTGAATTTTAACTTATCTTTCAATACCCTACACTACAGAAGCTATTCAAGCTGTATTTTTTAATTAAAATAAAAATCATAAGTTCTTGATGATAATTTTGAGATATGGCAACATCACAGCGGCTTTACGAGAACACAATACGCAGGCGCATCGATTTCTCGCCCAATGTTTATCCATAGATAAAGGATAAGTTCGGTTATTAGGTTGATTTATTTTTATCAACACCAATACCTAGTCAAACTCATTATTATTCCAATTAGTGTTGTATTGAGACTAAGTTGAATTTTAATTTTTGTGTGTGTGTTTATTAAACTGATTTAACCAAACCAGTCCAATATGGTGTTTTCTTGTTGTGTGCCAACTTGCAGAAGCCGGGGCGACACTGAAAATGTGAGTACCGGCGTTACTTTCAATATTAAAGCTGTGATAATTATATTAACAAAATCTGTATATGTTATTTTCTTCACTACTAACATGAGAAAACCTTATTATTTACCTCATTTGTCTAATGAGAAGTAGCTCAATATTTACCTAAAACTATTTATTCAATGAAATGAACATGAAACATAAACTCTAGGAAATGTCCTAAGACAATGAAAATGATCACAAAATATGAAAATTATTTAAAATAATAGTAGAAATGACGTTTATTGAATCCCCTTAGTTTCAATGATTTTATTCAATTCTTTGACAAGTATTCCGAGATGATATTTCGATATCCTTGAATAATTGGGGAAATGACTAATTTTAAAGTAAAAATAAGGTCTTTTGGTATTAGTTCTGCGATTAGTAGTGAAAAAAACACTATATATACTTCGGTTGAGAAGGCCATATTTGTATATTATATTATATTAATTATTATATTCACTGTTTGTCAACACACCCCTCGGAAACACTGCATACATAATTCTAGTTGCTATACATAAATGTATGTTATAGAAAAAAAGTTTTGTTAGTGTCAATACTGTCAACGTTTGTGCCTTGTAGTTTTTTCGGTTTTTGGTGCAGAGTTTTTTTTATTAAGTTCGACCCATGTTTGTAGTATAATAATTATCCATCTTATTTTTTTATTTTTGTTTTAACGGACGTGTAACGGATATATATATATATATATATATATATATATATATATATATATATATATATATATATATATATATTGCATACCCCCAGATGGCGGAGTGCGTTAGAGCGCCGGAAATTGGGTTTTCTTGACCTGAAGGACGGGGGTTCGAATCTCACTCTAGTAAGGGCTTTTTCATAAATAAAAAGTTCCACTGAAAATCTGGGGGTACAGGGTCCGTCAGTAAATGGCGAAAACTGGCGGACGACATCCCTCGCCCCTTGCCAACCCGCATTGAGGCAGCGTGGTAAGGTACGCCTCACAACCCCAGCATGACAGACAAGGACAAGTTACGGCCCTCATTCTCCGTAAGCCCGAAGGGCCCTAGGAGGGGTAGATCCTGGGAACCAGCCACGAGGGCAGAGGGTGCTAAGAATCTGCGGAGTCTAAACCACTACCCATTGACTACATTACACCTAGCAACTTATAACTGCCGTACACTCTCTAATCAAGCTAGGATTATGGAACTGGAAACAGAGGCAGCAAAAATAAAGTGGGATATCATGGGCATTAGCGAAGTAAGACGAAAAAATGAAGAACTCATAGAACTTGAATCAGGGAATCTTCTATACCACCAAGGAACACCAACAGGAAGAACAAGCGGAGTAGGATTCCTAATTAAGAAAACCTGGAAAAATAGAATCATAAGGATAACGAGCACCTCAGACAGAGTAGCCAGCATAACACTAAGACTCTCCAAAAGATATACTATCCAGATTATTCAGGTATACGCCCCAACAATCAGCCATAGTGACGACGAAATAGAAGAATTCTATAATGAAACAACCCAAGCGCTCAGCAACGACAATAGTTACTTCAAATACATAATGGGAGACTTTAATGCCAAAGTAGGACACAGGAAAGACCAAGAAAAAGGAATGGGGAAATATGGATTTGGAGAAAGGAATGAAAGAGGAGAGAGATTAATACAGTTCGCACACTTTCAGAACACGTATGTGGCAAACTCCTTCTTCAAGAAGAACCCTAACAGGAAATGGACGTGGGAAGGCTCCGGTGCAACTATCAGAAACGAAATAGACTTTATCCTCACCAATAAAATTAACACAGTAAAAGATCTAAGCACGCTCAACAAGTTCACTACAGGAAGCGACCATCGACTAATTAGAGCTCGACTGGTCTTATATATAAAACTAGAAAGGTCAAGACTAATCAAAACCAACACAACGAAAAACATAAACAACGAAAGGCTGAGAGAGAACTCTCACCAATATGAAGCACTACTAGAAGAAAGACTACAAAAAGTGGAATATAACAACCCTGAACAGATGGACACAATTCGAAACTGCGCCGTAGAAGTGGGAGGTCTGCAACAACGAGGTGAACACAAAAAACTAACTCCGGAAACAAAAGCACTATTACAAAAACGAAGAGAAATGAAAAAGACAACAAACATTCAAAGAATTGAATACACCGAACTGTGCAAGACGATACGAAAGAAAATCGCAGAAGATGTCAGGAATTACAACGAGAAACTGGTACAAACAACAATAGAAAACCGTAAAAGCTACAAAAATGCAAAAAGGGCACTAATAATAGGGAAAAGACAGATAGTTGCATTAACTGATGGAAACACAAGAACCACAGACAGGAATGAAATAATAGACCTAGTAGCCAAATTCTATGGAGACCTATACAAGGCCCCGGAAAATTTGGAAGAAGTAATAGAACACTCAGAAGATGCCATACCAGAAGTTTTGGTGGAGGAAGTAGAAATGGCACTGAAAAGCATGAAATATGGCAAAGCAGCGGGAAATGACGGCATCACGACCGAAATACTCAAATATGCAGGAGCTAAAACATGGAAGTACCTTGCCAAACTATACACGAACTGTCTGATGTCCAGGAGCATACCTAAAGAGTGGAACAGCGCCCTTATAGTGTTGATCCACAAGAAAGGCAGCAAAGAAGACATTAAGAACTACAGACCAATAAGTCTACTACCAGTGACGTACAAGGTATTCACAAAGATCATTCACAACAGAATACAAAATACACTAGACTCGGCCCAACCACGAGAACAGGCTGGATTCCGCAAAGGCTTCAGTACAATAGATCACATCCACACCCTCAAAGAGGTTATCAGTCGAACCAAAGAATACAACCAACCACTAGCACTAGCCTTCATCGACTTTGAGAAAGCATTCGACTCTATATATCCCAGAGCAGTAATAAATGCCCTAACAGAACAAGGGGTCGACAAGCCATATATTGAGACCCTAGCAATATATATATATATATATATATATATATATATATATATATATATAGGGAAGCCAAAGCGAGAGTTAGGATATATGAGGGCACACCAGAATTCCTTACCAGCAGAGGAGTTAGACAAAGAGACGCAATATCACCAAAGTTATTAACAGCAACACTAGAAAGCATCTTCAGAAAACTGGGCTGGAACAACACAGGTCTGAATATAGATGGAGAATACTTGAACCATCTAAGATTCGCTGATGACATCATCCTGATAGCGAGTAACCCTGGCGAAATGCAACAACAAATAAATGAATTGAATGCAGCAAGCAACGAAGTAGGCCTTAAAATAAATCTGAGTAAGACCAAGATAATGTATAACGAACTGATAAACGCACAAGAAATAACAATTAATGACACTGCCCTGGAATTAGTAGAGGAATACATATACCTGGGTCAACTAATACACATATCAGGCTCTCTACTTCCAGAAATAAACAGAAGAATCAAATTAGCATGGAGAACATTTGGACAGAACTCTATCATCTTCAAGTCTAGAATGTCACTCCGTTTGAAAAAGAAAGCGTTTGATCAGTGCGTACTACCAGTATTAACATACGGCTGTGAAACCTGGACCCTGAAAACTGATATCATTAGAAAACTCCAGGTAACGCAGAGGTCTATGGAACGATGCATGCTTGGAATAACAAGGAGAGATAGAAAAAGGCTTGATTGGATCAGACAAAAGACCCAAGTGATAGATGTCATAAATAGAATCAGATCCCTAAAGTGGCAATGGGCAGGGCATCTCGCTAGAAGGACAGACGATAGATGGACCACAAAGATAACGCAATGGTATCCCCGAGGCGTGAAAAGACCAAGAAGACGCCCCAACTTAAGATGGGACTACGACATAAAGAAACTCGCAGGATCAACTTGGGGCCGCATAGCTAGCAATAGACAACAATGGGCCCACATGGAAGTGGAATATATAAATATGTAAAGGGAGGCTACACCATAACAAAATGGTTGAATAAGCTGCATATGATGATGATGATATATATTGCATACAAAAAGAAAAAAGAGGGCTACTGAAAAGGGTGGTAACCGCAGAGATGCATGTTTCTGGCTCATTAGCCGTCATCAGTACGGTATAACCAAGTAAGGGTGTGAAACTTGGGAGCAGAGATGTTGACTGAAACATGAGAAAATACTACACACCCTTACTTGGTTATACCGTACTGATGACGGCTAATGAGCCAGAAACATGCATGTCTGCGATTACCACTCTTTTTAGTAGCCCCCTTTTTCTTTTTGCGTGCAATAACCACGAATCTCTTTCTGCTTGTTGTTCACATGTCACGCATTATTCGTACATATGTTTTCAACCTTTTTTATAATGTAATGTTTTATTATTTATTTAAATACACAACGGGTGGGATAAATGTATTCACAAGGTATATCTACGTACGTAATTTATTTATACAATCAACTATTCACTACTTATACTTAATTTATGTACACATTTTATTTCTAATTTATATTAAATATACTGTATCACAGCCAACGGTAGCAGCCGAGTGACGCAAGTACACCCCCACAAAAACCACGACACCCAAAAAGCCCAATACAAATTGCCTACGACATGTAAATCAAACCATGAAAAGTCAAATGGCCGAAAAAATAGGGACGGGTTCACCGATCAAAATGGAATTATGTCAGTTGGCTTGGGGCACTGAGGTGATACTACAGTAAAATTTTCAGCCTTCTAGCTGTACTAAAAGCTGAGATACGGGTACCACGTTTTAGGTACTTTGTCGGTATATACTCGGTGCGGCACCGAAAACGAAACAGATCGCATATCTTGAAGACAAATTTTTTTTGGAGAAAATGCAAAAGATGTCGATTTTTATTTCAAGGGGGACATCTTTCGATCATATCCACAACTATCCTACATCCATCCCCTCCCCTCTGTCACTATTACCAATAAAATTTAAATAGGGAAAGTACTAGTGTGACGACACATCATTCAAAAGGTAATTTTATAAGGAATTGGACACTGTGACATGTGACAGTTCAAATAACCGTATTTTCATGTGAAAGCCAAATTCAACAATTTAATGCATAATTACCTTTGGAATAAAATTTAACTTACTACGCCTATGTTTTCGTAAAATAAAAATAAAGGTTTTTGTTTCCATAACTACCCCAGACAACATTAGATATTCTATAAATATCCGTGGAATATTCATTTTGGCATATTGGAATATTCTCTAAAAATGCCAAGAATATCTTTATGCTTTTTGGAATATTCCTAGAAAGTGAAAATGGGAATATCCTAAATATTCAGAGAATATTCCCAAATGAATATTCTTTTTCGTATTATATATAAGCTAGGATTATTCCGAGAATATTCAGAAAAGCATTATCTAAGAATGTTCTTCAATGAATGTTTCCAGAATATTCAATATATACTATGAATATTCATGGTAGATTCATTTGGAATTTTGTAGAATTATTTCAAATTAAATATTCAGGGAATATTCTTTGTATATTCAGAATATTGCAGAAATATCCTCAGAATGTTCAGAACCATACATTTATTGGGTGGAGAGGGGAGGGTTAATATAGGATTCATGTAAATGCACTTTTTTCAAATTTCTGTAAATCAATAAATTTTCATAACTGATGGAATTCTCTACCCGACCATTCACTGGATGGTGGCTTCTAAAGTGAATAAAGTGGAACAGGTACAAGCATAATAAAATAAAATTAAATATTAAATTGTCCAAATTTTTATTAGACAAACATAAACTTTATAACTCTCTATAAACTTTTAAAATTTATAAATATTCAACTATAACTTTCATTTTATCGTTTTTAAACCAAAACGACAGAGCTTCACAAAATATATAAAGCATTAATCTACTTGTTGAACATCAGTTTCGTAAAATTAAATATTTATAGATACTTACATTCTCTTGTGAGAAATGAAAAATAAAGAAAAAACAAAATTGACCAAATACTTGTTTCTATCAAAAAATATAGAGTTAATCTTTTAAAATTTGTAAATAGGGCCCACACACTGCGAGTTTTTAGCTATACCCAAATGGATAAAACTGTCCGGTTAAGGCTACATAACTGAGGTATAACTGAAAAACATCCTTATTGTTGACGTTATGCAATCAGATATATCAATTTACCGGTTCGGGTAAGGCGGTATTAAAAGCTGGCAGTGTGTGGATTCATAAACTTGCGTTATGGTTATATCATCACAGTCACTAGAATGTATTGCAACGGCCTGAAATGAATGTGCCGGTTGCTGTAATGGTGTGGTATCTGCAATTATAAAAGTAATTGTAGTAATCATTTGTAGAAATTTTACAAATATGAGTATAAAAAATATTGATATTTTCTTAAATTTGCCACTATGCAGAATACATTACATTCACACTGGTATTCTGTACTGTCGCTTAAATACCAAAGCATATGGTGATTAATTATTGTATGCTCTTCTCATGAAAGTTTTTACCAGCCTCAAGTTCTTAAGATAATTCACTTGTTTAAATGAGTGTTGACTTAGTTTTATAAACCGATATAAATGTTTTAATTTTTTTGTTTTCATTATCTTAACACCAGGATATTCCCTTATACAAATTTCAAGAAGGTATTAATCCCGTCAAAAAGTATTAACTAATTATGCGGCCAGATGACAAAAAATAAATATCAAAAACAGCTGCTACTTAAATTTAATATTTACCAGACTGAGTAACTATTTATGTTAGTGGATCATTCAATAAAATGTGACCTTTGCATTTTAACCATGGAAATAGGGTAGGCACAGCTAGCTGATACAAATGCTTGGGATATACTCCTTTGGAAATAAATTTTTCCTGACAGTGAAGTTCACACAACCTATAATTCTATTGTAAAGCATCTGTAGTCTTTTCCAAACAAATCTGCACAGTTACAATCTTCCAACCATAAGTGTGCCCTAAAAAGTAAATAAATGTAGTTATTCACATGTCTATATTAACTACTAATTTATTATTCAACATATTTTTAGCTGAACAGGGCTCGTCAGCAGAAAGCTTATTGTAGTACATATTATTATTTCATGTTATTAAAGGCAGAGGGACAGATCAATGCTAACAAACCAAAAACATATAGAATTACACAACTTACGATGCATAGGTGCATGTAAAATATTGAAAAAGTAATATATACCTATAATATATTGCATATAGAAACAATTACTCTTACCTCACAGGGTCTTTGGGAAATCCAAACATAATTATTCCTTCTCCTGTTCTTGAGTGACATCCACGAACTTCAAAGTTTTCATCCCATAACAAATACAATAATATCTCACTAAGAGTTCCACTAGTCACGATATTGTTGAAAACAAAATCAAAATAAACTTTAACTAAAGCACAATCCACTCCAGTTCATAGGTTGATATTAGATAAAAGCCCGTCACACATGATATTAGAAATTAACCAATAAACGTGTGTACAGAGAACGCCAGTTGCATTTTAATTTGCTGGCGGCTTTTTGTTGACGCGATTGGGCACCTGTCTTGATTTGGCTTTACGCTGAATGTTATAATTATGATTTATATCTTTGTTCTCTTTTTATCACACGACGATATGACGAATAACATTATATCCACACCGTATCAACCATTTATGTAGTGTTCATATCGAGGATATTTTTATATATTTTTCTTATCTTATAATCTATATCTGAACTTCAATGAGTTTAATACATGGTTAATAGTTTATTATTTGATATATTATATTTATTATTTATATGAAGGTGATTTTAACTATTTACACCTATGCGTAGGGTTGAATATCCGGATAAATGGTTGAACTATAACTTTCGTCCCATGTGAAAAATAATATTAATTTTCTTTAATCATAAGTAAATATGCTTAAAAGAATATGCTAGGAATATTCAGTTTGGTAATATTCTTAAATGAATATTTTAAGAATATTCATCAGGCTTGTTCTGTGAATATTCACTAAGGAATATTAATAGAATATTCAAAAATAATATTAATATTATAAGAATATTCTTAGTTGATTCGGAATATTCTTATACTTTTTGGTGTATTTAAAGATTATTCTATGAATATCTCATGTTGTCTGGGACCAGGTCTGCTTCTTAGTTTAGCGTCATTGATACTTCAAGTCTATTAACGAGTAAAACACAAAAATGGTTTATTCTATTCAGGAGAGAGTAGAAATTGTTGAATGTTATTTTAAAAATACCGAATGTGAGAACACTGCTTGTACAATTTTCAATGAGCGACACCCAAACAAACGGGTTAAACGTAAATAAGTTTTGGAACTTATTTCAAAATTTCGACAAACAGGATCTGTTCAACATAAAAAACGGCAGATTCAAAATCTAGTAAGAAACGAAGCGGTAGAGGTGGCCGTTTTAGGACAAGTTGTTGCAGATCCAACTCGTAGAATTATTTGGAGTAAGTAAAGAAGTACCGTTGGGCGAATTTTGAAAGCCAACAAATTCCATCCCTATAAAATTCATTTAGTTCAGGAACTTAACGATGACGATCGCCGGTTGCAATTTTGTGAAATCATGAGCGAGCTTACTATACAAGATTCACATGTTCTGTATAACATTTGTTTTTCGGATGAATGCAGTTTTTATGTTAACGGGACTGTCAATCGACGTAACTGTCGATACTAGTCAGATTCCGATCCAAGAGTATTTCATGAAACGCATACTCAACACCCAGAAAAGTTAAACGTTTGGGCTGGAATATTTGGCGATCGTAGTGTTGGTCCATTTTTTTTTACCAGGTTATTTAACTGGGGGGTATGTATTTGGAATTACTCGAAAGTAACGTTGATCCAATGTTAACAGACTTAATAGAAAACGATAACCGATACCTTGAAGATCACCTAATGTTTCAACAGGACAGGGCTCCTCCGCATTTTGCTGCAGCAGTTCGTCAGTACTTAAATGAAAACTTTCCTAGACGTTGGTTTGGACGAAGTGGATTTATTGAATGGCCCCCACGATCTCCTGATCTGTCCCCCTTAGATTACTTTTTATGGGGATATCTTCTTCTTCTTCTTTTCTAAATCCTTTTGCCCTTTCAGGCGTCGGATGTGGATTCCGTGTCCTGTACCCATTTCTTCCATGCCTTTCTGTCTCTTGCTAGATTTTTCATTTCTGCTATGGTCTTTCCTCTTTCTAAACCTATCTCTTGTATTTGGTCTAACCATTTCCTTCTAGGCCTACCCCTTTGTTTTTTGATCGGCTTTCCAATCTCCATTATTTTCCTAGTTAATCTATTTTGTTCCATTCTTACCATATGACCATACCAGCTAAGTTGTCTCTTTTTTATTTTACTAATTATCGCTTCCTGCTTAGTTGTCTCTCTAATAACGTCATTTCTAATCCTATCCCATTTAGTTTTCCCTGAAATTCTTCTTAGATGCTTCATTTCTATGGCATTTATTTTAGTTTCGTCCTTTTTTCGCACAGTCCAATTTTCACTTGCGTATATTATTGTAGGAACTGTTATCATATTATGAATTTTCATTTTTACTTCTAAGTCTATATCTTTATGTCCAAGAATTGTTTTATTTAGAGAGTAGTATATTTTTGTTGATTTATTTGCTCTGTTTGTTATTTCTGCATCTATTTTTCCATCTGCTGTTACTATACTTCCTAAATATTCAAATGTTGTTACTCTTTCTAGAGTCTGGTTTTTGCATTTAATATCTCTATTATTTTGATCACCTGGTTGTTTTTCATTTATTATCATCACTTTTGTTTTATTTATGTTCACCTCCATATTCATGTTCTCTACTTCTTTAGTCCAAATATTCACTAGTCTTTGCATTTTGTTCTTTGTATTCGCCACTAAAACCACATCATCTGCATATAGTAGACTACTCAGTTTTATTGGTTCTAAATTTCTGTGTCCAATTATAGTATTCAGCTGCTCATACTTTTCTTTGATTCGTTTCACAATCTTATCCATGATTATTATAAACAGTAGTGGGCTTAAACTGTCTCCTTGTTTTATTCCCTTACACATTTTGAATTCTTCAGACCTTTGGCCTGCAATCTGTACCTTGGCTCTAACTGTCTCGTATACACTTTTAATTATATTTATGAAGGTGGGTGGTACTTCCATTTCCTCCAGGGTTCTCCATACTTCTCTTCTATCTACTGTATCAAAGGCTACTTTTAGATCTATAAATGTAAGGTACATTTCTTCTCCCTCTTCTATTTTTCTTTCGATTATATTCCTTAGTATATAGATATTGTCATTTGTTTGTCTTTCAGGTCTAAAAGCTCCCTGTTCTTCTCCTAATTTTGGTTCTACATATTCTCTTAATCTTTTTTCTATTATTTTTGTGTACACTTTATAGCTAGTTTGGGCCAAACATATTGCTCTGTAATTCTCACATTGTGTCTGTTCTCCCTTTTTATAGATGGGTACTATTAAGTTATTTTCCCATTCCCTTGGAATTTTTTGTTGTACCCAGGCTTCTTTGCATACATTCCATATCCATTCTTTTCCTCTTTCTCCTAATGACTTAATCATCTCTGGCGCTATCTCATCTTCTCCGTTAGCCTTGCCTATTTTGATTTTTTGTATTACTTGATCTATTTCTTCTTTATGGATTCCTTGTAGTTGGTCAATTTCCTCTTCTGCGGTTGTTATACTCTCTTCCGGTGTTAATGTATGGAATTGTTCTGTATAGTATTCCTTCCATGTTTTCAATACTTCTTCCATTTCCGTTTGTACTTGTCCTTGTCGATTTTTTATTGCTCTAATATCTTTATGTTTATTTCCTCTCAATCTTTTTATTCTTGTCCAAAATTTCTTGTTATCCATCTTATGTAGATCTGTTATTTCTTCTCCGAATTTCTTCCATGACTCACGTTTTGATTTTTTGACGGCTCTTTTTACAATAGTTTTCTTCCTGTCATATTCTTCTTTGTCCACATGTGATTTTGATGTGATATATTTTTTCCATGCCGTTTTCTTTTCTTTGACCGCTATTTTAATTTCGTTATTCCACCAGTTAGTCCTTTTTATATTCTTATTATATTTAATTTTTCCACATATCTTCTCTGTTGCTGTTAATAGCGTTTCTTTAAAGGCGACCCATCGTTCTTCAAGTGTCCAGTCTGTTTTTTCTTTTTCTAGTTTATAGAATTCTTTATTCGTCTCATTTTGGTATTTTTTCTCGATATCTTTATTTTTGAGTTTATGTGTTGCTAGTTTACTGTACTCTGTAGTAAATTCTTTCCTGAGTAATTTTACTAGACAAGTTGTCACTACTAATCTATGGTTAGATCCAATTTCTGCTTCTTTCTTTGTTTCAATTTTTTGCATTACTTCTGTTAGGTTTTGTGTATATGTTATGTAGTCTATCAGGCTTTTAGCGTTTCTTCCTTCTGCCACAAACGTATATTTATCATTTAGTTGTTGTTCCCACATCGTATTTCCTATTATTAGATCATTCCTTCTGCAAAAATCTATCATTTTTAGTCCATTTCTGTTGATTATGTCTTCTCCATGTTTTCCCATACAACCCATTCCTCTATTGTAATCATTTCCTACCCTGCTATTCCAATCTCCCATTATTATTGTCTTTTCGTTTTCCTCCCTTACTTCATCTAATACTCTTTGCAATTGAATATAAAATTCTAAAATTTCTTCCTCTGCCGTTCCTTCTACTGGCCCATATATTTGTATAAAATTGATTATTTCTTCTAATTTTATACTAATAACTATTATTCTCGAGTCGACTGCCTTAAATTGTATTACCTTTTGTTTTATTTCTTCTGTAACAATTATTCCTACACTATGGGGATATCTGAAAAGTAAAATATACGCTACTCAGCCAGGTTCCTTAGAAGAGTTACGTAAACGTATTATTACCGAATGTCGTCAAATAACTCCAGAAATGCTCCAAAACGTCAGACAAAGATTCGAGAATAATTTGTTAATGGACAACACATTTACATTGAAGTAATTTAGTTTTTAGTTATGGGAGTTGTTCTAAATTTTCCAATTTAATTTTTATGTTCACTTTTCTATTTTTTTTTAAATTTTTATTATGAATTGTCTATTAAATAGTTGAGTTTTGCTTTCAAATGAAGTATCATTATTTAAAATACGGAAACGTTTCCCGCAAGATGGCGCAAAAATCAAAAGTTACGTAACAAACTCCCACACAGTCAAATTCAATATAAAATTACCTTTTGAATAATGTGTCACACTTAGTACTTTCCCTATTTAAATTTTATTGGTAATAGTGACAGGGGGGTGGGGAGAGATGTAGGATAGTTGAGGATATGATCGAAATATGTCCCCCTTGAAATAAAAATCGACATCATTTTGCATTTCCTCTAAAAAAAAATTTGTCTTCAAGATATGAGATCTGTTTCGTTTTTGGTGCCGCACCCTGTATATTTGTGGAATATTTGTAACGCCTCTAACGATTTCGATGAAATAATGATGGAGCTCAAAAAGTTATTACAACACATCATACCGCGAGCTGACAAAATCCTTAAGGAGTTCTAATGACCATCTAAAATTTCGAAAATACGGGTATCTTAAGCTTTTCCAATTATAAGGTTTTTAACCTCTGAGAAAAAAAATCCTAAATATTTTTTGTAGCTCTGTTCAAAACCTTTTCAACGATATATAATATTTGAGATATTTGGTGTACCATCCAGGAGTTATAGCCAAAATAAATGGCCCACTCTTTGATTTTTTACAATTTATACGGTTTTTAACCCAAGATCAAATTTTTTTCAAGAAAAATAATTCCTTAAATACTGCATACTTCTAACAAATTATTGAAAAAATCTATATTACTTTCCATAAGTATATGAGAATATAATTTCAAAGCTGTACAAAAAGTACAATATCTACTTATAATCTTTCTAAAATAAAGGTAAGCTATGGCTACATATTCACACTTTATTCCTTATTAATTTGAAAGTTTCAAATAATTGATGTACTTGCGTTCAGCCCTGTTTAAATATTGTTAGTGTCAGTGGCGGATCCAGGGGGGGGGCAAAGGGGGTAATTACCCCCCCCCCCAAGCCTCGTCGAAATATTCACAGTTTCAGTGCCGAATCAGCTTTGAAGTAAAAAAAATGCTATGACATTTTCAAAATTCCCTAAGGCTAAGGTTGAGAGCCAGCACTCCACCGTGTTCGAACGCTAGCACCCCTTTCCACAAAATGCACTGTACATCTACATCTTATCCCTTCCCTGCACTTGAACTCGAATATTGTCGAGCCGACCCGTCAAAGGCATCAAATTGTCAGATAGATCGACGATCGACGGCGATTTACTTCTGTTGCATTTCGTCTGTAATTGGCGTAGTAAGCCGGGTAAGCGGTGGCGGGACGTATTATTTCTATCGTACCTATTTTGTTTTTGAAGGGTTTATCGTTCTTTCTGCTTGGTGTGGTGTGATGACTAAATAAATCAATTTGTAAGTATATTGTTATTGTTCTCATCGTGGGTGAATCAGTAAGTTCACAAATTATGATTTATAATATGTTATTCATTGATTTTACAGACAAAAATGAGTAAAAAAAGAGTTAATGCCACTTTGGATTCATTTTTCATCAAGAAAACCAAAACTGTTGAACAGCAATTTGAAGAATCAGTTGTATCGATAACACCTAGCAGTAGCAAAGCTGAATTGGACATAAATACTAGTTTGAGGTGTACGAGTCCAGTTGAGAATGAAAATAAACTTGGCGAAAATGAGAAATTGGAGGAATCCATTGAAAATCAGCCGGATATTGAGATTGTAGAGTTAGAATTCAAACCATCAACATCAACTGACGATGTGAGTGTCTATATAGATATTGGGACCTACACGTTCAAAAACATGAGTGATTTTGACAGATACAATATACTTAAATGTGAATTGATACCATCTGACCGTAAACTACCATTCTCTCTTCACAAAAAATGTGGAAAAGAGGTGAGGTGTTATTTATCCTCCAAACATTTTAAACAATTCAACTGGTTGATGTATTCTGAAAGTTCGAAAGGTATATATTGTAAATTTTGTTTTGTATTTGCAAAGTTTGGTGGTTCCCATCAACAAACCAAATTACAAAAATTAGTTTTCAGTCCCCTGATAACTTTTTCGAAATTACTTGGGAAAGACGGCGATTTAATCAGACATGAAAATAATTATTATCACAAAAATAGTGTGTCTCTTGCCGAATCTTTCCTAAGGACTTACGAATCTCCACAAAAAGACATTAGAAATATTATAAATAACGATAGACTGAAGCGCGTCCAAGAGAACCGACAGAGACTCAAACCAATTATTGAATCTATCATATTTTTAGGGCGTCAAAATATTCCATTACGCGGGCATCGTGACGATGGAGAGCTAACTTCATCTTCTGTCATCAATGAAGGCAACTTTCGTGAGTTACTGCGATTTCGTGTAGAAGCTTAAGATAAAATTTTACAGAATCATTTAGAAAATTCTTCAGCTACTGCAACATATATCAGTAAAACCACACAAGATGAGATCATTAGGTTTTGTGGTGATGAAATAAGGGAAGTGATATGGGCAAACATCAGGAAAAGTAAGTTTTTCTCAATAATATTTGATGAAACAACTGATATTAGTCACTGTTCTCAAATGTCCTTCATAATTAGGTATGTTGATTTAGAGAATTGCCATATGCGAGAGGATTTTATTGAATTTATAGATTGTCATAAAGAAAATTATGATGATTTTACACAAGAACCAGTGTTGTCTGGCGATGTATTAGCAAAAACAGTTCTAAGTACACTGAATAAATATGGTCTTGATTTGCAGAATTGTGTTGCCATAGGTACTGATGGGTGTAGTGTGATGACAGGCGAGGTGAAGGGTGCAGTTACCGAATTAAAGGGTACTCTTAAGGGAGCAATTAGAAGCCCCTGCTACAGCCATGCACTGAATTTGTCAATTTCTAAATGTTCTACAGTGCAGGCTGTGCGAAATGCAATTGGTACAATAAAAGAAATAATAGCCTTTTTTAATGCTTCGTCAAAAAGAAATAATGTTCTCAAATCTATTAACAACTTATCTCTCATAAGTTTATGCGAAACAAGATAGTTAGAGAGACATGAAGCGGTTATGAGGTTCCAATTGAATTTGATAAAAATCGTAGAAGCTTTAGATTTGATCTCACAATGGAAAGAGAGAGATTCATCTACAAAAGCTACGCTTTTGAAAAATTCAATAACTACCCCTTTGTTTCTTGTTACACTTCATGCGCTTTCTGAAATTTTATCAGCTACAATCACCCTCAGCCGAGTACTGCAAACCAAATCGCTAGATAAACAACTGGCAAAAAATATAATAAATAATACAAAAAAAATTTTGAACGATAAAAGAAAAAATGCCGATTCGGTTTTTCGTAAAATTTTCGACGACACTACCAAAATGATGCTCACTTTGGGAACCGAAATGACATTACTGCGTATTACTGCCAGACAAACAAATCGTCCAAATGCCAAAGCAGAAAGCGCAGAGGCATATTATAGAGTGAACATTTTCATTCCATTGTTAGATAGCATTATCGAAGATCTAAATGACAGATTCACAGATGAAATATTGAACGTTTTTGAATTGAATGTGCTAGTACCAAACATCATTTTAGAAAAGACTCAGAGTGATCTGCATCTGCTAAATGACTCTGTGAATAGTATCTTAGATTATATGATGAAAGTGAATCCTATGAATGATATCGATATTCTGTCGATGAATCTCAAATCAGAATTATTATTTTGGTCAGAATATTGGAAACAAAAATCAACAAAAATTCCCGATTGTGCTCTCTCGGCTCTTAAAGAGTGTAGTAAAGAAATTTATCCCACTATCAATATGCTTCTACAGATACTTTGTACAATTCCAGTAACGGTCGCATCAGCAGAACGAAGTTTTTCTAGCTTGAAAAGGCTGAAGTCATGGTTGAGGTCTAGCATGTCTCAAGAGAGGTTATCTGGACTTGCTTTATCACATATTCACAGAGATATCAATGTCAATGTCGAAAACGTAATTGATAAATTCGGAAAGGTGAAGGAAAGAAAACTGGAATTTGTTATATAAAATTGATTTTCATTATATTTCTGGTCGTGAGATGTGGGACTACCAAACATTTTAATCAACCTTATATGTATTCTGTCTGTTTTGATCATTACAGAAATGAAGACTGCTTTTTTTAATGTTTGTGATATGTAGAATTTTATTTTCTTGTTTTCACCATTTTTATTATGTTATGAGTACAGTTATAACTTATTTTTGTGATATGTTATTTTCATTATATGCAGGGTGTAATCTAGCTTCTTACATTCCTGTAAATGACGGGTGTAGATTACCATTTTGAAGCAAATTACAGTAGTCCGAAAATTCGAAAAGAAATCTGAAGAAATATAAAATTTGAATTTTAAAATTCGCCGAAATGCTAGGAATTGCTGTCCGCCGAACGCCGAACTTCAGTTGTCTCAGAGCCGTCATCCCGTCATTGGCTTCTTACAGCTCTATTCTAGTGAGCTGTGGTTAGGAAACGGCGGTTCTCAACATTTCGGCGAATTTTAAAAACCAAATTCAATTTTTCCAGATTTTTTTCTTTGAATTTTTCAGCACGGTAATTCGCTTAAAAATGGTATCCTACATCCATCATATACGGGAGTGCAAGGGGTTGGATTACACTCTGTATATATATATATATATATATATATATATATATATATATACCATTAGAAATGTGTTTTTATTTTATTTTGATATGTACAGAATGTTATTTGTTTCATTTATTATTAATATGATGACCGAAAAAATATTAATTTTTTCAGTTATTTTCATGTTGAGCAGATATTGTTGACTGGAAATATATTTCGATCTCATTTTTGTGGCATACCAACTATATTATTTGTTTTTATTATTTTCTATGTCTATTGGAAATATACTCAAATTTTACTTTTGTTAAATTTTATATCCATTACCCCCCCTAAACAGTAACTTGGATCCGCCACTGGTTAGTGTTTGTTTGAAGCTAACTTTTCTTCTTTCTTTAAATTTTACCACAAATCAGTGAAATTTCTGTATACAGTGCTAGGAATATTTTTTGGTAACAAAGGGTTTTAATACAGAGTCAATAAGCAACAATACGTTAGAAAGAAACATGTATATTCTGTGTATTATCTGTTTTCTTTAACATGGTATCATAACAGTCCAAAGAAGTATCGTTGCACAAACTGTTAAATAGTTTTTCAAATATCATTCCAATCATTAAGTTTATAAGAATAGGTCGATAATTTAATAGTTTTAATAGTTATAATATGAAAAACAATAAATCGACAATACCGACATTGAATAGGCTACTTTTTGAAATAATTTATTATAGCAACACAATAATATATTAAATACTGTACATACTATAAAATAACAAATATTTAATTCTGAACGATTACCGCCTGTAGTTCCTACGTTCCTGATAAAACGATTTCTTCTACAGCCGTAATTCTTCTATTTTTATATATCCTCTCTCTTCAATCTACACGTTGAAAGTATAAGTAGCATTCGGAAATACCCAACCAATTAGCAAGAAACAAGTGAGAACGGTTATTAAACATGTTGAAGAACATGGATGTGTCACTCTTGCAAAATATGGAACGCGTACACAAAATCGTCAAATCCAACCCGAAAAAGATGAAAGAGTATTTTAATCTGTGTAAGTGTGGAAAATAATCCTCGTCCACTCGTTTAGCCAATTTATTGACGGCAATTTAACCGGACAAAAATATTTCAATAATCTGCAAAATCAAATTACTCCTGCCCTCATACAATTATATGTCAACTTCAATGATATTTGGCGATTAGCAATAAATTTTTTAAATACACAATATCCCAATTGGATAATCTGCACGAATGGGAACATTAGATGTCCTGCTAGATCTCCATATTTGGCCTCCTACGATGTCTTTTTCTGGGGTTATGTGAAATCGAGAATTTATGAATTCCAGGTGAACAGAGCCAGTTCTCCGAATGAACTTAAGGAACAAAAAATACAAGCCTGCAAGGAGATACCACTTCAAATACTCACCCATATTCGTCAAGAATTTTATAACCGTCTCGGTTACTGTTTAGCTCAACACGGGGTTTATTCGAATATTTGATTTAAATTCATTGAAAAATTAAGAAGTTTTTTCATTTTTTATTTATTACCTATCAGAATATTACTTTTATGTCAAAATAATAGGTATTTTCATTAGAATTTGATATGTGACCAAAGAACATTCCCAGTACTGTATACCTATTCTAGACGGACGTACAAATTAGGATCCATTCAGTTCATACTACCAAAAATATATTTTAATACAATGTATAGAAAATGCACCATTCAATCAATACTTTCAAAATACAATACAAATAAAGGATCCACTCGATTTATAGGTACTATCAAAGCACATAACAAAGAAATGATCCCATCCGAATTACACTATAAAAACACATAACAAAGAAAGGGCCTCATCCGATTTATACTATTAAAAGACATCAGAAAGAAAAGGCCCCATCCGAATTATACTATCGGAGTGCATTACAATGAAAAGGCCACATATGTTTCGGTTGAGTTGTCATAACTACAAAACAAACAAAAACTACAATAACACCGGTGGTTGAAAAACAAAATGCATTAAAATGAAAATGAGGTGAGCACAAACAAACACCAACATTATTTAAACAGGGCAAGTGCATCAATTATTTGAAACTCACAAATTAATAAAGAATAAAGTCTGAATATGTAGCCATATATTACCTTTATAGCAGAACGATCCCTAAACGGCTATACAGCTCTATCTACAGTACCACCTTCATGTAGATAGGCCCCGCACAACGTCTGAGACTCTGTTATAAATGGTAAGATGGCGCCACTCGAATCGCCTTACACCACACCGATAGTGATGTAACCTAGTCCTATACATAGTAGCATGGTGAAGGGTGGAAGCGAACACGGATTACGTATTATTATATACTTTAAATAGTTCATGTTATTTTCATTTAGTAATATTTTTGTTTGTTGATAAATAAAATTATTACTACACTGGCGCCCTGACGTGGAGCTCGAATTAAGGATTCCTGAATGCAAGTGAGAGTTTCGTGAATACTTCGACATTTTTTTGTCTTGTAGAATCGAAACTGTCACATTTGACAGATTGGAATTTCGTCAGTCCGGCTTTTTCCAGTTATAACGACAGGAATATTCGCTGTTGACTTTATCCAATCCGATTTCACCAAACATTCCGCGTCGAAGTAAACGCATTGCTGCAAGCCAAACAACCATGGCGATGTCTCCAGAGCAATTCCAACAGCTTCTACAAGCCGTAGCCGGCATAAGGACAGAACCAGATAATCGGAAGAAAGGGAGTTTGAGCAAATGCACGGCCCGATTCGACGGAACACGTTGTCATGAGACAGTCGACAATTTCCTAAACACCATAGCAGTCTATAAGGATATGGAACAAATCACAGACCAAGACGCAATTAAAGGCTTGCCACTACTACTTACTGACACTGCAGCTACTTGGTGGCAAGGCATAAAAGGAGAAGCAACAGACTGGAATAATGCTATTCGATTAATCCGTGCCGCTTTCTCTCCGGCAACTCCTGCATATCAAATTTACCTAGATATCTTCAAGTCCCCTCAAGGAATCTCGGCACCTACTGACGAATTTATTTGTCAAAAACGAGGACTCCTTTCCAAACTTCCACAAGGAAGACATTCCGAAGAAACACAGATTGATCTAATCTACGGTCTTATGCACATTAGACTTAGGGAAAAAATCCCAAGAGGAAAAATCACTACGTTTACTGACTTGCTGACAGAAGCTAGACAAGTTGAGCATCTAGAAATGGAACTCAAGGATACGTCTACTTTACGACGCAATGAATCAACCGATACGCTACCGGTAATGAAAACCAAATTAAGATGCACGTTTTGTAATTTTAAAGGTCACAGCATACAAGAATGTCGTAAACGGCAGAAGCAAGACCAACCTAAAACGACTGCGACACATACGGAGCCTACACAATCAACCGCTACCAAAACCGACAAAGGTCACCTTCACTGCTACGGATGTGGCAGAGCTGGATACTTCCGCAGCAATTGTCCCAATTGCACTAATGTCGGCAAAGTTGTCGATGCCCAAGCTGTCCACTTCTATTCGATAAATACGCTTTTAAGATCTACACCTGAAGTCCCAACAGTTCCTGCAAGAATATGTGGTATTAAGGGCCAAGCACATATAGATACTGCGGCTAAAATAATCGTTGCTGTCGTCACCCTCTACAAACTTTTAAAAGACAAGAATTGTGCATTCACCAAAACCACAGCCCGAGTCACACTCGCTGATGGACTTCAAAAGCAAACAGAGTTACTGACAACATTTACTACTATAGAGTTAGGCGGTAGAACTCATATCAACTTTGTCGTGCTGCCTAACGCCGTGGACAACAGGACCTTATTAGGTATAGATTTCCTAGAAAAAGTTGGCATCGTGTTAGACTTAGGACAACGGTGCTGGTACTACGCAGACCGGCCTTTCGAGCGTTTTGAGTTTCAACCACAGTACCAAGGACTAATACAAAGACCACGGGATCAATCAGCAGAATCGAAGAAGCCGAAGAAATCTCTAAATATCGAAAGCGAACCAACTAAGGTACCAGATCCTAGAATACAACTTAACATCACGGACGTTGACGAGAATGATGACGTTTTATCTCCATTCTTAGAGCTTTTCACGTCACCCTTACGGGATGAGTTATGGGAAGCTCCAGACTCCAGATTCCCAAATGTTAAAGAAAACAAGCACACGTGTAATGCGTATGCACCGGAAGACATAGATGAAATTTTTCGTGACAGCCTACCTCTCACTTACTCGCCACAAAAGAAAACAGGCACCAAGCGAAAAATCCTTGAGTTATTTAGTTTCGATGTCTCCCTGCAACCAAACGAAGCCGCAACGCTATGCCCGACTAATCGAAACCAGCTGAATGCAATACTGCAGGAATTTCCAAATTTATTTGAGGAACATGGCCCTCCTACCACGCGGGCGGAGCATCGAATAGACACAGGCACTAGTGGACCAATTTCCAGTGCGCCTTATCGTCTTAATGTCACCAAGCAAACCATTTTACGCGACAAACTCGACGAGATGTTGGCTAATGGAATAATCGAGGAAAGTGAAACAGCGTGGACTTCCCCCGTCGTCATGGTACCAAAGAAAGATGGCGATGTTAGGGTCTGCGTCGACTATCGCCGATTAAATTCGATTACGATACCAGATCGATACCCACTTCCTCGTATCGACGATTTGCTACACACAGCAAAGAGCAAACCTTATATGACTACCTTGGATCTCAAATCTGGTTACTGGCAAATAAGAATGCATGAGGAAGATAAGAAGAAAACCGGGTTTATTACACCTTTTGGAGTTTACTGCTTCATGCGCATGCCATTCGGTCTAAGAAATGCTCCGGCAACATTTCAGAGATTAATGGATAGGTTTAAAATTAGTCTCAGTCATATAACACTTCTAGTATATTTAGATGACTTGATTATTCGTTCATCAACGTTTGAAGACCACTTGAGGGACTTGGAACAAGTTTTTCGACGTTTACACGATTTCCAACTCCGTATTAATAGAACTAAATGCCGTTTTGCTTGTTCGACCATTGGATTCTTAGGCCACGTGCTGACACCAGATGGGATCACGATGGATCCCAACAAAATTCAAGCAATTGTGGATTTACCTGTGCCTACCCATGTAAAGGATCTCCTAAGATTTATCCAAACTTGTTCATGGTATCGCCGATTTATTGCAAATTTTGCCAGCATTGCAAAACCTCTTACAAATTTGACTCGGAAGAATACTCCGTGGAAATGGGGAAGAACTGAAGAACTGAGCAAGATGCGTATAACAAATTAAAGAACTGTCTGATAACTGCTCCAATCCTCAAACAAGCAGATGAGAGTGAACCCTTCACTATTAAATCCGACGCCAGTAGCTATGCCATCGGTGCAGTTTTGGTCCAGGGGGAGGGAGCAACCGAACACCCTATTGAGTATGCGAGTCGCTTATTAACGAGTGCAGAGAGGAACTATATGACCACGGAGGAAGTAGCATCACCTGCCAATCCGCCCCTAAGGAAGAAAGGATTACGAGGTAGACCCAATAAACAACAACCTTAATCGTCCTGCTTGGTGTGCTAGCCTCTCATCGGGACGATCTCGAAGCTAGAGGGGGAGGTTATAGCAGAACGATCCCTACCAGGCTATACAGCTCTATCTACAGTACCACCTTCATGTAGATAGGCCCCGCACAACGTTTGAGACTCTGTTATAAATGGTAAGATGGCGCCACTCGAATCGCCTTACACCACACCGATAGTGATGTAACCTAGTCCTATACATAGTAGCATTGTGAAGGGTAGAAGCGAACACGGATTACGTATTATTATATACTTTAAATAGTTCATGTTATTTTCATTTAGTAATATTTTTGTTTGTTGATAAATAAAATTATTACTACACCTTTATTATAAAAAAACTATAAGTCGATATAGTACTTGTGTCATCCTATACATCGCATGATTTGATACCACATCTTTTGTAAGGGGTGTACTTGCGTCACCTATTTTTACCTCGCCAAGAGGTTTTTGGACTGATATTCACTTACACTTAATTTATATAAATACTTTACTAATGTTTATTTCACGTCTATTCATAACGAGAATAAATTGTTGACTGACATATTGAAACCATCTTCTCGAACCTTCGGTTTCAGGAAACTTCTAGTATACAAAAGATTAATGGTAGTTGAAATGAATAATATAGATTTTGAAACTATCAATATGAAATTAAAACTTCGATAAGATGAAGATATAACAGGAAAAGTAATTTATATTTCTCTTGAGTTTTACGATGTCCTTGCTGCTTGGGAAGTCAACCAGTATAGCTCGTGGTGGTTAAATTTAAGTCATCTACTATATCACTTCATATAAAATTGGACAATTATGCCCATTCCCAAAATGCATTCATTTGAATGCACTTTTTAAATCGAAGACCAAATTGATTGAGAAATATGTATAACTATTATTAGTGTTTTAAATGAAACTTACTGTTTCTAGTTAACTCCACAGTTTATTGAAAAATGTTAAAAAATTGACAATTGTTTCGATATTACCTAAATATCATCGTCAGAATGACAGAAGTTACATTTAATTTGATGCCTACTTGATGTTTAATTATTTTTGGCTAGTCCAAGAAGTGACCTATCTTTTGATTGACTTAATATATGTTAATAGAAAAAAGATGATATGATATTACAAATATTAAAGCTTAGATATTATTAGCCCTATGGGGATGTCGTGGATATCATTTTTCCCAATAAGAATCAGTATCACTGTGCAATGATATAGAAAACCAGGAAAATTATATTTGCTGATCTTTACAATGATCACTTAAGAAGACAGTTTAAAAGTGGAGAACTCCCTAGATTTATCTGTTCATTGACGACTTCATATTGTGGGTATCTTACGTGTCTTCTAATTTCCAATTCTTCAAGGAAATCCAGTTCTAGTTTCTTATCACAATTATGTAGTACTTCTAGTTCTGTGTTAGGTGTCAATGAATGATTGGTGTCAAGTAGACGTCTGGCGTAGTGGGATTTATCTGGTTGTTTTAATGTGTATGCTCGTAAGTGTTTCAATTATTGAACCTTTGACGGGCATCATAAATAAATCCTTCGAATCAGGCATATTTCCTTCGATTCTAAAGAAATCTCTTATAACTCCAATTTTCAAAAATGGGAATACAGAAAATATTTCAAACTATAGGCCTATTTCACTTCTATCTTCAATAAGCAAAGTCTTTGAAAAAATTATAAAAACGAGACTTACGACATACCTATCAAATTATAATCTGCTGTCGACATCCCAGTATGGCTTTGATGAAAAAAGATCTACCAATGATGGAATCCATTCCTTGACAAAAACCATCTACGAATTCTTGGATTCAAGCACTCCATCTATTGGGGTTTTTTTGGATCTAAAAAAGGCCTTCGATACTGTAGACCACTCCATACTTTTAGATACACTAGAAGATATAGGTGTAAGGGGTTTAGCTCATAATTTATTCTAAAGTTATCTAACAAGCAGAACACAAAAAACTAAATTCAAAAATCATGTGAGTGAAGAGATCAACATTAAATGTGGTGTATCTCAAGGAACAGTATTGGGGCTGGTGCTATTCGTAATTTACTTAAATAATCTATTTGAACAGGAAACAATCGGAAAAATAATCAGCTTCGCGGACGATACTGTGATTTATTACAAACATGATGACTGGTATAATCTCAAAATAAATATTGAAAATGATCTTGGAAAACTCAAAGACTGGTTCGACAGCAGATTACTCTCAATAAACTTTGACAAAACTGTATACTTACCCTTCAGTAGTCATGAAATGTCTCTGCCAAAATAGAATCTTAATATCCAACAAGATTTTTCAATTAAAATTGCAAAAAGAATTAAATACTTGGGTATTTACATTGACAATCACTTACGATGGAACCATCATATGGAATATTTAACTAAAAAGCTTCGGAGTATCCTATTTCGATTTAAGCAAGTAAGCCAATTTTTAAGCTTTAAATGTAAAACAATACTGTACCACAGTTTGGTTGAGTCACACCTCAATTATGACATTATTGGCTGGGGAGAAGTTTCAAGGAACTATCTAAATGCCCTCGAAGTGTCTCAAAGGCGATTCCTCCGAATTATTCTCAACAAACCTAAAATATACTCAAGCTCACTACTCTATACTGAAACAGAAATATTAGATGTTAGACAATTATACATTATTCAGATAGGATGCCATCAATATAACAATAAATACAAACTTACCACTCAAAATCATAGATACGCGACAAGATCGAATAATAAATACTGTATACCAACAGCTCTTAAAACAATAGGTCAAAAAGGTTACTCCTACTTGGCACCTAAATTATTCGGGCAACTACCATAGAGAATTATCGGTGAAACTTCTTTTAAACGCTTCAAAACCCAACTAGTAACATTTGTTAAAGAAACAGACAAAACAAAAATACACAAAATGATAGAATGCTGAATCAAAAAACAGAGAAGAGTAAACTCATATACGAAATGTATGTCTGAAATACAATCATGTAAAAATGGATTTATATTGTTTTTAACTGCATTTTTTGTTTTTTTAATTTTTTTTTAAATTTTGACACACTTGCCTATATTCACCACATACAAGTATGTACAATACTTTTGTGGATGTCTAGATGTTTATTCAATTTTATTTGTATTTTATCACTGTATTTGTTAAATTTATGAATAAACATTATTATTATTAAATAGACAGCATTACATTCTGGACATTTAAGTTTTATATATACCAGATTTCTTTAATGGTGATATTTTTGTTTTCACATTTAACAATTTTGTACTTATGTTACTTTCTGTTTTAAAAGAAATCGTTGTATTTGTTGCTAAAGATATTATCTTTGAATTATTATTAGAAATATTTCCTGCATATGTAATGGTTTTATAAATTTTTATTTCTTTAGTTAGTTTAGGAAATATTAGTTGTAATGCCACTTTTTCCTCTTTTTTACTAATTACTTTATTTATCATATGTAATGGGTAACCGTTGGATGTGGCTATTTGTCTAATTGTATTAATCTCTCTATCAAAATTACATTTGTTCATAGGAACTGAAAATGCTCTATGTATCATTTAATTATATGCCGCTAGTTTATGGGACATGGGATGATTGGAACTGTATGGAATAGTCACATCAGTGTGTGTTGGTTTTCGGTGAATCGAATAATAAAGTACATTATTAACTTTTTGAATTTTTAAATCAAGAAAATTGATTGAACTATTTTCTTCAACTTCTAATGTAAATTTAATTTTTGGGCGTAAATTATTAATGTGGTTGAAAAATATATATAATCGTCGTTCACTACCCATAAAACAAGCTAATATGTAATCTACATATCTATACCAAAATAAAACATTTTTTGAAATATTACTTTCAAAGATTTTTCAACCACATTAATAATTTACACCCAAAAATTAAATTTACATTAGAAGTTGAAGAAAATAGTTCAATCAATTTTCTTGATTTAAAAATTCAAAGAGTTAATAATGTACTTGATTATTCGATTCACCGAAAACCAACACACACTGATGTGACTATTCCATACAGTTCCAATCATCCCATGTCCCATAAACTAGCGGCATATTAATTCAATGATACATACAGCATTTTCAGTTCCTATGAACAAATGTAATTTTGATAGAGACATTAACACAATTAAACAAATAGCAACATCCAACGGTTATCCATTACATATGAGAAATAAACTAATTAGTAAAAAAGAGGAAAAAGTGGCATTACAAATAATATTTCCTAAACAAACTAAAGAAATAAAAACTTATAAAACCATTATATATGCAAGAAATATTTCTAATAATGTTCGAATTTGGTTTTGTACCAAATTCTCCCGTGATTTTATTTCAATTTCCCCTGTATACTGCAATTCGAATATTATACTCAAACCATATAACTAAATATATCCTTCTTCTTACCATTTAATATTTTTTTACATCGCCAAAAGTCATTTTAAATTTACTAACACCTAAGAAAAACAGATAAATATCGTTTTCTGAAATTTCACTGAATATATCAAAGTACCCGACATCTTATCTCTTCATAAAAACGCTCGTCCAAACCCTGTTATCTGTATCTATGAAAACGTTTCAAGCCCCAAAAAAACATATCTCCAACTGCCAATTTCACTTGTTGTTTGAACGTTACATTTCAAAATACTTTAATCCCATTGGCTAGACCCTAACAATTTGTTCATTCCTCGCACCTACGTCACCCTACTTATAAAAACGAAAACCAACCTCATTCTTACTCACTCATACATAATCCTTCGTTCCCTTTTTCATCACGTAAAATTACCCGGCATTTGATAGCGGAAACAAACATGTGTCCTTAATCTTTATTCAATTCATAAATCATCATAGTATGTGCAAAACACTCTCAGTTATCGCGTAAATAACAGTGAAGTCTTAATTGTTACGCAACGTTAAATAAAATTATAAGTTCATGACAATATAAAACCTAAAAGTGATACAAGTGTTTAATTTCATTTTACGGTTCATCATTATATCAGTGAAAAACAGCCGTAGTGGTCCTTCGATTACACCTGAAACCAGATAACCTACATTCCCTCTAATTAGCCCAAGTAAAAAGGGTTAATTTAGAACAAATAATATTTCAAGATAATATCTTTAGTAACAAATACAACGACTTCTTTTAAAACAGAAAGTAACATAAGTAAAAAAATTGTTAAATGTAAAAACAAAAATATCACCATTAAAGAAATCTGGTATATATAAACTTAAATATCCAGAATGTAATGGTGTCTATTTGGGTCAGATCCTAAGAAATTTTGAAATCCGATACAGTGAACACTTACGAGCATACAGATTAAAACAACCAGGTCTTCTTAAGTGATAATTGTAAAGATCAGTAGATATAGTTTTCCTGGTTTTCTATATCATCGCACAGTGATACTGATCTTAATTGGGAAAAATTATATCCAGGATATCCCAATAGGGCTAATAATATCAAAGCTTTAATATTTGTAATATCATATCTTCTTTTTTCTATTAACATGTACTAAGTCAATCACAAGATAGGTCACTTCTTGGACTAGCCATTAATAATTAAACATCAGGTAGGCATCAAATGAAATGTAACTTCTAGCGTCATTCTAACGATGATATTTAGGTAATATCGAAATAATTGTCGATTTTTTAACATTTTTCAATAAACTGTGGAGTTAACTAGAAACAGTGAGTTTCATTTGAAACACTTATATGAGTAGATTCCACAAAGTAAAGGTTGAGACAGTTAATTTCATGTATAACTATGTTTATTCACTGAGATGGTTCAACAATGAGAGAGACTTTTCTAGATTTCGTGCGGAAATAAACACATTTAAAATCCAAACAGATATATTAACATTCGAAATACGTCTCCTGATTTCTCAATATTTGGAACTAACACTCTCTGGCTGGAGAAGTTATACACATTAGAAATCAAAATCAACTCCGTTTTACAAGATCTATGTAAGTGAATATGGGATGTGTCTACGTTACCGTCGCCAAGTTATTTCAAAAGAAACGCAGTTTTATTGCGTTTCAGCGGCTTCCAACAAACAATCGACCTTCTTGGAAATCTCCATAAAAACAATCACACAAAAATAAATAGTCCTTCCCAAAAATCGGTGTGCCCCCACCAAAATTTCAACTTTCATATAGGTATAGGTTCGAATTTGATTTAATTAGAAAATTCTCCTGTGACTTTTCATTTTCAACTTTTCCTGTATAACACCATTCAAACTTCATTTCATATAAAAAACCACAGATAATTGTATAACAATTTCTTTTCTTCACAAAACTACATGGGTCGGCTGAGTATCAGCTGTCATATGACAGTTTCATTTAAATCTCTATTTTTTCCCATTGGTTATATTCTCACATAACGTTCCTTATTATCACCCACTTAAAACCACACATAAAAATATCCATAACAACACATATTCAATTTTTCATCATTATACAAAAAACCGTTGTTAGTCAAGTTACAAAAAAAAGCATAAAGAGACATAACACACATCTTGTCATGAATCAATCATAGAAAAGTAAAAGATATCAATTGTATTATATAATAAGCGGTTGTGATATTCTTATTTGTGACGCAATATGAACAAAATGTAAAACTATACAGATATATAGTAAAAGTGCATGTAATTATCGGTTATCATTTAATAAAACATTCAATTCATCGACGTGTAAAAGTATTTATTATCGTCACATTAAGGCGATTGGTCCTTCAGAGCTCAGTACAATATAAGCGAAAACGACATTCCGCAATATTGCTTTTCCATCAAAAGAGGAAAACGCAAAACATATAGTATTAGACAGAGTCGGATTCAGGGACTACACCAGTGCGCGATTTCATAACAATAAGTAGGATTAAAAAGTACTAAAATATAATTTTCCTATTTTTAATTTTGGTTTTGGAAAAAGTAGTCTCACGAAGAGATTCCTAAACCCTTTTTTGGATTAATCAACGTATCCTATCATAACCGATAAGAACAGCTATATCCTCAATCAAATTCTTTTCCTGGTTGTATATTTCAATATTAAGTGGAAAATTAATCAACCGGTGTACTAGAAAATGGAAACTGGCCATTTTATTTTGGATAAAATGTAATGAATCACCCATGATGTACCTGTATTTATCGGTGTTTTTTCTAAATATATGAAATATATCAAAAATAGGTTAAAATTCACTTCTCTACGTCACCGTAGATTACTAAAACTAGGTTATTTAAAGCAATCTCGAGCGATAAAATTGCAATCTTGTAGATATTGTTACAAATAAATGAATAATATTCATTGCATTTTAAAGCAAAGCTCATAGCAATAAGTGGTAATCATCCAAAGTGTATATTTCTCTTCCATAATATATTCCTAACATATTATTGTTTCATAATCGACGGTGTAAATGATACTATTCAATGTGATTTTTATTCAAGATTTATTGGCCATTTGTATCCAACAATAGACTGTTGGATGCATTTGAAAATATTGAAATAATTAGATGTAAGATTTGTATAAATAGAGACAAAGGATCTATTCCTTCCACTTTATAGTTCAGTAGATGAAAATTAAATCGGAAATTTTTTCTCCGAAGTAGGTTTTCCCACTGGAATTCTTTCCCGGGAGAAGAGTTACATTGGAGCGAAAAATTTAGTATACATGTAGAACAAACTAGGGAAACTATAATTTACCTTCCGTCTCTGAAGACGATAACTTGGTTATCGAAATGCGCATCAGACAGTGTAAGTGTGAGAGTTGGTGTAGTGGTAGTGAATAGTGTGCTCAGTACAATTGTCTAGTATTATTTACTTTGCAACGTTCTTGTAATTGTCTTTATATCTTAAATATTTAGTTTCATCTTTTAGTTTTTCCTTTTTTCTGTGCAACGAGACGTTTAAGAGTAAACATTGGCAAAATGGTACGTACTCACACTAGGGGTAGTAATAGGATTGTTACGTTCGCCATTACTATCTAATTCCATAGGAAAGTCATAGCTGCCATGAAGGTTGAGAAAAAATATATTATGATTTATTAGCGATGAATCGCAGATTGCGCCGGACGTTAAATCTCGTTTTCTTGCCGTTAATCAGGTGTGTTAAATTAGAATTATCAATTAAATTTTCATTGGTTGTATATTGTTACAGCCTCAAATCACGTTGTGTTGTATATATTAAATATTGAATTCTTCTACTATAATTGAATTTGCTTCTTCGCTTCTTTCAACGAGTGCCTCTAATGATGCAAAGTAAATGGAAAAACAATTTTATATTAAGAACTTTTATTTAAACTGTGTTATTGTATAAATTATACACCTTCAAGTCAATTATACATATAGATAAGCATGAACGACCTCCTGATAATGTACGACTGGCACGAATTACAACCCATCAGAAGATATGATAAAAAATCTGATAAAGAAATGTAAGCTCTATCCCCTTGATTTGTAATCTAAACTCCTATACAGGGTGTCCCGGGACTAATGGGAAAAAAGTCGGGAGCGTATAATATGAGCTAAAATAATGTTAGTACTTCATATAAACTTTTTCTATGCAGGCCCTCGTTTTCGAGTTATAGGCCTCCAAAGTTTTAATTTTGAATTCGGTTTTTATTTTTAATTTTTGTACTAGTTATTTGATCTTTATAAAATTTACGGCAAAGCTATAATGTATGTGTATGTTTATTTTGGTAAGGTAAACAGATTTACAGTAGTGCATTGAAGCCAGGGACGAACTACTTGCAATGGTTATTGATCCAAAAATTTTGCAGGGATGGCACACCCTGTATGAAATTATCGAAATTCACTTCCCCACACATTAAGCTAACGAAAAGATACTCTTGTTGGAATTCGATAAAATAAGCCGTTTGGCTAATATTTACAGTTTTATTCATGCACTACGTACCAATTTACGCATTCGCCATTTTTATAAGTACACAACGAGGTAAAACTAACTTATTAATAGATGTCCAAGATTTACCTACAGTACTACAAAAAAATAATAGCAGAAGATGAAAAACATTAACGACTTATTAATTCGAAAGTTGGTAAAAACTTTTTATAACTGTTTTTACCGTTTATCAAGTTACCATAGGATTAGTTGTCAAACGTTGTGTAGAATAGTTCGTAGTCAGCACTTGTCAATAATTCATAAGTCCTTAATTTAACAGTTACAATGGCAAAATTCGCTTTTATCGAGTACGCAGATATGCATCTAATGTATGGACTGGCTTCTCGAAACTGTTTAGAGGCCAGAAGGCTTTATGAAGAACATTTTGTAAACAGAGCATTGCCAGACAGACGAATGTTTGAGTGTATTGATCTCAGGTTACGAGAAACAGGTATGAATAAGTAAATGTAATTTTCTATGTATACAAAACAAAATTTTTAATTTTAGGAATATTTTTGCCAAAAAAAGGTGGAGAAGGTCCAGTACGAAGCATACGTACTGTGGCAGTTGAACAAGACTTGTTAAATGCAGTTGATAATGAACCATCAACGAGTTTTCTAAAAGTATCAAGAGAACATAATGTCTCGAAATTAGTTGTTCATCGCGTCCTAAAAGAACAGCTGTTATATTCTTTTCACATGAAAAAAGTACACAGTATGACAGTGGCTGATTATCCTGCACGACTTGAGTATAGCCAGTGGTTTCTGCGACAACAACAAGCAGACAATACATTTATTAGTAACATTCTCTTTACGAACTAATCCGTTTTCACCAGAGATGGAATCATAAATTCTCATAATATGCATTTATGGGATGATGTGAATCCACATGGCATTATCCAAACTAGGAGCCAGCATCGATTCATGGTTAATATTTGGGCAGGAATAGTTGGCAATCATTTGATAGAGCCATATACTTTATTGACGGTACTTTGACTGGTCAGAGATATTTGGAGTTTTTGCAAAATTAGTTATGGAACCTGTTTGATGATGTGCTACTACAAACTCGTAGAAATTTATGGTTCATGCACGATGGGGCCCCTCATTTCAGTTAAGATGTACGACAGCATTTACACACAAGGTTTCCTAATAGATGGATTGGTCGTGGAGGCCCTTTTCAATGGTCACCGCAATCAGGAGACGTTAATCCTATGGATTTCTTTCTCTAGGGTTATCTCAAAAGTAAGGTATACGCAACACCTGTGCAAACAAGACAAGATTTAATAGACAGAATTGTGTTACACTGCAATGTTATTAGAAATAATGTGGGATTGCTCATTCAAGTGCAAAGAAACAACCTTCGTAGACTTAGAATGTGCGTGGAAGTGGGAGGAGCTCATATTGAACATTTATTAGAATAACGTTAGTTTTTGTTGTTGTTTAGGAATTAGTATTAGTCTAATGTTTTATAACTTGGGTTTTTTGAGGTTTTCTTAATGGTTTAATAATGTTATGTTCGTAATTTTGATTAAAAGGAAGTAAATCCTGGACATCGTATTAATAAGTTAGTCAGGTAGATTTGTACGTAGTGCATTAATAAAACTGTAAATATTATCCAAACGGCTTATTTTATCGAATTCTAACAAGAGTACCTTTTCGTTAGCTTAATGTGTGGAGAAGTCAATTTCGATGATTTCATACAGGGTGTGCCATCCCTGCAAATTTTTTGGATCACTAACCATTGCGAGTAGTCCGTCCCTGGCTTCAAGGCAGTACTGTAAATCTGTTTACCTTTCCAAAATAAACATACACGTACATTATAGCTTTGCCGTAAATTTGATAAAGATCAAATAACTAGTACAAAAAATAAAAACCAAATTCAAAATTAATACTTTGGAGGCCTATAACTCGAAAACGAGGGCCTCCATAGAAAAAGTTTATATGAAGTACTAACATTATTATGGCTCAGATTATACGCTCCTGACTTTTTTCCCATTAGTCCCGGGACACCCTGTATACCGATCGGTATCGCTCTATTTACAATTGACAAAAAGTCTTTAATTTGTCATAGGTTTATCCGGTTTATTCGCTCCAAAAACAGTCATTAATTAAGGTTAATTAAATCACAACACATTTTGCGCTCACATTTGGAGAATCTATTTAATCATTATACCTACACATCAACACTAATTTGTATCACGTTGGCACGTATAACGTATCATTTTAATAACGTTGATGACTGAATCAATATAATCAGTCTGTTCGATACAAAAATATTTATTTGAATAAGCCAGTTGATGCTTTTAAGTGATAGTCATTCCTTATTTTGAATAGAAGTGGTAAGGTATAAATTCATTATTACCTAAATAACAGTAAGTTGAAAAAATACCGATACAGTGCGATTTTTCATTTTAATTTACTATTTCTTAAAATATCAATCTAGGTGAACCTTTGAGTGATGACGGCAGCAACAGTTTTCTTAATGTGACACTTCCCTTCTTTCCAATTTGCAGATTTCCCTTATTCCAAAATTGTATTCAAATTGGTAGGTAGAGCTCTCTTGAAGTGGGCAACCCATGAAATGGACACATTCGGTTTATGCATGTTTGGTTGCATATACCTATTTTTAATGGTTGCTGTATATTAGTTGACCGTATGACACGTATTCGTTGTTGGCGCTATACTCGATAGTCGAAATTGTGTAAAGTGAGTCAGAGCTATCTAATCAACAATCTGGTTAAAGCGCAGTTGCCATATGTATTCTAGAGAGAAATGCTGTATTTTATAAATACACTTCAAATCCATTGTGTCAATATTTCAGGTACAAAAGATGCAATGTAATTAAGTCAATACCAATTTAATATATTTATTTCAAATTTCAAGCAGACTAATAATAATTAGTTTACTTGAAATGTGAAATAAAGTGTTTATGTATATTTCTTGAACGCAAAGTTTGTTGTGAAAAACTTGCCGATTTGACAATGTTGGAGAGTCGCTTCAATGTTCCGGCTTTGAGAACGAGATAGATAGATCGAGCTACGCGAATGAGACAGTGATAGTAAACAGTTATGTGAGGTGTTTATTCTCTTCATGAGCGTAACATCAGTATTTGTGTTGTGGTTTTGTGTGATAAATCGGTTATTATTGGTATTTATTGTAATATTTATATCGGTATATTTAGTGACAATAATGGCGGAGTGTAGCGGTGTTGGCGATAAAAAACGGCGTCGTAACAATTTAATTCGGGAAGAAAAAGTCCTCATATTAAATGTGTACGAAGGACTGCGTGCCATGGACAAACAGTTGGGTGTTAGTGACGCTGTGATTAAGTGCAGTTATTTAACTAAAGTTTCTGAGAGTACTATATACAATATTCTAAAGAAATCGCGGGACGGATCTTTGACAAGAGAACGAGGTGAAAACTGTAAACCGGAAAGTAGGGGAAGAAAGAAAATTGTTTTGGACGACCAAACACGGAATGCTATACGTAGGGAAATACATTCTTTTTATTTTAGGAATGAAATCCCCTCGGTAGCTAAATTGAGCAAGGTAATAGAAGCTGATGATACTTGACCAAACATCAGTGATAAAGTTTTGAGACGAACTTTAAAATTAATGAATTTTCGTTACCAAACAAGAAGTAGAAACAAAGCCTTAATTGAACGAAATGACATTGTGGAATGGAGGAGAAATTATTTAAAACAGATACGACAGTTTCGTAACGAAGGACGGCACATATATTATCTTGACGAAACATGGTTAAATGAAGGCCACACTGTGTCAAAAGTGTGGCAAGACATGAATATACGAAGCAATCGACAAGCCTTTATGGAGGGTTTCTCTTCCGGTTTAAAAGCTCCCTCTGGGAAAGGACGTCGACTGATTATCACTCACATTGGCAGCGAGGAAGGATTTGTAGAAGGTGGATTACTAAGTTTTCAGTCCAAAAAAACTGTCGATTACCATGAAGAGATGGATGGTAACCGGTTTGAAACATGGTTTAGATCAATTTTAACAAAGGTAACTCCTGGTTCAGTGATAGTTATGGATAATGCTTCATACCACTCTCGTCGACTGGAGCAAATACCTACTTCAGCTAGCCGCAAGAGGGTTATAATTGATTGGTTAGAGAGTAAAAGCATTCCGCACAACGAGGCAATGCTAAAAGTTGAATTATTATCTCTCGTACGGAAACATAAAAGCAGTTATATTAAGTACGTTGTCGATGAAATGGCGAAAGATTTCAACGTCTCAGTTGTTAGACTTCCTCCCTACCACTGTGAGTTAAACCCCATCGAGCTGGTTTGGGCCCAAGTGAAAAATTATGTTGCGAGAAAAAACAGTACATTCAAAATGGCTGACGTTGAGAAACTGTTTGACGAGGCGCTGCATACCGTTACTGCTGAGAGTTGGCGTAAATGTATTCAACACGTATTAAAAGAAGAAATAAAGTTTTGGGATTTAGACATACGTGTAGAAGTAATGACGGAACCACTCATTATCGATATAGGAGGAGAAAGCGATGATTCTGAGGAGTCGTCAGGGAGTGATACCGCTTCCAGTTAGTCAGACATTTTACAAGTGACCTCGCAACATACCTATACTTATTGGTAATTTATTTTGGTCTTGACAAACAACTTTTTTTTAGTTTTAGTAGTAGTAAGTTGGAATTGACTTTTAAACATTTTTTTTATTTTGTTTTAACTTACTTATGAACAACTTGTGATAAGTTATTATTTCAAATGTTAAAAATTGAAATTCCAGATATTTCAGTATTCGCACCCTTAAACTATGATACGCTCATGGAGTTCACTTTAAATCGGTAGATAACCGATGACGTCACTTTACAGAATTTCGACTATCGACTTTTTTATATACATCTTATTATAGCTCATCCTTAAAAATGTGTATTATTCTTGGTAACACCCTGTATATACATAATGATACCTACCATAATAATTTCGTATTTCTGTTCTCTCAAATTTAAACGCCAGAGCGTACAAGAACATTTTCTATTTATTTTTTATTTAGGACTATTAAGAACCCTTCAAAAATGATGCGCTCATGAAGTTCGCTTCTGCAACTGATTTTATGGACAGTAAGAGCGATGAGTCACTTTACAGAATTTCGACTATCGAGTATAGTATTGGTGCATCGGCAGTATCGTTTGGTATTGTTACACTCAGTGCAATATTTGTGGCAAACAAAGTAAATATTTACATGTTTTAAGACTTTATCCAGACTGGCTATTGTTGAAGATATCCGATATATTTTTGTGTTGCTCGTTTGCTTACTGGGTCTAGATTAAACTTTCACTTTAAAGTAAACAAATCCATGAATTGGATACCAACGATCTCATTGAATCGGATGTCCGATTCATGGGAACTGAAGTGTCCGATTCAAGGAAATAGGAAACATTAAATAAAAAGGTATGCAAAAAGCGCCCCATAAATCTTTTTTCTTTTTTTCTTCTAGACTTTGTTTATTATGTCGAAGCGGACCAGAAAAACTGACGCAGAAATTCGTCAATCTGTAGATACAGATGTAAGTCAGGGTTTGTCGATTCGGAGTGTAGCTAAAAACTCCGGTACTTCAAAGTCTTTATTAGCTGTGCTTGTAAATAAGCGGAAAGTGCACCTGCCAATGGATTTGTATTAAATAGCAATAAGGATTTGTTGCTCCGTCAGCCAGTAAATACGTCTCTAAGTAGAGCATCTAGTTTCAATAAATCAAACGCAGGCACTTTTTTTTCTAAATTAGAAAGTTTGAACAATAGATATGAATTTGCAGCCAACATGATTTGAAGCCTGGATGAAACCGGTTGTTTGGCTGTTACAAAATCACCAAAAGTTATAGCGGTAAGGAGTTCCAAACAGGTTGGTCAAATTGCATCTACCGAAATATGAATGCTTGTCACCACACTTTTTTTATAAATGCTGCCGACGGATCATTGCTACCTGTATTCGTGTTGCCTCGGGTCTATTTTAAAGACATTGTGCTTGAAAACGCACCGACAGGGTCTAAAGAGTTTACAAATCCATCTGGGTGAATTACTGAAGATATATTTGTAGAGTCCCTAACGCATTTTGTTAAACCCATGATCAACTCACGAGTAAAGATAAAGCTTTGATTATTATGGATAACCATATTACTCATGTGAAATTAAAAGTAATTGATGTAGTCACCGTATGCAACCACTTGATGTGGCAGTTTACGGCCATTTTAAGGCAAGGTGGCATTAAATTTGCTTGTTTCAAATCCTGGTCAAACCGTTTGTATACACAAGGTTGCAGGATCTGTTAATGCTGCATATACTGAATATTTTCCCATGCACAGTATTTGTAAGAGCTTACTGAAAACAGAAATATACCCATTTAGTCCAAAAAATATTTACTGAAGACAACTTTTTGGCATCATATGTAACCGACAGGCCAAATCCTTGCAACAAAGAAATCCAAGAACAAGACAATCAAGACAAGAAGTGCAATGATTTACCTGAAGTTGGAGGATTGGACATAGTTTCTCAGTCAACTTCCTCTGCTAATTTGAACACTGAAAGTAAACCTTCAAATTCCTGTAAGCAGACCGCCAATTTTAACAGCACCTGTTTGGGACCTAACCCCTAAACTAGCTCTGACCTTTCTAGACTCTGCTGTTCTAAAAGTGTGGAGACCTTAAATAAATCAATTACAATACAAGATCGAGCTGAACTAAATTCAATTTCACCTGAAGTTCTTAGATTCTATCTAAAAGCAATGCCGCGGAAATCGGTCCAAGTTAATAAAAAAAAGGAAAAAGTGCTGTTATAATTGACACTTCTGAAAAACATGATCTTACGGAATTCGAAAAAACGAAAAGCAAAAGTATGAGCAAAGAAAACTAAAAAAATATATAAAGCCAAAAGTTCCTAGTTCCGATTCTGATACTGATATATCCTCGGAGTCTCCGACACCGGCTAACCTTGCAGAATTTTGTAATGAAATGGTGTAAGAGAATAAAGTTGATTCATGTGATGGAAAACGTGAAAAGTAAAATTCGGTTTGTCCAATCTGTAAAGGTGAATATCAAGACAGTAAAGAATAGTGGCTCCAGTGTAAACTTTGCACGAAACGGGCTCACAACTCTTGTGGAGTTATGGGAAAGTTACATTTTTCTGTCATAATTGTTTTTAAAATACCCTACTGTATTGTAATCGGTATATTATGAAAACCTTATAAAAATCATCAAGTGTCCATTTCATGGGAACAGCCGTCCTTCTCATACAGTCCTGTTCATGGAACGTTCACTTGGTAAATAATAAATTTCATCACTAATCCCCTGGTGAGTGGATCAACTCCACGAACAAAATAAAGCCAGTTTTAACACAGATGGCATACACTATTTTTTACACCTTTATTAATTTGGTATCTCTGCAGAGACTATGCAGAGACTGTACACATGCTAAACGCAAATAACATGAAAAAATTAGTCAAGTTTTTCAACATCATATATGACACCGGACAACTCCCTAAAGACTGGCTGAGATCCACGTTCATCACTCTTCCAAAGACGGCCAATGCAAAATTGTATAAGGACTACCGACTGATAAGCCTCATGAGCCATTTTTTAAAACTCTTTTTACGCATCCTACATACTAGGCTATATAAAAAATGTGAAGCAGCCAGTGGGTCCAGTCAGTTTGGATTTAAGAGTGGGTTTGGCACGAGAGAAGCTATATTTAGTTTACAAACACTGGTTCAGAACTGCCTCGACCAGAGAAAGGATGTATTCATGGTGTTCATTGACTACGAGAAAGCGTTCGACAATGTGAAACACGACCTGTTGATAAGATACTTACAGGAATTAGGACTAGACAATAAGGATATCAGAATAATAGCTAGCTTGTACTGGAACCAATCTGCCGAAGTAAGGTTTCAAAATTTTAGAACCACCGAAGACATTGTAATAAAGAAAGGGGTAAGGCAAGGATGTATTCTCTCACCTATGCTATTTAACCTGTACGTAGAAAGAGCGTTTGCCGAGGTAATGTCAATGTGTACAATTGGTATAAAAGTAAATGGCATCCCAATTAATAATATTAGATACGCGGACGACACAGTAATCTTAGCGGACAACGCAAACGACCTTCAAGCACTTCTGCATATGGTTCAAGAGAAAAGTGAGCACCTGGGCCTAAAAAGAAAACCAAGTTTATGGTGGTTAGCAAAAATAACATCCCCGCCACCCCTTTATACATAAACGGAATTCTAATAGAGGAAGTCACTAAATTTAAATACCTGGGCTACCTCGTTACCAACAAATGGGATCCAGAAGTCGAGATCAGAAGCAGAATTGAACAAGCCCGATCAACTTTCCTTAAACTTAAAAAATTCCTAACAAATAATGATCTCAGCTTTCAACTCAGATACAGAATGGTTAAGTGCTATGTCTGGTCTGTCCTGTTGTATGGTGTCGAAGCCTGGACTCTTAAAGCAACTTCGATAAACAGATTGGAGGCATTTGAAATGTGGACTCTTAGAAGAATGTTTAGGATCCCTTGGACAGATCTGGTGAGAAATGAAGAAGTCCTTAGAAGAGCCGGTCTGACCAGCCGTGAACTATTCGACGCCATTAAGAAGAGAAAGACTTCCTATCTGGGTCACATCCTGCGTGGTCCTCGTTACGAATTCCAACGTCTTATCCTCCAAGGAAAAATCGAAGGAAGAAGGGGAATAGGAAGAAAAAAACTTTCATGGCTCAGGAACATTCGACAATGGACAGGAATATACGACTTTATGTCTCTCTAAATAGAGAAATCTGACAGGATGTAAATAGACGGTCGCCTACGCAGGAATCTGCTTGGCACTTTAAGAAGAAGATCAAAATAGACCGAAAAAGCTATGACGTCATAAACATAGCCGCTGACAGTTACTGAGGGAAAACAAATATTTATTTACGTTCATTTTACGTTTGTAATATGCTTAAACATGGCTATTGTTAATTTGTAGAGCATTGCGGAGCAGTTTTGTAATGAAATTAAAGTGATAAAGAAATGTAGAGATAGTTTAAACAGTGGATACGTCGTAGAGATAGAGTATATGTTGGACATTTAGGAGCGAAGCAATAAGGCATAATTACTTGATAGTCATTGCAGTGTCACTTTACAAATGAAAAAACGAAAATACTTTTAAAATATTATAACGGTCAAGACAAGACATAAGTTAAATAATTGATTTGTTTTCCCTCAGTAACTGTCAGCGGCCATGTTCTGACGTCATACTTTTTCGGTCTATAAAAAAGTCGAAAGCGCATACATTTGATATCTCTTGATACTAATTATTTTTGATTTTTTATCAAGCATCGCGTATGTTGTGGGTTGTAGTAACTATCGTAATTAATGTGACAAAAACAGTTTAAAAAATTTCAGTCGATAAATATACTAATCCAAATAAAGGTGATGATTTGTTACCAATGGAAATTGGAGAGGCTGCAAAAGAGCCACTATAGAAATGGCGCTAAAAAAGTCGCGCCAGCAGTACGAAATTACATACACTAATTTTCTCGCCTGGCGTATATTGAAGAACATTGAAGGACACTTCAGTGAAACTGACCTTTTAGCCTATTTAGAAGAGAAAAATTAAATATGTAGAACGCGTCAACTTTGTGACTTTGTGGAGTAAATTTTCAATGCTAAAATCAGGAATTGAATAGATCAGACTGTTACTTGATGAAGATCCATAGTGAACGATGGAATAAATCAGTTTAATTTGTTTAAATCTTTATTATATTTGAACTAAGGTTCAATTTAAACTTGTGACGCATTTCACTAACACGGTAGCTTTATCAAACGAATGAAGGTATAATGAAACAATGTTTTGATATATACAATGCATAAATACGGAATTCTACGAATATTAACAAACGTATTGAAAAAGTTTACCTGACTATTTCACTCACCTACGAAATGAACCAATCAGAAGCTCTAGTCAAGTTCGGCTTACCGATAATACCAAACTTGACTCTTGACTCTGATTGGCCTATCAAGTTCGGTGTTTTCAGATTTGTTTACAGTGCATGTGACAGTTAAACGTCAAATATAAGTGATTACGCTGTGCACGCATTCAAAAATGAGTAGATTTGGGATGAATTCTATCGAATCAATCAACGAAAAAATCGATGAAAATGTACCGAAAAATACGAGGAAATCGAAGGAGTACATTTGGAAGCAATTTACCAGATTTTGCGATGAACGAAAATACCTATTAGATGAAGCAACGCCTGTCGAGACACTAGCTATAATTTTGAAGGACTGGGGCTTCAACATGAGGAAAATCGATGGTTCTGATTACAAGGAATGTGTTGTAAAGACGATTTGGAATGTGAGTGCTAGATTATTGCAAGAAAAATTCTATAATGAATATGAACTTTTTTGCCAATTTCCTCTAATCCTGCCGAATTTCAGATTTTTTATCTTTCACTCTGTTTGTGAAATAGTCTAATAAAGTTCCACTCGTGATTGAATTTATCTCATAAGTCTGTCTTTCATTTATGATCTCAACTGAATTGATTCGAGAAAACACCACGAGTCCGCAGGAATTCAGTTTCGTTCAAAAATGAATCGACAGACTTATCGCGATAATTCAATCACTTGTGGTATTACTACTGACTATTTCACTCACCTACGAAATGAACCAATCAGAAGCTCTAGTCAAGTTCGGCTTACCGATAATACCAAACTTGACTCTTGACTCTGATTGGCCTATCAAGTTCGGTGTTTTCAGATTTGTTTACAGTGCATGTGACAGTTAAACGTCAAATATAAGTGATTACGCTATGCACGCATTCAAAAATGAGTAGATTTGGGATGAATTCTATCGAATCAATCAACGAAAAAATCGATGAAAATGTACCGAAAAACTTATAGCAAATGTCAGAAATTATAGCAATCAAGATGTAACAAATATTGCAAGTACAAGCGCGTGTTCAAATAATCAAGCTCAAAACATTGTATATAATAACTGTACCATTTATAATAATTATAATTGAAAAATATTTCAGTATGTTATGCTTATTGTTGGTAGTGTAGTATTTCTTTCGATGTCAATGTTTTCTGTTCATTGAAATTTATTGATTTCTCAGGTCAACTTTTTTGCCAATTTCCTCTAATCCTGCCGAATTTCAGATTTTTTATCTTTCACTCTGTTTGTGAAATAGTCTAATAAAATTCCACTCGTGATTGAATTTATCTCATAAGTCTGTCTCGTCCTGCGGACTCGTGGTGTTTTCTCGAAACAATTCAGTTTCGTTCAAAAATGAATCGACAGACTTATCGCGAAAATTCAATCACTTGTGGTATTACTACTGACAATTCATTCGCTGCAAAAATTCCTAAACTAGCTTCTAGGTAAATTGGTTTAATAAAGGAGAGTGGTTGATATCTATTTGGTCGTTAAGAAGGTTACCTAAATATTTGTTTTTATTTATCTCAAGAGCTTCTAAAATATTTTATCTGAAATATTTAGGTTCTACAAGTAAAATTTCAAAATTTGGGTCGAAGGTGTGTTGGTTTTCTAATAAATGATTTGAATAGTTAGAATCTATTTTTTTGTTGTCATAGCTATGTTTGTGTTCTGAAATTCTAGTTTTAAAATTTCTAAAAGTTCTACCGACATAAATTTTATCACAGTTGTCATTACCGCATTTTAATTTATAAAGTCCTGATTTGTTTAATTTTGAAGATTTAGATTTGTTATTTTTAACGAGTTTGGATATATTGTAATCAGTTTTAAAGCAAATATCCATGTCTAAAGTTTCTACAAATTATTAAATTTTTACGGATAGTGTATATATGTTAAGCTTTTAAGCTTTAAGCTTTTAAATCGTTTATTTTTATTTTTATCAGAAGGAAATACTTGTACTGAAGTCTGTGTTATTATCTTTTTATTTATGATGTAAATTAAATTTGGATCGTAATTAATATTAACTGCTATTTGTTTTATGATATTTAGTTATTTGTTGTAGTTATTAGTATTTAAGGGGACTGTAAAAGTATGTGTATCATAGTATTGAAAGCTGCTATTTTTTGACTGAATGGGTGGATCGAACTAATATGAATTTTAATGTCTGTATGTGATGGTTTATGAAATATAGAAAAATCATGTTTATTATTTATATTTGAAATTGTAAGGTCTAAAAAGTTTATAGACTTATTTTGTTCAACTTCTAGGGTAAATTTGATATTTTCGTGAATTGAGTTAAAATGTAAGTAATGAAGCTGTCCAATTGTCTAGTTGTACAGGCGAAGAGCTAAAATGTCGTCCACATATCGGTGCCAGTACCGACATTTTTTACTAAGGGGGTGGTTATGAATTATTTTTCCTATATTATTCTTGAAAAATTCTGCTAATAGGGGGGCTGAGGGGGTTACCTGCTATAAACTTCTCCATTGAAATGAAAATAATTTTGATTTAGACACACTTTTACTAAAGTAATGATATCAGAGTGAATTATAGGATTAATAAACCAGTATAAAAAAACCCACAAACCAAATTTTCAGGACATACATTTTTTCAGATAAAGAAGAATTATTACAAAAAGGTTTTAAACATAATATTCAGTCCACATGTTCATTTGATAACTTCAACAAACTAGGTATAAAAACGGAAATTAACTTGTATATTTTTCCAAATAAATCTAATCCAAAACATAAAGCTTCAGATATTATTGAAAAAGAATTTGTCAAGTTTAACAAACCCAACTTTGAATTATCAGTCACCAAATCAATTCAACAAAAATCAAAGTCAAATAGTCTTATTTTCACAAAAGCAGGTAAAGGAAATACGGTAATAACATTACCTAAAGCAGATTATATATTAAAAACGAATAATTTTATACAAGAAGGCAATTTTGAGGCCCTTAAAAAAGACCCAACTAATAAATTTAAGGAAGAGATAAAATTAGCAGTAGATAACGCTAAATCAATAATTAACGATAAAGGAAAATATACATTATTATACCCAATCCACAACACCTTGAACATTATTCATTAATTAAACTTCATAAAGAGGGGTACCCAATCAGACCAGTTGTTTATTTTTTCACAGCACCTTCATTTAAAATTCTCATAGATATCATTTCTAAATATTGTTCATTCATACTTCAATTTTCAGTTAAAAACTCGACGGCATTAATTAATAATATTCAAGATATAAAACTACCTCATAATTCTAAATTCATATCGTTCGATGTAACAAATCTTTCCCTAGTATACCTCCTAAGGAAACTATAACTCTTGTTGATAACTTGCTCACGTTAATCCTATAATTCACTCTGATATCATTACTTTATTAAAAGTGTGATTAAATTACAATTATTTGCATGTCAATGGAGAGGTTTATAGCAGCCCCCTAATAGCAGAAATTTTCATGGATAATATGGAAAAAATAATTCATAAACACCCCCTTAGTAAAAAATGTATGTACTGACAATTGGACAGCTTCATTACTTACATTAACTCAATTCACAATAATATCAAATTTACCGTAGAACTTGAACAAAATGGGTCTATAGACTTTTTAGACCTTATAATTTCAAATGTCAATAATAAATATGATTTTTCTATATTTCATAAACCATCACATACAGACATTCCAATTCATAATAGTTCGATCCAACCGTTCAGTCACAAACTAGCAGCTTTCAATAATAAGATACACAGATACTTTTACAGTCCCATTAAATACTAATAATTACAACAAATAATTAAAAATCATAAAACAAATAGCAGTTGATAATAATTACGATCCAAATTTAATTGACAATATCATAAATAAAAAGATAATAAAACAGACTTAAGAACAAGTATTCCCTTCTGATAAAAATAAACAATTTGAAAACCTAACATACTTTGGAACACCATCCTTGAAAATAAAATCATTTTTAGAAACTCTAGACATGCATATTTGCTATAAAACTGGTTACAATTTATCCAAACTCATTAAAAATAACAAATCTAAATCTTCAAAATTAAACCAATCAGGAGTTTATAAATTAAAATGTGGTAATGACAACTGCGAAAAAACTTATATCGGTAGAACTTTTGGAAATTTTAAAACTAGAATTTCAGAACACAAACGAAGCTATGACAACAAAAAATTATTTATTAGAATACCAACACACTTTCGACCCAAATTTTAAAATCTTACATATAGAACCTAAATCTTTCAGATTAAATATTTTAGAAGCTCTTGAGATAAATAAAAACAAATATTCAGGTAATCTTCTTACCGACCAACTAGATATCAATCACTCTCCTTGATTAAACCTTTTTACCTAGAAGATCGTTTAGGAATGCATTTCCAGGTAAACTCTCTCAATACTTTTGTTAATATTCGTAGAATTATGTATTTATGCACTGTATATATTAAAACATTTTTTTATTATACCTTCATTAGTTTGAGAAAGCTACTGTGTTAGCGAAACGCGTCACTAGTGTAAAATGAACATTACTTCAAATAAAATGAAGTTTTATAACCTATATAGAAAGGACAAGGAGTAATAAATCATTCATTTAAGTAGATTTCATAGACGTACCAAAATATATTTTAAGAGGGTATACCGTAAGGTACATTTTGTATTGAACGAATGAGTTGCAGCTATGCTAAAGAATATACGATTTAGGTCAGAGGTAACGGGATGTACTAATTTTAATAAAAAAAAGTTATAGAGGTAGAGGTCATTCGGATGCAAAAAATGTAGTTCATTATAAAAAAATTCTACAACTTCCTCAGGACTAATATACATAATACCGAAATGTACTTTTAAGTATTCGCCAATTACAGAACCTTTCTGTCTGTACTCTTGTACCAAATGAAACTACTGAATCTTACGAAACCAAGCTTGACAGAGATCAAATTTACAACCAAAAAGAATTTGATCTCTGCCAAAACATTCATATATAGCGTTATGAATGCTTAGTTCAAAATCTACTACGACTTCTTTAGGTTGAAAATTTAAGCCTATTTCTTTACATTTTTGTCTTAAAATTAAAAACAAATTTGAATATGTTTGACATGATTTGTCCGGCAGCAAACAAAAAACAAGAGGTACGTAATAGCCGTTTTTAAAACCATGAATGGTAAACATTTGGTAAAAAAAAGTTGAACAGTATTTAAAAGTCCCATCCATCAAAATACAATCCGAATTACATAAAAAATTAAGGTTGGAAAAACAGGAGAACACAATAATTTTAAATACCTGGTCTGCTGTTAATAGAAATTCCTCTTCTCGGTTCGTTCGTAATTGTAATTCACGAACACTATTAAATACTTCTTCCTGATTTTTAGGAAATAGTGTAAGTGCATCAACATCCTTCTCCTAATCCCCTAAATATCGATCAAAACAATCAAGATTTCTTCAAAATATTTAATTCAAGAAATCTTTGAAACCGTTCAGAAATATACATAATTCTATGGGCCTCCGATTTTATCTATTATAAACCCTAATGACTCTAATAGGATTAAACTAAATGGTTGCGGCACAGTTCGAACATTTCAGTAATCCTCAAATTGATACAAGTCAGGTAAAATTTTATTTTGTGGCAGAGTTCGGATATGCCCGTTTATTCATAATATTTTTTATTTGTATTACTCCTATATGTAGTGTTTGGGGAATTTTTCTCAGAAATTTTAAATGGCAAGTGGCCTACTGTAATCGGCTTAATACGATTACACCTATTTACAGATTATTCGATTATTGAGAGGGATTTTCCAAACAACCCAGTTTTCTTAGAAACATATCGGGAATATTATTTTAAAAGAAAGTAGGTACATTAAATCAGTACTTAGTATTAGTTCTTTGAGTAAAGTTGTATGAAGTTGTAGGGTTGTCATAATATTGTAAACAGCTGGAATATATTTAAAACATTTGTTGAATGTTAATTGTGCAAGTACCAAACAATGTCGATAAGCCAAGGACCATCTAAACGACCAAAAACAGGTCCATTATCTTTAAATGAAAAAACTCTGATATTGAATTGTTATATATCATTGAAAAACAAGGATCCAAGTGCAAGTGTTGATGATATTGTGGAATTAACGGCTGCTATGTTGTGTGTTGCTAAATCAACAATTTATAGATTACTAAAAGAAAGCAAGAATGGAACTCTTCAACCCCCTAAAACTCCTTCAGGCCGAAAACCAATTGAGATCGATGAGTCATTAAAACAAAGACTAAGGCGTAAAGTCCATGGATTTTACTTACAAAAGGAAATTCCAACACTTGACAAAATTATGACATCAGTGCAAGAAGATACGGACTATCCAAAATTCTCCAGAATGACATTACGCAAACTTTTGAAAGATGTGGGTTTCAGATATACAAAACATAATAGAAAATCTCTCTTGATAGATAAACCGGAAATCGTTTTTTGGAGAAGAGACTATTTAAGAAGTATTCGACATGCCAGAGAACAAAATTTGAAAATCTTCTACTTAGACGAAACATGGATAAATGCTGGATATACAGTTTCCAAATCTTGGCAAGATGAAAACATTAAAAGCGGAAGGCAGGCATTCGTGGAAGGTTTGTCGTTAGGTTTGCATCCACCATCTGGAAAAGGAAAAGACTTATCATTGTTCATGTTGGAAGTTCTGAAGGTTTTGTTGATGGTGGATTATTAACTTTTATTTCAAAACGCACGGGGGACTATCACGAAGATATGAATGGGGATGTCTTCGAGGAATGGTTTGTTCAAATGTTGGATCTGATTCCAAAAGGGGCTGTTATTGTTATGGACAACGCAAGTTACCATTCACGGTTACGAGAAGCATTGCCCACAAGTCGTTGGCGTAAAGCAGAGCTTTTGGAGTGGCTTATTTCGAAAAATATTAAGTTTCCAAAAGATCCAGTAAGGAAAGAACTTTGCAGAATTGCAAAAATGAACAAGAATAAATACAAAACCTACATTGTAGAAGAAATGGCTTCTTCTCGTGGTATATCAGTTCTTCGACTTCCCCCTTATCATTGTGAACTTAATCCCATAGAATTAATATGGGCTCAGGTAAAGGGGGAAGTTGGAAAAAAAATACTACTTTTAAAATAAACGATGTTGTGAAATTGTTTGAGAGTGCTGTAAGTCATGTGAGTAAGGAAAATTCGACAAACTGTATCGAGCATGTTATCAAAGTAAAGGCAAATATGTGGAAAATTGACAATATTTGTGATGATTTAATCGACCCTATTATTATTAATGTCAACAACGATTCTTCCTCTTCCGAGTCGGATATAGAATAAAATGTAAGTAATAAATGTATTCCAATAATTGTTTCTTTTCATTTTTTATTATATTATAATTTAAAACGTATTTTTTTCCCAAAATACACACCACTGCATTGCGTTATTGCTTATCTGCTAATCCTTTAACAATGAATAAACCCTAAACTTTGCTACAACTGAAACAAATACGGGGTCGATCTACCTGGTTTTTAGATTTACGGAAGAAATGTAATTTAAAGTAAGAGATTTATCAAAAATTTCATGGTGCTCCCTGTAAAGGTTTTTCATACTTAATTAGGGTTTATTACTCCTCGTACTTTTTGTACATACTATATAAACAATTTAAAATGTTTTATTCCATCGTTCTTATTGTTGATGTTGAAGTATTATTAAGTTGAATATTAATAAAGTAATTCGTAGGTACGTAACACGTGTTGCAATGGATTTTAGGCACTAACGGAATTAACTAACTAACTTTTCCATTCGTGCGTAAAATGCTTCTTACAACACACGTTACGTAATATACTATCAATTTTTCAATATTTAAGATACATCCACAATGAACAAATTAACAATTAGTAGTTACATTTAGCCGTTGAACCTTATAAGCTATCAATGAAGTTCAGCATTAATAATTGAATATATTAGTAATCATACTTAACACTTTACGTAGAAGTTTGCAAGGTCCAAGCTTTTCTGTTAATATATAGATTACTCAATTATAATTATGAGGATGCGTAAGTTATCTAATTTTGTGAGGCTAAACGTTACTTCTTCTTCTGGTTTCATGGACTCCTGCTTTACAACATCCGGCCAGGTTAAAATTTATATTTATTATTAATTTTCTCCGTTTCTTCTTTCTCTGATTTGATGGCTTCGACACTTCTACATTGAAAAATTATTGTCAAGCGTCAACATTGTCAATTGTTCTAGCCTATAATACAAAGAGGGGCAACCATATTTTTTCATTGTGAATGATGTTCCAAGTTTTGAGTTTAACTTTTCTAAGTACTAATTGTGATTGCATTGTAAATGAAGCTTTATACTTTCCAAAAAATTATCGTTCAGAAAACACAAGTCAACCATTCGTTGCTCAGTGGCGCTCACTCAACGGTTGAGTTGTAAGTTATGACTTCTGAACGCACACGTTGTTTACTAGTGGAAATATCAGACTACTTGATCTTCGTTTTATTAGTAGAAAGGCGAATTTGCATTCCAGTGCTACTCAATTTTTACAAGAATTTTTTTTATTATTAATGTTTGTCTTAAATTTGGCTAGTAGTGGAAAAAAGTGTATATACACCACGGTGGTGAAAACATTTATAGGCCTCGCACCTTATTCCGATGCTCTGTCAATAATAACAGTCTTCACCTCTTTAGTGTATAATATTATCATAATGCGAAATGTGCATGCAGTTATTGATCGTTAATACATAATTTAATTCAAAAATCTGTAATAATCTTTGTGGTGCAGTGGTTAGGTTCGTTGCTTATGAATCGGTAGGTGAGAGGTTCGAACACCCGCGGTGACAAGATCTTTTTTCCAGTTTTAATAAATTGTACGAAGGCTGTTTACGTCACACTTGGAGATACATGGCAGAAGATCACGGACGGCGGACGCATGCGCAGAGTCAAAAATTACCACGATGGACCTTGGCGATTTTCCATTTAAGGAGCCGGACGTTAGATGAGACATTTGGCGGATGACACACGTACGTCACATATGCCAGATGAGACATTTGACGGATGACACGACGGCACAAACGGCACATAGACAAATCATAGAGAATATGAAATCACAGGCATACGACACATTTTACAGCAAGGTAACTGTATTACCGACACCTGTTGGGACCCTTCGAAAAAGTTTTCGCGATAACGCCCTTTTGTTCCATGACCCTGTATATCGAATGCCCAACGCCCCATTTGAATTACCCGCCAACGCCATCTCGAACATCACGACGCCAGTGCCCCCGCCCGCCAACGACCGCCAACGATCAGCGCCATCTCGACCATGACGACGTCAGCGCCCCATTTGAATCACGCGCCAACGACAACAGCGCCATCAACGCCATCTCGACCATCACGACGTCAGCGCCCCCGCCAACGACACCAGCGCCATCAACGCCATCTAGCGGCGAAAATTGGAAGTAGTGAGCCAGGAATGGGCCAGGACGCATATTTCAAAACAGCACATTGATACGAAACCAGTAGCCAAATGCCGCGCTGCTATTTGCTGGATTTCCACCGTCATTCTCTATGCGACTGCGACCGTTTTTATCCGAATACGATACATAAATTGGTTTTATGCTGTCGCTGCCATTATGGAATGTCAATAAATTACTAAATTATGGAATAATTTAGATTTAAGTAAAGTTTCTATCAATATTTTTATGCAGGGTGATCCCATGGTATTAGTACCTAATTGAAGAAAATTGACATCCCTAAGCTGTAAACAACAGCAAGGAACATTTTAAGTTCGAGTTTAAAAGACGGTAACTACACAATCCAGCCAATGGCAGTGCAGCATTTAACTACTGGTTTCGAATCAATGTGCAGTTTTGAAATATGCGGCCAGGACTGACTTAGTATATCTACTAGATATACTAAGTTGGTCCTGGCCCATTCCTGGCCAACTACTTCCAATTTTCGCCGCTAGATGGCGCTGGTATCACATGTGTCATCTGTCAAATGTGTCAACAGTCATGTGTTCTGCACCATATGTCATAAGTGTCGTGTCATCTGTCAACCCCGTCACGTGCGCCAACTGTAAAATGTGTCGTATGCCTGTGATTTCATATTCTCTATGATTTGTCTATGTGCCGTTTGTGCCGTCGTGTCATCCGTCAAATGTCTCATCTGTCATATGTGACGTACGTGTGTCATCCGTCAAATGTCTCATCTAACGTCCGGCTCCTTAAATGGAAAATCGCCAAGGTCCATCGTGGTAATTTTTGACTCTGCGCATGCGTCGGCCGTCCGTGATCTTCTGCCATGTATCTCCAAGTGTGACGTAAACAGCCTTCGTACAATTTATTAAAACTGGAAATTTATTTTATAAAATATAAGTACAGCGCAGCATTATGTGCGGTCGTGGAAAAACATTGCTTGCGCCCTAGTCAATGAAAATCGCTCGAAAATTGGAAAAATTATGAAAGCTTTGCTTAGTATCCACGGGAAAAAGTATGTGTTAGAGGGTGATTGGCTTGAGATCAGTGGTGTAGAGCTTGGGCGGCGCTGGCAAAAGCTATTTTGGCGCCCTAAATCTAGAGAAAAGTTTTTTACCTAGGTTTTTACCGGGTTTTTTTATCACTCAGTAATGTAATCGTAGCCTTTGTAATGTCAAGGGCGCCGATATGGGGGGGGGGGTAATGGGGGCAAGTACCCCCCTCCTCAAGAATAATAAATAGTAAATTATTATATTTTTTAATTAAATTTCATAATTAACATGCGCAAGGTTGTTTACTTGTGATTTGTTTGTCCAAAGAAGTTTAGTTTTGTTTCAAATTCGAATATGTGTTATATTTGTGGCTCTCTGTATGATTTTTTGAATTACCTAAACCAAAAAACCTTTATCCCCATCCCCTCTGCCCATTCTGACGATTATATTTAATATCGAAATAATTGTCAAATTCTTAGAATTTTTTAACATTTTTTCAATATATTGTGGAATTATCTAGAAACAGTCTGTTCCATTTAAAACAGTAATTAGAGTTTTTACTTTAAAGAACATTCGAGACAATATTTATAGAATCAAGAATTTTCGAAAATAATACAATAAGAAATAAAAATTTCAAATTTCCTAACTGTTTGTAGTGCGATTGCTTCAGATTTTTCGTCGCCATTTTTGCTTTTTAAAGTTATATCTCTAAGAGCCCTTAAAATGAATTTAAAATAAAATCGCACTGCTTCTTATGAATCTTTTCTAGAAGACCATCTAGTAAGATTCAATATTTTTAATATTGCTGTATTCCACTTCCACCGTTTTACTCTATTCGAAAAGAAATTAAATATAGGCGTCCAACAATATCAAAAAATATTTTGCCTCGAGGACATCATTGACAGCGTCGAAAGTGCCACTATGTAATGTAATCTGTATGTTTCAAAATAGGAGATATCTCGAAAAATATTAAAGAAAAGTCTGTAAGATAAAAGTACCAAAAAAGGTTTCGGAAACTAAATAAGAAGACGTAATATTTTCTCATTTATTTTGTCGAAGTAAATGTACATTTCTGTAATCTGCATAATTCTAGTGTGAAATTGTTTTCTCTAATACGTAAAAAATAGTTAGAAAAGGGTTAAAAAGATGATTCCTCTGTATTATAATATTTAATACAACCGAATCTGAGGAATAGTCGCATACCTCCCTTTATTTTGTAACCCAGTACATTGGTATCTTTACAATTTTTTATAAATAATGTAAATGCTGAATTACTTTCACGTAACTCCGCCTTTGCCTGGCCAGCATAAATATAATATTTTTTATTAAACAGTATCGACGGGGAACCTGCAGTAGTCATAAATTACCCTGAATTTTTTCAAATGAATACAAATTGAATCGTGTTTGAAAGCTTATAATTTTCAACCTCATGATTTACTTGGCTTTTCACAAACTACGAAAATTAAACTAATCTATCATTCAACTGTTGTTGTGAATTGTGTGTTCGGTAAATATTAGGGAGGGGTTATTTCCCTCTTATATCTACAACTCTCCACTTTTTTCGATTAGTATCAACCACAATAAAAACACTCCCGAGACAAACGTGTTTATTGTTGGTATTTACTTACAGCATAAACAAAGTGTGGGCACGCAACACGCAATTGTGTCGTTTGAAAAGCGCTCTAATATAATTGAAAATTAAAGTCGAATGCCCGAATGAGATTTTGCCGATGTAAATAAGCACTAAAAAGTGGAGTTTTTTTATAATAGACGTCGTCATGCGAAAGCGTATTATTTTATTTTTTATTTTATTTTATTTATTTGGGATACAAACAGGACAAACCCATAGAAGTATCCACTAATGGTTACACATAATTTTACAAATTAGGTAAAAAAGAAAATATAAATACAATCATATAACTACATTAAATAAAAATAAATACAAGTATACAAAGAAAAGAGAAAAAAAGAGAGAACAAGAGTAGGTAATAAAACAAAATTAAATTTGCAAAAAATAGTCTCAGTAGTTTTTTAATCGAACCTGCACTGTGGTGAAAAATATCCATTTCAACAATACTGGACAATTTATTGTAAGTATTTGTTATTCTGTGAGCAGGAGAATTTAGAAAATAATTGGTGAGTGCCTGATGTGTGATAAAGGATTATTTGTTTCTAGTTGAGTGGCTGGGAATACGAAGTGTTATGAAATTTGTAAGTTCAAGGCAATCTATATTGTTATTGAGGATTTTGTGAATAAACAGTACATCCGCAATTTGCCTACCATGATCTAGTGAAATTATCTTTAAATTAGAACGAATACGTTGCCTATCCACATCGGGATAAAATTTTCTTTTACAATATGAAATAAACTTGTTCTGGACTGTTTCTAATTTTGAAATATAGACTGAATAACGCGGGTTCCAAATAGTAGAACCAAACGTTAATATACTATTTACGTATGCCATATATAATGATCTAACGGTAAAAGGGTTTTGAAGCTCGAAGCATGTTCTATATATGAAGCCCAACTGCTGATTAGCTTTTCTAGTTATATTACAAATATGCCGATCGAAAAGTAATTTAGAGTCTAAAAAAATACCAAGATCCCTAACTGTATCTACAGCGTGTAATACGCTATTAGAAACTTCATGTGTTGTAGTTCAAGTCTGAATTACAACGAGAAAATTGTTTATAATTACACTTTGAGACATTTAAAAACAAATTATTCCTCACACAGTAGTCGGATAAATTGTCTAAGTCTTCTTGCAATCGAACTCTGTCGTAAGTACATGAAATTGAGTGATATATTTTCAAATCATCGGCATACATAACAAACTTAGCAAATTGAAAGAAACTAGAGATGTCATTTATATATAAATTAAAAAGTAAAGGACCTAAATGGGACCCCTGAGGTACTCCTGAAGTAGTTACCACAGCCTTAGATTTAAGAGCACCTAAAATCACTTGTTGAGACCTATTTCTGATATATGAGTCGAACCATCTTAATAAATTACCATGTATACCTACTTCAGAAAGTTTTGAGACAAGGACGGAATGATTTATTTTGTCGAAGGCCTTACTGAAATCAGTATACACAGAATCAACGATATGCCTTTTAAGTATGTATTCAACGTATAGGAATAAATTTGTATCTACCGAACGTTTTTTCATGAAGCCATGCTGTTCAATGTTAAGTAGGTTTTTTACGTCATGATAAAGGAAATCAAAAATAATACTTTCAAACACCTTACTAAAGATGTTTAATTTAGAAATAGGTCTATAATTTTCAACTTTATTCTTGCTTCCAGATTTATGAATTGGTGTAATAAAGGCTGTTTTCCATGTATCAGGAAATTGACCTGAATTGAGAGATTTATTAAATAGCAAAAAAAATAATGGCTCAGTTAGCGATTCCTTACAATTTTTAATAAAATCAGTAGGTAATTCATCTGGCCCAGGACCTTTATTGGGTAAATTTTCAATTTTTTTATCAATAGTTTCACGAGTAATTGTGTAATTAGAAATATTCAGTGGTGTGTTAGTATACATATTACCAAAGTTACTAGCATCACTACTTACAAAAACAGAAGAAAAATAATCTGAAAATTTATCACAAATTTTCTGTAAGTCGGTTGTAGGGCCCTGAGCAGTGAGCAAGTTATTAGGGAAATTATTTGCTTTTCTTTTGCTTTTTACAAATTGCCAAAAATATTTAGAATTATGAATAATATTCGTTTCTACAGTAGTCAAGTATTTTTTATAATCTTCATTTATTAAAAATTTTGATCTGCCTCGTAAAATTTTGAATGTTAAGTAATCTAAATTATTATGGTATTTCTTCCATCAACAGTGAAATTTAATTTTTTCTTTAATCACTTTTATTGTAGAAGAAGAGAACCAATAGGGTATTTTTTAAAATAGCTGGGATATTGAGGTACATGTAAGTGAACGATCTGGTCAATAATATTGTAAAACAGATTAATTGCTTTATTTATGTCAATTGAATGAAATTTAGCTGCCCAGTTAACACTAACTAAAAGTCGGTTAATTTCGTGATAATTTGCCAACTTAAAATTCCAGCGATATTGATTAACAACTCTAGTACAAATATTGAAAGGAATATCCATATCGAATTCCAAGGTACAGTGGTACTGATACTCGGGAACTAATGGATTAGATGAAAGACGTAAATTTTTGATAGAAAAACCACTGCTAAATATGAGGTCTAGAGTGTTGCCAGATATATTCACATTTGGGTTATACTGAACCATATCAACCAGAGACATAGTGTCGACTAATAAGCTAGATCTAGGATTAATATAATTATTTGGCTTACAATAATCTCCCCCGCTCAATAACCATTTAATTTCAGGAATATTGAAATCTCCACATATGATGAAAGTATCGTTAATATTATTTAAATAAATATCAATAAGCTTAGTACAGAAAAAGTTTAACGCAGCCATGTCTCTGGGAGGTATGTAAACACACCCTATATGCACCTTTCGAAGTCCATTAAGAGGAACGATGGTGACCCATACATCATCTGCTTCTGACCGCCAAGAATCCTCAGCATAACTGGTTAACTCTTCGGAGACGGCTATGAGGACACCACCTCCTGTAAGTTCTGTGGAAGAACTCGTTTCCCTGTCTCGTCGATACACTTTGTATGAAGAAAAAATTTCTTCACTTAATACGGATACATTTAGCCACGTTTCCGTGAGACAGATGACATTTTGCTCACAATTTAGTATATTTTGAAATATAGTGGTAATTTTTGAATTTAGTCCACGGATATTTTGATATAAGAAAGACAGCGTAGAATCACCCGCCATATCAGTGATTAAAAATATATAAATTAGGGTGTGAGTACAAAGTTAATTGACGTTTAAGCTAATCGATCAATATCGCCATCACAAGATATTTTTATTATTCGAGACCTGTCATCTTTGCGCGCATATATGACTCCATTTCTTGTCCAAATATATTTAAATTGTTTGGATTTAGCGACTATTCTGGTTTCTCGAAGTAGTTTTTTATTTTTTGAGCTCAAGTGTTCATTGATATATAATTTTTCAGAGATATTTGCTATCTTCAATCCTGCAACACTTCCATATTGACGACGCTTAGCTTTAGCTGCATCCAAAAATGCATCTCTTTTCATTTTCTTAGAGAATTTCAGAATAATTGGTCTAGGAAGGTCTGTTCTAGGAGTAAAGGAACGGTAAAAAGAATCAATATCGACGTCAGAGATTGGAAGATCGATTGCCGAGCCTATCGTGGAAACGATATCTAAGATATTCTCATTATCTTTAGAAGGGACTCCACATATCTCAACATCATTAGCCCTTAGCTGTTGCTCCAATGTATCCACTCGAGAATTTAAAAATTTTACGTCGTTCTTTAAGTCTAGATTTTCTCTTGTCAATCTCTCGACCTCTTTAATCTTTGTAGTGAGAGCCGATACAGTATTTTCAAAAGTTGTGATAGCATCACTACAAAAGTTGACAGACTGCAACAAATTTCCATATTTCGTATTCATTGATGCCATATCTTTCTGGATATCTTGTAGAATATTTAACGTTTGTGACGAAGAGGTTTCTTCTAATGGAAAGTCATCAGAATCCTCCTCAGTGACGATGACTGAACGCCTTTTAAGAAAATCAGTCGAACTTCTGCAATTAGTACAGGTCCAGGATAAACCCGGTGCCTGATATCGTGACACGTCCGCCTTAGTTAAACCTACACATTTAGCGTGATAGAATTTCTGACAGCTACCACAACATTTCAGACCGGGCGATTTACCGGTAATTCCTTGGGTGCAAAGTTCACAGACTGGCATCGTTTGACCAAAACAAATTAAAATTCCATTATCTATTCAACAAAAACTGTAAGAACTGTTTATAGTATTTAATGTGTTCGAAATCTGAATTTAAGCCGAACTTTGACTAAGAATGTTTATAGAATTACTCACTTCAAGTCCCAGTCCAATTGAAAAAAAAATAAACTACAGAAGACAATGCACGACAACCATATTATTGCATAGTCAAATTTTAAACAATATCACACACGAAATAACCGAGAATATCGCTATAAATCGACAGCGAAAATAAACACGTCCACACCTTTTCGATTTAAATTTTTTTATTGAACTTAATATTTGAACATGCAAAGATGCTCGGTAGATAATTAAAGCTCAATTAAAAAAAGTAGGTTCGAATAAATATAAAAAAAAAGTAAACAAATTTTGAGCATTGTTCCAGCTTTTAGTGTGGCTGAATTGGAAGACAAAATCAGATCATTATTCAATAAATATTTTGGAAGAATTTGTACCATCCAACAAAATTTACTTTCATGCACCCTTGATGGATTACTGCTCCTCCTCCCATAGTAAGTTGCATCGTCTCTGGCTTCTCCTAACATTTGCTACAACTGCCATCTCTAATCTGACCGTCCTTGAGTATGTGCTTTGGGTATGGTTCACGTAAGAAATATAGTGCGAAATTTAAAGTTTCGGCTTATCCTTTGATTTGAATACTGTCATAGTCCAGTCAATGTTATAATTTAAAATGCTTATTAGACGATATATTCATTTAATATTATAACTTCAACTAACAATAATTGTAAAATACATCTTAAACATAACACCAGCCAATTAACACTACCTTATATCTCGTTTTATTAACAAGAATTGGTAATATAATTTTCTGATAACATATTATTTTCACTGAACTATAAGCATATTTTGAGTTAGCAGTTTTTTCAAACACGCTCGGGTTCACAAGCGATAAGGACGGCTCACTATTTAGTTGGTGCGCTAGCATCAGTATAGAGTGTAGTGTGTAAGTGGTATTGGTAGAAATAAACAAAATATTAATACCTTTCAGAGTCTAGCTCTGCAACATAACTTAAAGGGGATATGCCATTATATTTCTGCACTATATGTTTTGCGCGTACTATATATTTTGGTGTTTACTACTTAACCCTGAACAGCCGTCACGAAGCCCTCCTTTTCTGGAAAAAGCTCTACACTACTAAACCATTTCGTTCGTCGCTTGCTTGTCGACAAAAGGTGGGTGAAGATTACTGGAGTGTCTTATTTCGCCATTTCCTGATGTTTTCCCTCTCTGCTATAGAACAACTCGTTAGTTTGTATGTGGAGGTTTTTTATGTCAGTCAGGCCTCGATGTTGGGTAAAAGTAGTTCTTGTTTTCCTCAAAATATTGTCCAAGTATGTATCCGACCATGCCATTATTCCAAAAGGGTATGTTAGAACAGAATATTTACTGTTGAGTTCAGTTTGTTATACTTTCTTTACTCTATATAGATATTCTTGTGAAAGACTTCGTTAAATACTCGCGTGATCAATATGATTGACCTGTTATTATCCTAGATATTTATAGGTATCTTCTTCCAGCATCGATTCTATTAAATTCCCATCATTCAGTCGAACTGTTCAAAAGTCAAAGAAAAGTCTTTAGAAAACTGTTCTACTAGTACTGAGCACTTTCAGTCTATGACGAGATTGTTTATCAGTTGGTGTTTTCTCAGTGAACATCCTATTTTTGACCTATTTAGCTGCCTGGACAGTGAGTTCAGTACCAAGCAGAACCATAGTGGGATTAATAAGTTCCCTTGAAATATTCCTCGATATATTCTGATATCATTTATCTGTGTTTCTGTACTTTTGAGTTGTATCACTGTCCTCCGGGTTTACATATTAAGAATAATAATAATGATGATAATTATAGTGTGGAAAAATCCCGACACACGTCAAATGTAAATTTTAAATTGAAATTCTTTTAAGCAAAAATGCAATCCCTACCTTCCACCCCCCTTGAATGACAGGTACAACCCCCAACTATTTAAATAAGGAGTTTGGGCTTGTGATGTATCGTTTGAAAGATCTCTTCCTCCTCTGTCCAAAATTGTTATCGTTCTCAAATTTATTACAGAAATTAACGTAAAAAAATAAAATGTAAGCAAAAACCATAACAGTGTTCTTTATAGATGGTATCCATTAAAAATAAATTAAACAGTTTCCATGGCAATGTTAGATTGTCAAAACCGCTTTAGCAAATTGTTTTGTAATTATAAAATATCAATATTATAATTTTCGTTTGAATGTTGTTAACATCGATTACCAAAAATGCATACATTCCTATTCAGGCAGCCTACGAGTAAACATCGATTTTCGGTCGTCTAAATAATCCATTTACTAATTACGAGTTTTTATTCCTTTTTACGGTGTTGTGAAAAAGTTAATGACTATATAATGTGAAATTCTACATCTTATGTGAATGAACTTACAAAAATCCATTTATAAACAGATAACTTCATCAACTGAAGAGCCTAGTTTTCACCAGTGGCGAACCATTAACACAGGTAACTGTTATTTCTTTTCATTCCCAAGAGTCCATCTAGGACTCTTGTCCTTTTACTCTGTAGAGGTTTTGGTATCCAGTACCTCTTACAAAAATGGATCAAACTGAAACACAACCTCAACCATCCTCATCTATAACACTAAATCCTCCCATTATTACAAAATCTTATGTAGCTGCAGCTCAAACAAAACCCCCCGCCAACTTTTCCTAAAAGAGAACAGGCAATTGTTATGCATGATATCCCCGATATAGCTCTTTTTGAATACATAAAAGCTATTGGTGAAATCGTCAATCCACAAAATGTTACCGTAAAACGGGGTTACTTCGACAGCGGGGGTAACTTCGACACGTATAATATCATGCATGTTTTTTGCATACAAATTGACTTTTTAGTGTTTTTTCGGTTATCCATTTATTGTTTATTGTTACGAGTATCACTATTATTATCATTATTACTATTTTTTTGTTTTTATTATTATTATTATTTCTAGTTTTGTTTTTCCTCGTTGTTTCAGGTAACACGTTCCTAAATTTTTTGTAAGATGCCGCGCACCTACGTCAAAAAGCTGGGAGGTAGCCCGTACCTCTACTATAATAAGGAGAGCATGGAGAAAGCCATTGAAGCTGTGAAGAAAGGCATGTCCAAATCTAGAGCAATTTAAGGTTCCAAGAACAACTTTGATCGATAAAATTAGTGGAGCCCATCTTTTAAAACCGGGTCGTCCATGTATACTGACTGTCGAGGAAGAACAGATGATAGCAAAAACCCTTGGTGCAGTTAGCAACTGGGGCTTCCCCATGACGCACCAAGATATTCGCATAGTTGTGGCAATGTTTGTAACGAAGCAAGGCAGGGATATTCCGGGATGGAAAAACAACGAACCAGGTTTGGATTTCATAAACAAATTTGCTGAAAGAAACAATCTGACAACCCGGTTGGCTTCAAATATCAAATGTCAGCGCTCTGCGGTGGGTAAACCGGAAATAAAAGAATTTTTCGACAACATTAAAGACAACTTGGAACATGCGTTACCGGAACATGTCTATAATTACGACGAAACTAACATCACTGATGATCCTGGTGCAAAAAAAGTATTGGTGCCCAGAGGAACTAAGAGAGTCGAGCGAGTTCAAGAGCACTCTAGGACATCGATCAGTATAATGATTTGCGGAACAGCTAAGGGCATCCTGCTTCCACCCATGGAGGTCTACAAAGCCCAACACTTATACGAAAATTGAACGACAGGAGGTCCTGCGGGCACAGTATATGAGGTCACGCCAAGTGGTTGGTTTGATATGACAACATTTGAAAAATGGTTCTTCGATATTTTGATCCCTCACATAAACGCCAATAGCTCCCCAGAAGAAACAAAGGTTGTGATTGGAGATAACCTTGCGTCACATTTCTCTCCTCGTGTCGTCGAAGCAGCAATAGCGAATAATATCTACATGACGCCTCTGCCACCAAATTCGACACATCTGATGCAGCCTTTAGATGTGAGTTTTTTTGCGCCCATGAAGCGAAAATGGCGAGAAGTCTTAGATACGTGGAGGAAGGAGTGTCGTCGGAAAGGAAGCATTCCAAAAGAACAATTCCCCAACTTGCTGAATCGCTTGTGGTCTCATATAGCAGAAAACGCTTCCACAAACCTGCAATCTGGCTTTAGGGCAACAGGGCTAAGCCCATTTGATCCAGAAAGAGTTTTCGCCAAACTTCCTGGCAACGAATTGAGTTCCGAGAGGGTGCTAGATTCCAGTTTACTAGAATTTCTAAAGGAATCTAGTGGATATTCTAATGCGCAGGCAACGCCTCGCAAAAGAGGAAAGAAAATAGGAACACGGCCAGGTCAACAAATGCAGATGCCAGTTGCAACAAGCACTCCATCCCGCTCGGAAGCAGCAATGGAACAAGTTGATTTACCAGAAATTGTTCATGTTGAAACAACTTCCATCACGCAAAACCCGAAGAAAAACTCAAAGGCAAGTCGCCCTAAACCACTGAAAATGAAAATCGTTGAACCTGATGCACCTGGACCATCGAGAAAGAGATCCACAAAAAAAGTCACTGATTCTGATTCTCTTTGCTCTGTATGCAAATGTTCTTACGCACACTATACTGTAGACAAAGACTGGATTTGTTGCATTTCGTGTTTGAAGTGGGTGTGCGGTATTTGCAATCTTGGCACCAATGACCCTCAATATGAATGTCCTGCCTGCAATTGCTGTTCCATTTGTCTAATAGAGTTTTCCGAATACACGAACCAATAAGCTTGGATTAAGTGTGTGACTTGTGGAAAGTGGGTTTGTGGACACTGCAACGGGGGTTCCAACCAAGCGAGCTACGAATGTGCCTCATGTTTTGATGATGATTAAGCATTTGTCCCTGACTTGTTCCTATGTTCTTAGCATATTTAGATTTTTTTTTACTTGTGTTACCTACTTTATTTAAGAGTTTTTGTTTAGTTAAAAGGATATTTTTTAGTTTAGATTTATATGCCAAATATGCCTTACCAAAGTTGCTAAATATATAAATGATTTTCTGCAAGTATTATTTTTAACAACCCATTTACTATTATTATTATTATTATTATTATTGTTATTGTTATTATTATTATTATTATTATTATATATTTATTTTTACATTTTTCGGTGTCGAAGTTACCCTGGAGAAAGCTAACTTCGATTTAAAAGAAATTTAAAAAAAAGGTGAAGGGGGGGTGGGGCCACAATAATTTTTTTAGTGAATAGAACCAAGGCTTCAATTGTTACAATGGAATAGGAGCCAAGGTTGTCAAGCGTATAGTTTCCTTTACAGAGCAACAAACATGCCAAAAACCTGTCGAAGTAACCCCGTTTTACGATACCTTTGCTTCTAAAATATCGAACAACCGTGTGTGCATTTATTTAAGTTCCACATCTATCGTCGATAAATTACTCAAAACACACGATAGCATATCTGTGAAATCAACTATGATCCCTATACGAAGACTTATTACACCAGCCAAACGAATCCTTATATCCAACGTATCTCCTACATTCTTTCATTGAAAAATCACTCGAAAACATAGGCCTTCAATTAGCCTCCCCTGTCTCATTTTTGAAATGAGACAACTATACACACATTATGAGTTTCCGAAGAATGACTTTTGTTTTACCAGATTCAGATAATTTTGCCTTGCAAACGTTTCTCTTAATAACACATGATAATACTCCTTATAGAATTTTCATCTCCACTGACAACCCGGCCATGCTGACGAGGCTTGTACTAACCCTCCCAGTAATCCAATCCAAAATCCATCACTGCAAACAAACGATTCACTCCCAATGTCTTCCCCAGTAATCGCATCTGAAATTTCAACTCCTATTGATGATCAAACTAATACAAAATCAACGGACCAATGACAACTCCTCAATCTCGGCTGTTAACTCATGGTCAAAAAAGAGTTCTATCCTCCAGCAACACGGAAACTTCTCCTCAACTTTCCCCCTCTCCAACGCCTACAGAACACCAAATGCCTCCCCCATCATTCACATTATCCCAAAATATACCTAAGCCTACTTTAAAAAAACCAAAAACATCTCCCAAAGAAGGTTCCAAACTGACAACCAGTATCAATACTGCATTACACGATCTCTTTAAAAATAAACCGACTGATCTCATTCTCACTCAAACGCAACTGACTGCCTTCCTACAAAATTCATTTCGCAACTCAGATCCATTCAACGAAGCTCTTCCCTTTACTACAAATATTCAAGGACTTCTAAACGATTTATCTCTCCTACGCTCCAAAACCAAAGAACAATCCCTTAAAAATCGAATCTCGAGAATTCAAAACAAGATAAAACATCAACTTAATGCTGAAGATACATCCGATGATAAAAGCAGCTGTACATCTGAAAATCTAACTGATGATGAGCTAAATAAACATCAGTACCAACACGACCAACAATCAACATAAGTACACACAATTACTCGCAAAGCATTTTTTTTCTCTTTTTAAATATCATTAACCTTCAAGATATTATAATGGAATTGTGACGGTTTCTTTCCACGTCTGGAGAGAATCCAACAACGTATATTCGAGCAAAACATCCAAATACTATGCCTCCAAGAAACAAACTCAAAAGTCTCTAAACTCCCCCAATTAAAAAACTTTGAAGGCTATCACTACATACGTGAAAACTGCAATAGAGCTAGCGGTGGAACATCTATATTCTCCTCTAACGAACTATTCTCATCGCTATTGCCTCTTACCACTGATCTTGAAGCTATAGCAGTAACTATTTGGTGCCCAAATAAACTAACTGTCTGTAGCATATATATTCCACCTAACTATTCGCTTACAGAAGTGGAATTAGTAAACCTCATCTTCCAACTCCCACATCCATACATACTAGTAGGCGACCTTAATGCTCATAATAACCTATGGGGATCTAATTCAACATCTGGCAGAGGAAGAACCATCGAGAATGTAATAAATTACTCTAGCTCGTGCCTACTAAACACAGGATCCAATACTCCTCTGGGCCTTTCTCTGCTATCTACCTAAGCCTCTGCGACCCTAAGTTGGCCTCTTTACTAACTTGGCACGTTGAAGACGATCTGTATGACAGCGATCATTTTCCTATAGTTATATCTTCCGATGAACCTCCTAACCAACAAATTTCAACAAGAAGATATTGGCAACTAAACAGCACTAATTGGGTCAGCTATATGTCTCAAACAGAAACTACATTATCCTCCCTTATTATATCTGAAAATATGGATAATAACATACTGCTCTTCACAACATGCATTATATCTGTTGCTGAGGTAAAACTAAACATTCCTACAGGCAGAAAACTGTTCCCTGGTGGAATCCTTCCTGTAGAAGTGCTCAGCAAAAACTGACATTAAAACCGTATCTGCAGAACAGAACACCCGAGAATTTGATTAAGCTCAAGAGAGCCAGACTAAATACAAAATATATTATAAAGCAGAGTGAAAAATCCTCCTGGAAAAGCTACATTTCATCCATGAATGAAAGTACACCTCCAAATCAGGTTTGGAAAAAAATTAAGTGTATTCAAGGGAAAAAACCAATAGTAAAATACCAAATCTCATAAATAATGGAAATATAATAAATAATAACTAAGAAATAGCTGAAATTATGGCCAAACATTACGAAGCAAAATTCCGTAGTAAAATTTCCCCGACCCCTGCAAAAACAATGTCATCAGGCGCTTCTCTAATCAAAATTGACGTTGATTCCCTCAATATACCCTTCTCTCCACAAAAACTTACTACTGCATTAAAATCCTGCAAAAAAAATGCAGCTGTGCCTGATGACCTGCCTACATTTTTCTCAAAAATCTCCATACCTTAGGACAGCTAAAACTTCTGGAACTATTTAACCTAATCTTGTCCTCCAAAAAATTTCCATCCCAATGGCGATTATCCATTATAATACCTATTAGAAAACCTGACCAAGCACCTACCTCACCTAAGTCCTATAGACCCATCTCACTAACATGCACTATATGTAAAATTATGGAAAAAATGATTAACAAGCGACTTATTTGGTACCTAGATAAATACAAAATTATATCGAAAGAACAATCTTGATTCCGACGAAATCGATCAACTCGAGATAATTTGGTTATGCTTCAAACACACATTGCTACAGCGTTAAACAAAAAACAAGAAATCATACTCGCCTCATTTGATGTAGAAAGTACATTCGACAACATAAATAGGCAGACAATACTCAATAAATTAATGCTTTACCTCAAGGCTCTGTGCTAAGCCCCACCTTATTTAACCTTGTAACAAATGACCTCTGCTCCTACTTCACTGCTCCCATTAAACATGCAATGTACGCCGACGACCTAGTCACGGCCAATCAATGATCACTACTTATTCCCTCATTCAAACTGCAGTAAATACTCTACAAAACAAAACAAGCCAACTGGGTATTAGATTATCCCCGACAAAATCCAAAATCATCAGATTTAGTAAACATTCATTACCCCCAGTACCCAACATTACAATCAACAACATCCCTCTCCCAGTAGCCAACCATTGCAAAATCCTGGGTGTGGTATTCGATACCCGTCTCTCATGGAAACAACACATCCTCGAAATAAAAAAGGAAGGGTGTAGAAGACTAAACCTCATTAAAACACTTTCTAATTATCACTGGGGTGCTGATGAAAACTCTCTTTTAAAAGTGTACAGAGCACTAATTCGACCGAAGCTTGATTACGGCTGCCTCATATACACTTCTGCGTCTAAATCACAAATCAATCTACTGAATTATGTGCAAAATACAGCCCTCCACCTATGCCTTGGAGCGTTCCGCTCCAGTCCGTCTGAAAGCCTTTATTGCGAAGCAAATGAACCACCTTTGTGGATAAGGCGCCAACAACTACTACTAAATTACGCAGTTTTTGTATCTTCCGATCCAAATTAGACAGGAGTGGGATGTGCAGTTACGACTTCAGAATCCCCTATATATTCATCCACGATATCCTCAATCTGTAGTGTACACAGCGGGAATTATTCAGTATCCTACAAGCATTCAAGCACATATCCTTACTTGATAAGAACGTATGTATATGCACTGATTCTCTTGCGTCAATTAACTCCATTAAACATATTTTCACCGAACATTCTCTTGTACAAAACATACACGACACCTACCAATTAATCACTTCCCAAAACATAACAGTTACCATCATTTGGATAGCATCCCATATTGGTATTGAGGGCAATGAACTGGCCGATCAGCTAGCTAAAAACACCACAACACCGATAACACTATACAAACGGCAAAAGATCTTAAGCAATTCATCAAACATAAATTGAACAGCCTGTGGCAACGACACTGGGACTCCATCAATCCAAGCCTATACAGTATCCAACCTTCAAAAAATCACCCATACCTCACCGAACCTTCTAAACTTTCGAGACAAAACTTAGCAGTGATGAGAAGACTACGAATTGGACACACCAAACTTACCCACGGTCGCCTGATGTCCCGTAGCAACTCTCCATATTGTCAAAAATGTCAATGTAGCATCACAATCAAACACATTCTCACTGAATGTCAACAATACCTAACAGAAAGACATCAGCTCCACCTTAATTCCAACATAGAAGAATTATTGAGTAACCCTAACGAAGCAACTACAGTACTGCAGTTCCTAAAAACAACTTTACCACAAAATTTAACACAATGTACTATATATTTATATATTAACATTAATATGTACTGAAATTGACTGTCTCGACCCTTACTTCGTGGAATATGCTCATATTAGTGTTTTTAAATGAAACTCAAGGTCTCTAGTTAATTCCACAATATAATACAAGTTATTGAAAATTCTAAAAAATTGACAATTGTTTCGAAAAATCAATACCATCGTCAGAATGACAGAAGTTACATTTCATTTTATGCCTACCTGATGTTTAGTAGTTATATTTGGCTAGACCAAGAAGTAACCTAACTTGTGATTGGCTTAATATATGTTTATAGAAAAAAGAAGAAGATGTGATATTACAAATATTGAAGCTTAGATATTATTAGCCCTATGGTGATATCCTGGATATCATTTTTCCAATTCAGATCAGTATAACTGTGCAATGATATAGAAAACCAGGAAAACTATATCTGCTGATCTTTACAATTATCACTTAAGAAGACAGTTTATTAGTGGAGAATTCCCTAGATTTAACTGTTCATTGACAACTTCATATTGTGGGTTTCTTAAATGTCTTCTAATTTCCAGTTCTTCAAGGAAATCCAGTTCTTGTTTCTTTTCACAAATATGCAGTACTTCTAGTTTTGTGTTAGGTGTCAATGAATGATTGGTGTCAAGTAGATGTTTTGCGTAGTGGGATTTATCTGGTTGTTTTAATCTGTATGCTCGTAAGTGCTCACTGTATCGTATTTCAAAATTCCTAAGGGTCTGACCCAAATAGACAGCATTACATTCTGGACATTTGAGTTTGTATATACCTGACTTCTTTAATAGTGGTATTTTTGTTTTTACATTTAACAATTTTGTACTAACGTTACTTTCTGTTTTAAAAGAAATGGTTGTATTCGTTGCTGAAGATATTATCTTTGAAATATTATTAGAAATATTTCCTGCATATGTGATGGCAATAAAAAAGAAGATTGAGAATAATAACCTAACAGTTACAAAATCTGATAAGGGGAACGCTACTGTCATTTTGACGACTGAAAATTACAATTCCAAAATATATAACTTTATAGAATCCAGCGATGTAAAAGTTCTTAAAGCAGACCCAACAAAGAAGTTTTCTAATAATGTAAGGGATATTGTTAATAATTCAAATTATCTTTTAAATGATTACGAAAAGAGGTCTATCATACATAAGAATCCTCATTGTCCACAATTATATGGAACAGTTAAATTACATAAAATAACGAAACCAATTAGACCTGTAGTCTCTTATGTTAATGCTCCTAATAATATATTGGCAAAGAAGCTCAACAATATACTCAAAACTTACGGATATGAATCTCAGTACTCAATTAGAAATTCAATAGAACTAATCAAAAAGTTGAAAGCAATCCACTTACAAGATAACTATAAACTCATATCGTTCGATGTAACTAACATGTTTACTAAAATTCCTCCTAAAGAATGTCTAATACTTGTAAGAAAATTACTAGAAGATAAAAATATTAATCCAGGAATAATATCAGATATACTTAATTTATTTGATGTATGCATTAATCTGAATTATTTCACTTTTGACAATAAGATATATATTCAAAATGAAGGTTTACCAATGGGAAGCCCTATATCACCTATTTTAGCAAACATTTTTATGGACAATTTAGAAAGAAAGATCTTTGAAAGTAATATTTCGAAAAATATTTTATTTTGGTATAGATATGTAGACGACATATTAGCTTGTTTTATTGGTAGTGAACGACAATTAGATGTATTTTTCAACCACATCAATAATTTACACCCGAAAATTAAATTTACATTAGAAATTGAAGAAAATAGCTCAATCAATTTTCTTGATTTAAAAATTCAAAGAGGTAATAATGTACTTTATTATTCAATTTACCGAAAACCAACATAAACTGATGTAACAATTCCATTCAATTCTAACCACCCTGTGTCACACAGACTAGCAGCATATAATTCAATGATACATAGAGCTTTTTCAGTTCCTATGAACAAATGTAATTTTGATAGAGAGATTAATACAATTAGACAAATAGCAACATCTAACGGTTATCCATTAGATATGATACATAAGCTAATTAGTAAAAAAGAGGAAAAAGTGGCATTACAACTAATATATCCTAAACAAGCTGATGAAATTAAAACTTATAAAACCATCACATATGCAGGAAATATTTCTAATAATATTTCAAAGATAATATCTTCATCAACGAATACAACAATTTCTTTTAAAACAGAAAGTAACGTTAGTACAAAATTGTTTAATGTAAAAACAAAAATACCACTATTAAAGAAGTCAGGTATATATAAACTCAAATGTCCAGAATGTAATGCTGTCTATTTGGGTCAGACCCTTAGGAATTGCGAAATACGATACAGTGAGCACTTACGAGCATACAGATTAAAACAACCAGATAAATCCCACTACGCAAAACATCTACTTGACACCAATCATTCATTGACACCGAACACAAAACTAGAAGTACTGCATATTTGTGAGAAGAAACAAGAACTGGATTTCCTTGAAGAACTGGAAATTAGAAGACATTTAAGAAACCCACAATATGAAGTGGTCAATGAACAGTTAAATCTAGGGAATTCTCCACTAATAAACTGTCTTCTTAAGTGATAATTGTAAAGATCAGCAGATATAGTTTTCCTGGTTTTCTATATCATTGCACAGTTATACTGATCTTAATTGGAAAAATGATATCCAGGATATCACCATAGGGCTAATAATATCTAAGCTTCAATATTTGTAATATCACATCTTCTTCTTTTTTCTATAAACATATATTAAGCCAATCACAAGTTAGGTTACTTCTTGGTCTAGCCAAATATAACTACTAAACATCAGGTAGGCATAAAATGAAATGTAACTTCTGTCATTCTGACGATGATATTGATTTATCGAAACAATTGTCAATTTTTTAGAATTTTCAATTATTTGTATTATATTGTGGAATTAACTAGAGACCTTGAGCTTCATTTAAAAACATTAATATGTACTCTTACTATTAACTAACTGTACCTGTGTGAGTGGCCATTGTAGCTGAGCACGTTAATTAAAGAAAAAAAATGCATACAATAACAGTTTTACAAGTGATTGGTAATTCAAGAGCTCACGGAAGATGGACATATTGTATGACAATATTATCCAATTAAAAGACGTTATGTTTTCTGATTAGTGCAGTATCTCGAGGTCATAGAATGGCCACCGCGATCCCCTGATCTTAACTTATTAGATTTCTTTCTATGCGGATCTAAGAATATTATGATTTAGACGACTTAGAAGAACGAATAACGCTTACGATTAGGTCCGCCAGATATGTTAAATAATGATACATGACTTTTTATTTAAGATTAGGATATTGCTAAGACGTTTGCGGTGAGCATATTGAATATTTACTTTATTGACGTTCATAGTTTTTTACAATATGAACAGGTAGGTATTACAATTTATTTTTTGAGTGTATTGTAGGGAATTTCGGTAATCACATAATTTTCTTTATCACCAACCGCCAGTAAAGCTGTATATTATCATAGTGATTTCCAGAATTAAACAATCACTTTAGTTATCGTAATAGTGTATTCTATATCAAGAGTGGAATAAGCAAAATTCAACACGAGTGTAGAAGTTTGAATTCCACCCGTGTTCTAGACTATAATTTTTCTACTAGTATAAAACAGAAAACAAAACAACAAAGATATATACAATTACTAACTTCTTCATTTATGGAGGAGTTGTGGTGAAATCAACACTGCTGTCAGTATCAAACACTAAAAATGAATGGAGCCATGTAATATCTATTCTCTAAATGAAATTATATAAATTTACTTACTTTTTATAAATATAATCAATTTTAATCTAAAATTTGAAAAAAATAGATATTAATTAAACAATTTTGACAATCGACATTTTTGACAATTGTTGTTTTCTTTTTCTTCATAAAAGTGCCACAAAATACACTTATGCTGCACTTCTGGCTCTAACAATCAACGACCATATTAGTCATATTAGGTTCACTTTAGAGGATTTTTTATGCATTTTGATATTTGTGTACTACTTCTACTCTGCTTAGTGCAGCAGGTGTAGAAAACCGAACACGCATATTTTCTCTTTCTGTCAAATGAACCGTGACATTTACAGCGCGCCACAAGTATTCATTCCATACCAAGGGCGAGAATGAATATTCATAATCAAAAACTACGTCGGAATATAGAAATTCTATAATAGTCTCAAGCACTTTAACTGCTGCATTTGCGACGGGTAAAGTATTTTACCCTCCGCAAATTTTCATTAGTACAACCATGACTTTGACATTAATCTAAAATCGTCTGTCATTGTCACACCTCTACCTATTACGACTCGATAATAGTTTTCTCGCGTTTTATTTATAACAAATTATAAAAGATATTCAGTGCACGCCACCTGAAATTCAACAGATGTCCATTCCATTGACAATTCTAATAGACAAGATTTGCACATATTTAACATAGATAATAATCCTCCAACGTTTTCAGTTGGAACCCCTTCGATTTCAGGAATCAATTTTTATAATTTTTATAATAACTTCGCCTGGGGCAGGCGTTGGGTGGATTGAGTAGCCCAACAACTGTCACTGCCGGTCCCAAGCCCGGATAAAGGAGGAGGGTTCTTGGGCGAGGTTAGCAGCCTACCCAAGGTAAAAATCACTACCGCTCACAGAACTGAAGCAATAGCCTCGGATTACGGACAGTCACAACGGATAACGACCCAAGAAAGGAATAAGGACCGACGATTCAGGAAACGGAAAATAACAAGATTGGCATGCTGGAACATAACATCATGGAATGGCAGAGACCAGGAAATCACAATCGAAATGAAGAAGCACAGACTCGACATATGTGGAATATCAGAAACAAGGAAAAAAGGCCAAGGTACCTCAAAATTTGAAGAGTACATCTTAATATACAGTGGAGTGCCCAAACAGGAAAGAGCACACTCAGGAGTCGTAATACTACTGCATGAGAGGTATAAGCACAATATCGAAAGCATAGAATACGTAAACGATAGAATATTAAGAGTGTCCATCAAAATCAATGAACTCACCACCCACCTCGTCAGCACATATGCTCCTGATACATCACGAACCATTGAAGAGTCTGAAAACTTCTATCTGTCACTGCAAGATACTATCGACAAACTCGACAGAAGCCACAAACTCATTGCCTTCGGAGATCTTTACGCCCGAATTGGAAATGATATAATACCCAATCTGAAACAAAAATTCAACGAGCCAATTATCAACGAAAATGGCGAACTTCTTATAGACTTTTGTGCCAGGAACGAGTTAAGAATTAACAACACATACTTCCAACACAAAGAACAGCACAAATACACTTTTGCCAACACAAGAGGACAACGCTCCATGATAGACTTTGTCATAACCAACAGAGCAATCACACCCTCTCAAATATTAGACGTAAGGGCTCTAACATCAGCCAATCTAGGAACAGATCATAAGCTTGTATTATGCAAAATGTTAATGGAGCAACCTCGTAAAGTTGTAAAGAAGCCTATCTACATAAGAAAATTCAATATAGAATCTTTGTCTACCGAAAGCACAAGACAGCTTTACGAAATTAGATTATCAAGCAAACTGAATAACATCTGCACATCAGGTGAAGTTGAAGAAGGATGGCAACAAATAAAAACATGCATAACAGATGCTGCAACAGAATCGATGGTAGAACACACAATCAACATAAACGCCAACAAGAACATCAAGTCATGGTTTTGTAAGGAAGTGAAGGAACTGGCAGATATGAAACGTAAAAGCTACCTATTGTATTTAAGTTCACCAACAGAAACCAATCGAACGAGATACGTTGAAAACAGAAACAAAGCCAATGCAGCTATCAGAGCCATAAAAAGGGAACACTGGAGACGATTCACCAGTGAAATGGAACACGACCTTTATGGAGCCCAAAGAAAGGTTTGGAAGATGCTGAAAAACATAAAAAAACCAGTAAATGAATACGTTCAAACTAAAAACATATCACCTGACATCTGGGAAAAATATTTTACAGAGCTGTACCAAGATGAAGAAACAACTGATACATGGGTGAATGAAGACGAAACACCCGATGATGTTTTGATAACAGAGGAAGAGCTGAGAAAAATAATACAAAAGCTGAAAAACAGGAAAGCCGCGGGTACAGACAACATCCCGAATGAATTGCTAAAATATGGGGGAAAGAAACTCATCGAGAAGTTGCTAACTCTTTTCAATAAAATTTTAAATACATCACAGATTCCCGAAGATTGGTGCAGCAGCATCACTATTCCCATCTTCAAAAAGGGGCAGAAGACAGCACCTGAAAACTACAGGGGCATAACCCTGCTAAGTACGTCCATGAAACTGCTCACTAGCATCCTAAAAGACAAATTGGACACACGTATCAAGAATAGAGAGGAACAGCTTGGTTTTCGAACAAACAGGTCAACAACGGACGCTCTCTTCATAATGAAACAACTAAAGGAGAAATCAATAGAGTTTAACAAGCCTGCTTACATCTGCTTCATAGACTTAACAAAGGCATTCGACAAAGTGCGCTTGACAGACGTCCTACAAATTCTAACAAAAAGACAGTCCCCGTCCCAAATCACCAAACTAATTAAAAACTTAAACACTGGAAATGTGACAAAGATCAAGTCAGGAGAACAAACTACATCCAACATAAAAACACCAGGCGGAATTAGGCAGGGTGACAGCCTGAGCCCTTTCCTTTTCAACCTCCTGATGGATGAAATAATACAACAAGTCACATCCTTAGATTTGGGGTACAGAATGGGCCACTCAAAAATATCTATGGTCTGCTATGCAGACGACGCAGCTATTATAGCAGAAACGGAGAACGATCTTCAGAGACAGCTGTTTAAATTCTATCAAGTCAGCCAACAACTCAACATGGCAATTTCAACATCAAAAACCAAAGCTATGACATTCTTCAAAGAACCTGTCAGATGTAAAGCGGTTGTAGAGGATAAGCCAATCGAGCAACTCAATGTCTTTAAATATCTAGGCATGGACATCTGCAGCTACCACGATCCGGCGAAAGAAGTAAGAAGTCTCATAACTAAAGCAGCAGCTCTGTCAGGATGTCTTACAGATGTGATATGGTCAAACCAGCACATGGGAACAGATAGCAAGATGAAGATCTATAAGACTTGCATCAGACCTATTATGACTTACGGAATAGAAGTACGCGAAGACACAAATAAAACAAAAAGTATGCTGCGGTCGGCCGAAATGAAAATCCTACGAACTATCCTAGGGAAGACCAGACGGGACAGGATAAGAAACACTGACATACGAGCTCAATTCAGCATAGTAGACATACTCAGATGGGGCAGACAGAGACGAAGAGAATGGTACGCGCACGTACGAAGAATGGACGAAAACAGATTACCGAGAATAATGATGGAAAGCAAGCCACACGGAAATCGCCCACCAGGAAGACCCCCAAAAAGGTGGCAGGAAAGCTGGCAGTCCACCTCGCAAGAAACCATCCAGAGACGGCTTCAGCAAGCAACAGACCAATAGGTCTATTTAAAAGAAGAAGAAGAAGAAGAAGAAGAAGAATTTTTATAATACTTCAGGATGTACAGCTTAAATATAACAGATAATAAGTAGATTTGTTTACTTTGTCATAATAAAATGCGGTGAGTTATACATCAATTTTTATACTGTAAATTCTGAATGGTTAGCCACGTCAGTAAAGTGTCTTTATCGGACTAGCCGTCTCGCTCGCTTCGCTCGCTCGTCTCATAATTTCAAACTCGTCCAATAAAGAATCATTTTACTGCCTTGGTACATAAATAACTATTATTTCTATGTTAATTTTTGCAATAAACTTGAAAATTTTAGAATAGAGAATGAAGAGATCTTTCAATCGATATATCACAAGCCCATACCTCCGATTGAGAAAATTGGTGGTTGTACGTACCTGTCTTTCGAAGGGGGTTAAAGGATGGGATCACATTTCACGTTGAAGAATGTCAATTTAAAGTTTAAATTTGAAGTATTTCCGAATGTTTTATAATTATGTACAGTAACCGAAATAATGAAATTTTGGCTTCTCCACACTGTATAAAAAATAAAGCAAATTTTAATAAATACAATATATTTTTTATATCCAAAATATAGTATATATACTTTAAAAATTGATGAATCTGGTATTTTTATAATATCACCATAGATTTTATTTTGAAATTACACAGTTTTATTATTGTTAACTGATAGATGAATAAACTCACCTTGAATAACTCCAGATCCATCTGAAATTTCGGAATGTGTTCTATCTATGTCTCCTGGATATCTTCCGGCTGCATATCCAAAAGCATAAGGTCTTGGAACTGGGGTTTCGCTGTACTTTTCATCGTCTAAATGTACCAAATACCTTCCTTCTGCGTATTCAGGATTGTACTGTTTTGGCGGTAATAAATATTCATCGTCTGCTTGAATCGTCTCAAAAGTCAGTAGTAAAACAAATGATAAAAATAACTGGAAAAAAATTAGTAGATCGTAACTTGCGGTCGAGTAGTAATTGTCTGTAATGGCAGTATGAAGCTGTTTCACATTATTCATTAATGATATCCGAACATTTTTTCAGTTTCCGAATATTTTGGAAGCAGGATAATTCGGAAAATATGAGCCGGCAAAGTTCCAAGTAAAATAATTTTGAGTCGTGAAGGAAATTTTCGATACAAAATGGGTTCAATATTAATAAGAATGGAATTTCAGTTGCCAGTAATTACATATGCGACTGAAACCCCATTAATAAACAACTGGGAAGAGAAATTGTGTCCAAATTAAAACGAAGAACTATGACCAGAGAACATAAAAAATACATAAAGGCACTATTAACTGGGTGTCGAGCTTTAATATTTGATAGTTATAATTTGGAAGCCTCAAAATCCAGAGCCATTCTTAAGCAAATGTATACAGCTAAATTCTACTTTATAAGTTTGAAAATAAGTATTTTTCACACCAAGTTTTGACCGTTAGTCGAAGGAAAAACAGCTACTTTCCTGGTTACATGCTGTGACGAATATTGAATTACATTTTCTTCGAAATCAAAAGGAGGAATGTATAGCTTTAATCTGAAAGTGTGAAGCCGAGCAATGTCACATTATTCGAGTGAAATGTAATTCAATATGCGTGACGGTATATAGCCCTGAAGCTATATTATTTTTATTCTTAAAAATAAAAACAATTTTTAAATTGAACGGTTTTATAGAAAAAAATAAGATAATAATGATGTGGATAATGTACTATATAGTTTATATAGAAAGGACAAGGAGTAATAAATCATTCATTTAAGTAGATTTCATAGACGTACCAAAATATATTTTAAGAGGGTATACCGTAAGGTACATTTTGTATTGAACGAATGAGTTGCAGCTATGCTAAAGAATATACGATTTAGGTCAGAGGTAACGGGATGTACTAATTTTAATAAAAAAAAGTGATAGAGGTAGAGGTCATTCGGAAGCAAAAAATGTAGTTCATTATAAAAAAATTCTACAACTTCCTCAGGACTAAGATACATAATACCGAAATGTACTTTTAAGTATTCGCCAATTACAGAACCTTTCTGTCTGTACTCTTGTACCAAATGAAACTCCTGAATCTTACGAAACCAAGCTTGACAGAGATGAAATTTACAACCAAAAAGAATTTGATCTCTGCCAAAACATTCATATATAGCGTTATGAATGCTTAGTTCAAAATCTACTACGACTTCTTTAGGTTGAAAATTTAAGCCTACTTCTTTACATTTTTGTCTTAAAATTAAAAACAAATTTGAATATGTTTGACTTGATTTGTCCGGCAGCAAACAAAAAACAAGAGGTACGTAATAGCCGTTTTTAAAACCATGAATGGTAAACATTTGGCAAAAAAAAGTTGAACAGTATTTAAAAGTCCCATCCATCAAAATACAATCCGAATTACATAAAAAATTAAGGTTGGAAAAACAGGAGAACACAATAATTTTAAATACCTGGTCTGCTGTTAATAGAAATTCCTCTTCTCGGTTCGTTCGTAATTGTAATTCACGAACACTATTAAATACTTCTTCCTGATTTTTAGGCAATAGTGTAAGTGCATCAACATCCTTCCCCTAATCCCCTAAATATCGATCAAAACAATCAAGATTTCTTCAAAATATTTAACTCAAGAAATCTTTGAAACCTTTCAGAAATATACATAATTCTATGGGCCTCCGATTTTGTCTATTATAAACCCTAATGACTCTAATAGGACTAAACTAAATGGTTGCGGCACAGTTCGAACATTTCAGTAATCCTCAAATTGATACAAGTCAGGTAAAATTTTATTTTGTGGCAGAGTTCGGACATGCCCGTTTATTCATAATATTTTTTATTTGTATTACTCCTATATGTAGTGTTTGGGGAATTTTTCTCAGAAATTTTAAATGGCAAGTGGCCTACTGTAATCGGCTTAATACGATTACACCTATTTACAGATTATTCGATTATTTAGAGGGATTTTCCAAACAACCCAGTTTTCTTAGAAACATTATCGGGAATATTATTTTAAAAGAAAGTAGGTACATTAAATCAGTACTTAGTATTAGTTCTTTGAGTAAAGTTGTATGACGTTGTATGGTTGTCATAATATTGTAAACAGTTGGAATATATTTAAAACATTTGTTGAATGTTAATTGTGCAAGTACCAAACAATGTCGATAAGCCAAGGACCATCTAAACGACCAAAAACAGGTCCATTATCTTTAAATGAAAAAACTCTGATATTGAATTGTTATATATCATTGAAAAACAAAGATCCAAGTGCAAGTGTTGATGATATTGTGGAATTAACGGCTGCTATGTTGTGTGTTGCTAAATCAACAATTTATAGATTACTAAAAGAAAGCAAGAATGGAACTCTTCAACCCCCTAAAACTCCTTCAGGCCGAAAACCAATTGAGATCGATGAGTCATTAAAACAAAGACTAAGGCGTAAAGTCCATGGATTTTACTTACGAAAGGAAATTCCAACACTTGACAAAATTATGACATCAGTGCAAGAAGATACGGACTATCCAAAATTCTCCAGAATGACATTATGCAAACTTTTGGAAGATGTGGGTTTCAGATATACAAAACATAATAGAAAATCTCTCTTGATAGATAAACCGGAAATAGTTTTTTGGAGAAGAGACTATTTAAGAAGCATTCGACATGCCAGAGAACAAAATTTGAAAATCTTCTACTTAGACGAAACATGGATAAATGCTGGATATACAGTTTCCAAATCTTGGCAAGATGAAAACATTAAAAGCGGAAGGCAGGCATTCGTGGAAGGTTTGTCGTTAGGTTTGCAGCCACCATCTGGAAAAGGAAAAAGACTTATCATTGTCCATGTTGGAAGTTCTGAAGGTTTTGTTGATGGTGGATTATTAACTTTTATTTCAAAACGCACGGGGGACTATCACGAAGATATGAATGGGGATGTCTTCGAGGAATGGTTTGTTCAAATGTTGGATCTGATTCCAAAAGGGGCTGTTATTGTTATGGACAACGCAAGTTACCATTCACGGTTACGAGAAGCATTGCCCACAAGTCGTTGGCGTAAATCAGAGCTTTTGGAGTGGCTTATTTCGAAAAATATTAAGTTTCCAAAAGATCCACTAAGGAAAGAACTTTACAGAATTGCAAAAATGAACAAGAATAAATACAAAACCTACATTGTAGAAGAAACGGCTTCTTCTCGTGGCATATCAGTTCTTCGACTTCCCCCTTATCATTGTGAACTTAATCCCATAGAATTAATATGGGCTCAGGTAAAGGGGGATGTTGTGAAATTGTTTGAGAGTGCTGTAAGTCATGTGAGTAAGGAAAATTGGACAAACTGTATCGAGCATGTCATCAAAGTAGAGGCAAATATGTGGAAAATTGACAATATTTGTGATGATTTAATCGACCCTATTATTATTAATGTCAACAACGATTCTTCCTCTTCCGAGTCGGATATAGAATAAAATGTAAGTAATAAATGTATTCCAATAATTGTTTCTTTTCATTTTTTATTATATTATAATTTAAAACGTATTTTTTCCCAAAATACACACCACTGCATTGCGTTATTGCTTATCTGCTAATCCTTTAACAATGAATAAACCCTAAACTTTGCTACAACTGAAACAAATACGGTGTCGATCTACCTGGTTTTTAGATTTACGGAAGAAATATAATTTAAAGTAAGAGATTTATCAAAAATTTCATGGTGCTCCCTGTAAAGGTTTCGCATACTTAATTAGGGTTTATTACTCCTCGTACTTTTTGTACATACTATAAACGCCAACAAATAATTCGGTAAGTCTTAGGTAGGGGTCAGCATACCCACTCTCCTCAGCAATCTAGGACATTGATCAGACAAAAAAATTGTGGAGCGGGTGAAATTTTGATCAACAATCAACCGATCATATCATTATAAACGCTATTTACATATTCACTCAGGTTACGATATGCCTCTCAATTTCATATTTTTGTCTGATCAATGCCCTAGATTGATGAGGAGAGTGGCGTGTTGACTGGTACCTAAGACCTACCGAATTATTTGTTAGCGTTTAGTACATTATACACATCTTTATTATATTTTTTTCAATAAGACCGTTTAACTTAAAAAAATTTTTTACTTACTTTATTTTCTAGTTTTTAATTCATTACTTATATAACATATTGTTCCCGCGAGTAATGTACATTATAACTGTCGACCCCCACAGGTCCAATAGGGGCAAGGCTTTTCTATACAACAAGATGTACCCAAGGCTTGAGGGGAAAACACCAACGACATATAATTTTTATCCACCCTAATGCCACAAAGTCCTCGGCAAGGTTTAACCTTTTACCTCATCTTGGGTGGTGTACCGATAACGACGTATTAATTTTAGGCACCCTACGCCACACAGTCCTCGACACGATACGAAATCTTTACTTAGTTTTGATTAGATGCCTAGAATTCAGTTTTAATGTAAGTATAGACTGCCTAAACTTTATGATCCGCCATATATTGTATTCTGCTTGTAAAGCCTTTTCATTTGATATTCATTACCCATATTGAAATAAATAGGCATTTTGTGCCGTCGGTCACGTTAGATGAGAGTTAGAGAGGTGAAATTTCTTGTAGTGTACGATTTGATGCCCATATTGAGGGAGTTGTGAAAAAATATGTAATCTGTCATTATGTGGCGGCGACCATCTTGAATTTACAATGATAATGAATATATTAAATTGTGTACCAACTATCAGATCAATCTGTCAATTATTAAACATGACCCAAACTAAAAACAACCATGGCAAGCTAAATAAAACCATTTAAAAACGTTTTGAATATCGCTGATCCCAAAATTTTATGGTATCCGTAGTGTTTAATGTTTAATGAATAGATATTTGAATACGTACTACATAATTTTAAAATAATGGATTAGATGCCAGTCACTTAATATTCTAATTTCCTTACCTAATTTTATTTGTTTCTTCAGGAAATCTTCAAATCAATCAAACGAATGGTATTTTCAATTAAGTGTTAAATATACTTTATAATCTTATGATTCTATTTTTCCAGGTTTTCTTAATTAGGAATCCTACTCCGCTTGTTCTTCCTGTTGGTGTTCCTTGGTGGTATAGAAGATTCCCTGATTCAAGTTCTATGAGTTCTTCATTTTTTCGTCTTACTTCGCTAATGCCCATGATATCCCACTTTATTTTTGCTGCCTCTGTTTCCAGTTCCATAATCCTAGCTTGATTAGAGAGTGTACGGCAGTTATAAGTTGCTAGGTGTAATGTAGTCAATGGGTAGTGGTTTAGACTCCGCAGATTCTTAGCACCCTCTGCCCTCGTGGCTGGTTCCCAGGATCTACCCCTCCTAGGGCCCTTCGGGCTTACGGAGAATGAGGGCCTTGTCTGTCATGCTGGGGTTGTGAGGCGTACCTTACCACGCTGCCTCAATGCGGGTTGGCAAGGGGCGAGGGATGTCGTCCGCCAGTTTTCGCCATTTACTGACGGACCCTGTACCCCCAGATTTTTAGTGGAACTTTTTATTTATGAAAAAGCCCTTACTAGAGTGAGATTCGAACCCCCGTCCTTCAGGTCAAGAAAACCCAATTTCCGGCGCTCTAACGCACTCCGCCATCTGGGGGTAAACAAGCACCTCAGACAGAGTAGCCAGCATAACACTAAGACTCTCCAAAAGATATACTATCCAGATTATTCAGGTATACGCCCCAACAATCAGCCATAGTGACGACGAAATAGAAGAATTCTATAATGAAATAACCCAAGCGCTCAGCAACGACAATAGTCACTTCAAATACATAATGGGAGACTTTAATGCCAAAGTAGGACACAGGAAAGACCAAGAAAATGGAATGGGGAAATATGGATTTGGAGAAAGGAATGAAAGAGGAGAGAGATTAATACAGTTCGCACACTTTCAGAACATGTATGTGGCAAACTCCTTCTTCAAGAAGAACCCTAACAGGAAATGGACGTGGGAAGGCCCCGGTGCAACTATCAGAAACGAAATAGACTTTATCCTCACCAATAAAATTAACACAGTAAAAGATCTAAGCACGCTCAACAAGTTCACTACAGGAAGCGACCATCGACTAATTAGAGCTCGACTGGTCTTAGATATAAAACTAGAAAGGTCAAGACTAATCAAAACCAACACAACGAAAAACATAAACAACGAAAGGCTGAGAGAGAACTCTCACCAATATGAAGCACTACTAGAAGAAAGACTACAAAAAGTGGAATATAACAACCCTGAACTGATGGACACAATTCGAAACTGCGCCGTAGAAGTGGGAGGTCTGCAACAACGAGGTGAACACAAAAAACTAACTCCGGAAACAAAAGCACTATTACAAAAACGAAGAGAAATGAAAAAGACAACAAACATTCAAAGAATTGAATACACCGAACTGTGCAAGACGATACGAAAGAAAATCGCAGAAGATATCAGGAATTACAACGAGAAACTGGTACAAACAACAATAGAAAACCGTAAAAGCTACAAAAATGCAAAAAGGGCACTAATAATAGGGAAAAGACAGATAGTTGCATTAACTGATGGAAACACAAGAACCACAGACAGGAATGAAATAATAGACCTAGTAGCCAAATTCTATGGAGACCTATACAAGGCCCCTGAAAATTTGGAAGAAATAATAGAACACTCAGAAGATGCCATACCAGAAGTTTTGGTGGGGGAAGTAGAAATGGCACTGAAAAGCATGAAAAATGGCAAAGCAGCGGGAAATGACGGCATCACGACCGAAATACTCAAATATGCAGGGGCTAAAACATGGAAGTACCTTGCCAAACTATACACGAACTGTCTGATGTCCAGGAGCATACCTAAAGAGTGGAACAGCGCCCTTATAGTGTTGATCCACAAGAAAGGCAGCAAAGAAGACATTAAGAACTACAGACCAATAAGTCTACTACCAGTGACGTACAAGGTATTCACAAAGATCATTCACAACAGAATACAAAAGACACTAGACTCGGCCCAACCACGAGAACAGGCTGGATTCCGCAAAGGCTTCAGTACAATAGATCACATCCATACCCTCAAAGAGGTTATCAGTCGAACCAAAGAATACAACCAACCACTAGCACTAGCCTTCATCGACTTTGAGAAAGCATTCGACTCTATATATCCCAGAGCAGTAATAAATGCCCTAACAGAACAAGGGGTCGACAAGCCATATATTGAGACCCTAGCAAATATATATAGGAAAGCCAAAGCGAGAGTTAGGATATATGAGGGCACACCAGAATTCCCCACCAGCAGAGGAGTTAGACAAGGAGACGCAATATCACCAAAGTTATTTACAGCAACACTAGAAAGCATCTTCAGAAAACTGGGCTGGAACAACACAGGTCTGAATATAGATGGAGAATACTTGAACCATCTAAGATTCGCTGATGACATCATCCTGATAGCGAGTAACCCTGGCGAAATGCAACAACAAATAAATGAATTGAATGCAGCAAGCAACGAAGTAGGCCTTAAAATAAATCTGAGTAAGACCAAGATAATGTATAACGAACTGATAAACGCACAAGAAATAACAATTAATGACACTGCCCTGGAAATAGTAGAGGAATACATATACCTGGGTCAACTAATACACATATCAGGCTCTCTACTTCCAGAAATAAACAGAAGAATCAAATTAGCATGGAGAACATTTGGACAGAACTCTATCATCTTCAAGTCTAGAATGTCACTCCGTTTGAAAAAGAAAGCGTTTGATCAGTGCGTACTACCAGTATGAACATACGGCTGTGAAACCTGGACCCTGAAAACTGATATCATTAGAAAACTCCAGGTAACGCAGAGGTCTATGGAACGATGCATGCTTGGAATAACAAGGAGAGATAGAAAAAGGCTTGATTGGATCAGACAAAAGACCCAAGTGATAGATGTCATAAATAGAATCAGATCCCTGAAGTGGCAATGGGCGGGGCATCTCGCTAGAAGGACAGACGATAGATGGACCACAAAGATAACGCAATGGTATCCCCGAGGCGTGAAAAGACCAAGAAGACGCCCCAACTTAAGATGGGACTACGACATAAAGAAACTCGCAGGATCAACTTTGGGTCGCATAGCTAGCAATAGACAACAATGGGCCTACATGGAAGTGAAATATATAAATATGTAAAGGGAGGCTACACCATAACAAAATGGTTGAATAAGCTGCATATGATGATGATGATACTTTATAATCTAAAATGAATGTGCTTTGGGATTTCTTATGAACAGGCTCAATAACATAGGTCTGCAAAATAAGTTTTGTAGTTGTTCTTGAAAAGCTAGAAGTAGTCTTTCTATGCATAATCCGAATACAGCCTAAGAACTGCAGTGCTAATAATATTTTTTCATATTATTAAGGATTAGGTTACATGGTTAATAAATTTCTCCCAAATACATGATGATCTCAAAATAGGAATCCTAATCCTTTTTTTGAAAATTTAAAAAACCTCCTTTTATTGTATTTTCAATAATTTTAGTATTTCATGGATTTCGTTGCAGCCTAGGAAAAATACTATTTTTGTATTGTCTTAATAAGCTGTATCGTCCATCCTATCCTGTCTTACGTATTTGTGGGCTTTTGGTATGTAGGCTTGGGGTTTCATAAAAACTAGAGTAGGTACAAAATTTCAAGAGCTAATACATGGTTATGACATAACTCGTAAATTCAAATTATCATAACTTGATGAAGATAAATCATATATTAACACTGGGATTCTTTTAATAAAGATTGGGAGTAGTACCAAATGATGTAACCGTGATAATACTCAAAAAATTCTTCTATACCTAACCTCTAAAGGTCTCCGCGATTTTAGCACCTTATATGTGGAATTTCGATTGACCAATTATACCATCGAAAAGGTCAGAAAATGTAAGTTGGAATTACTGCAACCGTTGGTAATATTCATACTGAGCACACTATTTACTATCCCTACACCAACATTCACTATAACACTATCTGACGCACGTTTCGATAACCGAGTTATCGTTTTCGAAGACCGAAGGTTTATCGTCGGTCTCTGAGATAAAGATTTGTGGTATAGTGTTATAGTGAATGTTGGTTTAGTGGTAGTAAATAGTGTATTCAGTATGGTCATACAAAGTCAATTGGTTCTATTAATTGGCCAGTGATAGAACTTTTTTCATCATGAAACTTTTTCAAAATCAATCAAAATTTTAGCACCTAGTTTCACACAAATACAAAAAGTAATGCTGTATTCGATAGATAATGGTGTACTAACGAAATTGGAGAGCTTAAATGTAAGTGCTAGGACCTCCAAACAATATCAGAGTAGTAAACGTAAGAATTACGAGTTGCCACCATAAACCAAAAGAAGTAGGGACATTATTTTTCTTTTATTCCCTATTGTAAATAACTTAAAAAATGCAAACAATAAAAAACATTTAGAAATCTTCTCTAAATAAAAGTATTGATTTATGTATTTAATTAAATAATTCGTTCTCCATAAGGTCAGTAAATTTGACACCCCCCCCCCCTCCCAATATATATTTTCAAAAATACACATTTTTTGTCGTTGCGCACTCCCAATGCACCAATATGTGCAATGCTTTTCTTTGCACCACATTCCCCGAGAGACTACAGCTGTTTGTATATGGAGTCGAATTTTAAAATTTTGTACTTTGCACCATCAAACGTTTACAATGCAACATTGGGCATATCCGAACTCTGCCACAAAATAAAATTTTACCTGACTTGTATCAATTTGAGGATTACTGAAATGTTCGAACTGTGCCGCAACCATTTAGTTTAATCCTATTAGAGTCATTAGGGTTTATAATAGATAAAATCGGAGGCCCATAGAATTATGTATATTTCTGAAAGGTTTCAAAGATTTCTTGTATTAAATATTTTGAAGAAATCTTGATTGTTTTGATCGATATTTAGGGGATTAGGGGAAGGATGTTGATGCACTTACACTATATAAGAGTTATAGTAGTATTCAGTTACTTCATATCGATCTACAGAAGTTAAGAGTGTAGTACACATAGCAAACAGTGACCAAAATGGAGAACAAAGCATCTACAATGTATAGTGAAAGAGGAAATAAATTAATAGTGTTGAACAGTTATAAATTTTCGAAAACTAATACTAGCAAATGTGGAAACATTATATGGAAGTGCTGTAACGCAAAATGTCCAGTTAGAGTGTACTCCCACGTTTCTGATGAAGAAACAATCACAGAAGTCAAAGGAGAACACAATCATACTATGGAAACGAACCTATCAAGAAAAGCAGTGAGTAACAGCATTAAAAGGAAAGCGACTGAAGATCCCACTGAGAAACCCTCCAAACTAATTCGGCAAGAATTGGTGTCAAATAATTTCGCGGAGGATATCAACACCGAAGATATTGACCGAATAAGGAGAGAAGAAAAATGTTACCCCTATTGCCTAAAAATCAGGAAGAAGTATTTAATAGTGTTCGTGAATTACAATTACGAGCGAACCGAGAAGAGGAATTTCTATTAACAGCAGACCAGGTATTTAAAATTATTGTGTTCTCCTGTTTTTCCAACCTTAATTTTTTATGTAATTCGGATTGTATTTTGATGGATGGGACTTTTAAATACTGTTCAATTTTTGTTACCAAATGTTTACCATTCATGGTTTTAAAAACGGCTTTTACGTACCTCTTGTTTTTTGTTTGCTGCCGGACAAATCAAGTCAAATATATTCAAATTTGTTTTTAATTTTAAGACAAAAATGTAAAGAAGTAGGCTTAAATTTTCAACCTAAAGAAGTCGTAGTAGATTTTGAACTAAGCATTCATAACGCTATATATGAATGTTTTGGCAGAGATCAAATTCTTTTTGGTTGTAAATCTCATCTCTGTCAAGCTTGGTTTCGTAAGATTCAGGAGTTTCATTTGGTACAAGAGTACAGACAGAAAGGTTCTGTAATTGGCGAATACTTAAAAGTACATTTCGGTATTATGTATCTTAGTCCTGAGGAAGTTGTAGAATTTTTTTATAATGAACTACATTTTTTGCTTCCGAATGACGAAAGAGTCATAGACTTCCGCAATTATGTCAATAAAACATATATAACGCAAAATTCGATATTTCCACCACTTATTTAGGCAAATAATGCATCCTTTTTTAAGAGAACAACGAATTCTTGTGAGAGTTTTCATTCGCATTTCGGTGCTTCTTTTTACAAAGCACATCTAAACATTGTTCAATTTACTAGTGTGTTATTGGATTTACAAACGGAGGTATACGCGAAAATTCGTTCGGCAAACCAAAGCCAGAAAAAAACCAAAAAAACTATTAATGTTAAAATTAATTTCATTAATGATCATTTGGATCAATATAGGAAAAATGTTATTTCTCGCTTTATGTTTGTGAAAACGGTTGCATGTAAAAATCTTCCACACGTTTAATTTTTTGTTTTTTTTATATTGAATATATTTTATTGTAATGTAGATGTAATGTAGATGTAATTTTTTAGAAGTGGCAAATATACGTTGAAAATATATGTATGTTATTAATATTTTCTTATATTGAATTTGAGTACCTAAAGTTCAAGGTAAATTGTTAAATCGGATTAGGCTATTAGACCCCTACTGGTTTGGTAGTTAATCTCCAAAATTTTATACACTGGCAGAGTTCGAACAACCCGTAATGACTACCTGCATTTTGTGGCAGAGTTCGGATACTCCGGCACCATTATGCCCCATCAAAAACCTTTTGTACCTCTCCCCTCAGTTAGTAGTATCGCATTACTGAGAGTAAAGTTGACTAGATTCTAGAGACACCAATTCTACTTTGGCTTTCGAGCTTCCGAATAGTTCCGAATGCGCAGTGAGCTCTTCCGATAACGGTTGGGTTGGGAAACCGTGGTTTGGTTAGGTATTTATTTGTTTTTTCCAGTTTATGGTTCTGTGTTAAGGTTAAGTCCAGTTCAGTTTATGTTATTATCGAATCTTGGAGTTTTTGCTGAAAATGGCTGTGGCTTGTGAAACATGTGAAACCAAATTTAGCAAGCAAAGTAATTTTAAGAATGCTTATTAAAAAAGTCCACCCTGGTAAGTAGTTTACTTTTAGTAAATAAGTTTATAGGTTATTTTTTATGTTTAGATTTTTGATTTTCAATGATCTTATAATTTAATTATGTGCCTAAAAACTTATTTTCAGATAAGTTAACTAAATTAGCTCCATACAGAACTTACAAGCAAGCAGCATTCTGCAATGGATGCAATAAGAGTTTTGTGAAGTATTCAAATTTAGTTCAGCATGTAAAGCGATTCCATCCAGGTATGAGTTTATTATTTTTATGTTTAACAGTTTAACTCTTGCGTTTATAAACCCATTAACTGAACTTTTCAACTATTTCAGATAAAGAACAAGATTTGATAAAACCCAAGAAGTATACTTATGAGTGTGACAAATGTAAAAAACATTTCAGTCATCTGAAAAATTTAAGAAATCACAAAAATCCCCACCAAGAAAATTGTTCCTTCAGGCAAAAAAGTTTAAAGTGCAGTATTTGTGGGTTCACAGACTTCTCCAAGGATCAGTTATATAAACATCTTCAAAACATTCATGATATAACTATTACAAAAAAATTCATGGAATTTGATAACATAGATGCCTTTGCCATTTGGAAAGCACAGGAAGAAAAGGCAACTTGTTCTTTCTTTATCAGTGAACATGGATGGTATAGCACTGAGAAGTATAACATATTGAAATACGTTCGTCATCGATCTGGATATTATTAGATTAAAGGAAAGGGTGTGAGGCATATAAAGACACAAGGAACAAAAAAACTAGATGGACTTTGTCCTGTTGGAATAAAACTTACAGTATGTCATTTATCAGGAATGTGCAGTGCAGAATACACCAATACACACGCAGGACACACATCTGACAATTTGGGACATTTAACTTTATCAAAAAAAGAAAGAGAGCATTTTGCTATGAAAATTGCATCCAAAATACCCTTGTAAGCAATTTTGGATGAGGTTAGGGATTCCATTTGCAAATCAGATCTGGATCGAACTCATCTATTAACAAAGAAGGATTTGAACAATGAGGCTGCAAGACATACAAACGATGCCGTCAGCATAGAATCCTGGGTGAAAGAGGTCGAAAATAGTGAATGTGCATTGTTCTATAAAGGACATTTCCTTATCAGAATATCAAAATTTGAGGACAGTACCTTTAGTAAAGAAGAAGAAGAACAGAAAATACTCGCCGCTACTTCGCAAAATATGCTAAAACCAGAAGAAAATCTGCATAGTGAGAAAGAAAAGTTGAAAATGGAGCTAATCTATAGTGTAGATAGCATTTCCACCTGAGAGGAAATCTCAGCATTTAAGAAACTTGTAGTTTCAATTAAGCCAACGTTACATGCAATACGGTTGCAAAAGAGTCGGGATCAGCAACAGACAATGGTCACAAGCTATAAAGTACACCACAACAAAAATATCACAGAGCAGAGACGTCTTTATAAAACAAAGAAAAATGCCAAGAAACAAACCATGGGCTTATCAAATCCGAATTCAGAAGAGATCAATCAAATTGCATTAAATTTTCTACATACCGCTTAGTTATATGTCGTATATTCACTAATTTTCATAATTTATTTTTTACAATAAATTTTTTAATGAATTTTTGGCGCTAATTTATTTTGTAGCATACCTATTTTGATGTATAAAGGGTGATATTTGTACTTAAATCAAAAATTAAGATTTAAGAAATTTCAAGTAAAAAAACTTAAAATGTCTGCAGAAACCAGCTATATTATATTGAAACTTATCATCATAACAGGCATAATAAATAATTTACTTTTGTACCTAACTCGCTCCACTCTCTATAACATTATTCATGGTATAACTATAGATTAATTTCATCACGATCAACTGTAAAATAAAAAAATATGCCTGAGAATTTCATTCACCTGTCAAACTTCATATTTTAACAATTAAATACCATAATTTTTATTGTGTGTTACCATGTTTATTCTATTGCAGAAAAAATTATGATAATTTTTTGACATATTGTTTTTAACAACAAAATAAACTTACAATATTATACTAGCTGCTTTTCTGTGACAATGATAAAAAACGTTCACCTATACGGAGTAAAGCAAAATCAGTTCATGAAAATCTCCTTCGAATATAACGCGGGCATTGATAATTATCGGTAATTTTAGGCAAATATGCCTTCATGCAATTTAGAGCAAGCAAGCAGTGAACGTATTCTTTTGAGGAGTTGAAAGTATAGCTTCCTTGCTACCGATTAAACATGATCTACATCTATACCAAACTTAACGGTTTTGGAGATATTTCAGTTTCAATTTTAATTTTCGAGAAATTCACTACTTTGAGAATCAAATATTTAAAATTAACGAAAGTAATAAGAGCTCCTTTAAATGTCGCTTATTAAATTATAATCTGACACACTTGCACAATTAAAACAGTCAAAATTATATCAAATACTCACTTTAACCATAAACAGTTAAGTTTGGTATAGATGTAATCATGTAACTCATGTTTAATCGGTAGCAAGGAAGCTATACTTTCACCTCCTCAAAGTAATACGTCTACTTACCAGTCACCCGTATACCTATTTCGAATTAACGCGGCAATACACTGCGCATGCGGAAGCCCGAAAGCCAAAGTAGAATTGGTGTCTCTAGAATCTAGTGTAAAGTTGCCCCCCCCATGACAATTTGCAAAAAAAGATATACTAGAGCGGAATCCACTTCAAATGCACTCAGATGCACCGCCAACAAAATCAAAATCCCCCTCCCCTACTTAGTTAAACCTCAATATATAGAGTAAATGATAATTTTCACAAATAAATGCCGGCGGAATCCACTTCAAATGCACTCATATGCACCACCGACCAAATCTCTTCTCCTCATAATTATTTAAACCTCATTATACAAAGTAAAGTTGCCCCCCCCCCCCAATAACAATTTCCGAATAAAGTATAGGGCACTTCTAATGCTCCCATCAAAAACAAAATCCCGCTTCCTCTAGCTAGTTTAACTTCAATGACGATTTGTCGTTTTTATATGGTTCTATAAAAGACAAGCCCTTATAATTTTTTCTCATTTTGATATGATTTTCAAAATCGAACGGATCGAAAGTGCAAATTTTGTATGTGTTGTTCAGTTTTCAGTGTTGCGTAAAGCATTCGTCAGATCTGCGCTTGTTAGTGTATTTTTTCCGTACTATCCTATTACACTTATTTTGAGAGCGATTCACATGAAGGGCATCAATGTTGGGGCCGGGGAGATGATTATCTCAAAATAATCTTACGTTTGCTGACGAATGCTTTACACAACACCGAAAACTGAATAACACATACAGAATTTGCACTGAAATTGACTGTCTCGACCCTTACTTCGTGGAATATGCTCATATTAGTGTTTTTAAATGAAGCTCAAGGTCTCTAGCTAATTCCACAATATAATACAAGTTATTGAAAATTCTAAAAAATTGACAATTGTTTCGATAAATCAATATCATCGTCAGAATGACAGAAGTTACATTTCATTTTATGCCTACCTGATGTTTAGTAGTTATATTTGGCTAGACCAAGAAGTAACCTAACTTGTGATTGGCTTAATATATGTTTATAGAAAAAAGAAGAAGTTGTGATATTACAAATATTGAAGCTTAGATATTATTAGCCCTATGGTGATATCCTGGATATCATTTTTCCAATTAAGATCAGTATAACTGTGCAATGATATAGAAAACCAGGAAAACTATATCTGCTGATCTTTACAATTATCACTTGAGAAGACAGTTTATTAGTGGAGAATTCCCTAGATTTAACTGTTCATTGACAACTTCATATTGTGGGTTTCTTAAATGTCTTCTAATTTCCAGTTCTTCAAGGAAATCCAGTTCTTGTTTCTTTTCACAAATATGTAGTACTTCTAGTTTTGTGTTAGGTGTCAATGAATGATTGGTGTCAAGTAGATGTTTTGCGTAGTGGGATTTATCTGGTTGTTTTAATCTGTATGCTCGTAAGTGCTCACTGTATCGTATTTCAAAATTCCTTAGGGTCTGACCCAAATAGATAGCATTACATTCTGGACATTTGAGTTTATATATACCTGACTTCTTTAATAGTTGTATTTTTGTTTTCACATTTAACAATTTTGTACTAACGTTACTTTCTGTTTTAAAAGAAATTGTTGTATTCGTTGCTGAAGATATTATCTTTGAAATATTATTAGAAATATTTCCTGCATATGTGATGGTTTTATAAGTTTTAATTTCATCAGCTTGTTTAGGATATATAAGTTGTAATGCCACTTTTTCCTCTTTTTTACTAAGTAGCTTATTTATCATATCTAATCGATAACCGTTAGATGTTGCTATTTGTCTAATTGTATTAATCTCTCTATCAAAATTACATTTGTTCATAGGAACTGAAAAAGCTCTATGTATCATTGAATTATATGCTGCTAGTCTGTGTGACACAGGGTGGTTAGAATTGAATGGAATTGTTACATCAGTTTGTGTTGGTTTTCGGTAAATTGAATAATCAAGTACATTATTAACTCTTTGAATTTTTAAATCAAGAAAATTGATTGAGCAATTTTTTTCAATTTCTAATGTGAATTTAATTTTCGGGTGTAAATTATTGATGTGGTTGAAAAATACATCTAATTGTCGTTCACTACCCATAAAACAAGCTAATATGTCATCTACATATCTATACCAAAATAAAATATTTTTCGAAATATTACTTTCAAAGATCTTTCTTTCTAAATTGTCCATAAAAATGTTTACTAAAATAGGTGATATAGGGCTTCCCATTGCTAAACCTTCATTTTGAATATATATCTTATTGTCAAAAGAGAAATAATTCTGATTAATGCATACATCAAATAAATTAAGTATATCTGATATTATTCCTGGATTAATATTTTTATCTTCTATTAATTTTCTTACAAGTATTAGACATTCTTTAGGAGGAATTTTAGTAAACATGTTAGTTACATCGAACGATATGAGTTTATAGTTATCTTGTAAGTGGATTGCTCTCAACTTTTTGATTAGTTCTATTGAATTTCTAAGTGAGTACTGAGATTCATGTCCAGAATGTAATGCTGTCTATTTGGGTCAGACACTTAGGAATTTTGAAATACGATACAGTGAGCACTTACGAGCATACAGATTAAAACAACCAGATAAATCCCACTACGCAAAACATCTACTTGACACCAATCATTCATTGACACCTAACACAAAACTAGAAGTACTACATATTTGTGAAAAGAAACAAGAACTGGATTTCCTTGAAGAACTGGAAATTAGAAGACATTTAAGAAACCCACAATATGAAGTTGTCAATGAACAGTTAAATCTAGGGAATTCTCCACTAATAAACTGTCTTCTTAAGTGATAATTGTAAAGATCAGCAGATATAGTTTTCCTGGTTTTCTATATCATTGCACAGTTATACTGATCTTAATTGGAAAAATGATATCCAGGATATCACCATAGGGCTAATAATATCTAAGCTTCAATATTTGTAATATCACATCTTCTTCTTTTTTGTATAAACATATATTAAGCCAATCACAAGTTAGGTTACTTCTTGGTCTAGCCAAATATAACTACTAAACATCAGGTAGGCATAAAATGAAAAGTAACTTCTGTCATTCTGACGATGATATTGATTTATCGAAACAATTGTCAATTTTTTAGAATTTTCAATAACTTGTATTATATTGTGGAATTAACTAGAGACCTTGAGCTTCATTTAAAAACACTAATATGAGCATATTCCACGAAGTAAGGGTCGAGACAGTCAATTTCAGTGCAAATTCTGTATGTGTTATTCAGTTTTCGGTGTTGTGTAAAGCATTCGTCAGCAAACGTAAGATTATTTTGAGATAATCATCTCCCCGGCCCCAACATTGATGCCCTTCATGTGAATCGCTCTCAAAATAAGTGTAATAGGATAGTACGGAAAAAATACACTAACAAGCGCAGATCTGACGAATGCTTTACGCAACACTGAAAACTGAACAACACATACAAAATTTGCACTTTCGATCCGTTCGATTTTGAAAATCATATCAAAATGAGAAAAAATTATAAGGGCTTGTCTTTTATAGAACCATATAAAAAACGACAAATCGTCATTGAAGTTAAACTAGCTAGAGGAAGCGGGATTTTGTTTTTGATGGGAGCATTAGAAGTGCCCTATACTTTTTTCGGAAATTGTTATTGGAGGGGGGGGGGGGTATTATATTGTGGAATTAACTAGAGACCTTGAGTTTCATTTACAAACACTAATATAACATTATTTCTGTGGGTCATCTGTGACAGTTCTTAGGGCATACATAAATTTTTATTCTCACATCGAAATTACTGTAATTGTTATTATTTTTGTCATACATGTCTGGTTACATTTTGTACAAATAGAATTATTTACAATAGCGAATGAAAGAGAAATCACTTCTTTTGGTTTATGGTGGCAATTCGTAATTCTTAGGGGTCCCAATGCGTGCGTCCACAATTATCTACGCAATTTAATTATTTTTTTGAAATAAAATTGAGATGGCCAATAATTTATTTTAGCTAACCAATTATCAGTAGATCCATCGAATACAGTTAGTTACATATTACGTTTTGTATTTGTGAGATATGAGGTGAAAATTTTTTTAATTGACTGAAAATTTTGATACTCAATAAAAACATTTCCATCACTGACCAATTAATCGAACCAACTGACCTGTTAAGACCATTTTCTAACCTTTGAGATGGTATAATTGGCCAATCGACATTCCACACATATATGCTAAGGTCGCGAAGTAGACAGAAGTAGTTAAAAACGCAGAACATGACATAATGTCTCCAAATCCTGACTTGAAGGGCCAATTTTGATCTTAGAATCGGATAATATGCAAAAAATTTGGTATTCAAAAACAAAACCATGTTCACGATTGAACTAATTTGACTTACATTTGTATAAATAGACGGGCGACATTATGTCAAGCCCAACTTGCTTTCTTTTATATAATAAAGTAGAACTGAACAAATTCAGTCAACAGTATTTTAGCATATCATACACTGGTAAACATTTTGCACCTCTTAAAACAATTTCTAAACAGACTAGTTTTAAATATTAGCGCATGAAGGAGAAAAATAAAATAGAAGGAAAGCCAATTCGTATTTTATACGTCTCGAGGTTAATAGCATATTTAGAATTTCTTCTCGTGCACATTTTAACAATTCATAGAATACATATCAAGAATGTTTGGAACAAAAAAAGGTCAACTAGATAATAATAACTTATTCAAACAAAATCTATTATATTATAGCTAGTCGTCGGCTACAACGGCTAATTTAGGTTAAGGTTTAACTACATTCAACTAATGGAAGTAGTAAAATTCATAAAATTAATCTTGACTTGATTCACAAATACAAATCAAACATACTTTTCATATAATGTCAATCACACAAAACTATTAATCTAATAACAAATAACTAGTCAGTTACACAACTTTAATGAATGTAATAACTTACCGATTTCATCTTTGAATCGTTAAACAAAAAGAACGATAATGGTTTATAGAACTGTCAAAAACCGCAACTATACGAGAGGTTTATGTGTTGTTTTGTACTGAAATCAAGAAACAAGTGAAAGTCTCACTTGATGTTGCACATGTCTCGCTAGAACGGTTCTCCAAATAATTAATGAGCATAATTACGAGGGATAACACTAAAAATAATTTACGTAAGATTGAATATTTATTTTTATTGATCACATTAATTGAGTATATTTGAAAAGGAAATAAAGTGAAATGTGTTAATTTTTTTAATGTTTTCGGCTTCAACTGCTAAGGATTATTAGCGTCGTGTTCTGAGTAGGTTTTGTTATTATTTTCCGGCGTCACAAAGAAACCGCAGTGATCATTGGAACCCTACAGTAAATCGCCGCATGCAGATTCACAACTTGGCTTTTTGATAATAATCTTTAATTAAATAATAAAATATTGGTGAATATTTCTGCCTTAGGTGGAAATCTAACCCGAATATCTGGATGCAAACTTCAAAATACCAAAAACAAAAAAAATATTTAACAATGAATAACTTAATAAAATGAAATACATGTTGCATGTACGTGATGTGATTCATATAAACAATTCCAACGCATAAATCCTCACATGCCTAGGAGATCACTATATCTACCAAGTAGTATTTTATTTCTTAACTTGAACCAGCTGATGTATCTGTATCTGTAAAGATTTGAAGGGTGGGTGGCCCCCCAGCACTTAGGCCACAATTGGCCCATTGTGCATCTTTTTGAGGTTCAAAACTTCCTTCTAGCTCGTCATCCAGCCTACTTCCTTGAAGTAGGCGATAACGTCGCCTGAATTAAGTTCCCTCATATTGGCGTATGTTAGCCTGTACTCGCCGAATACTTGAAACCTAAATTGAGAGAGTGTCTGACATTCGCAAAGAATGTGTTCGACAGTCTCATCTTCTTGTTCACATCCTCTACAAAGTGGGGTGTTAGATAAACCCAATCTGTGAAGGTGTTTTCGTAGGTGGCAGTGACCAGTCAGAATTCCCGTGGTTGTTCGTAGGTTCCGCCTGTTCATAGTCACGTATTTTTTGGCTACTTTGCTGTCTGGGTACTGTAGCAGTTCCTTGGCAAGCCTGCAGCCTTCTGCGTCGTCCCATCTGCCCTTAAACTTATTAAGGGAGTGTTCCTTTAATAGGTCGGCCGTTGCTGACGCCGATAGACCAATGAAAGTGCCAGGTCCCAAGAGTTTTTGGGAGGCTGCCTTCCTGGCTAGCGAGTCTGCAATAAGGTTTCCTTTCGATTTCTCATGGCCCTTGATCCAGCCTAAAGTGACCGTGTTGTTGTTACAGGCTTCGATTAAGACCATGTGACATTCTAGTACTAGGCCTGATGTAATACGTGGTCTGTTCAGGGCTAGTAGTGTTTGTCTACTGTCCGTAAGGATGTATATATTATTACCTGTGGTTTTCCTTTTGGTAATCTCTTTAGCAGCGATGCAGATAGCAGTGAGCTCTGTTTGAGCAACACCTACATTGCAGCCCATTGCCCATTTTATGTTTAGATCCAGGGATCTGGAAAAAATACCACATCCTGAGCCTACATTGGATTTAGACCCATCTGTGAAAATGCGGATTGCGCCTTCTTCCAATAGGTCTTGTGAGTTGTTTTTAAAGATTACCTTGTAGGGCCTGTTGAAGGCATATCGCGGTGGAATCGAGTCCGTATTGGCCTGCAGCAGAGGGATCTCCCCGAGGGCCTCATGCCACAAGTTACGTCTCAGTTTACCGGATCCTACATCAGGTTGTATACCAGTAGAGCGCAGACGTGCCATGGTCATCAAAACAACCTCCTTGATGTATATGTCAAGGGGAGTGAGACCGAGGATTACCTCCATAGCTCTTGTTGGTGTGGTTCTCATGCCTCCTGTTGTGTTGAGGCATGCTGTTCTTTGGATTTGGTCCAGTTTACGGATGACTGTCAGCTGGTTTGCCTTAGCTTCCCAGGCATTCGCACCGTACGTTAGCATAGGTCTGATGATGGCAGTGTAGATCCAGGCAGCAACCTTAGGTGACATTCCCCAGGTGGGAGTTCCATGTTAACTTATTGTCAAAGGTGACCCCTAAATATTTCACCTCTGAAGAGAAATTAAGTTTGGTATCTAGGAGCTTTGGGGCTTGATGTTTTGCAAGCTTCCTTTTTTTCGTGAAGAGGACCATCTCAGTCTTTTTTGGATTTATTGACAGCGAATGGTCTCTGCACCATTGTTCTATGATATTGAGGGCCTCCTGCATTAAAGCGCAGAGTGTCTCCTCGAATCTTCCTGTTAGCAGAATCACTAGGTCATCTGCGTATGCTATTGTGTAGTAGTTGTTATCATTGAGGTGGCTGACCAAGGAGTCTAAGACCATGTTCCATAGTAGTGGTGAGAGCACCCCTCCCTGTGGACAACCTTTTACAACTAAACCTCTGATGGTTACATCATCTACACTGATTTTGATTGCTCTTTTTGAAAGCATGTTATATATCCAGCCATTTATGGTTTGGGGGATATTCTTATTGGAAAGTGCATTTGTTATTTTAGGAAAAGTGGTTCTATCAAATGCGCCTTCTATGTCTATGAATACACCCAGGGTGGACTCCTTATTTTCCAACGATCTCTCGATGCGGCCCGCCACGAGATGAAGAGCCGAATCCGTGGATCTCCCTGGAGTGTATGCATGTTGATTTGGATGCAGTGGATTCTGTGTTATCCCCACATCTCTTATGTATCGTTCGCACAGCCTCTCTAAAGTCTTCATTGTAAACGATGTGAGGCTAATGGGTCGATATGCTTTTGGTATGGAATAGTCCATTCTTCCTGGTTTTGGTATGAACACGACTTTGACTTCTCTCCAACCTTTTGGAATATACCTCAGTGCCAGTGAGGATCTGAGGATTCCTACCAGGTGCGGCATTAGTTCATCCAGGCCCCACTGAAGTAGGGCTGGATAAATGCCGTCCGTTCCCGGAGATTTAAAGGGGGAGAAGCCGAAGATGGCCCACCTTAGTCTGTCCGCGTCGACGATCTGTCGTGATATACGCCAGTCATCGTCCGTCGGGTAGTGATTCTCCTCATCCTCCCAGGCTCATGTATCCAGCACATGATTTTACCTTATGTAACGAGGCTAATAGTTTTCACCCAACATTTTTTTTTCTAATACTCTATTTGAAAAAACTCACAATTTATTGTTTAATTTATTTATTAACAAAAATATCAATACTGTACAAAACAATTAATTCGTCGTATTAAAATACATGGTACTGCATAATTTTTTCCATACATTCACTGTATTCCAAAATTTACAATTTTTTGGTAAGGACCGCAAAATTATTGAGAATTTTCAAAATGCTTCCATAAAAACTTATATAATTACGAAACTTTTCCTTTCTTATGCCATTAGATAGAGGAAATATGCATCTCAATTTCTTACCATATTCTTCCATTTTATGTTTGTAGATAATATACGGGTATGGAGTATAAATTTTCGCAAAAAATTACCTTAAAAAATTTGTAGTAACGACGTCTATGCAATGGAAATGATGAAATTAGTGAAAATCGAAATTGGAGTGTTCATAATATTATAAAAAAATACAGCAACTTCCCATCGATAATGCAAACCGAGTAATAAAACATCAAAGTTGAACTTGTTAAAAAACAATCCGTTTCCCCTATGGATTGAAAATCCCAAAAAAATTTTAGATTCATATTTCGATGAGATTCTGTGTTTTTGATTATATTTCTAGTTGAACTTCGTCAACTGGCGTAGACATTCAACTAAATAAATAATCTTAATTTGACAAAATTAATGTCGAAATTAATAATTTATTACATACAGATTTACAAAACGGTACAAAGTTGTGAATGGTGAACTTCGGTGGTTTCAGATCGGAAGACACTTTATGTTTCGATTTGATGAATATTAAAACTAACTTTGTTATTGAATTACTGAATAAAAGAATATTTTTCTGGATCCACCGCCACTCATTCATTGCTTACTATAGGGCTCAGATAGTTGGCACAGTTTTGGAACAGCTGGCATTTCTTCGGGTTTAATATGAGCTTGGCAGCTTGAAATCGTTTGAATACATGTCGCGGGCGCATTACAGAGCCCGAATGGTATGACGTTGAACTACCATAATCCAGATCCGGTGGTAAACGTATCCATTTCAACTTGCCAATAAGCAGACTTCAGATCTAAGGTGAAAAACAGTTTGCTGCCGGCTAAAGTGTCTAGCTTATAGTCGATTCGAGGCAGAGGATAGCTGTCTTTCTTCGTCACGTTGTTAAGCTGGCGATAATCCACGTAGAATCTCGTAGTTCCATCCTTTTTCTTGACGAGCACTACTGAAGACTAGTAGATGGTTCTATTATTATCGCTTCTTCCATCTCTCGAATTCTTCTCTCAGCTTCCTCTCTCTTCGCTCGTGGTAGTTTTCGAGCTGGTAGGAATATGTATCGATACTGCAAGATAAATTATCTCATTTTCCTTTTTTCAGCTCGATTCAAGGATTGACCAGCTACTGATAACATATGTTCGAATCTGGCATTGTAATTGTTTGACGAACTATAGACGACACTGGTACGCTGGATCCAATCCTAGTTTCCTTCTTGATGGTAAATGGATAATCGTTCACGTTTATCACACGTACTTTGCCAACCTCTTCGTCGTGTTTCCTTGGCTCCATCATAACCGGTCTACCTTCCTCCATGAATCCCTGTAGCAGCGCTACTATCATGGTTCCGCTTTATGCAGGTAGAACGGTATCTTCCTGTACAGCTGCCAACACCGTGCTGCCTTCATATAGATTTAGGAATACCTCCTCGGAACTCCCTTTAATGGCTCTGTTTCTAAAGTCCAACTGAAAACCACGTAGGTTCATTACGTCCATTCCCAGAATCACGTCTTCTTCGATGTCAGCTACGATTACCGTATGCGTGAACTTTTTTGCACCAATTCTCAATTGTATTTGTGCCTCTCCGTAAACGTTGGCACTCTCACCTGTGGCTCTCCTCAGCCGCAGTCTCCTTGGTAGAAGCTTCTTTTTGTTGTTTATTATATCTGGTCGTATAATGGTTCTAGTTGCTCCAATGTCTACCAGCAGAGAATATTTCTAGCCATTCACTTCGCCATCTACATATACGTTGTGACATCTGAGATAAGCTATCAGTATGAGAGGGTCTTTGGAACGGTCATGGATCGGTGCTGCCCTTCGTAGTCGACATGTTCTGTGACTGGGGTTCTTGGTTTGCAGGAGTTCTGAGGCGATTACACGAACTTCGTAGCTTACACGAACTGCGTATATGCCCTAGCTCACCACAATTCCAACATCTGGTCTTTCTCGGCTTCTTGTTTACCATGTACCTTACCGAGTTGACGATCTGGTCAAATCTGTCTTCGTCATCTTCTTCATGCATGATCCTAATTTTGTTATATCCTGAAGCCTTCGTGGCTGATTCATATTCAAGAGCAGAAGTCAATGCATCGACCAATGTTTTGGAATGGGCTAAATGAAGCGTCCTCTGCATATCGGGGTCACGTAAGCCATCAATAAAGGCCTGGATGCTCAGACATTCCATCATGTTCTCTGGTGCTGATGAATAAGCAAATCGAACTAGTCGGACAATATACACTTCATACTCTTCAAGGGGTTCATCACGTTTCTGTCTTCGGTTCTTCAGTTAGGATTGGTACAAATGTTCTAGATGTTCGTGACCATATGGCATGTCCAAACTCTTCTTCAGCTGCTAGAAGTCATCCGTTTCTTCAAGTGGTATCGTGTGAAGTACATCCAAGGCATCTCCCCGAAGCGCGATGGTTGAGTTCACTGTCTTCTCCCAATCGGACCAATTATTCACTTTAGCGGCTGCTTCAAACTGTTTTACATAATTGGTCCACGACGTTTTTCTGTCAAACGTTGGGGCTTTGACTCGGGTGAAACTGCCAGTATCTTCTAACTTGGGGTGTGTTTCTGGCTTGCGGTGTTTTATTTTTTCGATCCACTTTTCTTCTTCTGGCGTGACTTGTGCTCTTAAATCTGCCATCTTTCTCCTTGATTTTCTCATCCATGTGATTCTCCACCGTTGTCATATTCTTCTCAATATCAGATTTTATTTTCAAGTGCTCCGATTTTCCATCGTTGTCATCTTATTCTCAATATCTTATTTTAGAGACGAAATTTTATTATCCTCGTCAACGGCAATGTAATTTTTCATTGATAAGTTATGAGCAGAAATCTTGTCCATGTTAACAGAAATATTGTCCTTCATAGTTGAAATCTTCTCGTCTATATTAGCAGAAATATCGTTGTTCATGGTTGAAATCTTTTCGTCCATATTAGCAGAAATATTGTCTATGTTATCAGAAATATCGTTCTTTATAGCAGAAATATCGTTTTTCACATTTGTTGAAATGTTATCTTCCATGGCAGAAATTAACGAGATTAAGGTGGAAGCCGTCACTTTCCGGTGCCATTTTGAGTCTTTCTATTAATTTACTCTTCTTTCCGGAGGTTTCCAACTCGCGATTTTCCAATTCTGCTTTTAGTTCCGTCACTTTCAGCCATTTTTACGTTTCTCTTTATTTATATTATGCCACACCTGACACCAATGTATTGTTTTTCTCATTTATTAAAATTGTTTATACACTTGGGATATCTACTTACTTGACTTATTTATACACTTATACTCTATTCACTTATGCAAACACTTAATTTATATAAATACTTCACTACTGTTTATATTTATATTCACGTCTATTCACTACGACATTAAATTGTAAATTGCCCCCCAGTTCGTAGGTAGTTGTTTATATATTAATCGTTTTTCTAGTACCTTCCAATTCCGGAAACTTCTAGTATGCGGCTCCCAATAAACAATCGACCTTCTTAGAAAACTCTATAAAAACAATTACAAAAATAGTCCTTCCCAGAAATCGGTGCGGTCCGGCCAAAATTTTAACTTTTATATATCGTATTAGACAGAGTAGGTTTCAGGAACTACTACAATGTGCAGTTTCGTAATATTACCCCCTCCTTTAACCTTTCGGCACTGCCGTAACGATTTTGTTACCGATCACTGCCGCCGGACTGAGAGTCCGCACTCCAAAATGGGCCTCAAAAATTTTTTTGTTTTGTCAAAATTTGTCAAAAGTTAATTGTTTTTATCAAAAACACAAGAAGTATCAAAAATTCTTTATTTTGAATAATTGAGAAAATTTATAAAACTCGAAACAAATAAAATGTTTGAATACAAAACAAAAGAAAGAAATAATGCAGAAAACTCGTTATGGAATACATAAAACTAATTTAAAAATACCTATCTATATCATTAACATGTAATTTTAATGTAAATAGCAATCTGCACATACGCAAGTAACATGTTCCAAACAGATAAACTTTCCACATGTTTTACATGAGAATCGTGTCGGCCTGTTCTTTCTTCTGTCACAGTATTCGCACCTTCCTCTCACATTTACCGGATCTGCAGCTGGAGGTTGTGGTAATCCCTCGGGTGTTCCAAACATTTCTGAAATTCTAAGTCTTATGCTTTTTGGAATATTGACCTGTAATCCACGATTACGGATATGATCTTCTACTACCTCCGAAGCAAGCATATGTAAAAATTTACGACGACGCATGCTTTTGCCTGGACTTTGCAAGGAAAACAACACCATAGAATTAATTCCTGCAATGTTCAACATTGAATAAAAAATCACCATCGGCCAACGTCTGGTATTCCTGGCGCAATCGTAAGCTGCACACATCTTATCTAGTGTGTCTACGCCACCCTTGGTGCTGTTGTAGTCGATTATCATCTCTGGTTTTCCCGTGGCTCCATCAATTCGGTCGTCGTGGTGTAGACTTGAAACTAGCAGTACGTTTTTGTTTTTTTTTCGGGATATATGAAACCAATGTCATTATGTTTTCGAAGGCGAACATACTTGTCCCAAGTGGCCTTTTGACTGGGTTCGAAAGTTCTAAGGGGATTTCCCGCTTATTTTTTCTGATCGTTCCCAAAAAAGTGAGTTTATAATTCGAATATAAATTGCGTACTAACGGAATGCTAGTGAACCAGTTATCACAGGTCAAGTTTCTTTTTGGATTTCTAAGCGGTTCAACAAGTCTTTCAACAACGGCTGAAGCAGAAGTATCCTGAACATATGGTCCTGGGGGTTGAGATCCCACATATACTTCCAAATTACAAGCGTAGTATGTTTTAGAATCCACCAGTGCATATACTTTTAGGCCATACTTGTTAGGCTTACTCGGAATGTATACGCGAAAGCCACATCTCCCGCGAAATGCCTCCAACTTTTCATCTATAGTGACATTCTCAAAAGGCGTATACGCAGATTTGCATTTTTCAACGAACAAATCAAATATAGATCTAATTGGGGCCAATTTATCAACTTTGTGTCTTTCCTTTCTGGTATCCATATCGTCGAATCGCAAATGCTGTAGTAGGAAAGAAAAACGAAATTTTGACATACCAATTCGAAAAATTTCTACTCCAGTTCCATCGTTATTCCATAACTCATCAATGTTGACCCGACCAGACTTTAACACGCCAGCTATATATAGCAGTCCAATGAAACAATGCATCTCAGAAAGATTTGTGCCTGGCTCTCGCAACAATCTGTCGCCAAACTTGGGTCTTTGCTTGTCGATATGTTGGTTAGTATAGCGGACAATTTGTTCTATAATCTCCAAATCAAAGAAATACTTCCATATATTTATAGCAGACTTCAAGCCTCGTACAGCCATTTTTGGTCCCGGGAGATGAATTATCAAATTCTCTGCACGTGTTCTGGACGAAGGAGGGGCACATTTTGACCATTTTGTTTTTTTATCTTTCCCAAGAAAGCATGGAAGATTAGCCGTTGGTTCTATTTCAGTATCGGATATTTCCTGTTCTGTGTCTGAGTTATCTTCCTGTACTTCTATGTTATCTTCTTCCAAATCGTCGTCCGAATCATCTACTTTCTCTTCTTCTGATTCCTCTTCTAAACACTCTAACATGAGTTTGTTTAACCTTTCTAATTCGTTCTCGTAGCTACCCATCTGTAAAATTTTAATAAACTTTAAAACTTCAAAAACTAAAAAAAACAATTGTAGAATACCTTTCTTCTAGTCAAAAATGCAACTAAAAATCTGAATGTTGAAATTAGAATGCGTTACTGCCGTGGGACTGTCACTGCGCAAAAGCCTATAATTCGTAACGTAACACACCATTGCGCACCCGGCAACACACTGATATTCGAGGAATGCCGCTTGAGGATTACTGAGACAGAGATGGTCAGGTAGTGGGGGAATTCCAAATAATCTGGAATTCTCGGAAGCTTCGGAGTCTTAGTCCGCGCGGCAGTGGCGGAATGTTAAAGGAAATCCCTCCTAGAACTTCTGTGTAGCTGCGACTTGATGTTTGAATCGGCATCTGGACCCATTCTTACACTTTCCGGTCGTATGGAAATCGGTGCGCTCCCGCCAAAATTCTAACTTTTATATATCGTATTAGACAGAGCCGGTTTCAGGGACTACTACATTGTGCAGTTTAGTAACATAACGATAGCTTTGAGACATAGCATTAGCGTTGTGCACAATCCATGAGTTTTATTCCTATAAATCTGGTCTTTTATGACGAATTTGATCTCTCTAATGTCGGTTGTGCTTAAATACTACTGAAGTCAATATTTATAAGGCAAATTAGTCACTCTAGAGAGTGCTGCATAAGCCTGCCCAAAAGAGTACATGGATAACCCAATATCAATGAGAGCATTATTCAAATTTCGCCTTTGACTTTTATGTATGGTGATAACATACGCGACACATATTGGAAAGTGTTTACGGTGAACGAATGCTCTATTGATAATTTGAAATTTTGATTTTACAGGTGCTAGTTCGTGTCTAAGACCCAAGTTATAAGGATTCCAAAAAAGTGTCATCTATATTCACAAGGATATTGAGCGTCATCATATGTCATTTAGTTTTTGTGACCCATTTCTTCAGTTCATCTAAAGTGCGTTTCGTGATTTTCGTCTTAAATTTTGCATTGCAAATAGAGTACAGTGCCGCTGAAAATGTGGTGAATTGCTACGCGCGTAGCTGTAGTAAAGTGCATTTGAAACGACTCCGAAAGAGATAGAAGCTGAAATTATTTTGTTTCACGAACCAATTCGTATCTGGTGTCGAGAGATCTAAATTTTATGCAAAAACTTGCACCTACTCGCGTAAGTGTCACTGAACACATGCTTGAGTTAATTTCGATCTCACAATAATAAAACGCATTTTAACTTGAAATGAAACATGAGTTTACGAGTTTTACATACAAACCAGTCAACATCCTTTAGAATGAAGCCTCACAACTGATCCGAAGCCGAAAAAAGCAGACCAAAGTGGATCAAAACTGAAGGTGATGTTGAGTTTTTTCTTTCGATTTCTGAAAAATGAAACAAATTTGTGGAAAAAAACTCGTGGATTTTGCACTACAGTAGGGCATTATCTCACAAGGATATCATTTCATAATAATAAATTTTAATTTCAACTTCATTTCTGTATCCTTTCCCTTTTTCATTGAATTGCATTTTCGTCTCCATATTTCATTCCTATTCTCTTGTTCCATTATTCAATTTGCTTTTCTTTTTCTAACCTTTTTCTTGCTTTCTTCTCTTGTTGTTTGATGCTCGATAAATTTCTGAAGCGTCTGTCTATTCTCTACTGTATCCTTTTTAACTTTGTTGTCCCATATCTCATAAATTTCTTCCCATGAATCCATTAAAATTTGCGTCTCCCATTCTTCCATATTATTCATTTCACTTATTATTATTTTAGAGAAAGCTTTTGTATGAATCATAGTCATCATGTTGTCCCATTTTATTCCTGTTACTACTTTATTATAATAAAAAGTGCGTTTCGTGATTTTCGTCTTAAATTTTGCATTGCAAATAGAGTACAGTGCCGCTGAAAATGTGGTGAATTGCTACGCGCGTAGCTGTAGTAAAGTGCATTTGAAACGACTCCGAAAGAGATAGAAGCTGAAATTATTTTGTTTCACGAACCAATTCGTATCTGGTGTCGAGAGATCTAAATTTTATGCAAAAACTTGCACCTACTCGCGTAAGTGTCACTGAACACATGCTTGAGTTAATTTCGATCTCACAATAATAAAACGCATTTTAACTTGAAATGAAACATGAGTTTACGAGTTTTACATACAAACCAGTCAACATCCTTTAGAATGAAGCCTCACAACTGATCCGAAGCCGAAAAAAGCAGACCAAAGTGGATCAAAACTGAAGGTGATGTTGAGTTTTTTCTTTCGATTTCTGAAAAATGAAACAAATTTGTGGAAAAAAACTCGTGGATTTTGCACTACAGTAGGGCATTATCTCACAAGGATATCATTTCTTATGAAAGATTCAACAAATCTTATGGGGGGTTAACAATTTTGTAATCTTTAATTTTTGCCAGAAGACGAGACAGTGAATAAATAATATTATCTGAACGTTATGTGACATTTAAGACAACAAATTCATCAGAAAAGACGAGATTTATAGGAATAAAATTCAACGCTAATGCTATGTCACAACGCTATCGTTATGAGCGAAATTCTGGCAAAAATTATAATAAACCTTATGGGTCAACCACCGTATTTCTCTGATATGGCTTCGGCTCCTTTTGCTCCTTCCAAACCACAAATTAACACCCGTTTTCAGTCGAAAGAAGACAAAATAGAATTCGAGATAGGATGTTTTGATGATTGACTCACTTCTAGGCGTAAGTGTATTATTTCGGAAGGGGCTTACTTTGAAAGCATTATTATGAATTTGAATGAATAATGTATATTTTGATTTTCATTAACCCATTCACGGTGCTTGAGGTCTAACGGGATTTAAAAAACACCGAAAACAATATGTTAACATTTGTAGTTGAAAAATATCTACGCATTGTTAGTATAATGAAAAAAATGTATGCGTGAGTCGAAAACTAACAATTTTAGAAATGTTACGCAAAAACACTTTCAATTAGTGTACAAAGAAAATTCTTAAATATCAACGAAATAGAGCGATAACTCTTTAAAAAATAAAAACAAAAAATACTTCCAAAATAAAAACAATACTTTTACGGATAGATTATAAAAAACTATTTACAATAAAAGTAAATATTATTTTATTAAATGGAATAACAATAAAAGTAAACAATATTTTATTAAATGGAACAAACCACCATTTTGCTTTAAGTAAATGCATGAAATTCTTTCAACATATGATGAAGGACCATTCACGCAAGAGCAAGAACTCTTACCTTGATTGTTTCTGATTGCTGCAAATATCGGACTGCTTTTTACTTTAAATGGAAAACCATTCAGACAGGTTACCTTAAACTCGTGGCCTATCTCATTCAACAGGTCGCCATTACTTCACTTGATTTTTTTAACACGTTGTTTTGTTTCTCACCCGGCTGAATTAACCACACTTCTTGCCACGGGGCACTATCTATACAGCAACACATGCGCTCTGCTCTTTTTCATTGAAAAGGGTAGAGAACAGCTTGTCTTTGGCGCTCAATCGCCGCGAAATTTAAAATATAAATACGTACTCGTGAATTGTGAACAAATATTTTTCTAACAATTTGTTAAAGTAACACACAAAAAATTACATTACATTACGATTGAAGAACAAAAATTTTCACTTTGCATTTATTAAACCCCTACTTGGAATAACCACATCCAGTCATTTACAAGGGCGTACAGTAGTTTTGAAGTAAGTTTGATTATGTTTTAACTATATATTAAAGAATCCACACAATAAAAACAGAATATTATACATTGCCAGCGACCCGCCCCGGATTCGCACGGGTGTAATTTATAAATAAAAAATTTAGAAGTGACGTGCGAAGGGGCTATGTAAACTGTCCATGGGAAAAGAACGTATCCCTTAGGTCTAAACCCACAACGTCAAATGTCTGACCTTGTGATTTGTTAATAGTCACTGTACGTGCCAATATCATTGGAAACAGCAATTTTTTCAATAGGAATGGAAGATCCGAATATAAGCCGCGGAATTAACATGATTTCTTCAGTATCACATCCTGTTAGAATAATGCACTCGATAGTAAAAGGTTGTAGGTGTTTAACCTATGGAGACGTGTACCGTTGCCCACATTGGGTAGATTAAGGTTTCGCAACAAAATAACAGACACTTTTTTTAAACCAATTTATGTAAAGGCAATGCAGATTTAAATAAGAAAAAATATAATTACCTATACAAATAAAAATCGCTTTGTGTAATTGAGGGCATCCTAGAAGTATTTTCAATCCAAATCTTATTAATATGCACTATATAGGATAATGCGGAAGTTACCTAATTGGTTAGATAAATAAATATAAAAAATGAAAGAATCTCTCATTTGATACCATTTGTATCCTTTATAGTTATTTCACAAATTAACTATCCCCATAATTACTATTTTTGTAAAAACTTATTACTTTTTTGAATCCCACCGCCACTGGTTACGACAAACAAAGCACCGTTTTGAGTATATATAATACACCCTTAGTGACAACAAAATGTCACTACTTTTCGTCAAATGTATTTGAACGACTACAATATAGTTAAAACATAAATTACTTTTCTACTTACTTTGAAACTCCTCGAGACTCCATCCACTCTTGTTATATGACGGATTATTCACAAAAATAGAACATTATGTAACAGGCGTAGAAAGCTCATATTTTAAAATTGTTTCAGTTAATTGCGAAACAAGGTCTGCAAAATGCAAACGAGGCAGTTGACGAGCTTTCGTTGCCATATTCAATCTGTATATTTATTAACTTTCTTTTATTATCACTTCTAATATATAAATGTTATCAATATATATATATATATATATATATATATATATATATATATATATATATTATATATTCTATTTGCCCCACTTTCGGTTGACAATTATAATATATTCTATGTGTTTTACTAATTTTATTATGATTTATTATGAATATGAATTTATATGATGTGAATTTTATTTGTTGCTGTCGTCACAATTTGTGATAGTAACTACACTAATGTGAAAACACCTTTACCGCTAAATATAACCTATTAAATTTGTTTGACAGCAGTTGTCAAATTATTATGCCCGGCTCAAATAAATATTAAATTTTATATTATGAAAAATAAATCAATACACAATCAATTAACTCACTCTTAACTCAGGGAGGGATCAAAGATTTCAAATAAGAATTCAAATTTACAAATTTCCAAATTACGTATTGCACTATTCCAAACCTAAAATAACTGTTTGTCCAATACACTATAAGACAATTAAATTCTTATGACATATATGAAATTTACTGTCAGGAAATTAATCAAATGTCATTAATTATACTAAATTTTCTCTAGCATAAAAAATATCAAATATAATGAGAATGAATATAAAAAAAACCAGAGATTTAGAATTCAAATTTATATAATCTATTATCAGATAACAATTACAAAATTAAAACTTTTCAAAAAATATAAACGCATAAACCAAAGATAGAATTTTTCTATCAAACCTTAATATTAAACAACCTATAATTAGAAATTTCCTATCTAAATAATTTAACCAAAAGTTCAAAATGTCTACTTTTATAACTGATATATGTCAATGTAAAATGCGCAAATTTCCTTGTAAATTGTCTGTTCCAAAATATTATTCACTTGACGTAGAATTTTATATAAGTAACGTTACTATAATTTCTATTTTCGAAATATTTTTACTAAAGGCCTATTAATTCTCGAGAAATAATATAGATAATATGGACTGGACTCACCAACTAGGTTCTGGTAGACTCGTTCGTATTCTAAAACACTTTTTAGAATTTCAGGAACAACTTTTCTAAATCAATAATTTAGAAACCGGAAAAACCACTCGCACTTTAACGCTGTAATTCTTTGCGAAGAATACACGCACTGGCTTTACAAAAGGCAAAATATGTTGAACTGATAATAATCATACAAATTACTTTGATATACTGAATTGAATTTGAGACAACTCTTATTCGATGATTGTCTCAAGGGAATCTAAAAATCAACTCTATTTTAAATAAATTTGAGACAACTCTTATTTGATGTTGTCTCTCGGGAATATTAAAATCAACTAACTAAACTGTTTCAATAAATAATTCTCCTCTCCTTTGGTTACCAAAAATTCTTTTTTTTTTTAAATACAAATTTACGTTTTCATATACAAAGAGAGATTTTCATTGCTAACAGAGACATCTGTATTCTTGTTTTCAAATCGTTTTTAAATTCTATCTATCATTAAGTCCATTCTGCATTAATGTCATAAGAAATTGAAATGTCATATTTTATTGGTATATTGAACCTTTCAAATTATTATTAATACAGTGTGTATCACTAGTATTACAACCAAATAAGCACATTTTCTTTATTTCAATGTTTTCTTTAGAATTTAGATAGAGGATATGTATTATATATATATATATATATATATATATATATATATATATATATATATATATATATATATATGTTAATATTTGTTTTTAAAAATTTATTTTATATTGTAATCAATTAATATTATTTTTATACACCCTTTGATTATATGAAACCCTTTGTATACTTACTCTTATTATTTGATTTCTAAATCCAGCTAGCTATTAAAAGGGTTTCGACTCTATTTCAGGTTGCGGTTTCCTCAATTAAAAATTTTTCTAATGAAATAACTTAGATTGTTTATTATATACATGTTTCATGAAATGAATATTGGAGCTCTTTGAATAAATTTGAATGTAAACTTTAATAAAAAAATTTTAACCTTTAAAAACCTCCTTTTTAATAATTTGCAAATTTCCACTGCAATCGAATATTCTCCTTCTTTCTTTTTATTCTTATTATTTATTAATGATTTAATTAATGCATTCTCTATTTAAGTATTCAAAGTTACTCGTCGTGTTCTCCTCGTAACACAAATATGAATCTGCTAAATAATGTGGCTTGGGGGCATGCGCAAATACACAGTAACTATTTCTAATTTCGACTGGAATACGGCGACGGCATTGAACTACACGATGGATGTGATTTATTTATTTGAAGAAGTGTTATTGAATTGCTTTGGAATATTTGTTTTAATAATGTAAGCTTCCTTTTAATTCATAACTATTAATATCAACAATCTTAGCTAACTTAATGAATAAAAAATACACAATTGAAAAATAAATGTTTTTACGATGAGCAAATTTATAGGTTATCTGCTTTCAGGAACATTGACCAAATATATTCGTTTTTCTGCTATGTGGGATATCAGAATTGCATGCTGATTTTATACACACTATTATAGAAAGTAAAATGAACCTTCTCTGGAATAAACTGCATACCGCTTTCTAGTCGATAACAAGTGGAGAAATCTCTTACAAAGTCAGTGCTTTTGATTTTTCAACTTCTCTGGTATGAATTTTGGTACTTTTCTTTTGATTTTACATTTTCTATCCACTTTTTATCATCTCCAAAATGTGTACCTCCTTTTTCCCGTTTCAAAATCCACAACCCAAATCCAAGACCACTTTCCCTGTGATCCAATCGTTTTAATGTCATTTTTTTGACATCTTTTGACATTTTAAGGTCCTTTCACATGTTTTAATATATATGTTCTGTACCAACTACACTTTCTTTTAATCGGTTGATTCAATTCGCGTTTAAACACTCTCTCTTCACAAAATTTTATAATAACTAATAATAATTGTTTTATTACATGAAACTTTCTTTAATTCCAGTTCATTCACATTAAGTTGGATTCACCTATTTTAAATCATCATAATATATATATATATATATATATATATATATTATAATTAATATCCTAAATTTTATTTTATATATGTAATTTAATTTTATATGAATGATGTATGAAACTTTATATCGGCTAGCTCACAATTTATCTTTTATATTGATGTAATTTTAATTTTATTTATAAGTCGGAAGCATGAATGACTTCTCTCTTTGGATTCTTGGCGCACACGGTATAAATATAATTAGATTTATATCTGTTTATTTAAGTATTTTAAAAAATGATAGTTCAGAATATAATTTCTTATAGAAAGATGGAAATATGTTGATTCAAATAATTGTATGGAAAACATGAAAGGAATAAAAAACACCAACACTTTATTGAAAAATTAATTTAATAAATTGTAATTATGAGAAACTTTGTATTCTTTTAAAAATATAAAATTATTGAATATCCCTACATACTATGCAATGCTGAATACACATTTATTATTCTCTCTTCTGCACTTGCGCATAAGTAACGCATGCGCTGATATACCTTATTAGGAACAGAAAATGCAATTCATTGTCGATGTAGTATAAACGGTAAACACCCTTCAGCGTGTATACAGTTGTGATAAAGTTTTAATGCGTTATATAAATTTAAACGAAACAATTACATATATAAGAACTCTTTTAAATAATGTGTGTAAAATGTAAAGCAAATAGTAATTAGTTAGAACAGTTAAGCATGCATGAAAGATAAGAAAAATTGAAATTTATGTGAAAGTTTATGAAACATGTGAACATTGAAAATCGATTATTATTCAACAAGTAAGTACAAATATTCTTATGAACTATATTGCATGCATTTCCATGGAGGTAAAGTACTATGCATAGTAATAAATTGTTTTTAGGCCTTTTCTTTTAAAATTTCATTATCAAAACGTTTTTTTAAATATACAATAGTTCACTGTTCGTTTAAATGGAATTCCCAAAAGTTTTAATTAAAATTCACAGACCTTATTACATAGTTTTAGGATGCGTCTACGACTTTCTTGCAGATCTCTAGCTAAGAGATACACCTTCAGAACGGCTTGTTCTTCTCTACACGAGTTCACCAAACTTATTTAAGTGTTTCTATCACTATTTTGAGGAATTTTTTTAACTTTTTCGGGAAATATTAACAAATTTAATCTGAGGGAATTTATCACACACCTCGCTTCTTCATCACCCCAAAAAAACCCTCTATTGTTTTTTAAATCAACAAACTTTTCTGCTTCCTAAATCCAAAGTTTTCTTTTCCTTGTTTTATTGTTACAAATTGTCACTTTCTGTCTGTCTGTCTTTTATTGGAAAAAAACTGTAATTGTTTGATTTTAAAGTCCTGGAGGATTAACACATTTATACACTACTGTTCACTAAGTATTCAGGATTTTATATAAAGTCTTTTTTACAGAATACATTAGCTATTTTAGTCATTATCCCGTTTTTACGGTTCATTTATTTATTTTTACAAAATCTATAACCTAAGTTATTAATTCATATAGATGTAATTGTTTAATTTTTAATTCTTAAATTTTTGATGTATTGGTCTTACATAAACTATTCCTTATTGTTGATTTTATTGTTATTGTCCAATATAAAATAAATAACCCTTAAATTTAAGTTGGTAATGAAATTACTAGATTTCATTACTTCCTGTTGATAATCCATTGTTTTAAACTATGTTTGGGCTGTGTTCCATATATCATTTCTCATGAAGCTTTCAACCCTTTCTTTAAAATTGTTAATTCTCATTATAAACACCTGCAAACGTTGCTAAATAATTATTGAAATAGATATTAATTGATATTATTTCAGGTTTGACGTTTAAATGGAATTTTATTTCTGCTGAAATTCATATGGCTGTGTTCAGATCAATATGGAACTGATTGACATTAGTGTAAATCTGGAACTTGTTGTGCAGGTAACTTTTAATACTTATTTAAATAATGTTGTGTTTAGAATTTCTATTCATAGTTCTTTTATTAATCAATCATATTGATATCTGATATTATATTCATGCATATTTCCTTCTTTCTATTGATTTCATATCTGAATTGACAGTAACTTTAATAAAATGGTTGTGTCTACTGATACACCTTCATGAATAATAGATACCTTTTTTTTATGTTTATTTATATACAATTGTTTCTAGAACTAGTAGACTAGTTCAACATATATATATATATATATATATATATATATATATATATATATATATATATATATATATATATATATATACTTAAGGACTCAGCGCCTTTTGTTTATTTTTGTAATATCTAATTATGTATGATTATGAACTTTTCCTACTGCTCTGGTATTTCAAAATTTCAAGAATTATATGGGCGACTGTATATATATTTATTATACAAACCTGAGATGAGTCGTGAAAAAATTATTATATGTTTTTAATACATTACCAATATTCCATAGCCGTCATTATTAAATCATTAGTTATTAACTTGAAAAGCATTTAACATATTCTCGATATACGTAAATGAAAATATTTGTTGATTGAGATTTAATAATTATAAATGATTGTTGAAGAATTTTTAATAAAACTGGAAGACCTTGCTATACGAGTATTATTAATTTATGCAATTCGTCGATTACATTACGGTTGTATTCTGTAACTAATAATGTTTTGAACAATAATTCAGTTTATTTCAAACTAAACATTGTTTGTTCTTGTTCACAAAAAGTGTCGAATAAACTCTTCATTTCCAAAATATTCTTTAAATGAAACTTACTGTATATTAATTTGTATTAACATTCACTGGATGTATACATGCAATAAACCTTATGAAAGATAACAAAACTCCAGGACCTGACAATATGTTTTCTGAGATTTATTATTATTAATCAACAGAATATAAAAATAATTGTTAAAATCTTTAAGAACATTTACGATACTGGACATCTTCCAGAAGACTGGCTTCGTCTACCTTTATTACTTCACGAAAGTAAAGTAGTGCAAAAACATTCAGAGAATACAGTTTTATAGATTTAATGAGTCATTTCTTGAAGCACTTTTTGCAAATTTTACGTATAGGACCCTATAAAAAATGTAAGATGTAAGAACAGTTTAGAAACAAGAGAAGCAATATTCGGCATACAAACTTTGGTTCAAAGCTGCCACGATCAAAGAAAGGATGTTTTCATGTGTTTTATTGACTATGAAAAAGCTTTCGATAATATTGAACATAATAGTTTATTATCATACCTTGAAGGCTTGGGACTTGGGGTAAAGACGTACGACTAATTAGCAATTTGTACTGGAACCAGAAAGCAGATATTCGATTGAACAACTTGTCAACAACCGAGTAGTTTGATATAGAAAAAAGGAGTTAGGTAGGGCTGCATTTTATTACCGATGTTATTTAATCTCTCAGATAACGGGATACCCATTAACAATATTAGATATGCATACTGTAATAATCGTAGACAATGCAAACGATCTTCAGTACCACTGGATCATGTAAAGATTAGGTATGAAAATCAATATAAAAAGGTTTATGGTCGTTCGTAGAACTAACGAACTAACCACAGTACAATTAAATGGGGAGATTATATTGAGCAAGTGTCGCAATTTAAATATCTATGATGTATGTTAAACCTAAATTGGGATCCAGAACAAGAGATCAGATGCAAAATAGAACAAGCAAGAATAACCTTCCTTAAACCCGAAAAATTCCTCACATATAAAAATCTAAGCTTTAAACTGAGATACAGAACTCTCAAATGTTATTGTTGTCAAATAAAAATTTCTTCGCTGAGGAATATTATATACTGGACAGGGATACAAAAATTTCCAAGACATTCAAACTGCTGCATTTAACAAAAACCGATCCAAAAATATATTTTTTTTCGAATGCTTTTGAAAATACCAACACTTTAGACTCAATTTTAAAGATTAAAGCTAACTTTTCATCACTTATACACTCCGATGGCTTTATCGCTCTAACAAACCGAAATTTCTCCAAAACTGTGGCATATTTAGATTTATAGGACCTAACTAACTATTTCTAAATAATTCCACAATATATTGAAAAAAATGGTAAAAAATCGACAATTGTTACGATATTATTATCATCGTCAGAATGACAGAAGTAAGAAAAGTTCACCTGTATGAACACTACAATAGAGAGGGTGTTGATGTGTGGAGATTGAAGAATTCGTTGTGGTAGTGGAGTAGCCTACTCCATTCTCGTGTTTTGATGTGTCGTTATAAGTAATTTTTCCATATCTATCAGTTCCAGAAAGGCTTGGTGAAGAAAGGAGCTCGATACTTCATGTGTATTGTATTTACTTAAGGTAGTGTTCATATATGGGGCTAGGGTGGTGTTGACCGTTTGTTTAAGGTCTATATTTTCATGATAAGGTTGTAAAAGGTGTTGGGTTAGATGACAGCTAGTTACGGTGTTTTGGATTTCGGTTTGGTTTGAGTTTATGATATGATATACTTGATTTGTAGGGTTAGATGATACTCGTGCTGAATATGACAGTAGAAGCTGTTGTCGACGTAGACATAGGGATATTTCATTTGCCTCACAGTACAGTGATTCCGAAGAACTGGATCTGATGGCTCCTAAACAGATGCGAAGTGAAATTGGAGAGAAATTGAATCCTACTGTAACAGCCCCTTCGGAGATTTTGTGAGCGGCATTTTGGAGTAATGTTGATGTGGTTAATAAGGATTTACCAGTACAGTATATTGACCGGTAGTTAGTGACAGATTTTCGGTCTTACAGTATGACTCTAGGAGTATATTGAGGTATGGATATTCTAACAATAATAAGCCATACATTTATGAATAGTTACGTGTTCTTTAAATATAAAAGAAAAATTTACGAAATGTTTTTAATGCAAGGTGTCCTTGGACATGCGCAAACGGTATCTTAATTTTTTTACCTCACGTATAGCATAAATATGTAAGACTACTCAATGGCCGACTGTTCCGAAACGCGGATAAATATTTTTTTAATTACAAGGACACCTGTCTGATGCGTCCCTATGGACTCACGCAAACGGTATGCCAATGACTTTGCCAGTAGCTTTTTCGTTGAATTTGATTTTAAAGCATATGACAACCTGCTAGAAATCGTATAAAAACGCTTAATTTGGAAACAAAAATTACCTAACTTTTATAGTATAAGGCGAACACGAAACTATTCATTAATGTATGGCTTATTATCCGTAGAATATTCATACCAAAATATACTCCAAGATTCATACTGTAAGAAATCACGTCTGAAAATATGTCACTAAGGCCCCTTCCTCACATAACAGTACGGTATCGGTGCAGTAAATTACATGCAGTAAAATTGTTACCGCTTCGTTACCGAGCGCCTATATTTGCATACACGCTTTCTGACTGGCGCGGGCTGCGCGGGAGCGGGGCGGTATATGTTCAGCATACTGCATCGCAGTACGGCTTTCCAGTAAGATTCGAGATACCGAGCGCGAAACTTGTGTGAATCATACGGAGTCTACCATACGAGTGTATTGAAAATGGCAAATGAAAAAGCCACGTGTATTAAATTGGTGGCTGAAGTAGAAAAATATCCACTTTTATATACCTACAAGTTATCGGATTATTCGAGGAATGACCTGACGGAAAAAGCGTGGACAGAAATTAGCAATGAAACAAAATTGACTGGTAAGTACGTGTTATTTATTATGTATCACTCACACATACACTCAAACTCACATAATATTATTTTATAGTACTCTTCTTATTAATTACAAAGTATGCATAGACAGTAATTATGTATGTAGTTTCAATGAAATACAATGAGTGTATTGCCACGGAAGCGCTGCCCTAGGTTAAACAAAGTAATTAGTTAAGTATTTTCGGACTGTTGACCCGGCTGATCTAGCATTAATGGGAATTTCGTCTCTTTCAATGTTAAAATCTCGATTCTGGTTGTGAGTACCCTCATTATCTGTGGCAGAATATGGCGCTCCATCTCGTAATCGTATAAAATTGTGTAGGACACATACAGATTTAATTATGTTGTTCACTGTAGTGTAATTTGTACACCGAATTGGCGTTAGAAGTACTTGAAACTTTTGAGTCATCATTCCGAATGTACACTCTATTGTTTTGCGTGCTCTCGACATTCTGTAGTTGTAGATTCTTTTAATATTGTTTATACCTGTCATGGGGTAAGGCCGCATTATATTGCGTTTCAAAGGGAAAGCATTATATTGCGTTTCAAAGGGAAAGCATTGTCGGCAACAAAGAAATATGGCGCTTGCTGTTGTGTATCATCATGTGGAAGTACAGAAGATATAGGCATATTTAAACCAACTGTTTCCGTCCAGTACCTCAAAGCCGAAGCTTGAAAAATTCCGCCATCACTATTTCGCCCAGCATACCCTGTGTCAATCATAGTAAACAATCCATCAGCATTACATATTGCTAATAGGACGATCGAATGAAAGCCTTTATAGTTATAATTTGTGGATCCAGTATTCGGCAATTTTTGAATTCTGATGTGCTTGCCATCCATAGCCCCTAAGCAATTAGGGACATTCCAAAGTTCATAAAAACGATTAGAAATATCTTTCCATTTTTCTGTGGTTGGAATTGCCATGTACTCTGTCTTTAGTGTTGACCAAATCACGTCAGTCGTTTCAGCTATTATGTCAGATATAGTGCTCACACCTCTTGCAAAATATAATGCCAATGCCGTAAATGTACTTCCGGTAGCTAAATATCTGCAAAATAAAAAAAGCATCAGTTTAATTTATCTGTTCTGTTTGTTTCAGTTGCTGAATGCAAGGAAAAATGGCGCAATATCAGGTCCACTTTCATCAGAAGTATCAAACCACCTCCAAGCGGCTCAAAAACCAAAAAGCCTTATTATTTGGCTGAACATTTAACGTTCATTTTACCCTACGTTAAACCAGTTAATAGAATTCCTAATCGTGAAAACATACCACCAAATCCAGTAGAAAACACGGTGCCAGATACAGAACCGGCAGATAATACCGAGGCAGAACCTGAAGAACAAGTAACAGACGAGGGCCCTACTGATTCATCAGATCAACACCAGTTATCTGATTCACAAGTCCAATCTACGGCTTCTTCTTCTTCTACACCTATGCCCCGAGTTCGCCCCAAGGCAAAGCGGTAGACGCTGCAATGGTTAAATTTTTAAAAAACAAAATCGACAAGACTGACGAAATTTTATTAAACAAAACCGAAAAACAAATGAACCATTACTTCCTCAGTTTACTACCAGAGTTTGCCGATATGAATGCCCAACAAATCCGATCTTTCAAAATTAAAGTATTACAACTTATAGATGACATTAAGACAGCACCGATATCAGGACCTTCAAGAAACTCCACTGGTAGTTCTTCAATGGACAATTCTCTATTTTCTCCAATATCATCAGTTGGTACTCCAATATCGTCGGCATTAATAGAATAGAAGAGCATATGTCATTACGGCTAAAATGAATAGGGTTTGGCTTAAAACAGAGCTTTGAGGGACCCCATTTTTAAGGTCAAAGGGTTTGGAGAAATGACCATTCACGAATACTTTGGAAGACCGGTTTCTTAGAAAATTTGTTAAAAAGATTAGGATATTACCATCTACTTTTATTTCTATTAATTTATTGGTAATAGCGGGTCTCCAGATTTCATCAAACGCACTTTGTATATCAATAGTCACTGCTACCACTTATTGTTCCTTTGCAAAGGTATCGGGAATCTCTGCATTGATAAATACAAGTCGTACATCTTTTGGATCGAAAACCAGATTGGGCTGGATTCAGCATTTTATTAGTTTCGAGATACCAGAGAAGCCATTGGTTTCCCAATTTTTCTAGGACCTCACACATCGCGTAGGTTATTAAAAAAGGTCGAATGTATTCAGTTTTTTGGGATTCGGCATTATTTTTCATAAATGGTAGTATAACAGAATCACTCCATATCTTCGGGAATTTGTGGTTTCTCCATATTTCATTATACAGTTCCAAGAGTTTGTTAAGACTGGATGTGGAAAGGTATTTTAAGAAGATGAAAGGGACGCCATGGTCCAGCAGCAGAATTTTTAGGAAGAGAAATTGCTTGGAATGCGAAAAGGGCATTGCGTGAGTTTAAATATAAAGTATCTAGGGGATATTTCACTAAGGGGGTTTGAGGCGTGCTTATATTCCTCGATTTTTCTTGAAGGGAGGGATATTGGCAATGTCTTCGTTATTGGTAAAAAGTTGGTCATCTTTCATTATTGCTGGTATATACCCCGGCTTTGCGGTTGTCTTATTTTTTCCAAGCATCCCCAGGAGTAGTTACCGGTGTTGTACTGCTCACATAGTTGTTCCAGGATGCCGTTTTGCCTTTTGTAATGATACGCTTTGACATGGCTTTTTATTTCGTATGGTGGACAAGATCTACTTGGGAACGGGATTTCCGATATATATTTAAAGCCTTGTTACATTCATTTACAGCAGTTTTGTAGGACTCATTACATCATGGGACGATATATTTATATACTGTTTCAAGATAATTCAACAACATATTGATGAAATGTTAAAAATTCTAAGAAATTGGCAATTTTTTCGATACTAAATATCTGACGATGTTTCATTTTTTTTCATAGTTTCATTTAAAAACAGTAACTAGAACATGTTCCAATCTGCATACTTACTTTGTTTTCCATTTTGTCAAGGTATTTCGTTGTTTGCTAGCGTTATCGGTTATTAGAATTGGAAATTGGTCGCTATCGTATAGGCTCCTTAGAGCTCGCCAGTTCGTTAAAGATACTGTTCTGGGGTCGCTGAAACTGAGATCTATAGCCGAAAAAATTCCTGATGCTATGGTTAAGTGGGTGTTGCTGCCAGTATTTAGTGGGCATAAACTGGTATTATTGTTCAATATGTTTTCTATTGATTTACCTCTACCGAAGGAGCGCTCTGAGCCCCATATTAAGTTGTAAGCATTGAACTCTCCATCAAGAATGAACGGCCTGAGTAACTGTATAATGAGATCTACAATATCGGATTTTCGTAGGTCGCAGTTTGGAAGTATATAAATTCTGCATACTGTGGACACCAGACATATAGAGCAAGAGAACATGTAGTTAGAAATAAATATTGAAGCTCCCCCACTGGCTTTTGTGAATTTTGTTCTGATAAGGTGGTAACTTTCGAAGTTTTTCAGATATGGCTTATGGAAATTTTTGAAGTTTGTTTCTTGGAGACACAGTATATCAGACAAATATTCGGAAATTAGTTTTATTCGTTCAATGCAAGGTTAAAATCATCGCAATTCCATTGGATTAAATTAAACGTAATTATAATAGTAAAAAAATGTCATTTAAAGACAAGTTTGTTGAGGATTTGGCAGAGAAATCAAAGACTACTCTTGTTTCAGTTGTATTAGTGTCTTTGTTTACGTATAAATCAGGAATGAAATATTTGTTTTGCTTAGATGAATTGGTTAAAGAAAAGGGAACTTTTATAGCTTGGCCTAATTTGAGATAATGTACAATTTGTTTTCTATACTCAGAAAATAGATGTTGATTTTTGTGTAATCGTTTTTCCTGAATAGTAAATCGATTTTTGGCAGTATGAAAGGAGTTACCTAGATGGGTAAAAGATAGTTTGACTATCAAAGGAAGGTCCACCTGATAAGTGTCATTAGACAACGCTGTTGAGGTGGTTTCAGAGAGGTTTGTTCAGCTTGCGCGTCGTTATAGTATGTACAAAAAGTACGAGGAGTAATAAACCCTAATTAAGTATGCAAAACCTTTACAGGGAGCACCATAAAATTTTTGATAAATCTCTTACTTTAAATTACATTTCTTCCGTAAATCTAAAAACCAGGTAGATCGACCCCGTATTTGTTTCAGTTGTAGCAAAGTTTAGGGTTTATTCGTTATTAAAGGATTAGCAGATAAGCAATAACGCAATGCAGTGGTGTGTATTTTGGGAAAAAAATACGTTTTAAATTATAATATAATAAAAAATGAAAAGAAATAATTATTGGAATACATTTATTACTTACATTTTATTCTATATCCGACTCGGAAGAGGAAGAATCGTTGTTGACATTAATAATAATAGGGTCGATTAAATCATCACAAATATTGTCAATTTTCCACATATTTGCCTCTACTTTGATAACATGCTCGATACAGTTTGTCCAATTTTCCTTACTCACATGATTTACAGCACTCTCAAACAATTTCACAACATCGTTTATTTTAAAAGTAGTATTTTTTTTCCAACTTCCCCCTTTACTTGAGCCCATATTAATTCTATGGGATTAAGTTCACAATGATAAGGGGGAAGTCGAAGAACTGATATACCACGAGAAGAAGCCATTTCTTCTACAATGTTGGTTTTGTATTTATTCTTGTTCATTTTTGCAATTCTGTAAAGTTCTTTCCTTAGTGGATCTTTTGGAAACTTAATATTTTTCGAAATAAGCCACTCCAAAAGCTCTGCTTTACGCCAACGACTTGTGGGCAATGCTTCTCGTAACCGTGAATGGTAACTTGCGTTGTCCATAACAATAACAGCCCCTTTTGGAATCAGATCCAACATTTGAACGAACCATTCCTCGAAGACATCCCCATTCATATCTTGGTGATACTCCCCCGTGCGTTTTAAAATAAAAGTTAATAATTCACCATCAACAAAACCTTCAGAACTTCCAACATGGACAATGATAAGTCTTTTTCCTTTTCCAGATGGTGGCTGCAAACCTAACGACAAACCTTCCACGAATGCCTGCCTTCCGCTTTTAATGTTTTCATCTTGCCAAGATTTGGAAACTGTATATCCAGCATTTATCCATGTTTCGTCTAAGTAGAAGATTTTCAAATTTTGTTCTCTGGCATGTCGAATGCTTCTTAAATAGTCTCTTCTCCAAAAAACTATTTCCGGTTTATCTATCAAGAGAGATTTTCTATTATGTTTTGTATATCTGAAACCCACATCTTTCAAAAGTTTGCATAATGTCATTCTGGAGAATTTTGGATAGTCCGTATCTTCTTGCACTGATGTCATAATTTTGTCAAGTGTTGGAATTTCCTTTCGTAAGTAAAATCCATGGACTTTACGCCTTAGTCTTTGTTTTAATGACTCATCGATCTCAATTGGTTTTCGGCCTGAAGGAGTTTTAGGGGGTTGAAGAGTTCCATTCTTGCTTTCTTTTAGTAATCTATAAATTGTTGATTTAGCAACACACAACATAGCAGCCGTTAATTCCACAATATCATCAACACTTGTACTTGGATCCTTGTTTTTCAATGATATATAACAATTCAATATCAGAGTTTTTTCATTTAAAGATAATGGACCTGTTTTTGGTCGTTTAGATGATCCTTGGCTTATCGACATTGTTTGGTACTTGCACAATTAACATTCAACAAATGTTTTAAATATATTCCAACTGTTTACAATATTATGACAACCATACAACTTCATACAACTTTACTCAAAGAACTAATACTAAGTACTGATTTAATGTACCTACTTTCTTCTAAAATAATATTCCCGATAATGTTTCTAAGAAAACTGGGTTGTTTGGAAAATACCTCTCAATAATCGAATAATCTGTAAATAGGTGTAATCGTATTAAGCCGATTACAGTAGGCCACTTGCCATTTAAAATTTCTGAGAAAAATTCCCCAAACACTACATATAGGAGTAATACAAATAAAAAATATTATGAATAAACGGGCATATCCGAACTCTGCCACAAAATAAAATTTTACCTGACTTGTATCAATTTGAGGATTACTGAAATGTTCGAACTGTGCCGCAACCATTTAGTTTAATACTATTAGAGTCATTAGGGTTTATAATAGATAAAATCGGAGGCCCATAGAATTATGTATATTTCTGAAAGGTTTCAAAGATTTCTTGAATTAAATATTTTGAAGAAATCTTGATTGTTTTGATCGATATTTAGGGGATTAGGGGAAGGATGTTGATGCACTTACACTATTGCCTAAAAATCACGAAGAAGTATTTAATAGTGTTCGTGAATTACAATTACGAACGAACCGAGAAGAGGAATTTCTATTAACAGCAGACCAGGTATTTAAAATTATTGTGTTCTCCTGTTTTTCCAACCTTAATTTTTTATGTAATTCGGATTGTATTTTGATGGATGGGACTTTTAAATACTGTTCAACTTTTTTTTACCAAATGTTCACCATTCATGGTTTTAAAAACGGCTATTACGTACCTCTTGTTTTTTGTTTGCTGCCGGACAAATCAAGTCAAACATATTCAAATTTGTTTTTAATTTTAAGACAAAAATGTAAAGAAGTAGGCTTAAATTTTCAACCTAAAGAAGTCGTAGTAGATTTTGAACTAAGCATTCATAACGCTATATATGAATGTTTTGGCAGAGATCAAATTCTTTTTGGTTGTAAATTTCATCTCTGTCAAGCTTGGTTTCGTAAGATTCAGGAGTTTCATTTGGTACAAGAGTACAGACAGAAAGGTTCTGTAATTGGCGAATACTTAAAAGTACATTTCGGTATTATGTATCTTAGTCCTGAGGAAGTTATAGAATTTTTTATAATGAACTACATTTTTTGCTTCCGAATGACCTCTACCTCTATCACTTTTTTTTATTGAAATTAGTACATCCCGTTACCTCTGACCTAAATCGTATATTCTTTAGCATAGCTGCAACTCATTCGTTCAATACAAAATGTACCCTCTTACAATATATTTTGGTACGTCTATGAAATCTACTTAAATGAATGATTTATTACTCGTTGTCCTTTCTATATAGACTATAGGTGATAAAATGGAATCAGTAGAGTCGATTTCTTCATGCTTCCAAAATGTTTCAATTACGAGTAAATTGTGAGTTGCTTCCTCACTTGGATTTGTTTGTTCGCGATTTATTGCTAAGAGAGAATGTACAGTAGTTTGATAATTGGCATCAGTCGATAAACAATATTGCGGGACGATTCCCGACAATACCCTCCCTAGATAGGTGTTAATAAATGTGGAGCGGCCTCTACCTAAGTTTTTGTAACCACCCCGTAATAGATCGTAATATATATCAGCCCCTGCTAACATGTCGATTCCCGACTGGACAATGAACAAGGTTTTTCATATAGTAATGAGATATTTGTAGTTTTTGTAGATTTATTGCAGTTTGCGACAAATTTGAGTTATATTATTCGCTATCGAACATCTACCGAACGAGAAACGTGGCCTGATTTATTAAAAATGCCAGAAATTTGTGAATTATTTCAATTATTATGGTAGGAATTGTATTCAATTCGATAAGCTTTCAGAGGGTGTGGCTTCATAAATGTTAGTAATGATTGGAGAAAGTTCTTTTCCCCGATTGGTTATTAACAATCCAGTATATACAATGGTTAAATATTAACAATATACGAAAATTGTCGTGAATGTACAATTGAAGTTCACAATCCAGAAAATTGAAAGGTACAATGGAAACTATAAATTTATACAAATGGTACGGGACTATTTCACGAATCTGTTAAACAAGTACAGCAATAAACTTGTTATTCTTAACATATTCTTGTCAAACGAATTTCACTACAAAGTTTTACAACTTTATCAACAATAAGAATGGACTTAGACCCCAAATACTACAATGTATTATAAAAATGGTATTAAAATACAAAGTATTTATATTCTTTAACAACATTTCTATTTAGCGTATAATAAACTCTTACCGTCATCCATTTTCGTCCAGTGGCGTACCGGCAACTTTTTATGTTGGGTAATTCCAAGAATACTTTTAGATAAAAATAAGAAGAAGAATATTAGTGTTTTAAATGAAACTCAATGTTTGTAGCTAATTCCACATTATATTGTGGAAACATTGAGTTTCATTTAAAACACTAATATGAGTAGATTCCACGAAGTAAGGGTCGAGACAGTTAATTTCAAGAAGAAGAATTATTTCTTTACAGAATTATGGACAGAACGAACTTAAACCTTATCCTTATTCTATTTATTATCCTAATACCAAATCCAATAACCTCCGACATTGAAATCCACGAATTACATACCCCAATTATGCCACTTCACTTAAGATCAGCTAAAATAATTGAAACCAAACATACATTTTTACTTTATAGCCCAACAAAACAATTAGTTTCTCAATTACAAAATATAGAATACATCTTATTCGTGCGAAACGGGTTTTTGCTGCATTAGCTTTAATAAAATCGAAATATCGTGCTCGTTTGGTTGTATCTGATCAATTACACCGAGATTTGATCTGTATCTGTAAAAGTTGGAAGGGTGGGTAGACCCCACAGCACTTAGGCCACAATTGGCCCATTGTGCATCCTTCTGAGGTTCAAAACTTCATTCTAGCTCGTCATCCAGCCTACTTCTCCGAAGTAGGCGATAACGTCGCCTGAATTAAGTTCCCTCATACTGGCGTGTGTTAGCCTGTGCTCGCCGAATACATTAAACCTAACATGAGAGAGTGTCTGACATTCACAAAGAACGTGCTCGACAGCCTCATCTTCTTGCTCACATCCTCTACAAAGTGGGGTGTCAGAGAGACCCAGTCTGTGGAGGTGTTTTCGTAGGTGGCAGTGACCAGTCAGAATACTCGTGGCTGTTCGTAGGTTCCGCCTGTTCATAGTCACGTATTTTTTGGCTACTTTGCTGTCCGGATATTGTAGCAGTTCCTTGGCAAGCCTGCAGATTTCTGCGTCGTCCCATCTACCCTTAAACTTATTAAGGGAGTGTTCCTTTAATAGGTCGGCCGTCGCTGACGCTGATAGACCAATGAAAGTGCCAGGTCCCAAAAGTCTTTGGGAGGCTGCCTTCCTGGCTAGCGAGTCTGCAATACGGTCTCCTTTCGATTTCTCATGGCCCTTAATCCAGCCTAAAGTGACCGTGTTGTTGTTACAGGCTTCGATTAAGGCCATGTGACATTCTAGTACTAGGCCTGATGTAATACGTGGTCTGTTCAGGGCTAGTAGTGTTTGTCTACTGTCCGTAAGGATGTATATGTTATTACCTGTGGCTTTCCTTTTGGTAATCTCTTTTGCAGCGATGCAGATAGCAGTGAGCTCTGTTTGAGTGACACTTGCATTGCAGCCCATTGCCCATTTTATGTTTAGATGCACGGGTCTGGAGAAAATTCCACATCCTGAGCCCACATTTGATTTAGACCCATCTATGAAGATGCAGATTGCGTCTTCTTCCATTGGGTATTGTTCGTTGTTTTTAAAGATTACCCTGTAGGTCCTGTGGAAGGCATATCGCGGTGGAATCGAGTCCGTATTGGCCTGCAGCAGTGGGACCTCCCTGAGGGCCTCATGCCACAAGTTACGTCTCAGTTTACCGGATCCTACATCAGGTTGTATACCGATAGAGCGTAGATGTGTCATGATCATCAAAACAACCTCCTTGATGTATATGTGAAGGGGAGTGAGACCGATGATTACCTCCATAGCTCTTGTTGGCGTGGTTCTCATGCCTCCTGTAGTGTTGAGGCATGCTATTCTTTGTATTTGATGCAGTTTACGGACGACTGTCAGCTGGTTTGCTTTAGCTCCCCAGGCAATCGCGCCGTATATTAGCATACGTCTGATGATGGCAGTGTAGATCCAGGCAGCAACCCTAGGTGACATTCCCCAGGTGCGGCCGATGGCTCTACGACATAGCTCATAAGAAATATATGCTTTTTTAACTCTGTTTTCTAAGTGAGAATTCCACGTTAACTTACTGTCAAAGGTGACCCCTAAATATTTCACCTCTGAAGAGAAATTAAGTTTGGTATCTAGGAGCTTTGGGGCTTGATGTTTTGCAAGCTTCCTTTTTTTCGTGAAAAGAACCAGCTCCGTCTTTTTTGGATTTATTGACAGCGAATGGTCTCTGCACCATTGTTCTATAATATTGAGGGCCTCTTGCATTAAAGAGTAGAGTGTCTCTTCGAATCTTCCTGTTAGCAGAATCACTAAGTCATCTGCGTATGCTATTGTGTAGAAGTTGTTTTCGTTGAGGTGGCTGACCAAGGAGTCTAAGACCATGTTCCACAGTAGTGGACAACCTTTTACAACCAAGTCTCTGATGGTTACATCATCCACACTGATTTTTATCGCTCTTTTTGAGAGCATGTTATATATCCAGCCATTTATGGTTTGGGGGATATTTTTGTTGGAAAGTGCATTTGTTGTTTTAGGAAAAGTGGTACTATCAAATGCTCCTTCTATGTCTATGAATACACCCAGGGTGGACTCCTTATTTTCTAACGATCTCTCGATGCGGCCCGCTACGAGATGAAGAGCCGAATCGGTGGATTTCCCTGGAGTGTATGGATGTTGATTTGGATGCAGTGGATTTCGTGTTATCACCACATCTCTTATGTATAGTTCGCACAGCCTCTCCAAAGTCTTCATTGAAAACGATGTGAGGCTAATGGGTCGATATGCTTTTGGGATAGAATGGTCCATTCTTCCTGGTTTTGGTATGAACACGACTTTGACTTCTCTCCAACCTTTTGGAATATACCTCAGTGCCAGTGAGGATCTGAGGATTCCTACCAGGTGCGGCATTAGGTTATCCAGGCCCCACTGAAGTAGGGCTGGATAAATGCCCTCTGTTCCCGGGGATTTAAAGGGGGAGAAGCCTCAGATAGCCCACCTCAGTCTGTCCGAGTCGACGATCTGTCGTGATATACGCCAGTCATCGTCCGTCAGGTGATAATTCTCCTCATCCTCCCAGGCTGCCGAATTTGTGATTTTGGAGTCCGGGACCGAGATTTGATAAACTTTGCGCTAATAGACAAGCGACAATAATGAAATATTGTTATTCTTATTTTCTTGTGTATAAGAGTTTATGTTAATACATTTTTCAGTACTAAACATTTTTGGGTTTGTAGTATTATATAAAATGGAAGAAAGTTCCATATGATCAAATATTTTTAAGGGAGCCGTGGTAAAATAAAGTTTGGAAACCACTGCTCTAGACCAAATCATTTTAAATTGCCAAAATCTCATTAATTTTCTATATAAATTTGAAAATGCCATTATGTTTGTTCATTCAGGAATTTTACATACTTCAATTGTTCCTATTAATGAACTACTGAAACTAGTAGACCATTTAGGAAAACTCTACGTAGAAAACAAAATCCTTAGATTCAAAAATCCATTTCACTATTACGAATTAGCCGGTATACAAAGTTTAATCAATGAATAATAATATTAGCCTACCCTACCGCAACTCCATAGTTATTCCCGACAAATCCTTTTTGATACCCGGTACAAGCAGTCATCAGTACGAAGATATCCCATGTCCAAAGTTGAACGACCTCTACCTGTACCAAAATCATGAAGATATCAGTCCAGACTCATGCATCCCAATATTGAAACCTGAAAAGCCCACCTGTCGAACAAGCTCAGCAATTTTGACTGCTCCTCTGATCGAAAGAATTAACGACCAGTATATCATAGGCTTACCTTCAAGTGTGCCGACTAAGATTGAATCGAACTGTAACAAGGGACGCATATTATTAGTAAAACAAAATGTTGTATTGAAAATCCTCACAAGATGGGAAATCAGTAACGAAATTTTACATTCAGTAACAATCAAGAAATAACAGCAATAAATCCATTAATACTTCCAAAATTCGATTGGAAACTCACGAAAACAGAAAAATCCACAGAAGTACCCATCGAGTTACAGGCAATCGATCTTCAATTAATTAAAGATTTAATACTCTAAGTTAAATTAACGAAACCAATACAAAAACCAGAAACGCACCCTGCAGTATGGAATGATCCCGGTCTTCTATCACTCCTAATACTAGCTGCTGTACCCTTACGCGGGTTTCTAACCGTTTTAATAAAAATTTAATAATTGATTCTGAAATTCAAAATGTAATAAACCGAGAAACTAAATACTGGCAAGCTGTTACAGAATAATATATTATATATCAAGGGTGGAATAAGTAAAATTCCACACGAGTAAAAAGATTTGTTTCCCGAGCCGTAGGCGAGGGAAACGGTTCTACGAGTGTAGAACTTTGAATTCCACCCGTGTTATAGACTATACTTCTTCTACGAGTATCAAATAGAAACAAAAAACATATATTGAATTGCTAACTCCTTAATTTCTGGAGGAGTTGTGGTGAAATCATTGCTACTGTCAGTATCAAACACTAAAAAGGAATGAAGCCATGTAATAACTATTTAGAAAAAATTATATAAGTTTATTCACTTTTTATGAAGTATTAATCAATTTTAATTTAAAAAATAGATAATTAAACAATTTTGACCATCGACATTTTTGACAGTTGACAATTGTTCTTTTTTCATAAAAGTGCCTCAAAATACACTTATGCTGCACTTCTGGCTCTAACAATTATTACTCAATGACCATATTAGTCATTTTACGTTCACTTTAGAGGATTTTTTATAGATTTCGATATTTCTGCACTACTACTCTACGTAGTGCAGCTGATTTAGAAAACGGAACACGCCTATTTTCTCTTTCTGTCAAATTAACCGTGACATTGAGAGGACGCCACAAGTTTTCACTCCATACCAAGGGCGAGAATGAATATTCTTGCCCTATGGCTAGAATGAAGGTATTCCATATTCAAAAACTACGTCAGAATATAGAAATTCCATAATAGTCGTAGAAAAAGAATTTTCTACGTGATTCAGTTTTTAGGTTAGCAAAATGTGGCTTTTCGTGGAAGTAGTAATAAGTTGCTTGAGAAAAATAATGGTAACTTTTTAAAATGTATAGAAATGATTTCCAAATTCGACCCGATTATGTCAGAACTTACAAAACGCTCTCAAATGAAATATACAAAAACTATGTCGGGGATAAAATACAAAATGAAGTAATCAACTTGATCGGTGAAAATATCAAATCGAAAAAAAGGCAAAATATCATTCCATATTATTATACTGCACTCCTGACTCTAGTCACCATGAACAAGTTTCAGTTTGTATAAGATTTGTTAATTTAAAGAGCACAGGAATTCGTATAAACGAACATTTTTTATTATTTTGTGCTATAGATGTGTCGCGTGAAGGCTTGACAAAATTTCTTTTGTCGGCGTTAGAGAAAGACGGCTTAAATATCAACGATTTGCGGAGTCAGGGTTACGACAATGGGGCAAATATGCGCGGTAGACATAATGGTCTACAAAATAAATTGGATTGGAATCACCGAGCTTTCTTTGTTCCTTGTTGCAATCATAGCCTAAATTTAGTCGTCAAAATCGAATACTTTGAGCATAATTTTTTTCTCTTTAGTTCAAGAACTGTTTCTATATTTTTCAGCTTCTACTAAACGCTGGTCAATTCTGAAATCTAATGTAACAAGTTTAACTTTAAAACCTTTATCGGATACTCGATGGTCTAGTAGAATAGATGCAATAACTCCTTTAAGGTATCAATTTGGAGAGGTTTATGATGCTCTGTTTGAAATAAGCGAAGGAAACTTTGAAAAGAACTAAAAAAATTTGGCTGCCATCGTCGGCCAAAAAATTGCAAAATTTTGAGTTCATTTGCATTCTTATATTGTGGTATAATATTTTAGGTGAAGTTAACATTGTTATTCAAAAACCGAACTTTGATGTTGTTCAGTGTTATAATCATTCAAGTAATTTGAATAATTTTATGATAGCTCACCGCTCCGATAAAGGTTTTAATTATCTATTGATTGATGCTAAATAAATAGCATTCAACTTAGACATTGAACCTAAATTCAAAAAAACAAAGTGGTCTAAAGCCATGAAAAATAAAAAATAAGCATTTTGATTATGAATGTGACGATGAACCGATCCACGGTGAAACTTTAAAATTCAACGTTGTTTTTTTTTGTTTTTTTAATTCTCTAGATATAATCATAACATCAGTGGATGATATATTCCAATTACTTTCTTCTTACTCTAATAATTACGTCTCCAGAAGTAACTTTAAATTATATAACAATTAAGAATTTAGTGGATTCTTTTCCTAATACGAGAGTAATACTTCGTATTTTAGTAACAATGCGGGTTCGGTTGCTACCGCAGAACGATCTGTTACAAAACTCAAAATAATAAAAAATTATTTAAGATCGACCATGTGGCAAAACCCTCTAAGTAATCTTGCTACCATTTCGTTAGAATCGGACCAGCTAAAAGAATTAGACACCGAAGATTTAATTAGGCAATTTGCAAAAATTAAAGCACGAAAAGCTCAATTCACTTAGCTAAAATATAAATAACAATACCTAATACCTTGATATTGACCTTTAACCCCTTACCGCACACTGGCCCATTTATGACACAAAGCGTGTTTAGTCTATTTATAAATATGTCTGTGTTTATAAACACACTCTGTGACGCACAGATATTACTTTGATAAACTATGGCATGGTACAATAGCATTGTAGCGATATCTAGTGGATACATTCGAAAGTTACAATAATTTTTTTCAATGGCGCACAACAGCTGATGATCGTTTGAGAAATTGACAATTACAAGTTGTGTATTGTGAATATTATTGAAGTTTATTGTTTGAAAAAATATTGTAAGTTGAAAGTGTGGCTTTGGTGATAGATTCTTGAGGGGAGTTTGTGTTTTTTTATATATTAGATACTAGTTATTGCCAATATTTTCCCTGTGCCATATATGTCACAGTATGCAATTATGACATGAATATGACTGAACCAACACATTTTTTTCTATTTGGTTTTTAGGTACATAATGGACCCAAAATTATTTTATGGCGGATATAAGTCAACCGTTCGTGATATTCCAGATAATAGTGAGGATGACATGTCAGATTCTGATGATGAAACTTTTGGAGTAGTTCCTGATACTGAATCACATGACGACTATACTGAGGAAAATGAAAATACTACCGATATACCTATTCCTGAAATGAGTGATAGTGATAGTGAGGATGATATGCCTCTCAGTGAAAGACTAGAGAGACTAAAGGAAAAGAAAAAGAAAAAAAAATTATTAGATTGTCATAATGAAGAACTAAAGTTTTCTGATGCAGACACTGCATTTTTAGGTAATTTGGACCTGCCTCCAGAAATAACTGAATTGGATTCTCCTATTCAATTTTTTGAGTTTTTTATAACAAATGAAATTTTAGACTACATAGTTGACCAGTCATGTGTATACTCCACCCAACAATGCCCAACAAAACCACTTGCTCTAACAGTGGAAGATTTAGAGCAGTTTATTGGTATCGTTATTTATATGTCTGTTGCACATTTACCAGCTACGAGGATGTATTGGAGTACAGCTTTGAAGCACACGTTAGTCGCAGATGTAATGTCATGTGATAATTTTGAAAAAATTAAGAGATTTTCACATTTCAATAACAATTACGATTTTATACCAGCTGGTAACAATGGACATGACAAATTGTTCAAAATAAGGCCCCTACTAAGTAAACTCCGTGAACGATTGATGAAAGTTCCTAAAGAGGAATTTATGGCTGTAGATGAACAGATAATTCCAACAAAAGCAAGATCCAACATCAAACAATATTACCCGAAGAAACCCCATAAATGGGGTTATAAAGCTTTTGTGCTTAGTGGTATTAGTGGGTTCTCATATGACTATGAAATTTACGCTGGAGCACAAAGTAATATAGTAGAAAATAATTTTCCTGATTTAGGAGTTAGTTCGAATGTATTTGTTCGGCTTACAAAGACTGTACCAAGGTATAAAAATTATAAAATATTTGCTGATAACTGGTTCAACAGTGTCCCGCTTATGACCTATCTCCATAAAGAAGGTTGCCTTCTTTTAGGAACAGTAAGAAAGGACCGAGTACCAAACTTGAAAATACCAAAGGAATCGGTGATGAAGAAAAGTGGTCGTGGTGCTATAATTGAAAATGTTGCATATGTAGATGGTGTTCCCGTATCCGTCACTTGTTGGTATGATAACAAAGTTGTGACTATGATGTCGACTTATGTTGGTAGTACTCCTGTCAGTGAGGTGCAACGATTTAGCAAAAAAGATAAGACATATATAACTATACCACGTCCCAAGGCAGTTTCCATATATAACCAATATATGGGAGGAGTGGACCTTCTTGACTCAATGTTGGGTTATTATAGAATAAAACTACGATCAAAGAAGTGGTATATGCGAGTATTTTTTCACCTAATCGATCTGGCATGTGTCAACGCTTGGATTCTTTGGAAGCGAACACATCCAAATGTCCCGTTGGCTTTGAAGGATTTTAAATTAGCTCTTGCTGAATGCCTAACTAAAGCAAATAAATCCCTTACTAAACCAAGAGGTCGACCAAAACTACCGATTGAAGGTGAGCTACAGGCAAAAAAGCATCGTGGTCCAACCACAGATTTCCCAATTCAGGAAGTTAGAACCGATAAGCTTGACCACTGGGGGCATTGGCAAAATCAGAGACAAAGGTGCAAATACCCTGGATGTACTGGAAAAAGTTTCATACAATGCGGGAAATGTCAAGCTTTTCTTTGTCTAAACAAAGACCGAAATTGTTTTTTTGCATTTCATAATGATTAGTAATTTACCATTTCTTAATCACATGTTGTGCCATAAATGGCACATACCCTTATTTCATATCCATATCTTTTCAAAATCAAAATAAATTTTTTTTCTATTTTTTCTGTTTTATATGTATTATTTCCGGTCCTTAATATTTTTTTCAAGCAAAAAAAAATCATGCGGTAAGGGGTTAAAGGGTGACATTGCATTATTAAAATAATATATTGTTTTGTTTTTATTTGTCGATCAGTTTCATGGTGTGATATATAAACGAGTATTTTTAATGTTTTAAATATTTTTTATTTCTTGTGCTTTTGTATCATATATTACATTTGAAACTAAAATACAAAAATTTTCAGTTGTAATACTGAATATATTTCTGTTTTCTATAAGTTTATAATTATGTTATGTACCTTAATGAGAAAATACTTGTATGGCTTGTACTTGTAAAATATAAAAATTAAAATAAATTTATGAAAATACTTTTTAAAATTATTTTTCCATAGTGGATAATAATACCCAACTTAATCCGTATCGGTACTCACATATGAACGTAATACAAATTTGGGGCGTTATTTTAAATTTGCACAACGGCGCCAAAAGTGTTAGGCGCGGGCCTGTTCGTGTACGATCTTATAATATCCTGCTGTTTGTCTTTGTCAGTAACGTCTGTCAAAATTTCGTTGCATTAGGTGCGTTCTTTTTGACTGAGATCTCAGATCACTTCAGTTAAGGTGATCTGAGATAAAGTGATCTGAGTAAGCACCAAAAAGGACGACATCCCAATTGAATCCTCTGATAACCACGCTTGATTTTGTTATTTTTAGTTTCAAGATTTGTATTATGGCTAATATTCCAACATTATTAGTTGTTACCTTCCTTCGCCCTCTGTGCATCTTCAAGGGATAGATTTAAATTATACGACAGATTCGAATCAGCATCTAATAATGTTATTGTATCCATAATTTGTAACAAAAGAAAAATAGATTATGTGTATTTATAATGTCAATGGTTAAAACCATAGATAACCTTGGTTAAAACTACCAATAACCCAAGAAAATCAAATATTTCTTCATCCCCTCCACTTTATTTCCGACTCAAGTCCAACTGATACCCCCTTATTCAGCATTCAGCATCGGTGATGGGGAAGGAAAATCTCAGCTCACTTAGAAGTGAGTAGAACAAAAAGAACGCTCACATTACTGATGTGAGCTGAGATTATCTGAGATCTCAGTCAAAAAGAACGACTCAGTTCACATGCAGATTTTTTGAAAGTTGTGTGTTTTACGTCTAAAACTCTAGGAATATAGTCGTGCGTTTAAAATGCACTCTATATGTAAATTTAGATTCGATATAGGTAGTTCTTGAAAACATTAATTACTTCCTTTTCAAAGTCTTTATTGGAAATTTGTAGATGCATGCGTTTTTTATTAGGAAAACTTATTCAATTTTAGGTTTCGCTGGAGAATGCAAAACAAAATCAAAAATAATCTGATGGTCTTGAGAGTTGAGACATTTATCTGAAATTTTCGTACCTAAAATGGGATCTTAGACGCTTGTGTGAACAGTATCGTTGTCATCATTATCAGTAGGGTCGCTGACGTCATAGTTTGTACATAGAGGCTCATCTACGTGTACCATTAATAATTCATTATCAGTTCCTCCATCATCTCGATTTTCTAGAAGGGAATTGTTAACGTAAAAATCGGCGAGTTCCTTTGATCGGATCTCAACCCGAGAGGGCGTCTACATTGGAATTTGCGCGGTCAGTTTTGTTTTTAAAAGGCATAGATTATAATCGTTTAGATAAGGAAAAAATAAGTTCATAATTTATATAATTTCGAAATTCTACCAAAGTTACCTCATTATGCATGTGACATTTCGCAAAATTTTCTATTATTTGTTTGGGAATTAAAATTTCGCCTTCTATTTGGAAAACAGAGTCGTTTTGTTATAATACAAGAGAAAGGATCAATTTTTCTTTTAAAGATAGTTGAAGTACTTTTAAAATAATGTATTGGTAAAGTAATGTTAGGGGTTCTTAGTTGTGAATTAACAAAGTCTAGGTGGATTTTCAATAATTTTATAATATCAAGCCCTATAAGAGCCTCAATTATTTCGTGAAAGTTGAAAAGGTGAAATTTAAAATTATCATTCTTATTAAATTCTGGATATATTGGGTGGATTGCACAATTTTGTTGAGTACTCGTATATAATTTCGAGTGCTAAAGATACAGTAAAAAGCTCACTAAAAATTTTCTCTTTGAAAATTTTATTCCGCAACTTCAGGTTTTAGAAAGGATGTTGTTGCACTACAAGTAGTTTAATAGTGTGATTGAACAATTCAATATATGGTAATTATTTGCTGTATTAAGTTATATCAATTGGGATGGGGTTTTCTGAAAATTTTCATATTCGAATTTGTCTTCGTAGTTTGTCTCGTCGGAGTTTACAACAGAATTTTCGAGATCTGGTTGATCAACGGAAATGTCAGTATTAAATAATTCTTCGGTGTAAAAGTTAGGTTTCTGACTGAAGTATTGAGAATTATTATGATTTCAGGATTGGGTGTTGTATTTCTTGTCGATACAAAGTGTATGTTTTGATTGGGTTTCCAAACATTATCAGGTTTACTAAAAACCTGAGAATTTGTTGGATATCTGAGGTTCGGTGAACTTAGGTGACGTTGCACTTATATCGATCCCCTGAGAAATTGGGATGTGCAATTGTTTGTTGGTTGGAAGTCTTGTTGTGACATTTATTGAAAATGCTGGAATTGTCGTGTGATATTCGGTTGCATAGGATTCCTCCTAACAGAATTGTTAGAATTATTAAAATTTTGATTTCTCTGATAACACTTAATGTTATCTTCCTCTATAATGAACTGAATCGCTTTTTCTAGCGTGTTCGGTCGCATAGCAAGGATGATATGCCCTAATGGTTCTCTTATACCGCCTAAGAGCCAATTAAGCACCTGTTTAGTGGAAAAAGCTCTTTTTGAGTTACGTTATGGGTTTTCGTAATGCAAACCTATACAATTACAAATTGAATTTAGTAGACTTAATATTCTTTCATGAAACACGCTATTACATTGTTTTATATTAACTAAATCTTTCAATTTGGTAATACCTCTGGCTAGGTCAAGATGTGTAAAATAAATTGCACCAGACAAAGAATCTAGAATTTCGACAATATTAGGCAATGGAAATTTGTCATCCTTGATCCGATCATTTAACTTTCTGTAATCTAGGGGAGGACCGGGCAACATATTTCAAAACTGCACATTGATACGAAACCAGTAGCTAAATGCGGCGCTGCCATTTGCTGGATTTCCACTGTCATTCCCTACGCGACTGCGACCGTTTTTATTCGAATGCGATACATCAATTGGTTTTATGCTGTCGCTGCCATTATGGGATGACAATTACTAAATTATCCATTAATTCACATTTAAGCAGTGGCGGATCCAAGTTATTGTTTAGGGGGGGGGTAATGGATATAAAATTTAACAAAAGTAAAATTTGAGTATATTTCCAATAGACATAGAAAATAATAAAAACAAATAATATAGTTGGTATGCCACAAAAATGAGATCGAAATATATTTCCAGTCAACAATATCTGCTCAACATGAAAATAACTGAAAAAATTAATATTTTTTCGGTCATCATATTAATAATAAATGAAACAAATAACATTCTGTACATATCAAAATAAAATAAAAACACATTTCTAATATATATATATATATATATATATATATATATATATATATATATATTGAACCAGATATCATAGATAATAATAGAATTAGTAATATAAAAATATGTTTGCTAGTATGAAATATATATGAAAATAACTTAATTTAAGAAAACAAGTAAAAAGGAAACACTTTTCTTAATTTAAACAACATATCAAATAAAGATATATTAAATAACAGCCAATAACAATATAATAAATAAGGAATTACCTCAATGATAACATAAAATATAGATATTGCCTAACCAATGTAATGATGTAAATAAAGTTGCCTAAGACGAAGAATAATTTCCATATCATAACAGCTGTTCATCTGAAATGCAAACAAATATTAAAAACAAACTGAGCTAGCCAAATAAAAACAAAAATTCTAAATTATAAACATATACATTTAAATAAATCATCTACTATAAAAGTAAGTATTATATCAAATATAAAAATAGTATAATTGGCGCCCAACGTGGAGCGTTGTAAAAATTTTGGTTATATTTGTAAAATTTAATACTTAATTAAAATGGCAAAACGAATGATGTTGAGAGATGGAAGGCAGGTAGGAGCAGACAGTGGATCAGAAGAGGAAAGGGAGGAACGAAGTCATGGTATGGGAGATTACCAAGCGGTATATTTGGAACAAGGACAACAATTAGAAGGAGATGTACAGGAAGAAAGTATGACAGGAGATGAGGAAGCTGTAGGACAAGAAGATAGGACACAGGAGATGCCAAATAGAAGAAGTAGAGATGATCAGATGGACATGATGCAATTTTTGATCAGAATGAAGGATGAATTAAGAGGAGATATGAACAAAATGGAGCAAAATTTGAATGGAAATATGAATACAATGAGGGGAGATATGAACAAAATGGAGGACAATTTGAATGGAAAAATGGACAGTATGAGAGAAGAAATTTATGAGATATGGGGCAACAGAGTTAAAAAGGATACAGTAGAGAATAGACAGACGCTTCAGAAATTTATCGAGCATCAAACAACAAGAGAAGAAAGCAAGAAAAAGGTTAGAAAAAGAAAAGCAAATTGAATAATGGAACAAGAGAATAGGAATGAAATATGGAGACGAAAATGCAATTCAATGAAAAAGGGAAAGGATACAGAAATGAAGTTGAAATTAAAATTTATTATTAATGAGTAACACAAGTATAAATAATGTACATAGAATTTATTATTAATGAGTAACCCAATTCTGAAGAATGTATATAATGTTATGTTACGAATAATATTTAAAGAAGGAAAGGATAGTCATAAGGATAGATTTAAAATTTAATATTAGGTAGTGTACAAAGATAAAGTAGATATTAGACAGAGTTTTGTTTTCCATTTGGCAGCTGATGATCCAATTAAATTCATCTCGTTTGTTTCTTCAGAACCTTAAAAAAAAATAAATATAATATAATATAAAGAAAAATTTATTAGGTAAAACTTATAATTAAAACATTTTAAAAATTTGTGAGTATGGCAAATCAATATATATAGCAAATAAAGGAAACAATTTATAAGAGATACTGGTTTTACATTGAATGAAACTATTAAAGAATATATGATAGAGGGGATAAAATTTAAATAAATCATCTACTATAAAAGTAAGTATTATATCAAATATAAAAATAGTATTATATATATATATATATATATATATATATATATAATTTATTCACAAGGTAAAGATAAAAAATAACAATTTATATACAGGTAATGTGTGAATAAATAGAGGTTAATCTACGAGGTATAGTATGTATATCGGAATACACATATATACCTGTATGTAGAGCGAGAAAATAAACAAACAATACACAAAACGGCACACTAAACACAAGACGAATTGAAATGTACAGAATAGTTCCTAATTGTAAAGTTAAAATTTAAAATTAAAAATAGATAAAAAGTAGTGCTTAAATAACCTAATTAGATATATGAAAAAAAAATATTAATAGTACTCTAACATCATACCAATTGTTAGTAATGTAAATAGTTTTCATTTTAATTATCATTATTCATTGTTTTAGTTTCCTATTATTGATTTTACGTAGGTGGTTGGTAGCTCTCTGATATAATCTTTAACTGTTTTAGTGAAGCGTTGGATTGTGGGTGCGTTCTTAATACTATCAGGTAAGCAATTGAATACCTTTGGTCACAGATATCGGTAGCATCTCTGACCGACTGACTTCTTCATAAATGGGGGTATAAACTTGTCCTTTTGTCGCGTCTTATGTTGGTGAGAATGTGTAAGGAGTTCGTTCTTATGCAAATATTGTGTTTTTCCTACCTCCAAGAAATAAAGTTTCCTCAAATCATAAACCTGTGTCTCCTCAAATAGCGCTTCACTTGGATATCGGTTTTTTCTACACATTATTAGTTTCAAGAATCGCTTTTGTATGATTTCTAATGATTTCAGGTATGTTTCGGATACTCCACCCCATCCTATAATACCATAGCCCAGATGCGATTCAACTAAACTGTGGTAAAGAATTTTTTTTTGTTTAAAGTTGATTATATGTGAGACTTGTTTGATTCTATACAGAACACTACGTAATTTTTTTACTAAATAGTTTATATGTACATCCCATCTAAGGTGGCTGTCTATCATAATACCCAAGTATTTAACCCTTTTCGATGGTAAGATTTCAAGGTCATCTTCTATTGATATTTTGTCAAATGTTGGGAGGTTCGCAGATAAGCTACAGAACGGCAGGTAGAAAGTTTTTTTGAGATTAATTGATAGTAGTCTATTATCGAACCATTTCTTAATGTTACCAAAGTCAGTTTCTATTTTATTCTTTAAGTCGTCCCATGTGTTACTTTCATAGAATATGACCGTATCATCTGCAAAACTTATGATGCTGCCCTGTGTTCACATGGAGAATAAATTATTTAGATAAATATTGAATAGCAAAGGCCCCAACACCGTCCCCTGGGGCACACCACATGATATAGTTTCTTTCTTGCTGAGTATGTTTTGTATTTTTGTTTGCTGTTTCCTGTCAGTTAAGTATGAGTTGAAAAGGTCATGTGATTTACCCCTCACTCCTAGATCGTCAAGGCTTGATAACAGTATATTGTGGTCCACGGTATCGAATGCCTTTGCCAAGTCTAGAAAAATTCCAATGGAGGGTTTTTTTTATCTATAGAACCATATATTTTGCTCGTGAGTTCTAATACCGCATCGCTGGTGGACTTTTTTTCTGTGAATCCATACTGCGCTCCTGACAACAGATTGTATTTCTTCAGAAACGAATTTAGTCTTTTTTTTATGATTTTTTCCATAATTTTACCCAAATTTGATATAAGTGTTACAGGTCGATAATTTGAAACCTCTGTCCTTTCGCCAGTTTTGTAAACAGGTACCACAGTTGACATTTTGAAAGCAGAAGGAAAGTGACCACTTGACAAGGATGTATTGATAATATAACTTTGAGGTTTGGCTATGTAAGTTGATATGAGTTTCAATGTTTCCGATTTCAAGCCATCAGGTCCTGGTGATTTTTTATTTTTCAACTGCAAAATAATTTCTTGTATTTCATAGACGTCAGTGGGAAAAAGAAAAAAGGTGTGATCTGATTTAATTTTCGTTTCTGTATAATTTCTGTCCTGCTTCATATTTTTTGCTAGATTTGCACCTACATTGCTAAAGAATGAGTTGAACTTTTCAGAAATTATAATTGGATCGCAAGTTATATTTCCATCCTCAGTCTGCATCAATGATACATCGGTATGTTGTCTTGCCTTCGTTAATTCATTTACCAATTGCCATAATCGTTTTGAGTCTGCCCCTTCTTGTTCTATCTTGTTTTTGTAGTATTTCATTTTTGTGTCTTTTATTGCTTTCTCTAGTATTTTTCTGTAAATATTGTATTCAGTTTTTAAAATTTCATTTTGTGGATTTTTCTTTAATGTAGCATACATAGTATTCTTCCTATTAACGGATTCCAGTTATGATGTAGTAACCCATGGTTTCCTCTTTATATCTTTGTTTTTAACTTTTATGAATTTCGAGGATCCATCTATTGCAGTTTGGACTAGTCTGACAAATTCAGTAACCGAGTTTTCCAAATCATTTATTTCAAAGAAATCTTTCCAATCCGTACTTTTAATGATTTGTATCAATTTTTTTTCGTTTATTTGTTTATAGAATTTGGAATTGGCTGTAGTTTCTTTCGCATACTTATCGTTGAATATTATTTGCACCAGTATTGTGTAATGGTCGGTAATACAAGTCTCCACAGTCAGCGGAATGATAGATTCAAGGTTTGTCTTTTTCGACTTAATGAAAATGTGGTCTATGCATGTACCTGACTGTGGTCTGGTGGTCGTATTTATTGCTGAGTTATATCCATACTCTCCTAATGTGTGGTATATATATATATATATATATATATATATATATATATATATATATATATATATATACAGAGTGTAATCCAACCCCTTGCACTCCCGTATATGATGGATGTAGGATACCATTTTTAAACGAATTACCGTGCTGAAAATTTCAAAGAAAAAAATCTGGAAAAATTGAATTTGGTTTTTAAAATTCGCCGAAATGTTGAGAACCGTCGTTCTCCTAACCACAGCTCACTAGAATAGAGCTGTAAGAAGCCAATGACGGGATGACGGCTCTGAGACAACTGAAGTTCGGCGTTCGGCGGACAGCGATTCCTAGCATTTCGGCGAATTTTAAAATTCAAATTTTATATTTTTCCAGATTTCTTTTCGAATTTTCGGACTACTGTAATTTGCTTCAAAATGGTAATCTACACCCGTCATTTACAGGAATGTAAGAAGCTAGATTACACCCTGCATATAATGAAAATAACATATCACAAAAATAAGTTATAACTGTACTCATAACATGATAAAAATGGTGAAAACAAGAAAATAAAATTCTACATATCACAAACATTAAAAAAGCAGTCTTCATTTCTGTAATGATCAAAACAGACAGAATACATATAAGGTTGATTAAAATGTTTGGTAGTCCCACATCTCACGACCAGAAATACAATGAAAATCAATTTTATATAACAAATTCCAGTTTTCTTTCCTTCACCTTTCCGAATTTATCAATTACGTTTTCGACATTGACATTGATATCTCTGTGAATATGTAATAAAGCAAGTCCAGATAACCTCTCTTGAGACATGGTAGACCTCAACCATGACTTCAGTCTTTTCAAGCTAGAAAAACTTCGTTCTGCTGATGCGACCGTTACTGGAATTGTACAAAGTATCTGTAGAAGCATATTGATAGTGGGATAAATTTCTTTACTACACTCTTTAAGAGCCGAGAGAGCACAATCGGGAATTTTTGTTTCCAATATTCTGACCAAAATAATAATTCTGATTTGAGATTCATCGACAGAATATCGATATCATTCATAGGATTCACTTTCATAATATAATCTAAGATACTATTCACAGAGTCATTTAGCAGATGCAGATCACTCTGAGTCTTTTCTAAAATGATGTTTGGTACTAGCACATTCAATTCAAAAACGTTCAATATTTCATCTGTGAATCTGTCATTTAGATCTTCGATAATGCTATCTAACAATGGAATGAAAATGTTCACTCTATAATATGCCTCTGCGCTTTCTGCTTTGGCATTTGGACGATTTGTTTGTCTGGCAGTAATACGCAGTAATGTCATTTCGGTTCCCAAAGTGAGCATCATTTTGGTAGTGTCGTCGAAAATTTTACGAAAAACCGAATCGGCATTTTTTCTTTTATCGTTCAAAATTTTTTTTGTATTATTTATTATATTTTTTGCCAGTTGTTTATCTAGCGATTTGGTTTGCAGTACTCGGCTGAGGGTGATTGTAGCTGATAAAATTTCAGAAAGCGCATGAAGTGTAACAAGAAACAAAGGGGTAGTTATTGAATTTTTCAAGAGCGTAGCTTGATGAATCTCTCTCTTTCCATTGTGAGATCAAATCTAAAGTTTCTACGATTTTTATCAAATTCAATTGGAACCTCATAACCGCTTCATGTCTCTCTAACCATCTTGTTTCGCATAAACTTATGAGAGATAAGTTGTTAATAGATTTGAGAACATTATTTCTTTTTGACGAAGCATTAAAAAAGGCTATTATTTCTTTTATTGTACCAATTGCATTTCGCACAGCCTGCACTGTAGAACATTTAGAAATTGACGAATTCAGTGAATGGCTGTAGCAGGGGCTTCTAATTGCTCCCTTAAGAGTACCCTTTAATTCGGTAACTGCACCCTTCACCTCGCCTGTCATCACACTACACCCATCAGTACCTATGGCAACACAATTCTGCAAATCAAGACCATATTTATTCAGTGTACTTAGAACTGTTTTTGCTAATACATCGCCAGACAACACTGGTTCTTGTGTAAAATCATCATAATTTTCTTTATGACAATCTATAAATTCAATAAAATCCTCTCGCATATGGCAATTCTCTAGATCAACATACCTAATTATGAAGGACATTTGAGAACAGTGACTAATATCAGTTGTTTCATCAAATATTATTGAGAAAAACTTACTTTTCCTGATTTTTTCCCATATCACTTCCCTTATTTCATCACCACAAAACCTAATGATCTCATTTTGTGTGGTTTTACTGATATATGTTGCAGTAGCTGAAGAATTTTCTAAATGATTCTGTAAAATTTTATCTCCAGCTTCTACACGAAATCGCAGTAACTCACGAAAGTTGCCTTCATTGATGACAGAAGATGAAGTTAGCTCTCCATCGTCACGATGCCCGCGTAATGGAATATTTTGACGCCCTAAAAATATGATAGATTCAATAATTGGTTTGAGTCTCTGTCGGTTCTCTTGGACGCGCTTCAGTCTATCGTTATTTATAATATTTCTAATGTCTTTTTGTGGAGATTCGTAAGTCCTTAGGAAAGATTCGGCAAGAGACACACTATTTTTGTGATAATAATTATTTTCATGTCTGATTAAATCGCCGTCTTTCCCAAGTAATTTCGAAAAAGTTATCAGGGGACTGAAAACTAATTTTTGTAATTTGGTTTGTTGATGGGAACCACCAAACTTTGCAAATACAAAACAAAATTTACAATATATACCTTTCGAACTTTCAGAATACATCAACCAGTTGAATTGTTTAAAATGTTTGGAGGATAAATAACACCTCACCTCTTTTCTACATTTTTTGTGAAGAGAGAATGGTAGTTTACGGTCAGATGGTATCAATTCACATTTAAGTATATTGTATCTGTCAAAATCACTCATGTTTTTGAACGTGTAGGTCCCAATATCTATATAGACACTCACATCGTCAGTTGATGTTGATGGTTTGAATTCTAACTCTGCAATCTCAATATCCGGCTGATTTTCAATGGATTCCTCCAATTTCTCATTTTCGCCAAGTTTATTTTCATTCTCAACTGGACTCGTATACCTCAAACTAGTATTTATGTCCAATTCAGCTTTGCTACTGCTAGGTGTTATCGATACAACTGATTCTTCAAATTGCTGTTCAACAGTTTTGGTTTTCTTGATGAAAAATGAATCCAAAGTGGCATTAACTCTTTTCTTACTCATTTTTGTCTGTAAAATCAATGAATAACATATTATAAATCATAATTTGTGAACTTACTGATTCACCCACGATGAGAACAATAACAATATACATACAAATTGATTTATTTAGTCATCACACCACACCAAGCAGAAAGAACGATAAACCCTTCAAAAACAAAATAGGTACGATAGAAATAATACGTCCCGCCACCGCTTACCCGGCTTACTACGCCAATTACAGACGAAATGCAACAGAAGTAAATCGCCGTCGATCTATCTGACAATTTGATGCCTTTGACCAGGGATGCCAAATGAATATAAGTAAAATTCGTGAGATTTGAAAAAAAAATCGTGATATTTCGGAAAAAATCGTGAGATTTCGGAATAATCGCAAATGGGGTGTTGTCAAACCTTCTTTATTTGTTTGATCATGGTTGTTGTATAAATTAAACGAGGTAGGCAGAACAAAACATTCAAATTAAAAAATACTCTGTGTAATGATATATAATACAAATTAAAAATGTAACAAAATATTATTAAAATGAAATAATATAAAACAAATAAAAATGTAATGATAGTCAACAAATAAAAAAAACTCATATTAGTGTTTTTAAATGAAACTCAAGGTCTCTAGTTAATTCCACAATATAATACAAGTTATTTAAAATTCTAAAAAATTGACAATTGTTTCGATAAATCAATATCATCGTCAGAATGACAGAAGTTACATTTCATTTTATGCCTACCTGATGTTTAGTAGTTATATTTTTGGCTAGACCAAGAAGTAACCTAACTTGTGATTGGCTTAATATATGTTTATAGAAAAAGAAGAAGATGTGATATTACAAATATTGAAGCTTAGATATTATTAGCCCTATGGTGATATCCTGGATATCATTTTTCCAATTAAGATCAGTATAACTGTGCAATGATATAGAAAACCAGGAAAACTATATCTGCTGATCTTTACAATTATCACTTAAGAAGACAGTTTATTAGTGGAGAATTCCCTAGATTTAACTGTTCATTGACAACTTCATATTGTGGGTTTCTTAAATGTCTTCTAATTTCCAGTTCTTCAAGATCAGCAGATATAGTTTTCCTGGTTTTCTATATCATTGCACAGTTATACTGATCTTAATTGGAAAAATGATATCCAGGATATCACCATAGGGCTAATAATATCTAAGCTTCAATATTTGTAATATCACATCTTCTTCTTTTTCTATAAACATATATTAAGCCAATCACAAGTTAGGTTACTTCTTGGTCTAGCCAAAAATATAACTACTAAACATCAGGTAGGCATAAAATGAAATGTAACTTCTGTCATTCTGACGATGATATTGATTTATCGAAACAATTGTCAATTTTTTAGAATTTTCAATAACTTGTATTATATTGTGGAATTAACTAGAGACCTTGAGTTTCATTTAAAAACACTAATATGAGCATATTCCACGAAGTAAGGGTCGAGACAGTCAATTTCATTAAAAAAAACTCAAACAATATACCTAATTTAGTAAATATATAAAAAAAATTAATCTGAATCTTAATTCGAATCAGATTTTATATTTCAGTAATAGCCGGGATTACTTATTTTTTTTTTTAAATATCACAGTCAATTTTAAAATTGTGGCATTGGCCAAGGTTGGAAACCAAACTTTTTGTGTGTAATACACCTTAATGTATCCGCGTCTTAAGACGATTTCTTAAAGGTGTTTTATTAAACTTCGCCAATGAAAAGATACGCTCTGCGTTGGCACTGGAGTATGGCAAAGATAATAAATTAAAGACTAAACAATATACACTTTTGAATTTTGGGTTCCCATTTCCCGGATTCACCGCTACGGCATAGACTAGACGAGAATAATTTCGATATAAGACAAGTCGACAATATATTACAATGTTACCATTTTTTTATTTCGCAGTCATACTTATTTTTCGTTGTGCTTGAGTATGTAATGTATTGAAAAATCGTGAGAATATGTAGTGAAATCGTTAGATCGTGAGATCTTCACTCAAATCGTGAGATCTCACGATTAATCGTGAGGTTTGGCATCCCTGCCTTTGTCGGGTCGGCTCGACAATATTCGAGTTCAAGTGCAGGGAAGGGATAAGATGTAGATGTACAGTGCATTTTGTGGAAGGGGGTGCTAGCGTTCGAACACGGTGGAGTGCTGGCTCTCAACCTTAGCCTTAGGGAATTTTGAAAATGTCATAGCATTTCTTTTTACTTCAAAGCTGATTCGGCACTGAAACTGTGAATTTTTCGACGAGGCTTGGGGGGGGGTAATTACCCCCTTTACCCCCCCTGGATCCGCCACTGCATTTAAGTAATATTTTTATGCAGGGTGATCCCATGGTATTAGTACATTTAATGCTATTATGAAAAGTAAAATCTAATTGAAGGAAATTGACATCCCTAAATTGTAAACAACAGCAAGGAACATTTTAAATTCGACTTTAAAAGACGGTAACTACACAATACAGCCAACGGCAGCTCAGCATTTAGCTACTGGTTTCGTATCAATGTGCGGTTTTGAAATATGCGACCGGGCAAAGTGAATATGCCGGGCAAAGCGAATAATCCCTTCCACGCCCAAACACGTGATGTCCCGAATTTCTCAATAATACCAAGACACCCACGCTTAGTTTGAGACAGCGTTTATCTGTGGGAAGTTATCGACCTTGAGTAGCTCTACGACTGTTTGTGTAACCACGTGAATAATAAACATATTTGAAGGTTCGTTTAACGAACTTTGTTTACGTTAATATGAAGATATTGATTGTAATGTAGGTTTTTACAATAATTACGCATATTGACCGTCGTTCTTAATCAAAACATTTAAATATTTCTTATTTTTTCTCTGCTTAGTTCACTTTGATTTGAACTTGTCATCTCCGGGCAAAGCGAAGAGGGCAAAGTGAATAATTATTCGCTTTGCCCGAACATAACAGTCTTATAGTAATGTAGGTACCTACGTAGTGGACTTTTTATATTCCACAAGGTGTACAAATATAAAAGAAGAGCGCAACAAGCTCAGTGGGCAGCGGAAAATATTGCATTTTTCGCAATACTCCAAAAATATATTTTTGGCCTATCATCCTCTCGAAACATGTTCGATTAGATGAAATTTCATCTAAAATCGATAGGTGACTTTGTTAATGCCCTAATTCTATCAATTTTTGAATAACTATGGATATTTGATTTTACCCTCTTCATTGGATACTCCAAGTTTGACGCACTCTACTTCTGAATCGCATCATTTTCGAGCACTCCCGATTTTTTATATCATAGATTGGACCTTTGACGATACTTTCCCAGAAAATTGAATGAATACTTCCATTATTTTGGTCTGTACTATTTTTTATATGAAGGCATGTTTTCTTTTAACTTAAATGCTCTCCTAATATTTGAAACATTGATCTTATCGAAAAATGGACAACACTAGTCGATTTGTCGTATCAAAGAACCCTTATTCTCATAATTCCAGTATTTTTTGAGACGAAAAACATTTTTCGTCAAATATGTAGCATAATTCCAGTATTTTTTGAGAGGAAAAACATTTTTCGTCAAATATGTAGCTGGACTATATATAGTAAGGAAAATATTGCATTTTTCGCAATTCTCCAAAAATATATTTTGGGCCTATCATCCTCTCGAAAAATGTTCGATTAGATGAAATTCCATCTAAAATCGATAGGTGACTTTGTTAATGCCCTAATTCTATCAATTTTTGTATAACTATGGATATTTGATTTTACCCTCTTCATTGGATACTCCAAGTTTGACGCACTCTACTTCTGAATCGCATCATTTTAGAGCACTCCCGATTTTTTATATCATAGATTGGACCTTTGACGATACTTTCTCAAAAAATTGAATGAATACTTCCATTATTTTGGTCTGGACTATTTTTCATATGAAGGCATGTTTTCTTTTAACTTAAATGCTCTCCTAATATTTGAAACATTTATCTTATCGAAAAATGGACAACACCAGTCGATTTGTCGTATCAAAGAACCCTTATTCTCATAATTTCAGTATTTTTTGAGAGGAAAAACATTTTTCGTCAAATATGTAGCTGGTAAGGAAAATATTGCATTTTTTGCAATACTCCCAAAATATATTTTTGGCCTATCATCCTCTCGAAACATGTTCGTTTAGATGAAATTTCATCTAAAATCGATAGGTGACTTTGTTATTGCCCTAATTCTGTCAATTTTTGAATAGCTATGTATATTTGATTTTACCCTCTTCATTGGATACTCCAAGTTTGACGCACTCTACTTCTGAATCGCATCATTTTAGAGCACTCCCGATTTTTTATATCATAGATTGGACCTTTGACGATACTAATGAGGGTAGCAATGAGAGAATGTTTAACAGGGACGTCCATGAATTCAGTGGCCCAAACTCAAACCTCCAATCAGTTGGGTAGATTCCGAACCGTTTTTAATAATAAACAGGAGAAAGAATTGTTGCAATACTTGAAGGATCTTGACAATATTTTTTTTGGTTTGACTAGAGATGATTTTAAAGGAGTTGTATACGAATATGCAAAGAAAAACAAATTAACTTACCCTAAAAGTTGGAATCAAAATGCGAAGGCAGGAAATGATTGGCTGACTGGATTTTTAAGGAGAAATCAAGAGATCACTTTGAGAACACCAGGACCAACAAGTGTGGGCAGAGCACGAGGTTTTAATCGAACCCAAGTTGAGAGATTTTATAAAAACCTGTCAGATCAAGTTAAAAAGTATGACATAGACGGAACTCGTCTATATAATATGGACGGAACTGGCATAATGACGACAACTAATAGACCTCCAAAAATTCTATCTGTTAAAGGGAAGAAACAAGTGGGCGTGATATCAAGCACAGAGCGTGGTAAACTAACCACTGTTGTTTGTTGCTGCAATGCTGCAGGTTCATTCACACCCCCTTTTATAATTTTTACTCGCAAACGAATACAGGAAAGGTTGTTAGATGGTGCTCCCCCAGAAACTCAAGCCACTTGTACTTCAACAGGGTGGATAAATGGGGAAGTTTTTCGTGATTGGCTAAAGTATTTTGTGGACCAAGTTCGGCAAACTCAAGAAAAAAAGTTATTCTCTTACTGGATAGTCACGAATCTCATAAATTTTATCCAACTCTCGATTTTGCGTCCAAGAACAAAATCATATTTGTATCATTTCCACCACATACCACACACAAGATGCAACCACTTGACAAAGCAGTCTATGGACCACTCAAAAAATATTTTGAACAAGAAATTAATGTATTTCAAAAATCGCATCCAGGGAGAATTGTTAATCAACATGATATTGCAAAATTATTTAGTCCGGCTTATTTAAAAAGTGCCACTTCCCAAAATGCAATGAATGGGTTTAGATCTCCTGTGGTATTTGGCCTATTAATGAACATACGTTTGGAGATGAAGACTACCTACCAGCATCGATCACATATGAGGATGAACTTCCAAATACTCCATGTGAAACTGTTGAAGAACAAGTAGCAGAAAATGAGATCCCGCACCTCAATTTATTGCCTACTGAAAATCAAGTAATAGAAATAGGAGATAATTGAGGTGAAATTATCAATGAACCAGCTGTGAAAGTAGTGGTACTACCAAAGTCAAACCAACCGGAACATAGAACTTCACCGAAGAGTACAATGTTGTCTTCAAATGCACCACTATCTATTTCTAGTAGTACATTGAAAATTGTGAAGAGAATGCAATCTTTTCTCTTTGATCACCAAAATTTAATATTAAAATATTTCTTATCTCTGGTCACGTTTTAGCATCAGATTACCTATTTCTTTGGCTTCACATTCTAATTTAATCAATATACCATTTAAAAGTAAAACGTTTGGATAGTGACCTAGAATAGATTAGCCCAAATCTATAAACCGATGCAATTTGTTAATGTTTCCATCAAAACTAAGAATGATTGATAAATTATTTATGTCTAAAACTGGCGATACCAGAATAGCTAAATACTTAAAACCAGGGATGTTGCAGATGTAGATATTTTCACATCCGCGGATGCGGATGCGGAGTTTAGCAGGCTCACATCCGCAGATGCAGATGCGGATGTATAAGATATTTTGTAAATAAAGTCTATTAATGAAGAATTAAAACAATGACAACGTAATTATTAACATTTTTATTGTAATCAAACATAATTAAGTACTTATTTTTATGTTAAATATAAGTAATGTATAATCATTATACATGTAACAAATTTTTTAAACTTCACCTACTGTTTTTTATATCAGTAATTGAATTTAAAAATAGGAGCATTATACTTGATAAAGAGTAGTATTGCCGCCTTTTCTGATTCAAGTCTGTTACGCAGAGGTTCGTAAATTAATCCCGCGCTACTAAATAGTTGTTCGCTAGGAACACTGCCCGGTGGAGCAGATAAAAATCTTCGTACTATCGGCGATAATACCTTAAATTCCCCTCGATGTACACTCCACCAGTTTAAAGGATTTTCATTCACATTTATTCTTTTTTTTTGTACGGTAAGCAAGTAACTCTTTTTTGAGTACAGCTTCAATGCTACCATTTTCTGGCTCATCTTGACTCTCGTCTTCACTTGACGAATCTAACATCATAGCCAGGTCGTTTTGTAAGCATGGCTTTTTGTTGAAACCTGAAGTCCCTGGTCCTAGTTGTTCCGTATCATTTTCCGTGCAATCAGTTATTTTAGTTATTTTAGCCCTTTTGGCATTGGTATTAAGAAATTCAAAATTGTCATTCTCAGTATTTATCATTTTTAAAATGTCATCTTTAATCTTTTCTTCAGTCACCGGTGTGAAAAATTTGTGCTTATAGCGAGGATCTAAGTAGGTAGCGATGGTATATAAATTGTTTTCTCCCAAGCTAGAAAACTTTGTTGAAAGTTCGTTTTTCAAAGTCGTAACAGCCTGACGAATCGGATCAAACTCTTGCGATCTTGTTAAATAGTCATCAACTTTTTTTTCAAGCATTTGTATTATCGGTATCACAGATGAAATAAGAGAACAAGAGCTGCTCAGTTCCCGCGTTGCTTCCTCAAAAGGTCCCAGTAATTGAATGAAACTTTCAATCATTTTCCATTCTTCTGGTAGAATACCTTTGAAAAACGCTCGAACATGTAGAATGTACTGTTCCATCGCGTTACACAATCTTGAAACACTTTCAGGTGCGGTTGATTCAGTCTGTCCTGAATTAATTGCAGTTGTTTCTGGGCAATGGTAGAGTGATTGAAATGGGTCGAAATTCTCTTAAACTTTTGTTTTAGTATTTTTATGTTTTCTTGAGAACCTAAACAACTACGGATAGCTAGTTGTATCTTGTGAACAATACAGTCTATATCATTTAATGCTGCTAATCGCCCGGCTCGTTTCATATTAGACCCTTCATCTCTGATTAGGCAATGCAGTTGTTCTTTTTTAATATTCCATTCAGAAAGCATGTTACTGAATTTTTCAGCAATTATGTCACCAGTGTGACGGCCGTCAAATGTCTCACATTTCAATATTATCGATGATCTATCAAAGTTTTCTGCAATTCCATGGCAAGTCAGGCTAAGCAAAGAAGCGTTTGAGCTAGGATCCGACCAAATGTCAGACGTAAACGACATGTTATCAAAATTTTCGATTAATTCTTTAACTTTTTGAGCCACTTTGCTATATAATTTCTTGCATACAAAATCTGTAAAAAAATTGCGTCCCCTAAAGTTATATCTTGGTGCTAATTCTTGCATCAGTCTACGAAAATCTAGCCCTTCAACAAAATTAAACGGTAAATTTTGAAGTGCAATCATTACTCCAATGAGTTTATCAATTTTTTTAGAATTTAAATTATTGACGTCCCACTTCTTTACTTTTAGAACCACTTCCTCTAATGAAAGTTGTTTCTTTGCTTCTTGCAGAGGAGTGGTAACTTTATCTAAAAAATACACAAACGAATAAAAATTTTCGTTATAAAAAACTATTTACTTAAATTAAAAGTAATTAACAAGTGATGACATTTTAAAACACCAGAAAACCTTTCTATACATTTTTGTAAATAACTTTCAAAATCAAATGTCCAACTTATATTGCAAAAAATAAAAATAAAAGGAGTTTATTCCTTATAAATATTTATAATAAGGAAGGATCCCTAATGTTTTCTGGCATTAACATTAAATATAGCGTGAAGCTCAGCTACACTAAGAAGAAAAGCGACACTTTTCAATGGTGATAGAATTTTTGCAATCGGCCAAGTAGTTTTTGAGTTAAGTAATTCACTATTCATATTTTAATATCATATTAAAAAATATATATTTATGTTCAGGTTATTTTATATTGAAACGATTTCAATAAAAAAAAGTATTTTAAATAGATAAATGAATTACATTACATATATCAGTCTTTTTACAACTGACGTTTTATATGACAGCAAAAAACTATAATATTGAGTGGAAACTTAGCCAATAAACCACAGCTAAAATTATGTTTTTATTATACTAACCAAACAATGCCTCAAGTAAATATTAATTAATTAAAAATATAAATGATGAAACTTACTTGCGTCAGATTTCATCTGTTGTGATTTGTTTTCTTTACTAATGTTCTCAAATGTAGAAAATTCTTCTGAGTGCATCGACTTAAGATGGTTTTTCAAAGACGATGTGGTGTGGCCCTTGCGAGAGTAGCTTTTTTTGCATATTTTACAATCAGCTTTATCCTGGTCTTCTTTATTTGGTTCAAAATAATCCCATACATTACTTTTGGTCGGTGGTGACATTGTTGACTAAATAGTTAGATAAACTATCAATAACGGGAATCACACTGGAAAAATAACGAATTTCGTCATAAAACGATAATTTTTCCTACAATAAAACGTATTGTCGGCGTAATATAATAGAATTTACCTTGTGATCTTATGGATATTAGTCTTAAATAATATAAAGTTTTCTTGTAAACTCTTCTTATTTACACACTGTATTACAACAACATTAAAAATACCTATCTATCTTTATGATACGATAAGTAGTTCACTTTCACTTCACAGCGCAAACAAACACGTAATATTTATTCACTCGCAAGAAACAAATGATGCACTAGCTAGAACAAACAAACGTGTCGAATCTTGTCACCAATTTCTTCGCTCCCATTGGTTATTGTCACGTGCGACCGGCACGCGTCAATCACCGGCCCCGCCCAATTTCTTTCTTGTCGCTACTTGTATAATATTCGCATCCGCATGAACATTCGCATTGATTAATGCGGATGCGGAAGCAGATGTAGATGTCCAAATCAATGCGGATGTTTCGCATTTGCGGATGCAGATGCGAATGTTCGCAACATCCCTGCTTAAAACTATCAATTAAATGTAACTCTTCACGACACTGTCGATTTCGCTAAAGGATTCGTCGTCTGACATAAACAAAAATTACTTACTTACCACATATATGCTTCTTACTACTGCCTGTCGTAATATTCTGTCCTCAGATTCCTCGATGGACAACTTTGGAGCAGATACTTCGACCTTGGCTAGGCTTTTCGTCTAAAGACTTCAAACTCACTGTTTTCGTCGATGGATTCCCTCTCTAAAATTCCACTGACTGTCCCACTTATATTTCACTACCGGGAAACTTTATTTTTTAAAAGCTACTTTATTTAAAAAATACAGATTTTCACAAAATAACAGAATCAATTTTACTTGTGGTTAATATAACAAGAATTAAAAATCACACTAACTAAAAACAATTAACAATTTGATAAATAGTTTCATAAAAAAAAAAGAATAAAATGCTACATGCCAGCAGAATCAGCAATTGCATGAACCGGAAGGGGCGTGCTGAAGGCGTGAGCTGGGATCAATGATTATAACTGGTGTCAAAAATGTTTTCGAAAATTTGAAACACGTTGGTTTTTATAACTTTTAGTAGTTTAAGGAAAAAATATAACAATATTGGAAAATTGTTTATAACAAATTGTTTAGTTAATAAACAATGATATTGTCAATAAAAAATACTCTGCTCCGTTTTTCCGACTGTCAATTATGATTTTTAGAAGAAAAAAAAGTTTTAACTAATTACTTAAACATTTAAATATAAAAAATCGATTATAAACAATTGAAAATTGTCTTTGAGTAAAAATATTTACTTTTAAATCAAAATAATTTCAAGACCACAAAATTGTAAAAAAAATTTAAGTATTAAAGTAGTCAATTTACTTATAAACAAATTCTAATTTGCTAATATAATATAAATATAATATACAAAATATTAGAGATTCTTAAATTTACATTTCGTAATCTTGTTAAGTTGGCATATAAAAAGGCTCCACGAAGCAAAAACATTTTGCCCATTTAAACATTTTTTGTTGAACTCAATGTAGACGCGGGTCCGGTAAAATTTTGTTAAGGAGCAATCGCATATAGTCTATATAGAAAGGACAAGGAGTAATGAATCATTCATTTAAGTAGATTTCATAGACGTACCAAAATATATTTTAAGAGGGTATACCGTAAGGTACATTTTGTATTGAACGAATGAGTTGCAGCTATGCTAAAGAATATACGATTTAGGTCAGAGGTAACGAGATGTACTAATTTTAATAAAAAAAAGTGATAGAGGTAGAGGTCATTCGGAAGCAAAAAATGTAGTTCATTATAAAAAATTCTACAACTTCCTCAGGACTAAGATACATAATACCGAAATGTACTTTTAAGTATTCGCCAATTACAGAACCTTTCTGTCTGTACTCTTGTACCAAATGAAACTCCTGAATCTTACGAAACCAAGCTTGACAGAGATGAAATTTACAACCAAAAAGAATTTGATCTCTGCCAAAACATTCATATATAGCGTTATGAATGCTTAGTTCAAAATCTACTACGACTTCTTTAGGTTGAAAATTTAAGCCTACTTCTTTACATTTTTGTCTTAAAATTAAAAACAAATTTGAATATGTTTGACTTGATTTGTCCGGCAGCAAACAAAAAACAAGAGGTACGTAATAGCCGTTTTTAAAACCATGAATGGTAAACATTTGGTAAAAAAAAGTTGAACAGTATTTAAAAGTCCCATCCATCAAAATACAATCCGAATTACATAAAAAATTAAGGTTGGAAAAATAGGAGAACACAATAATTTTAAATACCTGGTCTGCTGTTAATAGAAATTCCTCTTCTCGGTTCGTTCGTAATTGTAATTCACGAACACTATTAAATACTTCTTCCTGATTTTTAGGTAATAGTGTAAGTGCATCAACATCCTTCCCCTAATCCCCTAAATATCGATCAAAACAATCAAGATTTCTTCAAAATATTTAATTCAAGAAATCTTTGAAACCTTTCAGAAATAAACATAATTCTATGGGCCTCCGATTTTATCTATTATAAACCCTAATGACTCTAATAGGATTAAACTAAATGGTTGCGGCACAGTTCGAACATTTCAGTAATCCTCAAATTGATACAAGTCAGGTAAAATTTTATTTTGTGGCAGAGTTCGGATATGCCCGTTTATTCATAATATTTTTTATTTGTATTACTCCTATATGTAGTGTTTGGGGAATTTTTCTCAGAAATTTTAAATGGCAAGTGGCCTACTGTAATCGGCTTAATACGATTACACCTATTTACAGATTATTCGATTATTGAGAGGGATTTTCCAAACAACCCAGTTTTCTTAGAAACATTATCGGGAATATTATTTTAAAAGAAAGTAGGTACATTAAATCAGTACTTAGTATTAGTTCTTTGAGTAAAGTTGTATGAAGTTGTATGGTTGTCATAATATTGTAAACAGTTGGAATATATTTAAAACGTTTGTTGAATGTTAATTGTGCAAGTACCAAACAATTTCGATAAGCCAAGGACCATCTAAACGACCAAAAACAGGTCCATTATCTTTAAATGAAAAAACTCTGATATTGAATTGTTATATATCATTGAAAAACAAGGATCCAAGTGCAAGTGTTGATGATATTGTGGAATTAACGGCTGCTATGTTGTGTGTTGCTAAATCAACAATTTATAGATTACTAAAAGAAAGCAAGAATGGAACTCTTCAACCCCCTAAAACTCCTTCAGGCCGAAAACCAATTGAGATCGATGAGTCATTAAAACAAAGACTAAGGCGTAAAGTCCATGGATTTTACTCACGAAAGGAAATTCCAACACTTGACAAAATTATGACATCAGTGCAAGAAGATATGGACTATCCAAAATTCTCCAGAATGACATTATGCAAACTTTTGAAAGATGTGGGTTTCAGATATACAAAACATAATAGAAAATCTCTCTTGATAGATAAACCGGAAATAGTTTTTTGGGGAAGAGACTATTTAAGAAGCATTCGACATGCCAGAGAACAAAATTTGAAAATCTTCTACTTAGACGAAACATGGATAAATGCTGGATATACAGTTTCCAAATCTTGGCAAGATGAAAACATTAAAACCGGAAGGCAGGCATTCGTGGAAGGTTTGTCGTTAGGTTTGCAGCCACCATCTGGAAAAGGAAAAAGACTTATCATTGTCCATGTTGGAAGTTCTGAAGGTTTTGTTGATGGTGGATTATTAACTTTTATTTCAAAACGCACGGGGGACTATCACGAAGATATGAATGGGGATGTCTTCGAGGAATGGTTTGTTCAAATGTTGGATCTGATTCCAAAAGGGGCTGTTATTGTTATGGACAACGCAAGTTACCATTCACGGTTACGAGAAGCATTGCCCACAAGTCGTTGGCGTAAAGCAGAGCTTTTGGAGTGGCTTATTTCGAAAAATATTAAGTTTTCAAAAGATCCACTAAGGAAAGTACTTTACAGAATTGCAAAAATGAACAAGAATAAATACAAAACCTACATTGTAGAAGAAATGGCTTCTTCTCGTGGTATATCAGTTCTTTGACTTCCCCCTTATCATTGTGAACTTAATCCCATAGAATTAATATGGGCTCAGGTAAAGGGGGAAGTTGGAAAAAAAATACTACTTTTAAAATAAACGATGTTGTGAAATTGTTTGAGAGTGCTGTAAGTCATGTGAGTAAGGAAAATTGGACAAACTGTATCGAGCATGTTATCAAAGTAGAGGCAAATATGTGGAAAATTGACAATATTTGTGATGATTTAATCGACCCTATTATTATTAATGTCAACAACGATTCTTCCTCTTCCGAGTCGGATATAGAATAAAATGTAAGTAATAAATGTATTCCAATAATTATTTCTTTTCATTTTTTATTATATTATAATTTAAAACGTATTTTTTTCTCAAAATACACACCACTGCATTGCGTTATTGCTTATCTGCTAATCCTTTAACCATGAATAAACCCTAAACTTTGCTACAACTGAAACCAATACGGGGTCGATCTACCTGGTTTTTAGATTTACGGAAGAAATGTAATTTAAAGTAAGAGATTTATCAAAAATTTCATGGTGCTCCCTGTAAAGGTTTTGCATACTTAATTAGGGTTTATTACTCCTCCTACTTTTTGTACATACTATAGCTTATTGAAAATTTCATTTTAAGATTTACTCCAGAGTGGAATAAATTCTTTGAGTTGTTCAGAATACACTATAACTTTTTCAAATGTTTATATTAATATTTAATACTTTCGAAAAATGTGTATGTAACGTATACGCTTAGACACTGCGGAGGCCTAAGTTCAGCGTTAAATTAAAATTATAAATAATGGAAATCAAGTTTCGGGAGGCAAAGGATTTTTGTTGAAAATTTCCTCCTCTCTAAGAGTCTTTCTTTAAAATCTCTTTATTGTTTATAGTTTTTGAAATACTGGCAAAAAATATAAATACCTTTTCATTTTCACGTTTATTTGTTCATAACTTTTGCAATTTTTTACGTACTCAAAAACGGTTTCAATACATTTTTCTATACATCATTCCGGATCAAATGAGCTATGGCAGGTATTTTTACGAGGTTTATCTCTATTTGTCAACATTTTCAACTTGTGAGTATTATAAGAAATTTAAATAAGTATCTACATTTTTGTTTGTTTGTTTCACGCCTTCTTATGTTTTAGAGTTATTAAAAGTTATTTTTGGGGTAGTTTTTAATTATTTTGTATCCCTTCCCCATTCCCCCTCCACAAATGAAATTAAATTTAATAAAAACATTACAATTCACAATATTGTGGAATACATATACATTTTTATATTCATTTTATAAACATATATAGCTTATTCTAGGGATATGTATTTTTTCTACAAATGATTCTCAATAATATTGACTCATTTCAATATACCTCAGTAAGTATTTACATTTTGTTACCTGTCGGTTTTATCTTTCAGACGAAAAGTTTGTTAGTTTTCTATTGATAAATATCTATGTCGATAACTGTATGTAAATTGCGGTAAGTTTGCCAAGAAAACACTTAAAATCTTTTATCGAATGGCCTCTGCATGACTAAGCCATCTCTTGTTATATCATCGCTCATCGACACAATCCTATATATCCTTTATTTAAATTCTTGTTTTATGACTTTTCAAGAAAAAGCCATAAAAATCGAGATCGTCGTTTGAAACCATTAGATGAATTCGGAAAAATGGTGTCATGGTTAACCACAAAACATCTTTTGGAGAATTAATGGCATAATTCCGCGTCAAAGTACTTTAATGTGGATTAGGCCACTAAATACACCATGTGTGTTAAATAAAGACACTGCATTATATTACCAATTGGTTTTTGAATAAAAAATTTATCGATTCTTTTATGTATTTTAAAACTTGAGCACAAATTGTATAAATAGTTGATTTTTTTTTTAAGTAATAAGGAACAAATAAAAATTGGTAAATTTTAAAAAGTACCACGTGATTACGAACGCGCCACGATCGGTCGCCATGTTTGTGACGTGATAATGTAATAGAAAGTTATAACATACTTCACACCAAAAAAAATTGTCGTCTTGGGTTAGGTCATCGTACTGCTTGAAATCATTTATTTCGACGTTTAAGATCTTGTCGAACATTTAAAGATATTTTTTGGGGAGTTGTTTTTGTAGTATTTGTACATAATGGTACGAAGTAAGCAGGATAACTTTTAAGGTTCGACATTTTTTATATAGCAATATATTGACGACAATATCAAGATTTTATCATTTAAAAGTCAAAACACTGCATCAGCTGTATGCTACAAAAGAATAGAAATTAACATTCGCATTCGGGAATTGGCAGAGTGCTTTCGGTACTGGCTTCAAAAATTTATTTTTAATTCGATATAACTTTTTAATTAAAACTAAAAATAGTTTTGTTATGCCTTTCCATTTATTACAAAAAAGATTTTCTTCAAAAACCCAATCAGCTTCAGAAAGTTGGAATAGATATTATTACTTAGTACATAGTTTTGAAATAATTACTCGTACATGTTAGCGTGAAACACCAAAAATGGTGAGTTATAACATTGTCCGGTAAATGTCGACACACACCAAACGCGTCGGTGAAAGACCGAATATTTGTCAATATCAGTCTAATATTATATTTTCGTACTGACTTTCTCCGGTGCATGTCGATAACCACAGATGGGCTCTGGTGAGTAACGAAAAAGGCAGGTCTAAGGAGGCAAGCCGGGTTGCGTATTTCCACAGTATACTATCGTGCAGAGCAGGCTGTTTTCTGTACCGTAGTAGGCTATGTATTGTCTTTTAGCGCACGCAGCATTACAATCTGTACTGCGATGCAGACATCGCTCTGCTCTGAAAGCTAGTATATTATGTAATCGCCAACAACGTATTTGTATATTACAAACTCTACCCAATTACAGACTACAGAGCTGATCACGCAATTAATACGTCCAACGCCCAATACCCAATTTCAAAAGATTTCCTGTCTTCGCAAGTGCAGCATGCAACAAGCGTTTAGTTTACTTTGCTGTGGAGTTTGTTGTTGACATTGTGTTAGCAATGGACTGTGAGAACAAAATGTTTCACATCTTAAAAAACGTTTGCCATGAAGATGATCAGCTTCTTGGCTGGAATTTTATAGATTCAAATAATTATAACGTGGTTTTAAGATCGAAAAACAGAAGTGATAAAACAGCTAGTGAGTTTTGTGATGAATTCATAAAATCATTCAGTGAAGCTACATTCACGAATTGGATTGTTCGATATACTTATCCCAACGCTCAAAAATTTGAGTTTAAAAAAGTGTTCAAGTGCCAACATAACGACTTTAATAAAGTAAAACAAAATAAACACAGCGATAGCCGTATACGAAATAAGAATTGTAATGCCACTATAATTATTTTATTTAAGAAGAATAATCGAAATACTTTAAAAAACGACCCTCTTCTAAAGAAAGGGTTAAATGTTGTTACAACGGTAAGTTTAAGATTTATGTAAACATTGCAAAAACACTTAAATTTTTTGGTGACACAATATAGATAGATACCTATCTATCCATTATTTATTTTTTCTACTACCGTGCGTAAAACACATACTTTACACACGCTGCGGTTTTTACTTTTTTTTTAACTTTTTTTTCACTAGTGCGTAAAGTAAAATATTTCAAAAACGGGACAAATTAACAAAATAGGTAATATTTTATTTTAAATTGTCATTTATATTATCTATCTAAGAGAGGTTAAATTATTATTGCTAATATTTAGTGTCTAACAAATTATTAACAGTTTTTTTTTATATTTCTATCATAGTTTTCCTTAAATGTCATCGATTTAATTTAAAGTAAACAGATAGGCGTTTTGACATTTCTGCATAATAGGAATTTATTCCTGAGATAACTTGATAAACAAAAAATTAATTTAAAGAGTGAGGTGGAGATATATACATTTTAATAAGTTTGAGAAATCTATAAAAATAGCAGTTTATACCTAATATAAAATGTTACATAAGTAGTATATTAATTTCTACAGTTTATTCAGTATATTATAAAACCTAACTTTTGTAATTCTAGGCTTAGTGGACATTAGTTGACAAAATGTACAGTAGTAGAAAAAATATTCGCCTTCGGCTCATGCGACAATATTCACATTCGTCAAAAAAAGGCCACTTTACAGACTTATTGCATAAATAACTATTTTTGCAGATCAAGTTTATTCACAATCATCAGGTGAAAGTAGCTGAAGCGTATAGGTTTTTAAGAAACAGTAGTACAACAAAAGAAATTTTCTTAAAATATTTTGATAGCGGTATGACTCCTTCTTCAGCCAAATCTTACCATGAGATGTTTCTTGAAAATTCCACCGAAGATAAAAGCATATTTGAAATTCTTTCAAATGCCCAGATAAATCCAACTGACCGTCAAATTTATCATCTTTATGAAGGATGGCGGTAAGTAGATGAAATGCCTTTTCCTAAGACTATATGCTTAATTACTTAATTATTTTTCAGTGCGAAAAATGTTGGTGGTCGAGATGCTGCAAGCATGATAATAGCTTTAAAAGAAAGAATTCTGCTTTATGAAGAAATGGGAATGCGAGTGATTATCAAAGAAACCCCCTTCGCCATAATAATTTTGACCCCTATAATGATTAGGGCACATAAGCGAGACTTTTCAAATAGGATGGTTTTTGTTGATTCCAGTGGCTCATGTGACCAAACTGTCACCAGCGTTACATTTATTCTTGCAGCCGCCAAAACTGGAGCCATACCATTAGCTTGCCTTTTTCACTCAGACCAAAGTGAGGCAAATTATACTTTGGTTTTTAACCTACTGCGGGAATCTTTAGGTGCTGAGGGTTTCAATGGACTTGGCTATCCAAAAATCATAATGACGGACGATTCTACAGCGGAGAGAAATGCATTACGGGCGGTATTTCCCGAATCTATTGTCCTTTTGTGCTCGTTTCATTTTTGTCAAGCGTTTTGGAGATGGTTGTGGCAGGCTGATCATATGATTGCTAAAGAATATCGCCCATTAATAATGAGAAAATTTCAAAAACTATTATATGCTATTACCAGAGAAGAATTGGAATCTGAGTATAATACCTTTATGTGTGACGAAATTATTTTGTTATATGAAAATTTAATAATCCACTTGAAGAAGCTATGGAATCGAAAAGAAGAATGGGCCCTGTGTTTCAGAAGTGCCTTGTCAACAATGGGACAAAACACAAATAACTATGCTGAGGCATCTATAAGAATTTTTAAAGACCTTATTCTAGAACGTTGTAAGGCATTTAACAGTTGTGCTTTGGTCGAATTTGTCTGTAACGTATTTGAAAATTATCACAAAAGGCATTCATTGTCGCTTGCCAATTACAGAGAAAACAAAAACGAACTTATTCACAATAAATTGCGTTTAAAAGCAAAATATTTAAACGTTAAACAATATCAAGAAACTATTTACGGAGATTGTTCGGAAAAATACAATCATTTAATTTACAACGTTGATACTGAGACGGCCACCTGTGATTGCCCAAATGGTCAAGGAGGAAGATTTTGTGCTGTGGAACTTCACTCTTCTTTCTCTTTATCGTTCGCTCCATCACTGTCAGTTGAAGACCGAAAGGAGTTGGCACGAATTGCTATAGGTGAGGAAATACCAACGGATTTTTTTGAAGATATGATGGTGGTGCCTACCGATGAGTACCAAAAACAAGACATACCTTGTAAGATGGAGGCAAGCTATGCACAGGAATGGGAATCGCAAATAAATCTGAAAAATGTAGCTACTGACATTCAAGATCTCTTTACCGATGAACTTTCGCAGAATATTACAAGAATTTTAAAAGTAATTGAAGAAAATAAGTCAGTAGAAATGAGCAATGCCGTTAAAAAATTTAATCATAAAATAAGTAAACTAACGACCTCTTCGGATATAATAAGCTTTTTTCATAACATTAAAAGCGTTCAAAGACAGAGGAACATAAGAGTTCAACCAACCTCTATAAGCCGGAGGAAAGTTCGACCTGGGATGACTTCGGGTGCTAAATCGATACAAGCTGGAAGACCAGCAAATTCCTCCATTACAAAAAGGAGGCCTAATGTGAGATCGCTGTCGAAAAATATTACAAAGAATAGGCCCAATGCTAAGTCTCATTAAGTAGGTACCTACTCGTCCACAGCAGTAAATATTTCCTTTTTTAATTTGATGTTTATTATTAAGTTTTGTAATATGATTTATTTTATTATAATATTTATTTCAATGTTTTTGATAATAAAAATGCGTTATGATTATGTTTCGTAATAATATTATTTTGTAACCTTTATTTCAATCTTTATTATAATAAAAATGCATTATGTTTATTTTCTTTTGTAATAATATTAAAAAATAAAAATAATGGTTTTTTAGTTTTTTATCAAAAACATCCGACAAAGTTTAGTTCAATCTACCCTCCATTTGAAAAAAAAATATCACGATATATTCATTATATTGTTCCATTTAGATTGAACACCAATTTTCTGAAATTCTCAGAATTCACCTTTTCTAGAAATTTATGGTCAATCTGAAGGGCACAATAATACACCTATATATTGGAATATATTTTTTTACCAATAGAGGTTTGATTAAAATTAACTTTAATGGACGTTTTTGATAAAAAAAAACTAAGTCTGCCTAAATCAATAGATTTTTTTATTCGAAACTTATATAGGTACCATTGAAGTTCATTTGCAATACCTTTCTGTAAAAAATATATAAATAATAATTGTGTCCTCAGGAATTGAAACAAAATATTCGAGATTATAAGATTTCGATGAAAACATCCCTCAACTGCACAGAACTAACTCAACTGTTATAAAATAAGTGCTGCTAGTTTCAAGTAATTAGGTATCTACCTATAACGAATAATTTCACATTTCTGGAATCGAGTAGAGTTTGTAGTATACAAATGCGCCATTTGCGATTTCATAATATACTACGTTTCAGAGCAGAGCGATGTCTGCATCGCAGTACAGATTGTATGCAGCATGAGCTTAAAAAGGCGGACCAAATCCTACTACGGTACAGACAGCGGCCTGCTCTGTGTAGTAGTATACTATGGAAATACGCAGCCGGGTTATGCCATAGTACAGCACAGCACAGCACGAAGTGCTTTTAACCGTTCATCAGTCTTAAGCAAGGTGCGATAGTGTGTGTTCAACGTTTGCTAATTTGTATTTGTTGTCAACCTATGACTTGTGCCGTGAACCGTGATCTTTCTTTCGGCAAATTACTTGCATTAATTGAGAATAACTGAGTATATATTAGTTTTTATTATCCCCAAGAAATTCACTGCAAAATTATTTCAGAAGTTATTTCAGCGAAAGCGTTAAGAAATTGTCAATATTTTTGAAGGAAAGTTAAACAGTAAACATGACCATATTGATGACAACATTGCAAATGAAAATGAAGAGAATAACCAGAATACCATTGAGAGAAGCCGCAACCTAGCACATCATCATCTCAAGTATTAATTGAACAACAAGAGTTCTTTTCTGCAATAGGAGCAGGCGCAAAAATGAATCTATTACTCCAATCAACAAAAATATTACGAACCTCAAAATGAAAATTATTTTGGTGTATGTCATAATATGTTTTAATAATAATAAGTTGCAAAACATTTTTTTCAACATTCACTGTCAATGCATGCTAAACGTCTACATTCACTAGTGTAAGTGAGATTTAATTATATTTGGCAGACATTTCAGGGTATATCGACAGTTGCCGAATTTCTGTACTTCACAGTAACCATTTTATACATTGTGTCCACTGGAGTTTGCAGTACTTACAGTTCACTAACTTATTATTCCATAATAAGTTGAAATTTGTGGGATCATTGGTGATATTCATAATTATCACACTTTTCACTACCACTACACAAACACTCAAAGTTACACTATCTGATACGCATTTCGATAACCGAGTTATCCTCTTCAGAGACCGAAGGTAACATGAAATATATATAGTACCTATTGTAGAACATATAGTGTACCTTCGGTCCCTGAAGATAATTACTTGGTTATCGAAACAAGAATTACAGTACATTGAACTTCCTTACGTTAACTTCCTGCATATGAAGACATTACACCCGGACGCTGACTTTGCTAAAAGTCAAGGAACATTAGATGCCGACTTATCAATATTTATTTGTATTATAGTTAGTCTGATTTTAGTTACATTGTTTTTACCAGCTTTATTGTGTAGTGTTGATTATAACAGTTGTTCATAGTTAATAAAAGTGAGTTTTGAAGTGGCAATTCGTATTTGGCGCAGTCAGTATGATAGTGTAAGAGTTCTTAAGTGATCCTCCTCGTTATCAAGCGTTTATCTACTATCGTCGAAAGAACAAGATCCAGGGGTAAGCATCAAGATAGTTCATACTGAAGCATAGGAAGGATTCCTGGAATGTACCTTAGAATCATCTGTATCTTGTAAGCCACTTTATTTATTAGTGTTTTTAAATGAAACTCAAGGTCTCTAGTTAATTCCACAATATAATACAAGTTATTGAAAATTCTAAAAAATTGACAATTGTTTCGATAAATCAATATCATCGTCAGAATGACAGAAGTTACATTTCATTTTATGCCTACCTGATGTTTAGTAGTTATTTTTGGCTAGACCAAGAAGTAACCTAACTTGTGATTGGCTTAATATATGTTTATAGAAAAAAGAAGAAGATGTGATATTACAAATATTGAAGCTTAGATATTGTTAGCCCTATGGTGATATCCTGGATATCATTTTTCCAATTAAGATCAGTATAACTGTGCAATGATATAGAAAACCAGGAAAACTATATCTGCTGATCTTTACAATTATCACTTAAGAAGACAGTTTATTAGTGGAGAATTCCCTAGATTTAACTGTTCATTGACAACTTCATATTGTGGGTTTCTTAAATGTCTTCTAATTTCCAGTTCTTGAAGGAAATCCAGTTCTTGTTTCTTTTCACAAATATGCAGTACTTCTAGTTCTGTGTTAGGTGGAAAAAGAGGAAAAAGTGGCATTACAACTAATATATCCTAAACAAGCTGATGAAATTAAAACTTATAAAACCATCACATATGCAGGAAATATTTCTAAAAATATTTCAAAGATAATATCTTCAGCAACGAATACAACAATTTCTTTTAAAACAGAAAGTAACGTTAGTACAAAATTGTTAAATGTAAAAACAAAAATACAACTATTAAAGAAGTCAGGTATATATAAACTCAAATGTCCAGAATGTAATGCTGTCTATTTGGGTCAGACCCTTAGGAATTTTGAAATACGATACAGTGAGCACTTACGAGCATACAGATTAAAACAACCAGATAAATCCCACTACGCAAAACATCTACTTGACACCAATCATTCATTGACACCTAACACAGAACTAGAAGTACTGCATATTTGTGAAAAGAAACAAGAACTGGATTTCCTTGAAGAACTGGAAATAAGAAGACATTTAAGAAACCCACAATATGAAGTTGTCAATGAACAGTTAAATCTAGGGAATTCTCCACTAATAAACTGTCTTCTTAAGTGATAATTGTAAAGATCAGCAGACATAGTTTTCCCGGTTTTCTATATCATTGCACAGTTATACTGATCCAGGATATCACCATAGGGCTAATAATATCTAAGCTTCAATATTTGTAATATCACATCTTCTTCTTTTTTCTATAAACATATATTAAGCCAATCACAAGTTAGGTTACTTCTTGGTCTAGCCAAATATAACTACTAAACATCAGGTAGGCATAAAATGAAATGTAACTTCTGTCATTCTGACGATGATATTGATTTATCGAAACAATTGTCAATTTTTTAGAATTTTCAATAACTTGTATTATAGTGTGGAATTAACTAGAGACCTTGAGTTTCATTTAAAAACACTAATATGAGCATATTCCACGAAGTAAGGGTCGAGACAGTCAATTCTACTTTATTTATGTCAGACTCCTCTGTCTGAGAACCTTCTGACTCAGAGTTTAGCATAGACAATACGCTACCAAGTACAATAGATTTCAATATAAGTAGGGAACACTTAGAATTGACTAATTATCTTAGCGACCTAAGTATTGACGATTTAGACCTTAATAATACATCAGAAATGAGAAATAATATCACAATGGCTCAATTCGACGTTAAAAATTTATGTATTTATCCATAAATTTGAAGGAAATACGAATTCGAATTTATCAAGATATCAACTTCATTATTAAATCATTATTATAACCTAACCAAAATAATTCAGCGGACATCCAGAACATGATCCTTTTCCATGGTATTGTAAGTAAATTAACTGGTAGAGCCAAAGATTTAATTTCTATTTATGGATACGAAAGATGGTAAGCTATGTAAGAAATCTTAATTCAAAACTTTGGAGATTAAAGAAACGAAAATTCTCTCACCAGAGATTTAGTGAACCTTCGACAAAGCCCTCAGGATATAACTGTGCAGTTTAAATAATGAGACTTCTGTAATAAATGCAAATATCAAAAAATAAATTTAGTGTAGAAAGTTTTAGACCACACGGTAAAACATATTTTATTTTAAATCATAATAAAAAACTGGAATGCGACCCACATTTTGTTTAAAAAATTTAGACGAAGTCAAAACAGACGAAAGAAAAATAAAACATCTTACTGGGTCACAGTAAACCAATTTGTTTTGAATACGATTTTCAACAAACAAAAATTAGCACACGTTCGAACAACAAAAAAAAAAGAAATTGTTTTGTAATTCGACAAAAAAAACCCAAGTAGGGAAAACACAAAAACGGTGGAGGAGAGAAAACAAGGAGAGTGCCGGTCGAACTCGCGAAGAGAAAGGTGACGGTAGCGGTAGTAGTTTTTTTAGTGTTAGCGTTATCGGAGGCAAAAGTTCTCGCCGTTGTGTCAGGGTGAAATAGGGATACTGAGATATCCTTGTCAGTGAACACTGTCCCCCGCTTCGAGACACAAAACGGTAGAATTACCCTCTACGCAAAAATTGTAATCTACCTAGCCCGATATCGGCGAAGTGGCACTACTCGTGGCGGTAAGAAGCTAGCGAATTCCAGCAGCACCCCGGCCATACAAAAGAAGTTTCCAAAGCCGTAAGTTTTTGAACAGAATTTAGATTGGGAGTTTTTTTTATTGGATAGATTTGTCAGTTATTATTTGTATCGAAATTCGGAAACTTGGGAGTATAAATTTGTTTGCCAATACACGAAATAGCGAATGCGAATATTTGTATCTGAATTTTCTATTTTTCTAAAGGGCTTGGACACATCTGGGCAGACTCAGTTAAATAATTTTTTTTGTGTGTAATATATATATATATATACAGTTTATTTACCGTGTGGGCTGATACTAATTAAATTTGCCAGAGAGTCTACAACTCGTCAAATTAAATTTTTTTTCCTTCTCATCTGGGGGAGTTATCATTTTGTTTAGGCCGCTTATTTCTATTCAACCTCGTAGGTAGGTAGGAGACAGTAAGTTTCAAGAGAGTTAAAAATTATGTACACGGCAACACAAAAGCCAGAGTGTGTTTTATAGATAAATTCTTTTTGTAGACTGCAGCGAACTTGTGCTGATAAGTAGTCAATTTGGTAAATTTACATAATCCTTTTTGTTCCGATTTGATTTTAAAGTTTTAATTATTAATGGAATGCGTAAACATATGTAGGTGATTTCATTACTGAGGGGGATTACGAAAGTCGTGACGCTGGCCGATAAATATTTTATTAGTCACTGACACATCAAATTTTGTTTTGTCGAGAATAACTGTCGTCTGCGGTTGTAACACTAGGACAGCCCAAGCCCGTGAATTAGAAATAAATCGTTTGATGAGAAGGTAAACGCACAATAATATTATATTTATCGTCTGGGCACACGTTTCCAAAGGAAAAAGGGTATAGGTAGGATTTTAAATTGTATCTAAGACCTTTAATTATTTGAGGGTATCTGGGGATTTTTCTTTTTATATTAGGATTTATGTATGTATGTGTATTTTCACAGGTGATTTGTTGAATATATATTTTCTTTTATACAACGTTGTAGTTCCACCTTATTTAATTTCATCACCCGTATCCCGTAAGTCAGTCCTTCCCCCTCTGGAGAGTGTGGTACCCTCGGAAAGGAGACGAAATACCGAGACCAACCCTGTCCTGGCAAAGGGAGACCAACCCGCTTTAAGACCTGGCGAACCTAGCTCAGGAAACGGGCCGGAGTAGCCTTTGTCCGCTCAGCTGCGCATTTTGGGTTATAGATTTTGGTGACAGCCGACATTATATAGGGGAGTAGAAAGCAGATATCACACTCAAAGAGGTTAGAGATATTACACTGGTGACAGCGTTATTACATTTACGTGTTAAAATAAATAAGGGCTTAGATTTTATTAGAGGTATTTTATTACATCTGGTGACAGCGGTTTTTTTGTTGAGAAACAACTCGAAACCAAAGGGTAGAGTTGTACACTTCTAAGCGGTATTATAATTTAAAACTCTTAATCGATACGGCTCTACAAAATCATTCCTTAACGCCATAATTGCTTAAACTCATTTCCAAAATTTTATTAAATATAATCCTTTTACCGTCACTTCCATTTTTCAAAATTATTCATAAAAGCATAGCGTCACAATCCCTCCGTTTCCAGAATTCAAGTAACCGGAAAAATTAAAAGTTTTATTTATTCAAGTTCCATGAAACCTTTGATGGTCTTATTGGTCTCGATAACTCAACTCTTCCATGTTCAAAGAAGAAGTTATAAGTCAAATAGCGTCTATGCTTGATGAATGTATAATTAGACCAAGCTAATTTCAATGGTCCTCATCTATCTGGATAGTCGCTAAAAAACCCGATTTCTCAGGAAAAATTAAATGGCGCATCCTTGTCGACTACCGCAAAATTAATAAAAAAACCACCGATGACACTGTCATGAGTATCTGTCATCATGACAGGTATTCAATACCCAACATAACGAACATATTGGATAAACTTAGCCAATTCCAATATTTCACCACCCTAAATTTGGTGAGCAGTTTCCACCAGATATAAATGTACGACTAAATATTACTAAAACTGCTTTTAGTGTCGAGAACGTACACAACGAGTACGTAAGAATTCCGTTCGGGCTTAAAAATGCACCTGCAATATTGCAACAGGTAATGGATAATGTCTTGAAAAGACTCCAAGGCGTAATATGTTTGGTTTATATGGACGATATTATCGTGTTTTCCACATCTCTACAGGAACACATAGTCAATCTCACTAAAATGATCCAAGGTCTCCAAGATACCAAACCGAAAATCCAACTAGACAAATGTGAGTTCCTAAGAAAACAAGTTAGTTTCCTGGAACATATCGCCACTTCAGAACGTATAAAACCAAACCCGACCAAAATTAAATACATCGCTAATTACCCAACACCTAAAAATGCTAAAGATATCACAGGATTCCTAGGACTTCTAGCATACTACAGGAAGTTTATAAAGAACTTCGAAAAAATAACGAAGCCTCCAACAGCTTGTCTAAAGAATGATGGCAAGATCAAATATACTCTGGAATTTTTAGAATGCTTCAATACATGCAAAAACTTTTTGATGAACGAACCTCTTCTACAGAACCCGGACTGTTCAAGACCCTTCAATGTAACCACCGTCGCTAACAACTTTGTTATAGGAGCAGTACTTTTCCAAGGACCAGTGGGTGTTAGCTTTAGTATGGGCTACTAGATACTTCCGCCCCTATTTATTCGGAAAACTGTTTAAAATATATACCAGAAATGGCCCCATCTATTTAAGAAATATTAGTACATCATCATCACGTAGCGTTACAACCCTGGGTGGGTCTTGGCTAACTGTACAACTTTTTTCCAATTTGTTCGGTCTTCCATCAACCTAGGGTCAAATGGAATGTTCATTTTCCGGAGATCTGCATGGATGTTATCTCTCCATCGTATTCTGGGACGTCCGAGTGGTCTGTGGGAATCTCCTCCGATACCAGTTTTACAAGTCTTTCGTTATTCAGTCTCTGCACGTGGCCTGCCCATCTTAGTCGCTGTGATTTAATTCCTTGGACAATATCGGCGTCGTTGTAGAGTGCTTTTAATTCGATATTGGTTCTGATCTTATACTGGTTTGTGGTGATGTCATGGTGAGGTCCGAAAATTTTTCGTTCAAAGCGTCTGAGCTTTTCTTCGTTTGCTTTGGTCATGGTCCACGTTTCGCATCCGTATGTTATTACAGGTCTGACGATGGATTTATAGATTTTGATCTTTGAACTTCTTGTGAGATTTTTTGATTTAATGAGCTTATTCAGTGCAAATAGACAGCGGTTTGCAGATTGGATTCTGTCTTTTATTTCTTCGGTAACATCGTTGTCCGCTGTGATTACGGCCCCCAGATACTTAAAACGTTGTACTCTTTCGAAATTGAAGGTGTTGATCGTCACATTTTGTCCTATTCTGTCTCTTTGTGTCGTTCTATTTATACACATATATTTCGTCTTCTCTTCATTAATCTTCAGCCCTACTTCACTTGTTGCTCTTTCCACCTTGTTGAAAATGTCTTTCGTGGATAGGATGGAGTCTCCAACGAGATCTATGTCATCTGCATATGCGAGTAACAGCTTGGAACCTTGAACCGATAGCAATTCTGTTTTTATTTCGGCCGACTTCATGGCTTTCTCTAATACAAGGTTAAAAAGCAGTGGAGATAACGCATCACCCTGTTTAAGTCCACTGTTGATTTCAAAGCTGCCAGACAGTTTATTATTTACACGTACTTTAGATATTCCACCCTCCATACAGACTTTGGTCATCCGAATGAGTTTCTTTGGTATTGAGAACTCCGCCATGGCATTCCATACTTGGCTTCTTTCTACGCTATCATATGCCTGTCGAAAGTCTATGGAAAGATTGTGTATGGGTCTGTTATACTCCCATCCCTTTTCTAGAAGTTGTCTCAGCGTGAATAGTTGATCTATTGTTGATCTGTTTGCCCTAAACCCGGCTTGATATTCGCCTAGGACATTTTCAGCATAAGGTTTTAGTCTACTAAGAATGATGTTTGAGAGGGTTTTATATGCCGTGTTTAGGAGTGAGATTTCTCTATAATTCGCGCATCTTGTTTTGTCCCCTTTTTTGTGGATGGGCACTATAATGTTTTCTTTCCATCGTGCTGGTATCCTTTCTTCTAACCATATGTGCGTTATTAGCTGGTGGATTAGGCGATGTAGTGCGTCTCCCCCATATTTCTGAAGTTCTGCTGGTATCTCGTCCGTACCCGGCGCTTTGTGATTTTTCAGCTTATTTAAGGCCTTTTGGGTTTCTTCAAAGGAGGGATTTTTGACGGGCATGTCCGCTGTGATATAGATCTCTTCTTTGTGCTGTTCTTCCTGTATGATGTTTAGAAGGTCTCTAAAATACTTTTCCCATTCTTCAGTTATTTCTTTACCGTCGATTATCATGCGGCCTTGGTTGTCTCTCAGTGTATGGATGGAATTGGTTCTATGCCCTCTTTTCTCAAAGGAAATTGCTTTATAGAATTCTCTGGAGCCTGGTTTGGGCCGGTCTCTCTCCATAGTTTCATATTTTTGTTGTTCGTAGTTTTTTTCTTTGTGCGTATTATTTTTCTTGTTTCTTTTCGGCAGTCGTCATATTCCTTTTTACTTTGGTCTGTTTGCAGTTGTATTCAAGTCTTTCTTACTGTTTGTCTTTTTTCCAGTTGTTTCCGACATTCCTCGTCATACCATGTTTTTGCCCTCTTCTGCTTACTCCTTCCAAAGATCTTGTCAGCTGTCTTGGTTATTATTTCGGCAGTCGCTTCCCATAGCTGTTCTATATCATTGTCTTCTCTTTCAGAGTTCAAGGTTTGTTCAAGTTGTTCTCTATAGTTTTGTTGTTTCTCTGCATTGTGTATTTCGTCCATGTTCCATTGTGGGTTTATTGTTGTTTTATTGTATTTGTGGCTTGATATTCTGGATTTGACTTTTGCTCTGACTAAGTAATGATCTGTGTCTCCGTCTATTCCTCTCAGGCTTCTTACGTCTATAATATTGTTACCATGACGGGCATCTACAATGATGCGGTCAATTTGGTTGCGCGTAATATGGTCGTTTGAGACCCAGGTTTGCTTATGGATGTCTTTATGCGGAAACATGGTTGACTTTATTAGCATATTATTAGCTGCTGCAGTTTCTGTGAGTCTTAAGCCATTGTCGTTGGATATATTGTGTAGGCTGTGTTTACCTATTGTGGGGTATAGGCAAGGCTCTTTGCCTATTTTAGCATTAAAGTCCCCGCAGAGTATGCGCATATCATGTTTGGGCATCGTATCTATCTCTCTTTCTAGGGAATCGTAGAAGTCATCCTTGATATCTTCATCCTTCTCTTCCGTTGGTGCATGCGCTGAGATAATCGAAATGTTTTATCGCTCACCCTTCATTCGTATGTAGCATATTCTTTCATTTATAGGTTTAAAATTTAGTATATTCTGTACTAGGTTGTCTCTAATCACAAAGCCCGTTCCAAATTCATGTCTTCCGTTTTTGTTACCGCTGAAGAAGATGGTGGATTTACTTATTTTTATATTTCCATCGTCTGGCCATCTTATTTCTGGGACGGCTGTTATATCCATTCCTATGTTTTCCAGTTGTTCCACAGCATTTATAGCAGCTCCAGGTCTGTACCAACTCTGGACATTCCAAGTTCCAATATTCATGGTCCTTTTACATTGCATTTGTCGTTTTTTGTGTTTATCTGTCCGGTTCCGAGGCAAAGTTGCAGTTTTCATAACTAGTTTCTTTTTTCCGAGGGTGGGTAGTTAACCCTCCGCTCAACCCTCCTCTTTTATCCGGACTTGGGACCGGCTGCAGTAAGGTGATTTCCGAGCTACTCAATCCACCCGTTCCTCAACCTACCCCAGGCAGAGTTAAAAAATATTATTAGTACAGGCGAGTTTAAATCAACCCCTCTACAAATAAATGAGGTACAATGAAACCGAGGAACCACAGCAAAACATACAGGAAGATCAACGAGAAATATCAGACGGCGAAACAAACCACCGCCACCACCAATTTTAGGTATGCATATATCTGAGAGACCACTAAATTACTACAACAACCAAATCGTCTTCAGAATAGTTAATTACAATCCTCGATCTCCAGTAACATCACACATCTTTCCAAACGCATTTACGCCCAACTCTCTAAAAATGATATAGACCCACATATTATAAATTTCTTTACGAACCACCTTCAACCAAAGAGGAAATATGCATGTATTTCTGAAAACGTGAACTATATAAGCAAATTTACAAAACAATCAGGAAAATATTTAAGAACAACACTTACGACCTAGTTAAATGTAACGTACAACTGGAAAATGTTAATTCAGATGAAAAGCAAAAAGACTTAATACAAAAATACCATCGAGGCATAACTAATAATAACTGAAACAGAGATTCAAATAAGAAAACGTTATTTCTGGCCTAATTTAAAGAAGAATATCGAAGACATCGTTAGTTTTTGCGATATCTGTCAAGAAAATAAATATGATCGAGTTCCACCAAAACCGAAATTTATGGTCACACCTACACCCATCAAACTATTAGAAATCGTTTATATAGATCTATTTCAAGTTAATGGTCAAAAGTTCCTAACCATGGATAGATGTATTTTCCACATACGGACAGACCCACCCCATAGAAAAAGGAAACGCAGCAAACGTAATTAACCTTTTCCTTACATTTGTAACTCACCACGGGTTACCTTCTATGATAGTTGCAGATAGCGGAACAAAATATAAAAACGGAATCATACATGAATTTGTCGATTCCTATAAAATACCCACCCACTACACAATCCCAGATAGTCCTCAGTCCAATGGTATGATCGAACGATTTCACTCAACTTTAATCGAACACCTAATAATACTCCGAAAAACAAAAACAACGTTATCCATTAAAGAACAGATACCATATGTATTACTAGGCTACAACAACTCCGTCCACTCCTCAATGAAACTAAAACCCATTGAAGTATTAAACAGACATCTAAATGCACGAGATCCTTTCGACATAGATACTGAACGATTACATAGAACAACATCGTAAGCAAACGAAAGAAATTTATAAGGAGATCAACGAACACCTTTTCAAAAATAGAAAATAGAAATAAAACGAAACAAACTCCTATCTCATACAAACCCTCTACTAAAATTGACACTAGAAAAACTTTAAAAACAAATAAACTATTACCAAAATTTCTACCCAAGACAGTTCTCACAGATAACACTATAACAATAGATACTCCGGCAACCACTGTACATAAGAAAAACATAAAAACCAAATTCGAAAGAAAAACTAATTCTAAATCTTCCTTACAGATTCACCCACCTAATGGGAGAGGAAATCAAAGAGAGATTTTTGAAAGAAAATGCATGAGTGCTTCCCCTCAACCTGGGGCATGCAAAGATAAGTTATAACACGTACGACCTTATACGCGTTTTCTAATTCCAACCTATAATGGAAGAAATCAAAACTCTCGATAACCAATACCAGGCCATAGAAGATGGCCTACAAAATGTCGATCAAGCCCTTCAATTTCAACTAAAATCAGCCAAAGAGAAAATAATATCAGTTTATCCAACCTCAAAAAGAAAACGAGGAATTATTAACGGCCTAGGAAGTATTATCAAGTCTATTTCCGGAAACCTAGACCAGGGAGAAGCCGAAATTTAAAATACAGCCATACAAACGCTTCAAATAAATCAAGATAATATTGTAAAAAACGTAAATTCCTGAACGATTTAGAAGAGGAAATCACATTTTTCAGACTAAACACTCTTCACAATAGTGTCTTGAAGAAAGATGAATAGAATGTTTAGTGACAAAAATGCTAGAACACCACAGTGAAGATCATGTCTTATATATAAAAGACATCCTTAATAATTACGATATAATAAGCGTAGACGCTTACTACACGAACTACACTATCGTATTTATCCTACACTTTCCCAATTATATCCGAAAACCTTCACATACTACCACCTATTCCCAGTACCTACACAAATTTCTACCATAATTATTTCCCCAGAACCGTATCCATTAATCAACGAAAATACTTTATAATACTCTGAAATTCCATGCAATAAAACCAGTGCCAAATATGTATGCAACGAAAAAGCACTCAAACAACAACAAAAACCGAAGACTGCATCAACTAGATTTTTCAACTGAAAAATACGGTAGCTTCTTGCAACTATATTCCAGTGCAAATAGAGAGCACAATCATTTAAAGTCTATCGAACTCCCACTACGTAGCACTATTTATTGGATACACAAGAAGAACAAATAAATGTTCCACAACGAAACCAATGGTTCGGCAAGGAGTGTACTTAATCGAACTTCCACCAAACTGTGAGTTCATAACAGTAGAACAAATTAAATCCAAAACCACTATCCAGGACGAACCATTAACGTTACCACAAATTAAAACAAGCAACATACAAAAACCAACAAAAGTTAAGCCACTGAAGATAAACCGAGTGCCCCTGGACGACCTCCATGACCTCATTAAGCAAGCAAACCAAATGGAACCAATAGAGGCTGAAAAATGGAACCACATCCATAACCATTTCTGGATGAACCTCATGTATATAGGCGTTACAATCCTCCTAATTTATCTTTGTTAAAGGCTAAAGAACAAACGATGCAAAAAAAAGGACCAAAGAAAATCCAAACCAACGGAAGAACACCAAAGTTTTGTTCGTCCCTTACAAAACTTCCCCAGGGTATGGAGAAGTTACAGTACATTGAACTTGCGGACGTTTACTTCCTGCATATGAGGACATTACAACCGGATGATGATTTTGGTAAAAGCCAAGAAACATTCGATGCCAACTCATCAATATTTTTGTATAAATTAACCGATATATTTGTATTATAGTTAGTCTAATTTTAGTTATATTGTTTTTACCAGCTTTAAGGTCGTATCTCACCTATCAGCACAGCGTATGAACAGCAACTGATCATCACAAGCAAATTTTATTTCTTATGTGTATTTAAATGTAAGCACACTCACCCAACAGCATCAGCACATCCCCTGCAAGGCATGTCAACGCCTCAACCACTAGACATTTCTCCGAGAGAATCTTTTGCGGACGCCGTGCTTGTTATGTGTCGATGCCGAGCCGATGTCGTACACTCACTTATCATATTTTGTTTAGTACATATTTTACCAATTGTTTTTTTGGGTTTAGGTATATATTACACTATTGCAGCAATTTTAACAGAGTGCTGGCGTGAATATGAATTCCGAAAAGCTGATAGAGGCAGTCAGAAATTATATTTATTTATATGATATAAGTGATAGTAAATACAGCGATAGCAAAAAAAAGAAGTCGCTTGGAAAGAAATAGGTGAAAAATTGGAACAAGCAGGTAAATACGTTTATTACAATTACACAAACTTACAAACTCAATTATTATACACATTGATCTTGCCACGCCACTTTTCCTCCGCAAAAGTAATTCGTACTTCAAATGACGAATTTTCCGCATTACCTCCTTGTCCTTGAATAGCAAAAACATTGTTGTTGTCACTTGTATTTCCAACTTCTGTATCATTGTAATATTATTATATTTAAAGATACTGTCGAACGGATAAAATTGTGCAAAATTCAAGTTGTTAAAATTACAAGCTGGGCAAATTCCGGTGTTAGGTTCAAACGTCAATCATAAATTCTAAATTTTTGCATCAATATCCCAAAAGCATTCCTGACAACTCTTCTGGCTCGACAGAGGCGGTAATTAAAAGTTCTGTTTACGTTGTTGTCACCTACTTGTGGTCCAGGAAACGGCCTCAATAAATATTTTTTTAAAGGAAAAGCTTCGTCACCAACGATAGCAAAACGTATTTTAATGTCCGTACCTAAAATAAATTATTATTTATTTGTTTGCTATAAAATAATTTAAATATGAAGTAGTCTCACAAGATTTATTTAATAAAATTATTAACATCATGATTAGATTACGACTAGGTTTGTATTCGAGACAAACATAAGCAATTCGTGTGAGAACAGTGCAAGTTCTTATGACATGTATTTACCTGGTAGAGCTCTTTCATTAGGAATGTTGTATTTTAATTTAGCCAAAGTTCTTCCTAACTTTGAAAAAACTCCTCCATCGCTATTTTTGCTGTACGCACCAATGTCAACAGCAATGAATTTGTAGTTAGCGTCAACTAAGGCAAGCAATACAATAGATACATTTTTTTATAATGGAAATATAAAGATTCATTATTGGCTGGACAGTTTATAACGACATGTTTGCCATCAATGGCACCTAAACAGTTAGGGAAATTCCAAATTGACCAATATTCGTCCGAAATTTTTTCCCATTGTTGTGTTGTAGGCTTTGGCATATATTCAGACATCATACACCTCCAGATAGCTTGACATACGTCAATTACTGATTGTCTAACTGTAGTTTCGCCCAATCGATAACTAAAAGCAATTGTTCTGAAACTGTCTCATGTTGACTGTCTCGACCCTTACTTCGTGGAATATGCTCATATTAGTGTTTTTAAATGAAACTCAAGGTCTCTAGTTAATTCCACAATATAATACAAGTTATTGAAAATTCTAAAAAATTGACAATTGTTTCGATAAATCAATATCATCGTCAGAATGACAGAAGTTACATTTCATTTTATGCCTACCTGATGTTTAGTAGTTATATTTTTGGCTAGACCAAGAAGTAACCTAACTTGTGATTGGTTACTTCTTGGTCTAGCCAAAAATATAACTACTAAACATCAGGTAGGCATAAAATGAAATGTAACTTCTGTCATTCTGACGATGATATTGATTTATCGAAACAATTGTCAATTTTTTAGAATTTTCAATAACTTGTATTATATTGTGGAATTAACTAGAGACCTTGAGTTTCATTTAAAAACACTGTCTCATGTTGCTAAAAACCTGAAAAGTAAATAGATTTTAATTATAATCTTTATTGTTTTAGCTAATGTATGTAAAAAAAACATGGAATAATTTGCGTGAGCCATTTAGAAGAGCAATCCGGAAAAAGAAAGCTTCCAAAAGTGGTGATCCAGCCCGAAAAATCAGGAAATGGAAATACGAAGAGGAAATGTCATTTCTTTTGCCCTTCTACCAAGAAAGAGAAACGCTAACTAATATTAGTGGCGAAAGCAGTGATGCAAATGATATTGATGAGGAAGTTAATGTAACGGTAGATTCAAGCCATGCCGAAAATAAGCCACACAAGTAATGCAGTTGCAGAAAACAACACAAAAAAAATTGTTTCGCGCAATAAAAAAAGGCACCGGTTACTGCTTCTTCACGTTTGATGGATTATATAATTACAAACAACAATAGCCAAGAGCGCCACACTATTAAAAAAGATGAAGTGGACATGTTTTTTGAAAGTATGGCTGCTACAGTTAAAAAATTGACCCCGATTAATATTGCTATGGCAAAATCGAAAATATTTGCCATCGTTTCCGAACTCGAATTGGCAGAACTACATCAAAACGCCTTTCACAGCATTCAAACTCCAACTCAACAAAGGCCACCCTCTGGTTTCTTTCCCGTTCAGCTCGCCTCCTCTGCTAGCATCCCAAACAACGCACACCAACAAAGGCATATGGATACGCCACAAGCGGCAAGCTCCAATTCATATAAGAGCTATTACTCTAGTACACCAATACAATCTCCTATGGAAGACTGGACGAATTCTTCAGCAGAGGAAATAAATTTTTAACATTTAGTGTTTTTTCTAAGTATTGTAGAGTTTTTCTATTACGTTGTCTGTCTAAATGTTTTGAAATAATGTAATAAATGTTAATTTACTTACCTTAAACAGACTGCTAACTTTTCTACTGGCGTAATTGCTTCTCGATATTTTGTATTACGTTTTTGAATAACATTTTTAATTTTCGTTAATAATGTTTGAAATTGAGTCTGCGACATACGAAAATATTTATAAAATTTTTCCTCATCACTTAACAGATGTGGATATAGAGTAAAATATTTCCCTTCCTGTTTTCGGAATTTTAAACTCGGGTGTATCCAGTATCTTTCTTTTGGCGTTTATCATTCTCCTCTTCATCTAATGCTACCGCAATCGAAGCTAATTCTAAATTTGAAAACCGGAACATTTCCTAAGTAACTTAAGAGCACATCAATCTTCTAGAAACAAAACACAACTACTAAAATACATATATGCAGGTATGCACATATAATGTGAAGCTTAGAGTCCGATCCCGCAACGGTGCTGTTGTGATGTCGAGGCGTTATATGAACCTACACCCCAGCAAACATGCATGAGCGGTAGATAGACGGGCCATAGCTGTTAACTGCGGTTAGATGTCGGCAGCGGCACAGCGATGCCGGTAAATAATTGGAATGATATCAGTTTTGCCGCCTTGGCTGAACATACGCATATCTTTGGTGGATGTTTGTAATTTAGCCACAAATTACCCGTTGAAAATTTGAGATAGTCTCGCCGATGTCGTTTTGACACAGTATGCATGGCGGCATGCGACCTGTAATGAAAATAAAACATTGGCATTACTGAATATCACCTTGGCAGTTGGCACTACTGCTTATTTGCTAGACGTTGTGTTGAACACGTGTTGAAAATCAACCTAATCTAGTTGTGTTGTGGTGTGGTAATTAATAATTAATCACTGTAGCGACAATTTTATTAGATTTTGGCGTTGTATCCAATCTATTCGGAGCAAAGGCACGAGCAGATATGCCCGGAAACACAGAAACGTAAGTACATACATCATTTATGTTGCATCATATACCATCATAATATATGTTTCCTCTAGAAAACCCCTGCATAATATCTCCAAGAGCACTCGTCAAAAACAGCGTCTTGCGAAAAATGCTGTTAAGGATATAGTCTCCACTGTAGAGGCTGAGGTTATAATAGACAATATATCTCGTAGAAGTAATAATCTTTGTGTTGATAGTGAGCCCGGACCCAGTAAATCTGTTGGCGAACATATTTTTTTATATTTATATATATTTTTTATATGGAATATTTTTTTGATTTTTCATTATATTTCTTTGTTTTAGTCATCATGTTTCATTGTTAAACCTATAAGTATATATATAGCCTGTAGATTTGCATAAATCATTGATGAAGCCCCAACAGTGGGATGCCGGCGGTTGATTAGTAGGATACCCGCAATCGCGCCATAATTTGTACAATGCAATATCAGTTCACCCTAACTTAGTCCCGCTATGTAACGAAGCGGGTGGTAGTCTGGAGGCCTACTGGTGGCCGTCGCGACACGGGCTAGCCGGGCCGGCGATGTATCATGATTGTGGCCCACTTATGTTGTCCGTCGGTTGTTTTTAAAGTGCCTCTAGAGGCCCACGTGTAACATGTTTGCTGGGACATGATCGTCAAGTTGACCACTCGCCGGTGATGTGATGATGCATGTCAGGTGCTGTGCTGATAGGTGAGATACGACCTTTATTGTGTAGTTTTGATTATAACAGTTGTTTATGGTTAATACAAGTGTTTTTAAAAGTGCGTTTTCGTGTATCAGATAGTTTAAGTGCCAGTGTTAATGTAGTGGTAGTGAAAACTGTGTTCAATATGATTATTCCATGTTAACACTTGATATATCAACCAGGCTATGTGTGGAGATAACGGTTGACAGAACACAAGCATGTGTACCATACTTTTATTTAGAATATGTTGTGATGAATGGTGAATCTAGAAAAAAACTGTGAACTTTTAGTTTATCCTGAGAGAGTAATCAAGATTTTTTGGAACATTTAGGATATTCTTTTCAATATAACACATTCCGTAAAAAATATAAAAAGCAGAACAAATAATAATCGTAGTAAACTTTCAACTTATTCCTTTATAATGATTGGTGTCTGTTGAGAAGAACTTTTCATTTTTTGTAATATCAGAATATAATAGTAACTATTGAATTTCATTTTTTCCTTTTTCATATTAAATATTAGGCATTGTTGCCGGTTTTTCTTCAATGTAATTTGTCCTATGTGTCATCATTCCATCTCTTTTGTAGGCGTTCTACACTTGTAGATATGTTGATCCGTCGTCCTACTTTTGTGTTGGTTCCATTCTTGTTTTTTGCTCTCCTCGTGAAGAACAGAGTCTCTACTTGAGTAGTGTCAGGTCATTTAATTTCAAACTTATCGTTTGTTTTATTGTACTACTGAAGTCCAGGCTTTCATAACAAGTGGATCGTCTGGTGAAATTGATTTTCTTTTGGTTCGAGAAGTACTGATTCCGCATTTTTGTTGAACAATTGATTTTGGTTCGTGAAGAAGTATAATGCATTTTGCGGATTTTATTTTAACTCATCTAAAGAATTCGATAGTTTAATTGAGGATATTGAAACTAAATTAATCGCACAGTTCCGGATTCACAATTTCGTAGGGCTTAAAACTGCAACCTAAGGTGAGTTTTTACCTAGGTAACTTTCTTATTAGATACTCATGCCATCCACTTTATTTCAGGCCTTTTGTTGTCTTTTTTTATGCTTCACACTTTTCTCCTTCACTTCATTTGGTTCCCCTGTGCTACAAGATATTGGAGGTCCAACTACAAACACAGTAAAAGCAATCACCTGAGGATATTGCTGAGAAGATTTGGAAACCATGGGGTCAACCCTAGTTCATCACGAAGTGATAGATAAGGAGAGTTTCTTTCTTTTCTTTTTCAATATAGTGAATGAAATTGTTACATTGGCAGAAATTTCGCAAAGTTTAAGTAATCATCGAGCTAGTGTATAAATAGAACATATAGATATTTAGTAAAGACTTTTTATAAGTTGCTTTGAAATTGTACACCCAAATGGGGAATATACGTATAATCTTCCGATGATAACTTAAATTCTTATTTGTTTTGTTTATCACTCAATCATATTTTTGAAGTATACTAGAATACTGAATATTTACATTTAAATAAATTTGATTTCAACTTGGATTGGCCTATAAATACATGCATTTTATTTGCTTTACCTGCTCGAACAGTTTAAATTTTTATGATTTTCCCATTAAAACACATAAAAATCGAGATCACTGTATTGCTAACCTTTATCCAGCTATAAAATCGTTTGGCGCATTATACGACAAACTGGACGTTTTGTATAATGAATAACATTGTTTTTAGTCATTCTGAGAAAATTTATAAACGCGCTAGCGAACCTAGCGAATTTTTTATTACACAATATAATTATTTTGATACTATATTAAACCGTTTCATTTTCGCATTATCAAAAATTTTAATTTCAAACTTACAATAGACAATCTCAACTGTTTTGAATTTGTTAAGAGGCTGTAAGAATCCCAATATTACAAGTTTTCGAAATATAATTTAATAATAAATGAAACGATACTATAGTCAAATCATAAATGATCGCAACGCACTAAGCAAAATAATGGAAAAAATCATAAACAAAAGACTATTGTGGACATTAGAAGACAGAAACCTTTTAATACAAGAACAAAGCGGTTTCCGTCAAAACAGGTCAACATTAGACAATCTCATTGATTTGGAATCCGAAATCCACGAATCTTTCGCGAATAAACAAGATTGTCTTGCAGTTTTCATCGATATCACAAAAGCCTTCGATACAGCGTGGCGTCATGGCATTATCAAAACTCTTCATTCATGGGGCATCAAAGGAAACATCCTAAAATTCATACAAAATTTTCTTAATAATCGTTTCTTTCGTGTTCGTACCAATAACACAACTTCAACTCTAAAACAACAAACTAACGGGACTCCCCAAGGATCAGTCATTAGTTCAACACTTTTCCTGATCGCGGTCAACGACATATTAAACCATCATTCCAAACTAGTCAAAGGCAGGTTATATGCTGACGATTTGGTAATATTCTCCAAAGGTAGGAATATCGACTCAATTCAGAAACACATCCAAGAAACATTAAACCAACTTCAAAACTGGTCTAAACTCACGGGACTGCAATTTTCAACAGAGAAGACCAAATGCATATTATTTTCTAGAAAACACAATCCTGTGTCTCCTGAACTCAAACTTAACAACATTTCCCTAAACTATGTCGATAACATCAGATTTCTTGGAATGATTGTTGACAAAAAACTCAGCTGGAAGAAACACATACTACATATTAAAAAATCATGCCAAAACGGTATAAACCTTATGAAAACACTCTCAAGCCAATCCTGGGGATCTGACTATACCTGTCTAATGCACATATATAAAACACTCATTCGCTCAAAGATAGACTACGGCTCTATAGTATACGCGACAGCTAAAAAAACTACTCTAAATCAACTGGAAACCATTCAAAACACAGCACTAAGAATAGCAATAGGAGCATTCTGTTCAAGTCCAATAAAAAGCCTACAGTGCGAAACCGGGGAACCTTCTCTACAACTCCGCAGAAAATACCTTGCCGCTTCATACGCACTATCCATCAGCATAAACCAGCAGAATCCAGTCTACATTAACATACTGACCAAGCACTACAAAACTTTACATTCGGCAAATATCAAAACAGACCCACCATTCTATGCAAGAGCTAGTAAAATTCTCACAGAACTCCAAATCAAACGTCCCCGCTTCCTTTCCAACAAAATTAAAACTCCCCCTCCATGGTCGATCAATATCCCTCCCAGCGACACTTCACTGTGCAAATTTAACAAATTAGAAACCCCCCATACCCTAATTAGGAAAACATTTGCCTCCATACTTGACAAATATCCACAATTTCACCTCGCATATACAGACGCATCCAAAACCTCTGATGGCGTAGGCGCGGCAGTGATCATGCAAAACAGTACACTACAATTCAAGTTACCCGAAATAAGCAGCGTCTGCACTGGAGAACTATACGCCATTCTTCAAGCACTTATTCACATAAAAACAAAAAATACTTCAAGATCCCTCATAATAACAGACTCTCTTAACTCAATCCATATTATCAATCAATTTTATTCCACACATCCAATAGCCCTCCAAATTAAAGTCGAATTATCGCAGTTGCAACATGCCAATAACTTTGTGGAAATACTTTGGGTTCCTTCTCATACTGGCCTTCAAGGAAACGAAGAAGCCGACCGCAAATCACGACAGCAATTAGTGAAACCGTGAGTGAAGTGCAAACGGTAGTGTATACCGACATAAAACCGCTACTTAAATCAAAAGTGCTAAAATTGTGGCAAATCGAGTGGCAATCGTCCCAATCGAAACTACGCGACGTGAAACCGGAAGTGAAACCTCGAGCGCAGCCAACAAACAAAAGATCGCTTCAAGTTAAACTGACTAGGTTACGAATAGGCCACACCAAACTTACTCATAGTTACTTAATTACTAAAAGTGAACCCCCAAAATGTGAATTATGCAAGATCCAGCTTACTGTCAAACATTTAATAACCGATTGCCCAAAATTCCAACAATCAAGACAAGATAACAACCTCAGTAACAATTTAGACCAAGTTCTTGGCGAAAACTGTAATACACAGAACCTTTTTAAATATCTAAGTGACATTAACATATTAACTAAACTATAAACAACCCATATTTGTGTCGCTAACTACCCCAGTGGTAGATGCGACTTGCTTGTAAATAAAAAAAAATAAAAAAAAAAAAAAAATGATCGAGAGTACACGATCTCTACTCTGACGAAAATAGCGTTGTTATATTTCAATCTTATTTTACTGATTTGTATCAGAACCGAAATCTAAAATATCAAAATGTAAGCAGTCGAGTTGTGTATAATCACACGTGTACACCCCCACAAAAACCACCCCACCGAAAAAGCACAATACAAACTGTCTACGGCATGTAAATCAAACCATGCAAATTCACTCTATATATACAGTATTTTTTTATACAAAATGTCAATTTTCAAATGGCCGAAAAAATAGGAACGGGTTCAACGATCACCATGGAATCCTGTCAGTTGACTTGGAGCGCTGAGGTGATGCTACTCTAAAATGTTGAGCCTCCTAACTGTACTTGAAGCTGAGATATAGGTACCTCGTTTTAGGTAGTTTCTTGGTATAAATATCTGTGGCAACTTTGTAACGGTTCGAACGATTTCGATTAAACTTTGCAGGATGGTACATCTCGAAAAGTTATTACGATCGCATCATACTATTTTATACGTTTTTGACCTCAGATAGAGAAAAAACTCCCTCAATGTTTCTTGTAGCTCTATTCAAGACCTTTCCAACGGTATATAGTATTTGAACTTGGTGTACCCTTGTGGAGTTGTAGGCAAACTGATTGGTCCACACTTTGATATTTTTTCGTTTTTTCAAGTTTTTCCAATTTATACGATTTTCAACCACAAATAGAGAAAAAACACCCGATTTATTTTTTGTAGCTCTATTCAAGATGTTTCCAACGGCATAGATAGATTATTTCGGGTTTCTGGTGTACATTACGGGTGTAACGGCCATCAGAATGGAATAGGTCGTTAATCAAAACTTTTGGGATTTTTGTTTTATAATGCAGTTTTAAATTGGGAGAACAATTGCTGTACCCGGACACCTTGTACAGAATATACAAAAATAAATGAAAGTTCGTTATTTACCCAAAAAAGAAGAATCAATTAAGAGGACGAAAACAAGTCAATGTTTTTATTTCAAATGAAAAAACTATGGTAGCTTAACTATCGATATTGTAAAAACGTCTACGATTATTCATTTCCACTTAAGATAAAAATACGTTATAAAACAAAATAAATGGAATTGACTGGAAATATTTCTAATAATATTTCAAAGATAATATCTTCAGCAACAAATACAACAATTTCTTTTAAAACAGAAAGTAACGTTAGTACAAAATTGTTAAATGTAAAAACAAAAATGCCAGGTATATATAAACTCAAATGTCCAGAATGTAATGCTGTCTATTTGGGTCAGACCCTTAGGAATTTTGAAATACGATACAGTGAGCACTTACGAGCATACAGATTAAAACAACCAGATAAATCCCACTACGCAAAACATCTACTTGACACCAATCATTCATTGACACCTAACACAGAACTAGAAGTACTGCATATTTGTGAAAAGAAACAAGAACTGGATTTCCTTGAAGAACTGGAAATTAGAAGACATTTAAGAAACCCACAATATGAAGTTGTCAATGAACAGTTAAATCTAGGGAATTCTCCACTAATAAACTGTCTTCTTAAGTGATAATTGTAAAGAACAGCAGATATAGTTTTCCTGGTTTTCTATATCATTGCACAGTTATACTGATCTTAATTGGAAAAATGATATCCAGGATATCACCATAGGGCTAATAATATCTAAGCTTCAATATTTGTAATATCACATCTTCTTCTTTTTTCTATAAACATATATTAAGCCAATCACAAGTTAGGTTACTTCTTGGTCTAGCCAAAAATAACTACTAAACATCAGGTAGGCATAAAATGAAATGTAACTTCTGTCATTCTGACGATGATATTGATTTATCGAAACAATTGTCAATTTTTTAGAATTTTCAATAACTTGTAAAGTGTTTATGGCGTAAAAATCTACGCCTAATGTCTTTGATGGGCCACTTACTTGTCAAAATATTTTCTAACGAAATTAATTAAAAAGTTGTAATCGAAATTTTAATGCTACTAATTCATAAAAGAAGGCAGCAGCATCGCTAAAAAGCAAAATTAATAAATTTCTATTCAGAAGTACGGTATCCGCCAAAATAAACAGTACCGAAACAGAGTGCTGTGGAATTGTTTATGTAATATGGATTTGTCCTATTTGACTTAATTGTCATTAGTTGATATATTATTAGTACGCTGCAGTTAAATTTGATTTTAAAATGGTTCTAACAAAGGAAGAAAAAGTTTTTTTGGTAGAGCATTATTTTCGTTAATACGGAAAAGGTCGTAATGATGGTCCAAGCTTAGAACAGGTGTCAATAAAATATCAACAAAAATTTAATAAAGCAGCTCGTAGTAAAAGTGTGATGTTAGCTGTTGTTGAAAAATTTCGTCGCACTGGTAGTGTATTGTGTCAACGTAAAGGTTCTTCAGGTCGTCGAAAAACAGTATGCACTAACGAAAATGAAGGACGTGTTTTTAACCAAGTTGTGCAATCACCTCAAAGAAGTCTTGTAAGAACTGCATGTAAACTCAACATTAGTGAAACGTCTTTACGTCGCATGTTCAAATCAATTGGTGGTTATCCATACCGTATTCAAGTTGGACAACGACTAAATGCTGCGGACAAACGTGCAAGAGAAATTTACTGTGGTCGCATGTTGAGTTTAATTTACGAAGATCCTGAATTTTTGAAAAACATATGGTTTTCAGACGAGAGTCACGTTCATCTTAGCGGCTATATTAATCGACAAACAACCAAATTCCTTGGATTTGAACGTCCTGATGTCATTGTAGAGAAACCACTCCACAGTCTTCGAGTTATCGTTTGGTGCGCGGTATCTGGTCATGGAATGATTGGTCCTTATTTCGTTGAAGATGATAATCAGAATCCACTTACTGTCAACCAAGAGCGTTATAGAGAGGAAATTATTGTTTTTGATTGTATTTTTAATGGAACTTTGTCAACTGGCGTGGACATTCAACTAAATAAATAATCTTAATTTGACAAAGTTAATGTCGAAATTAATAATTTATTATGTACAAATTTACAAAATGTTACAAAGTTGAGTTGTGAACGCTGAATTTCTGTGGTTTCAGATCGGAAGACACTTTATGTTTCGATTAGAGGAATTTTAAACTAACTTTGTTATTGAGCGTTGAGCTCGATTCGATGAGTGTGTAAAACTCGCGTCGATGAATGTAAAACTCGCGTCTAGAAGTGTAGAACTGACGAGTGAAAAACTAACTTGGTTGTTGAGCCTTGCGCTCGTTACGATGAGTTAAAAATTTTGCTTTTGAGCGGTGCGCTCGACTCGATGAGTGGGTAACTGTTGTTGAGCGTTGCGCTCGATTCGATGAGTTAAAAACTAACTTTGCTGTTGAGCATTGCGCTCTTTCGATGAGTGTGTAACTGTTGTTGAGCGTTGCGCTCGATTCGATGAGTTAAAAACTAACTTTGCTGTTGAGCATTGCGCTCTTTCGATGAGTGTGTAACTGATTTCTTCACGTTGTGAGACGTGTTAAGTAGAAATCTGCGAGGGGCGTGTTTACACGTGGATTGGGTTGACCAAACGAAAATAAATATTTCCTATTGGCCAGCATCACCTGACTTGTCGGTTTTTTCCAGACAAGATTCAATTATGGGTGCCGCCAATAGTAAGTTGAGTTTCTATGGAATACAACAATAGCAATTGTAACCTATTTACTCAGAAAGGTAATTCAAAAATGTTTTTCATGCCTTCCGAACCTCGACCATAAAATACATGCAGAATTGACACTAAAATTAAGGTTTTTACAATCCAGTATACAAATAGGGTGAAACGTGCTTTTTTCTCACTTCCTAACTATAGGACAATGTCGACTTTCAAAAAGGTGTCATTCATCTGCCCATACAAAAGAATTTACAATCATTGTTGGAAAACGTGATATTTACAAAGCATTCTGAAAATAAAATTAAAATATCCTTTGAATTCACTACAATAGAAAGATCTTATCAATTCTGCAACATATTTCTACAAAGCTATAAACTGAAATGAATTTACGCCTTAAATATATACAATAAAAAAAGGAAGGCATACAAATGTCTCACATATTTTAAATGTATCTTACCAAATAAATTTCAAGATTTTACAATCTTGAACAATTATTATACCTTTTGTGAGAGATCTAAATAACTTTTGCCGTGCACGAAATCTACAGTTTCGCACACAATGGTTCCAACAACATGGTGCAACGAGCCATACAGCTGTGCGCACCTTAGACTTACTCCGTCAGCATTTCGATAATAGAATAATTTCTCGGGGAACAGACTTCGAATATCCTTCTCATTCACCTGATCTGACGCCACCTGACGCATACATTTGGGGCATAATGAAGGACAAAATATTTCACTCGGAAAATCGACCGGCGAATATTGCCGAACTACGGGAAAGAATACAAAATATTTTTCGGCAGTTACATCAACCACTTTTTATAAATATGTTTATTGACTTACAAAATCGATATGAAGCTTGTTTGCGTCGAAATGGTGAACATTTTGAACACTTACATTACAGAAATTAAAAATTATTTTTATTTTTATTTTCGGTACTGTTTATTTTGGCGGATACTGTATATAAACGTTGCTAATACAGAACTAGGATACGTAATAGTATATTACGTAACAAGAGTTGTAAGTAACCCATTACGCACGAAATGAAAAAGTTTATGCACGAAGCCGCGCAGCGGCGAGTGCATAAATTTCATGAGTGCGTAATGGGTTTACAACTCGTGTAACGTACTATACTTTTTCTACGCCCATTCATTTTCTTCCATTAAATAAAAAACATCGCAATCATTTAAACCTCATTATAATAGTTGTTAATAACAATTGAACAATTATTGTAAATTGATTGTGCCTTATTATTTAAGGGTGATGAACGGTTATTTATAATTGTTGTACTGCTCGGTTCATCAGAAGACGAACATTGATAATTGGTAATTGCCTCCGATATTCGTAATGCGTTGTCATTTTTATTTTTAAGAGATTGATTCACATAGCCTTCCGCTACTGTAGAAGATTGCCAGCCACCAAGTATTTTTAATGATAGCATATCACCTCCTGCGTCAACTAACATAGTAGCTGATGACCTCCTGAAACAATGGCCAGTATATTGCTTTGGTTCCGGTAGCTCAAGATATTCAGCAATTTTACGTGGTGTATTACCGATTGTGTTTATCCCCACAACCTGTTTTATGCATTTTCCATTTCTGTAATTCAGAAATAAAGGAAGTTCCATTCCAGCAGGACGCAAATTCATGTATTTTTGACATGTGATATAAAACATTTCTGGTACTACAAATGAACGACTCGTTTTAGTTTTAGAATCTGGAATATCAATTATCAAGGATTTTCCCGTGTCCTGAATGTGTTCCATTTTTATATTTCTAAGTTCTTGTTTACGGCAAGCCCCGCTTAATCCAATAATGAGGATAACCTGAAAACAAAAAACAAAAACTTATTTTTATGTGATGATAATTATACAATATTTTAATTGTTTACCTTTGACAACAAATGTTTATCGTCTGGGGCATCTTTCAGAAACTTATTAATTTGTTCTGTAGAAAGGAATTTCGATTTTTTACTTCTAAAACCATCCGATTTCCGCTTCAGTAGGGCGATTAGTTTTTGATAATTTGCTATGTTAATGTTATTATTAATGTTTAGTGTAGTTCTTAGCATCGAATAAATGGCCCATAGAGAAGATGGCTTCATAGTTTTTGATATTTCTTCAAAATACGCAAGTAACACATTCTCCGATAAGGATTTAACGTTATGCTTGTGTCGCCAATCCATAAATTTTTGATATGTAATTTCGTACCTTTCTTTGGACTTAAGCGGTAACAAATTATGTGTGGCTGCTTTAGCTTTTTCTAAAATCTCCGGTGGAGTGCTCATTATTTCATCACTTTCACTACTATCAGACATATTCGTAGATAAAGTAGAGAGAATGTTCGGATACAGTTATATTTTGTTCAAGAGATTGACAATATAAATGACATGACATTTATTTTCATAGCATGCTACTTAAGAAAACGTGTCCTATTTTTAAAGAAATTGCATAATATGCTGCCTACATTTAGGGGCATCACTCTTTCAATCCTAAATATATCTCGCTAATGCTAAAAGTTTTTATGTTTTTTAATTGACTAAATTTGTGTAAATAGACCAAATAAAGTCTTACGTAAATAAAAATTTGATTGTAATTTAATTAAACCACGAAATTTAAGCTTTCTTCTCAAAACGTGTATGTTATGAGATCTCATTACGAGCATGTTATTGTTAAATGTCATTTACAAGGAATGTTGACAGTGCAGTTTTTGACGTTTACAGACATGGGCGTAGAAAAAATGTATTAAACGGTTTACATTACAATACGAGGCTAATTCACATACGCATACATACTACACAAGAAATAAAAAGATGGACCTAGCATCGCAACACATAATACACGAGGAATAATGAATCCAACTTAACGACGGTTTTTATTGTTTCCCCGCAACCGCAAGGATATTGACGTATTATGGGATATTCGAAAACAGTTTAATTGAGCCGAGTATAAGTATATCGATCTATAAAAAAATATTCATTTTTCAGTTACATTTTACTCTCTAAACATGAATACGTGAATTTTCATTTACTTAATTGAGAATTGTACCACTTCGTTCAAAAAATTGTATCGCCAACACTTAGAACTATTGAATACTTACCTATTAATTTTAGTGAACATCACCTTTCCATGTTTAGAGAGTAAACTTATTATTCGTAAAATCATTGAACTTACTTACCGATTGCTAACATTGGTCACTGTTTGTTATTATTAAAGATCTTTCAATGTTTATTGACAGATGAAACGTTTGAAGATAATTTAATTACGTATCTATAAACAAAAGTATATACTTCATATATTATAAATATTGATGCCCGTGATAAAAGAATTTACTTTTAATTCTAATTCAAGAAAGGAAATTTATTGTATTAAAAAGTGTAAGATTAAAATGAATACTTAATATTGTTGCATAATGTATACTTTTTAATATAATAAATATAAAAATTGAATGGACTCCGACCCTGTCCCATGGTCAGCGCACTCCAACCAAGCAACGCGATCAGCAATTTCCAAACACCGATGTAATAAATATAGGTTGATGACTACGTAAAATTCATTCATTCAATAATTTTTAATTCAATTAAAGTTGGGTTTATACAGCAAATAAAATAAAATAGCATAAAATAAAATAGAAAGAAATAAGGAAAGTTTGTTCGGTTTATACAGACAATTAAAATAAAATAATTGTTTAACTATCACTCGTCAAATACACGGAACATCAAAAAATTGTGTGTCAAAGTGATCGGTCTTTAGTTGGGAATGGGAAGAACAACATCGATATATCGTATCGATATTATTCAACAGTTTCGAAATATGGATAATACAAAATATCGATATATTATTCAGAGTGATTACTTAGGAACTGTATCAAAATTATCGGAATTTAACAAACCATAAACGGAACTGAAGCCTTCACACACAAAGAAAAATATATACAGACTATAGTACCAAATCACAGATAATATAAGGCAATTTTTATATGTGATCAAAGCAAAGGAAACTGAGCTCGATTAAGCGAAAGCATTGATAGTATCGGAATTAAAAATATTTTAGAAACTTTTCGATTATTTTCGAAAAAATATCGATATTTCGTACCCTTCTCTTCCATATTTTGAGGTTTTGTTCTGTTTACGTTGAATTCTAAAGATCAGCAGATATAGTTTTCCTGGTTTTCTATATCATTGCACAGTTATACTGATCTTAATTGGAAAAATGATATCCAGGATATCACCATAGAGCTAATAATATCTAAGCTTCAATATGAGTAATATCACATCTTCTTCTTTTTTCTATTAACATATATTAAGTCAATCACAAGTTAGGTCACTTCTTGGTCTAGCCAAAAATACTACTAAACATCAGGTAGGTAGGCATCAAATGAAATGTAACTTCTGTCATTCTGACATTGATATTTGATTTATCGGAACAATTGTCAATTTTTTAGAATTTTCAACAAGTTTTATTATATTGTGGAATTAACTAGAAACCGTGAGTTTCATTTAAAACACTAATATGAGTAGATTCCACCAAGTAAGGGTCGAGACAGTTAATTTTATCATTTTCTTCCTAATAACAAACGACAAAAGTACGTATTAAAAGTAAGATTATGTGTACCAAACCACAGATAATACCAAACAGGCAATAATCAATAATCTTACGATTGCGCACACATTCATTTTCAGATAAAATAAAATATCGAAGATAGAAGTTGGTCAACTTTTATTTTATTTTATTTTTTCTCTTATTTGTTATTTCCTGTATAAACGCTACATAAATTTTCCATAAGGTCAACTTTATATTTTATTTCTTATTTTATTTTATGTTATTTTATTTTCTGTATAAACCCATCTTTAATCTTTTCTATTTTGTTATTAACAGTTTATTATTTTTGTCAAGTTACTTTTGTATTTCCAAGTTTCATTGTAAATAGAATTCCAATAAATATTTTGTGATGTCATTACTATGTTCGATATAGATGGCGCTGATCGTTGACGGGCGATTCAAATGGGGCGCTTGTGACGTCACTACGATGTTCGATATAGATGGCGCTGATCGTTGGCGGGCAATTCGGGGCGCTTGTGACGTCACTACTATGTTCGATATAGATGGCGCTGATCGTTGACGGGCGATTCAAATGAGGCACTGGTAACGTCACTATGATGTTCAATATACAAGGTGTCGCGAACAGACAAAAGGGCGTTATCGATCACGCGAAAACTACTTTTTCGAGCCAAAAGGGCGGTAGTAGCAATGCTATTTTCTCCGTATACTACGCATGTTTTTCGTTACATACAGACCGTAAAAGACGTATTTTAACGTTCTGCGCAGGTCGTAAGGGCATTGGTGCATATCTCTGCTATTATTGGTCAGATTTTTATGGAACAAACGACATTATGATTGCTAGATTATTATCATATAACAGGAGGTGCAAAAAAGATGTCATTAGGGCACTAGCGTATATCTCGTGTTATTATGAATCAGATTGAAGTCGAATAAACGGTATTATGTTACGACGATATACAGGGTGTCGAAGATGTCATAAGGGCTGCTATTATTGTTCAGATTTTCAGAGGTGATCCACGTGGTAGCTAACAGTGCCGTATTTTTTTTATAATTGTACTTACTCCCCTCTTTCGTTCTTTCCAATCCACAAACGTAGCCGCTACGAATTTTTTTGGGGTGATTTTTAAGACGTATTTTAACGTTCTGCGCAGGTCTTAAAGGCATTGGCGCATATCTCCGCTAATATTGGTTAGATTTTTATGGAACAAACGACATTATGATTGCTAGATTATTATCATATACAGGAAGTGCAAAAATGATGTCATTAGGACACTAGCGCATATCTCTGCTATTATTGGTCAGATTTGTATGGACCAAATGACATTATTATTGCTAGACTATTATCATATACAGGATGTGCAAAAAACATGTCAATAGGGCACTAGCGCATATCTCTGCTATTATTGGTCAGATTTTTATGGAACAAACGACATTATGATTGCTAGATTATTATCATATACAGGATGTTCAAAAAACTTGTCATTAGGGCACTAGCGAATATCTCTGTTATTATTAATCAGATTGAAGTCGAATAAACGGTATTATGTTAGGTACGTCACTACGACGATATACAGGGTGTCGACATAAATATGTCATAAGGGCACTCTGCTACTATTGGTCGGATTGATGTCGAATAAATGGTATTATGTTAAGTACGTCACTACGACGTTCGATCAATATACAGGATGTCGCCATAAAGATGCCATAAGTGCACTTTGCTATTATTGGACGGATTTTCATCTAACAAACAGCATTAGGTACGTCACTACGACGTTCGATCAGTATACAGGATGTCCACATAAAGATGCCATAAGGGCACTCGGGTATTATTGGTCGGATTGAAGTCGAACACACGGTGTTATGTTAGGTACTACAACGTCCGATCAATATACAGGGTGTCAACATAAAGACATCATAAGGGCACTCGGTTATTATTGGTTGGATTGAAGTCAAATAAACGGCATTAGGTACATCACTATGACGTTCGATCAATATACAGGGTGTCGACATAAAGATGCCATAATGGCGTTAGCGTCACGTGTAACGTCACAATAATAGCAGATATACATTGTAGCGCCCTTATGGCATCTTTATGTCGACACCCTGTATATTGATCGCTGAAATACTACAAAATGGGGCACTGGTGACGTCACTACGACCACCTTTATGTCGACACCCTATATATCGTCGTAACATAATATCGTTTATTCGACTTCAATCTGATTAATAATAACAGAGATATTCGCTAGTGCCCTGATAACAACTTTTTTGAAAATCCTGTATATGATAATAATCTAGCAATAATAATGTCCTTTGTTCCATAAAAATCTGACCAATAATAGCAGAGATATGCGCTAGTGCCCTAATGACATCTTTTTGCACATCCTGTAAATGATAATAATCTAGCAATCATAATGTCGTTCATTCCATAAAAATCTGACCAATAATAGCAGAGATATGCGCTAGTGCCCTAATGACATCTTTTTGCACATCCTGTAAATGATAATAATCTAGTAATCATAATGTCGTTCGTTCCATAAAAATCTGACCAATAATAGCAGAGATATGCACCAATGCCCTTACAACCTGCGCAGAACGTTAAAATACGTCTTTTACGGTCTGTATGTAACGAAAAACATGCGCAGTATACGGAGAAAATAGCATTGCTACTACCGCCCTTTTGGCTCGAAAAAGTAGTTTTCGCGTGATCGATAACGCCCTTTTGTCTGTTCGCGACACCCTGTATATCGAACATCATAGTGACGTTACCAGCGCCCCATTTGAATCGCCCGTCAACGATCAGCGCCATCTATATCGAACATCGTAGTGGCATCACAAGCGTCCCATTAATAAATATAGAAATTTGAATGGACTCCGACCCTGTCCCATGGTCAGCTCACTCCAATCAAACAACGCGATCAGCAATTTCCAAACACCGATGTAATAAATATAGGTTGATGACTACGTAAAATTCATTCATTCAATAATTTTTAATTCAATTAAATCTTTTCTATTTTGTTATTAACAGTTTATTATTTTTGTCAAGTTACTTTTGTATTTCCAAGTTTCATTGTAAATTAAATTCCAATAAATATTTTTTTAAAAAGTTAAAAGTGTCTCGACGAATATTTCTGGCGCTGCGAACAGGATTGACTTCGTACAGAAACCCAAGTTTTCTGGTCAACTTTAGTTGTTAGGCGAGAAAATCCAACGAACCGAGGCGAAAACAACGTAGTATGCAGAAGACATCACCAGTGATCATCCTCAGGCAACAGGAACCCTCACCGTGTAAAATAAAGCTGTAAGTACCTAAACATTCTATTCTTGTGTACGAATCTTTAAATGTCAATAACGTGGGAAGATTTTGATGATAAGTTACGAATAATTGTGGACGAAGTTAATAAACAGGGAAAAAGAGTTTTGAAAAAAGAAACTCCTAAAAATCCTGATATACATATAGAAGTAATTAATACCATAGTAGGTCTTTATAATAATTTTGTTAGATTAATAGGTAAAAATTGGAAAAATTTAAGTTTATTACAACAAGAAAGTTGTAGAAATTATTCAGATAAAATTAGAGATAAGGCTGCTAGGGCATTTCAAGCGTTAAATTGTATTATTAAAATACCTAACTCTATTTTGGAGGAAATCGATACGGAGGTATTACAAGCAATAAGCAAACAATTGAAAATGGCGACTAGTATGAATGATTTTTTTAATTTTGCGAGTAAAGTGTTACCGAACGAATTTAACGGTGAAGCAAACAAATTACAGTCATTCTTAGATTCATTAGATTTACTACAAATAAATGTGACGGGTAACGAAGAAAATGCTATTTTATTAATAAAAACGAGGTTAACGGGAAAAGCCAGAAGCTTGATCACGACGGAAAACTCCATTGCTGACATCAAGAATAAACTGAAAACAGGGATAAGAGGAGACAATCCAAGCCTTCTCTTAGCGAAACTGGGTAAAGTAAAACAAAATGGAAAAGATGTTACACAGTATGCAACAGAGGTAGAGAAATTGGCGGAAAGATTACAGGCAGCATACATATCGGAAGGGATGCCAGAACGACTAGCCGAAAAATATACGAAGGAGGCGACGATTAAGGCAGTAACTATGAACGCCGCAACGGACGCAACCAAAACAATAATTGCAGCGGGAAGTTTCGAAACGACACAAGAGGTACTATCGAAATTGGTTTCAGTGGAAGGCGTAATAGGACAACAACAAGTTTTACACATGAAAGATAACAGGAATTTCTTCAGGAAGTCAAACTACGACGTTAGGAATAATCACAGGCGTGGAAACAGCAGAGGATTTTATAACGGTAATCATCCAGGAAGAACGTTTCGACAGTATAATCAAAGGAACAACTATGGCAGATACGAAAATTATAATACGAAATTCAATAGGAATAATAATTACAATAACCACAGTAAAAATAACGTAAGAATATGTGAGATAGAAAATGAAGAAGCAAGAGAGACTCAGAAACAATTGGGGTTTTGAATGAAAAATCAGATAACGAAAACAAAATTTCAGGAACATATTCAGCATACTATTTAGATTTATCACTTTCTAACTTTATAGAAATTCACACAAGCGTATCAGACAACATCTGTAATTTTATATTAGATACAGGAGCAGACATTTCTCTAATCAAAATTTCTAAAGATTTTCCACATCATCTAATTGAGACTAGGAATAAAATAAGCATTAAGGGGGTAACTGAAGGCTCAGCAAAAACTCTAGGTCAAATATGCATAAACCTTTATATCAATAACATAACTTTAAGTCATTGTTTTCACGTAGTGGAAGAAAATTTTCCAATACCTACGAATGGACTAATAGGAAGAGACTTCATGACAAAAAATAATTGTATATTAGACAATCAGAATTGCACATAAATTACAAGCCTAACAGGCGAGAAACCATACGAATTTTTGGTAATCCAGAATATGATACCTTAGCAATACCACCTAGATGTGAGGTATACAGGCTAATAGAAAATTTCAAGAATTTGAGAAAGGATACAGTAATAGAGCAGCAAGAAATAGCACCAGGAGTATTTATAGCCAGATCCATAGTATCAAGGACAACACCTTACGTCAGAATTTTAAATACAAATTATGAAAGTATTACAGTAAAAACTAGGAACATTGAGACCTTAGATTTAGATTTATTCGATATATATACAATTAAGACTGATAATAGTAACAGACTGAAAGAATTAAGGAAAGCACTAAACTTAGAAGTACCGGAATATGTAAGAAATGATTTAACAAAACTTTGTGAAAATTACGAAGATATATTTGCTTTAAAGAATGATATACTAACGCACAATAACTTTTACGAACAAAAGATATCAGTAAAAGATGATACACCGATATACATAAAAAATTATCGTACACCACATTCGCAAACGACGGAATTAAATAATCAAGTAGAAAACCTTATAACACAGGGAATAATTGAACCCTCAGTATCAGATTATAACAGTCCAGTACTACTCGTACCAAAGAAATCGACGAATCAAGATAAGGCATGGAGACTTTGTATAGATTTTAGACAGTTAAATAAGAAAATAGTCACAGATAAATTTCCTTTACCTCGTATAGACGCAATTTTGGATCAATTAGGGAGAGCAAAATGGTTCTCAGTTTTAGATCTTATGTCAGGTTTTCATCAAATACCTCTAGAACAGTCTTCTAGAAAATACACTTCTGACGATGATATTGATTTATCGAAACAATTGTCAATTTTTTAGAATTTTCAATAAATTGTATTATATTGTGGAATTAACTAGAGACCTTGAGTTTCATTTAAAAACACTAATATGAGCATATTCCACGAAGTAAGGGTCGAGACAGTCAACTCCTAGAAATAATCATAGTTTTAACAGACCCCAGTCTAATAACACTTCTGGAAATAATCAATCATTTTATAAACCGTCTTATTCTTTCGGAAATAACTCAAATCTTCATACACCGCAATTCCAAAGAGATTATCAAACTCCACAAAATATTCGAAGGCCAATGAGTGGTGTACAAACAATTTCTACCAGAAACCAACCTATGAGCACTTCGACAAGAAGAACTTTGAATTTTAATGTAAATACTGACCAAAATGAAAATTTCGAAAATTCTCATGATACCTTTGATATTGACGATACTAACGAAAATTTTGAAACTAACGCAGACGGTCAAGACGAAAATTTTCAATAAACCTTAATAATATTGGCAACGATCCCCAACTCCCATACTTCATTATGCCAACCTCTAAACTAAAAGTTTTAATAGATACAGGAGGATCCGATACTATCATTTCTCCAAAAGCTTCCACATTCTTCAACTCAAATCATATTTATATTAAACCATTTACACTGACGTCCATGAAAATTACACGAAAATATAACTCGAATATCAAAACACCACTACTTAAAGAATTTAACATTTTAGAACCTATTGACGCTAGAATTGCTGACTGGAGTAAAGATTTTGACGTATTATTAGGGAATTATGACTTAGAACGTTACATGCTTTGATAGATCACCAAAATAAATTACTAACATTAAAACCTCTTAATATTACTATTCCTTTTGATACCTTATACAATAAAATTCCTGTTGACATTCTCAACGGCGACATCATCCCTCCCGAAATTACAATAAATAATATCAAAATTCCTGAATCAATTCATTCTGCCAAAAACGATTACAATAATGATATTTGTTCACCAAGTCCTTTGTCATTAGAACCAATACATGTCGAAAATTTAAATAAATACGAAATATCTAATGGTCCAAGTAATTTTGACCCATCGATAATCCGCACTCAACACCTAAACCATGAAGAAAGACAAAAAATTTTAAAACTCTGTAATAAATAAAAAGATATTTTCTATGACGATAACTCTGACTTTTTACTTCTGCCATTAAACACGAAATTTGAACAAAAGATGAAAATCCTATTTACGCTAAAGGTTTCCGACATCTGAAAGCAGTGCAGGAGGAAATTACTAGACAGGTTAATCAATTATTCGATAAAAAATTATTAGGCCGTCAATATCTCATTATTACGTGCCTGTATGCGTTGTACCGAAAAAACCAGACGATTTTGGCAAGAAAAAATCCCGTATGGTTATTGATTATCGTAAATTAAATGAGAACACTGTCGAAGATAAATATAACCTCCCAAATATCGAAGACATACTAGATAACCTAGAAGAAGCCATGTATTTTACTACTCTTGATCTAGCTCAAGGTTTCCATCAAATTGAAGTTCATCCAAATTCAATTGAGAAAACAGCTTTTTCTGTACCCCACGTCCACTATGAGTTTCTACGAATGCCATTTGGTCTTAAAAATGGACCCTCTACTCTCGAAAAATTGATGGGTAACATCCTCAGACCCTTTCTCCACAAATGTTGTTTCGTCTATATGGACGATGTCATTATTTTTTTTAAGTCTCTTCAAGATCATTTAGTTCACATTTACGCAATTATTGAAACATTTCGGAAAGCTAACTTAAAAATCCAATTAGATAAATCTGAGTTTCTGACAAAAGAAGTCGCTTTTCTTGGTCATATCGTAACTCCCGAAGGCATTAAGCCCAATCCTAGCAAAATAGAGGCTATCAATAATTTTCCAATACCAAAAACGGTAAAAGAAATGAGATCCTTCTTAGGACTTATTGGATATTATAGATTTATTCCAAATTTTGCAAGAAGAACATCCCCCTTTTCTCGATGTACCCGCAAAGTAGCTGTCATAGACCCAACAAACGCCAACTATAAAGAATGCTTTGAGAATTGCAAACAACTTTTATGCAATGCCCCAGTTCTCCAATATCCCGACTTTTCAAAACCTTTTGTTTTGACAACTGACGCTTCCAATATAGCCATAGGCTCTGTATTATCACAAAATAATCATCCAATCTCTTACTACTCCCGAACTTTAAACTCAGCCGAGCAAAATTATTCAACTATCGAAAGAGAACTTTTGGCAATATTAGATTCCTGTAAACATTTCCGTCCGTACTTGTATGGCCAAAAATTCACAGTCGAAAGTGACCACAATCCCCTTGTATGGATTCGCAAAATTAGAGATCCCGCATCCCGATTAGTCCGATGGCGATTGAAACTTGAAGACTATAATTTTGACGTAAAATACCGAAAAGGCAAAGAAAATCAAGTTGCCGACTGTCTTTCTAGAGTACAGGTCAATGTACTTTCATCTTCTTCTATATGTGTCGAACCCCCAGACAATTTTGTCTTAGACGAATTTCTTGAAGATTTCGAGAAAAACCAGTCTCTTAGCGATGATACTAATCACACTGCAATCGAAAATCCGATTTCCGGAATCCCTATATCTAAAGATCCTATCAATTCTGCTACAAATCAAATTCTTATTGTCCCTAACCCCAGAGAATACGACATTATTTATAAAAAATGCTTTGATAAACATAGGCATACCGAACACTCACTGATGATTGGAGAATGGAAATATCTGATGCTCTTAAAAACATATTTAGACCTAATGAAAAATTTGCGTTACACGTACCACATGAATTTCGACCTTTATTTGTGAATACTATAAGAAAACTTTTGACACGACCGCTAAGGCTATTTTTTGTAATAAATTACTACTGGACATAGAAGAACAAAGACAAATAGAGTGTCTAAAACAGTATCATAACGAAAATCATAACGGCATAGTTGAAACCTATATAAACACTTGAAAAATCAATTTTATTGGCCCTCCATGCAAACTACAATTTCAAATTTCATTAACCAATGTGAAATTTGTTTAAAAAATAAATATAAACGGCACCCTCAATTAGGTCCATTATTAGGACAACAACCTTTTGACATCATCCATATTGATTTGTTCCACTGTAACAAAAATTACTACTTAACAATTGTAGACTCGTTCAGCAAATATGACCAATGCTATAAAATTTCTGATAAAACTTCTTTTTCAATTCTAAGCAAATTAAGACACTATTTCTCTTATCATAATTATCCGAAAAAAATTGTTTGTGACAATGGCACTGACTTTAATTCTGCTGTATTTAAAGAATTTATGAAACTTCATAAAATTGAAATTCATTTCACAACAGTCAATAACTCACCTTCTAAATCCCCTGTTGAACAGTTCCATTCTACCCTAATAGAAAAACTTAGAACATTACGAGAACAAAATCCAGAAGACCCCTTAGACGATATCTTCACACATGCCATTTTAATTTCGAATCAGTCCATTCATAGTGCTACTAACTTCTCACCTTTTTCAATTCTCAGAAATACATTTTGATTTTGATCTCCCATTATACGAAACATACAATCAAAGCATACAGACGAACTACAACCCTTTATAACTGACCTATATAATAAACAAAAAGAAGAACGTCAGAAAATTTTAGATAAACAAAATGAAAAAACCGAATCAATTCGTGTAATCGATCCCTCTTCCTCTCTCTAAGTAACCAGAAAAAAACCTCGACCTAAATTGAGCTCCCCTTATTCTAGACTACATCCGAAAAAACAAAAATTATCGGCAACACCAATAAACAAAACACAACGAGTACACACTTAAAATTTGCTAAAAGACTTCGTAAAGTGAAAAAAAGGGATATTTTAGAAATACCTTCTTTGCAGGACGACCCTATCCCTGGGACATCTTATCCAGATACAGTAGATCCCCAATAACGGTTATTATGCAGAAGAACTTTTCAAATCAAACGAAATTAACCATTATCATAGACATATTTTACATATTAATTTAGAAAAATTAACTAACACTTTAGAAATAAACCCCAATGACCACCCTTAGAAAACGGACCCTTAGCTTCTTTGAAATTTCAATATAATCACCTCCTATATGAAGCAAAAGACAATCTTCACAAAATAACCCGTAAGCATAAAAAACGATTGTTTAACTTTCTAGGTTCAACAATTAAGTGCATAACTGAAAATCCGGACGATTACGACTTAGAATTATTAAAATCACATATTACTGCAATAGAACTCAAAGAAAATGAAATTATAACTAAACACTTAACAAAGAAATATCTTTTGGTCATTCTATTGATACGAGATTTAACAACCTTTTAAATTTAATAAACAATAATAGTAAAGTAATTGTTGCTGCAGTAAATAAGTTATCATCCGATTTCAATGGATACGTTGCTCATCATACCGAAATTTTCAATCTCCAAATTGTAAATGAATTCCTTTTAAAACTAATTAGAACAATAACCTTATCCCAAATAGACCTTTCAAATATTGAGCTCTTTACTTTAGACGAACTGGAAACATTAAAACAAACACTGTTAGAAATATATTCTCAAAACGCCCTTTTAGTCAGCGACGAACATCCTTCCCAACTCATTGAGTCATCAAAATCTTTAGTTTGTGTTACCACCAAGACAATGCTCATAATATTAAAACTCCTTATCCTTTATCCAGAGTCTTATCCCACATTTAGAATCTACCCCATTCCTAATAATGATCACATAATGATTCTGCCACCTGCGCATTACTTCGCAAATGGTAAATGGTACGAAGCCTGCACCAATCTAGCCGAACTAATTATCTGCACAAAACCTGTAAAATCCCAGTGCCAAATTCCAAATGTAGAAAATTGTACCAAATCAATCTCAACTGAGAATTTTTCTCAAGAAACAAGAAAAGTAATTTTATTGGGAAGAGTTCACCCAATAAAAATTCAAAATCAAGAGATTAGGAGAAGTAGCATCTTAATGACAAATGAGCCAATTGCCATAGAAGGAATACAGTACAACAGGAAAACTGTCCCAGTGCCGCAAGTAGTCCCAATCAAACTGTATCCGAAGCACGAAATCAAGATAGAAAAACTCCAGATTCCAGAGACGCACGGTCAACTTCAACCCATCGAATCTATACATCTTCTGCCACAATTTTCGGCAGGGCTTAGCATTGTTTCCTTCTTTATAATTTCAACTGTTTCACAGTTGCTGTGAAGAAAAGGAAGAGAATCTCCAAATTCTTATATGGGCCCAAGCTACAACCAACTCAAATCCAAATTCTTCAAGAGTTGTTCTCAGAGACTTCGAGGACGAAGTCTGGACCAAAGGAGGGAGGAGAAATGTGAATGGACTCCGACCCTGTCCCATGGTCAGCGAACTCCAACCAAGCAACGCGATCAGCAATTTCCAAACACCGATGTAATAAATATAGGTTGATGACTACGTAAAATTCATTCATTCAATAACTTTTAATTCAATTAAATCTTTTCTATTTTGTTATTAACAGTTTATTATTTTTGTCAAGTTACTTTTGTATTTCCAAGTTTCATTGTAAATAAAATTCAAATAAATATTTTTTTAAAAAGTTAAAAGTGTCTCGACGAATATTTCTATATCCTCGAATTAGATTTTAAGATACAAAAAATTATGACGTGCATAAATCATTAATAAATCTTTATAATGTATGTATATAAACCTAAAAACCTACACAATACTAGTTACTAATTTAGTAATTATTTGGTTCAAAATATTTACGATAGATGTCGATAGTAGTACTGAATCGGCTTTTACTTATTCAACATATTTTCTCTCTCTGTCTTTCCACTCTTGACGGTTCAAAGAAACGCATCTCTGTTCGAATGTTTTGATTTCAAATATTTGTGAGCACAGAAACCTTATCTCCATGGGTGATTTGTGCTTATCTCTGTTTTTTATGTTGCATCCAAACCACAGCACAGCTGTGCATAGATAAGAGAATATTATATACACGGATCCAAACAAAATTTCAATTTGAATGTAGCTTTTTGATTATTTAAGAGTTTCATAAATGTAAATATACATATTTAAAAACATTCTACCTTTCAAAATTTGTACCATTTGTACATAATTATACATTTCTGTTTGTTTCATGCTAAGAAAATTAAACTGCGGAAAAGTTGCAAATTTACATGATGTCTGAAAACACAGAGCGTCGTGTCACAACTTTGCCTCAATCTAATCATATTCAGAGTTTCTGTTGGTTGCTTTCAAATTTTGTTTGACATGTAGGCTCTTTTTTCAACTACATGTGTAAATATATTCAATTTTATCTAGAAACAAATAATATAAACAAAGAGTTTCCAAATTTATTATACAAAGAAATATTTACTTGTAATACAATGCTTTACATTTAATAGAAAGAGGAAAGTAAGGTACACTGAGGAATTTCAATTTAAAATAGCAAACGTTTAAAAAAGTTACAAAGCAACTATAACAACTAATAAAAAATTTAAAGCGAAAGATCTGTAATGACAAATAATAGTATATATTGTGGGGAGATCGATATATACAGTACAAAATCAAACATACAATCAACATGTACAAGTTTACTTCTACCTTGTTTGCAAAGATTGATCATATGTGTTGTGGAGATTGGAACTGAAACATTTTTCCTTAATTATACAAAAAAATAGTTGGTTCATTCTCTTTTTTCCATGACAGAGACACATATGTGTGATGACCTGAATGTAAATATTTCTTTTGTTTTTATATAATACATTATTGGTATTATTACTTTTCCATCCAACCCATCTAATATGCGAGAAAAGTATTGGTTTACCCAAAAAAAAGTTGGAATTTTGGATTTTTTTAAGTTGTTTTTACGTTTTTCAGCAAGAACAACACAAAAAAATGGTTTTTAGAAAAAAAATCCTATCTGTATAACTCGATACAACCCCCGAAGTGCAACAAGTCACCAATTTTATGATTGAATATTATTCAGGATATCTCACAGATGAACCCTTTTGATTTTCATCTCCCCAGAGCCAGTAGAACGAGTGCTATGGTACTTGAAGTATCACATTTTTGGAGAAATTTCAGTTTGTTAGCACGATACAGCCTCTGGAGTGTATATAAATGACCAATTTCATGAGTAGATATTATTGCGACATTTATAACCGATGTTGCCAAGTTATACGAAAATCCTCAAACAAAGAGAAAAAAGCAATATTTTTTAACAAGAAAAACTATGCACGTCATAAGATTATTAGGTATATTCAGGAACTTGCAATATCTATATAGTGAGCATTTTGCCTGTATGTTAGGTATCTTATGTTTTCAAAATTCGATTTTCGACTTCGTAGTGTATTTTTGTATTAGCCATAAGGTAAATTGTGACTAATTTTTGGATTTCCAAAATAGAGATATATCAGGTAAATATGTGCTTATATTTTGTTATTGTTTTATTTCAGATAATTGTAGGTTTTTCATTATTATTTTTCATTACCGTAACTAGATTACTAAATTAAACATTATGTTTCTAGCTCTGGCAACTATGTAAATTCTAAACATTTACGTTTTTTGTGCAAAAAACGAACAAATTCGACTGGCTCAAGATATCACAACACAGGGAGTCTTTATTTGGTCGTTACCGATTGTTTCAGCATACTTTATTAGTGTTATACTTAGTTTTTTATTGCCTATAAGGTGAAAAGAACTCCATTTTATTATTTTTATTGCGATATTCTGGTATCTTCATTGGTGAAAAGGACACTATCTCTCGACTCTCATTCTCCTTTGGTGAAAGAGACACCTTTTTTTAGTTTTTTTAGCATTATACTTAGTATGGCGCGAGAAAAGTACAGGAACAAAATACGGAACAAGAAGGCAAAAACAAAGTTACAGTGAGTAAAAAATCTTTTGCTTTTCTATAGTAGTACCCAACCTATATAGGTAAAAAGTATAAGGAGTAACAAAATATTTTGAGGATTTTTAGCGGAAATTTTACTTTGTTTCAAAATGCATTCAATAAAAAAATCAAAGTCTGGTATTGGTGTGTTGACAGACCAGGTATTTTTTCTCAACATAGAGTAAGTGCACGAAAGAACTTCATTATTTTATCATATCAAAGAGGACCTGAATGTTATTGAAATTGTGTCATTTGTACGCGATTTCATTTTTAAATTTCGAATTCTAAAAAGACTTCGGTCGTGAAGTATTATCAATGACTTTTATATTTTACAGGAAAAAGAAACTTATTCTAAACATTTACAAGTGGCACACTGGATGTTCGTTCGAAAATGTGACATCATTTTATTTTCTTTTTCGGATTTACCGTAAAAATAGTAAATGCTTTAAATATTTTCTCCTTAATTTGCCAATTTTTAGTATGAAAATATAACACCCTCCTTTCAATCACTTCGAATTATTACAATCCTGAAAATTGCAAATGAGATAGGGGGTCCTGTGACACCTTGTTCGTAAGGGTTTTGCAAGCCCTTTCCATCCATGTTCAATTTTTTTTAATTTGGATAATTACTAACAAAATTACAAGGATAAGAAAATTACATTTTTTTGAATTTGGGTGACTGTAGCAGACAAACGGTTGAAAATCAAGAAATACGACTTCCATGTCCCTACCCTAACTTTTCAAGTTCTATGCTATAACATGAATAAACTTTTATTACAGGGCGATCGAAAACCACTTATTACTGACCACCCTGTATCTGATATTTTCTTGTGCCACAGAATAGAACCTGAGAAGTTAGGATAGGGACATGGAAGTCGTATTTCTTGATTTTCAACAGTTTGTCTGCTACAGCCACCTAAATTCTGAAAAATGTTATTTTCTTACCCTTGTAACTTTGTTATATATGATCCAAATCAAAAAAATTATACATGGACGTGAAGAGATCTCATGCATGTTTAAAATTTTAACCCCCACCATAGGGAGACTTTACTCTTGCATTTCTCTGTTATTTATGCAAACATGTTCTCAAAATGTCTTATCATTTGATTATCAATTAAATAAAACAATGTTAAGGAAGTAAAAATTATATTAAAAATAAATACAGGTACTTCAGATTTCAATAAAATTATTTTTCAACACATTTGGATTTTTAAATAGTATATAGTTTTTTTATAATTTTGTTACGGGTTCAAACTGATTGAAGTTAGTTAAAACTAAATTAAAAATTTCAATTTCAATCACTTAGTCATCACATTGTTTGTTTACTAAATAATATAAGAAATTCTTCTTTTATTGTTCCCTCACTTTAAACGGTCTGAACATAAAGGGCTATCCCTACCAAAGAGTCAAGCTGGCTAGTGGAAGACCAGTAAGTAATTAAGGTTGGTACTTCGACTTATCTATCAAATTGATCTACTGTCATTATGCTTTTATTCCCACTCCACTTTTTTGTCTTTTATGGCTGAATTTTACCTGAATGAGGTGAACCGAACTTTTCCGGATTTTTGAGGCCAAAAAGGAAAAAAGGGAAACACTTTCCAAGACATTTTATAATATTTTCATGTATTGAAAAGCCCACAAGGGGATATTTTATAAACTAGTATATTTAAAGCCACTCCACCTTCGGTAAGTCTACCTAACCTAAACTAACCACGTTTCAACTAACCACCATATTATTTTAACTCTTTTAGGCTTTTTTTTTCTTTGGATATACTTTGGATCATTTACTGACAGTAATACCATTGCTGTGACCATCTGCATGGTTCACCACAGCTAGACGTCCGGATAGCCCCTTTTTAATACAGCTAGACTACCGACCACAAGTAAGAATATAGTTATTATTTTGTATAGCATCATTCGCCTATCGACTATTGAGAAACTGACTTCCACTCCACCATAGTAGAGGACTCGACCGAACTAAGATTTTATATGTGTTCATAAAATAACATTTAATATCTACTTACCTTGTGAACCTATCAGTACTAATAGGGGAATTGCGTATAGTGTGAAACCGTAAACAATTTCAACTTTCCTTAAACATCTTGTCTCCTCCACTATTCTATTGCAAAATAAAACGTTAAGAACTGTTACACAGTACCTTTCAGGGTAATTAAATGTGAATAATATTGATTTACCCACCCCTTTCTCCACTGTAACTAGCTGGTCATCAAACTGGTTATATTTAGGATTATAATCAACAAACATTTATTTAATGAAATTGACTGTCTCGACCCTTACTTCGTGAAATATGCTCATATTAGTGTTTTTAAATGAAACTCAAGGTCTCTAGTTAATTCCACAATATAATACAAGTTATTGAAAATTCTAAAAAATTGACAATTGTTTCGATAAATCAATATCATCGTCAGAATGGCAGAAGTTACATTTCATTTTATGCCTACCTGATGTTTAGTAGTTATATTTGGCTAGACCAAGAAGTAACCTAACGTGTGATTGGCTTAATATATGTTTATAGAAAAAAGAAGAAGATGTGATATTACAAATATTGAAGCTTAGATATTATTAGCCCTATGGTGATATCCTGGATATCATTTTTCCAATTAAGATCAGTATAACTGTGCAATGATATAGAAAACCAGGAAAACTATATCTGCTGATCTTTACAATTATCACTTAAGAAGACAGTTTATTAGTGGAGAATTCCCTAGATTTAACTGTTCATCGACAACTTCATATTGTGGGTTTCTGAAATGTCTTCTAATTTCCAGTTCTTCAAGGAAATCCAGTTCTTGTTTCTTTTCACAAATATGCAGTACTTCTAGTTTTGTGTTAGGTGTCAATGAATCATTGGTGTCAAGTAGATGTTTTGCGTAGTGGGATTTATCTGGTTGTTTTAATCTGTAGGCTCGTAAGTGCTCACTGTATCGTATTTCAAAATTCCTAAGGGTCTGACCCAAATAGACAGCATTACATTCTGGACATTTGAGTTTATATATACCTGACTTCTTTAATAGTGGTATTTTTGTTTTTACATTTAACAATTTTGTACTAACGTTAATTTCTGTTTTAAAAGAAATTGTTGTATTCGTTGCTGAAGATATTATCTTTGAAATATTATTAGAAATATTTCCTGCATATGTGATGGTTTTATAAGTTTTAATTTCATCAGCTTGTTTAGGATATATTAGTTGTAATGCCACTTTTTCCTCTTTTTTATTAATTAGCTTATTTATCATATCTAATGGATAACCGTTAGATGTTGCTATTTGTCTAATTTCATTAATCTCTCTATCAAAATTACATTTGTTCATAGGAACTGAAAAAGCTCTATGTACTTGACACCAATCATTCATTGACATCTAACACAAAACTAGAAGTACTGCATATTTGTGAAAAGAAACAAGAACTGGATTTCCTTGAAGAACTGGAAATTAGAAGACATTTAAGAAACCCACAATATGAAGTTGTCAATGAACAGTTAAATCTAGGGAATTCTCCACTAATAAACTGTCTTCCTAAGTGATAATTGTAAAGATTAGCAGATATAGTTTTCCTGGTTTTCTATATCATTGCACAGTTATACTGATCTTAATTGGAAAAATGATATCCAGGATATCACCATAGGGCTAATAATATCTAAGCTTCAATATTTGTAATATCACATCTTCTTCTTTTTTCTATAAACATATATTAAGCCAATCACAAGTTAGGTTACTTCTTGGTCTAGCCAAATATAACTACTAAACATCAGGTAGGCATAAAATGAAATGTAACTTCTGTCATTCTGACGATGATATTGATTTATCGAAACAATTGTCAATTTTTTAGAATTTTCAATAACTTGTATTATATTGTGGAATTAACTAGAGACCTTGAGTTTCATTTAAAAACACAAACATTTATTTGTTACCTATTGATCATGTAGGTAACAAAATTTGGCGCCCTTATCGTGTGTAATTCTACTTTTGTAAGCTATTTCACAATTTTAGGTTGCTTTGATACGCATTTATACCCAGTAACTGTAGTATTTTGGTACAGATAGTAGATATTAAAGTCAACTTTTGTATCCTTGTCTTGACCTTTTGAACAACTTGGAAGGAAGGTACAACATAAAACTTCACAACAGGACAAATCAAAACGTCACACAACGTAACAACACAAGAAAAACATATATTTCATTTTATTAGTTAGTTTTTCGGTAATTTAAAATCTTTTGCAAGTAATTTTCGGAAATACAATTACATAACGACTGTCAATTTATTTTTCTTTTCTTTAACTTCGGTTAATATAGTTTGGAACTGGTCTTTTACATTTTAGTTAATATGATAAAATTAAACATTTCTATCAGTATTATTCTAATAGTATGGGCGGTATACAATAAAAGAAGGATAACCATTTAAGATAATTTTAAGTTTAATCTGAGTAAATTAAATAAGGTTTATATAAGTTTTTCCTATTACTATATTAGTAAAAGGTGGTTAAGGTAAAAATTTTAATTGTGTGCAACTATCCTAGATTAATTTATAGATTTTGGGTTTGTAGTTTTCTCTTCAAAATTTTTTTTTTTGGAATTTATTTTGCAGGCTTCTTTATTGAAAACGTGTGGGTTTTTTCCTTTTTGGAAGGAGTGGGGATACTTGTAGTAATTCAAACATTTAGGTACAGTTATTTTTTTTGTAAAATAAAAATTTATTCATACATTTAACTTAAACAGATTTATAATTCAATATGGAGATTAATAGGCTCCTTAAAGATGAATTAATCTACGAGTTATATATTCGCAAACTACCTACAGTAAATACGGTGGCGGAACTCAGACATAAATTAAGAGAAGCTCTGAAGCTGGAAAAGAGAAGGGAGAATCGCTGATTAAGATGGACGTGTCTCTAGATTGTGTCAGCGAAATGGATATATGCGAGAAGAAAATACGGGAATTAGACGAAGCTTTGGAAAGTTTTGATAACGAAAATGCTGAAAATGATTTCAAAAGAATTTCTACTAGGCTTCAACATGTCTCTGCTCGGTTATCACGATTTAAAAGAGATGGAGAACTAGAAGAACATAAACGAACAGCGTTAATGCAACATTGTTATCAGTTGAAACAAAAACTTTCAATAATTTACGAACAATCCCCTAACGAATCTGAAACTCACCTGTCGCCGAACCAAGACGTTTCATTACCTTCTGCATCAGGAAATACAACATCGGAGAATGCCACATCAGTAACCATTGCAGATAGGGTTCAACAGTTATCCTTATTGGATGAACCAATATGCTCTCGTCAGCCTCCAGGGAGTCGAAACTTAAATATAGTTGGTGACTTCGTAGATATGCCTGAGGAACATGTCACTGCTGCAGCTACCCATCAGTATTGCCCAATGTTCCATCATGCGCAATGTAACAATTATATGACTGATCCTAGACACCGTGTGAATTTTTTTCCCACAGTTACCGAACATCAGCCTAAACCAACAAATTTTTTTTCTAGAAGAGCTACGTTGAATAGTACTAATGTACTTTGGGATAGACCTGAATTCATGACAGGTCATATGGATGAATACTCTCCTTATCATCTACAGCACAGTTTCAATAGTTGGAGCCATGATTCCCGAATGCCAGATATTGCTAGATGGAATGTGAAGTTCAATGGCCGCACGAGCGTCAATGAATTTTTAGAGAGAATCGAAGAGCTCCGTAGGTCTAGAGGTGTCTCTACACAACAATTGCTGCGTTGTGCTCCTGAACTTCTGACCCAAGATGCTTTGCTTTGGTACCGAACCAGAAGATTTTCATCCTGGCAAGATTTTGTTTCTCAATTGCGTGAAGCATACTTGCCGTACGATTATGAAGTGAGCCTAATGGATGAGATTCGAAGAAGGACTCAAGGTGGCCAAGAAAAAGTTCTTACGTTTATTACGATCATGGAAAACCTTTTTCGCAAACTAAATCAACCACCTAGTGAAAAGGATCGGGTAGCTCTAATACAGCGAAACCTCCTACCGAACATCCAGTCTCAACTTGCCCTACATAAAGTATCAACGATTGATCAGCTTATTCGATTAGGTCGGGCTGTAGAAGAGACTGAGGCGAGGATACAAATATTCCTTCCCCCACCTTCTTCAAATCGATCTCTCCTCGAGCCGGAATTGGCATACCGAAAACCTTCAGGTCAGCCTTATGTCGCCGCTATCAGAAACACTTCTAATTGTCTAGAAAGAGAATCGGGAACAATGGCCGCGTCTTCGGCATTAACTCCTGCACCAGCTGAACCTCAATCTAACGCTTCACTTGCATCATCTTGTTGGAACTGTGGCATGACTGGTCACCGTTTTAAGAAGTGCGACCAGCCTCGCATACGATTTTGTTATAAATGTGGAGAGAACAACTGTTCGATTTATAACTGCCCTAACTGTCGAAAAAACTGGAACCGAAGTCAACAGTAGGCCAGCTGTCTGACGCATCGTTTTCCATGGCCGATTCACAACGTCAAGTTTCACTAGATTATGTCCTCGCTCATGCGAAAGGAGATACGCGACCCTATCTTCAGGTGAAAATATATGGTTGTCAATTGCTTGGTTTGTTGGATTCCGGAGCTACAAACACCGTTTTGGGTGTATCTGGTTGGAACAAGTTAAATTTTCCTGCAAGATCCAAAACACTGAACAAAAGTCTTGTGTTGTGGCTTCAGGCCAAACTTGTGGTATTTTGGGTAAGGTATCTTTACCAATTGCGTTGTGTGAGAGAGTAAAGATCATCGATGTTCTTATTGTTCCTGAACTCCCTCATACTCTTATTTTGGGAATGGACTTTTGGAAGGAAATGGAGATAATCCCGAATATGTTCTCGGGTGAGTGGCAGTTTAGAGATTCCTCCCAAATTGAACCAACAATCCAATTAGCCTTAATTTCATCCGACCATCTGGATCCTGAGCAGCAATCTCGAGTGAACAAACTTATTGATGATACCTTTCAAGGGATGAATTCCAAATTAGGATGCACTAACTACGTTGAGCATGTCATCCGAACCTCTTCGCCGCCACTAAAACAACGGCATTATCCTTTGTCGCCGCCAATTTTGAAGCAAGTAAATGAAGAACTTACTAAGATGCTCGAAGATGGAGTGGTGGAGCCTTCTAACTTACGAAAAACATCTTGATATTTTACGGGAAGTTTTATCTCGAATCACCAAAGCGGGACTGACTCTTAATAGAGATAAATGCCATTTCTGCAAGTCCGAACTAAAATACCTTGGCTACATTATAGGCGCTGGTGGACTAATGGTAGATCCAACTAAGGTGGAAGCTATCCTGCAAATCCCTCGACCCAAGTCTGTTACCGAAGTTCGTCGACTTATCGGTGTTGCATCTTGGTATCGACGATTCGTACCCAACTACTCGTCCTTGATCGTCCCGCTAATGTACTCTGCTTCGAAAGAACCAGCCTTTTGTTTGGAGTGTTGAATGTGATCATTCTTTTAAGGCTCTTAAGGAATACTTAGTGTCCGCTCCATTGCTTTCCTGTCCAGATTTTGAACGACGGTTCATTTTGCAAACTGACGCTTCTGACTACGGGCTGGGTGCTGTTTTGTCAGAGATGGATGATGAAGGCAATGAGAGAGTAATTTGTTATTTGAGCAGATCTCTTTCGAAATCAGAAAGAAAATACAGCACTACCGAGAAGGAGTGTCTGGCTGTGTTGTTTGCCATAGAGCGCTTGCGTCCTTATCTCGAAGCCGTTAAATTCACTGTCATAACAGATCATTTCGCTCTTAAGTGGATTAATAACATTAAGGACCCCGTAGGACGAATCGCTAGATGGGCAGTCCGATTACAACAATTTGAGTTTGAAGTAGTCCATCGTAAAGGTAGTAACCATACTGTTCCTGACGCACTCTCAAGAGCTGTACCTCGTATTGAAAGTATCGACTTGGAGTCCAAAGATAAATGGTATCTCAAAATGTGCCAGCGAATACAAGATACACCAGCCAAGTATCCGCTGTGGCGGTTGGAAAATGGACAACTATTTAAAAAAGTCGATGTTGCCTATCCAGAACTAGCTGAAGATGGCGATGGTTGGTTAATGGTGGTTCCAAAGGAGAAACGAACGGAAATAATATCTTCACATCATGATCCTCCTACATCAGGTCATCTTGGAGTATATAAAACACGAACTAAGATTGGTAGTAAGTATTACTGGCCTAAACAAAAGCAATATGTCGCTCGCTACATTGCAAATGTCCAATCTGCCTCCAAACTAAGCCTCTTCAAAAAGCTCCCGCTGGACTTATGCTTAGTCAAGGCCCAACTGCCGTAAGACCATTTCAAATAGTTAGCTTAGACATAATTGGACCTCTACCTCGTTCGGCATCTGGATATTCTTTCGTTTTTTCCATACAGGATATATTTAGTAAATATATACTTTTATTCCCTTTAAGGCAAGCTACTGGAAAACGCATCTCGGAAATATTCGAAGATAACGTAATTCTTGTCTATGGTGCTCCCCAGAAGGCAATAATGGATAATGGTCGATCATTCATTAGCTCGGTATTTCAGGATATTCTTAGACAATACGACATTACTTCTTTTCACGTTGCAAACTACCATCCTCAGAGCAACCCAGTAGAATGTTCTCATAGAGTAATAAAGACGGCATTGACATCTTATGTGGCTGGAAACCATCGGAGCTGGGATAAGTTCCTTCAGAAGATTGCCTGCGCTATACGCACATCTTGTCATGAGCTAACCCAACTAAGTCCAAACTTTGTTGTCTTTGGTCGCGAAATCCAGATATCTGGAAAGGATATTCACCCGCTAGCCACATCGCAAAAGCCTAATTCCGATCCTCTTACGCGTTCTGAAGCTTTATTGGAAGTTTTCCAGGACATCCGACGTCGTATCAAAATAGCGTACGAAAACACCAAGCAGAGGTATAATTTACGTCGACGAGACGAGAAGTTTAGTCTAGCACAGAAAGTATGGAAACGCCGACACGCTCTTTCTGATAAGGCAAGGTCCATAACAGCCAAATTTGTTCCAAAATTTGAAGGTCCACTTATTATTTCAAAAATTTGTTCACCCTGGTCCTATGAGCTAAAGGACGAAAAGGGAAATTCCAAAGGTGTCTGGCACGCCAAGGATATGAAGGCTCATCCGCCGGAAGATTCAAATTCTGACTCGGACTCTGATTTAGATTAAATAAGATTGTAGATAAAATTGTTTTGGATCGTCAAGTTTTTTTGGGAAAAAAAAACTTTTTCCAGGAAAGAGGGGGGTTGTTACGGGTTCAAACTGATTGAAGTTAGTTAAAACTAAATTAAAAATTTCAATTTCAATCACTTAGTCATCACATTGTTTGTTCACTAAATAATATAAGAAATTCTTCTTTTATTGTTCCCTCACTTTAAACGGTCTAAACATAAAGGGCTATCCCTACCAAAGAGTCAAGCTGGCTAGTGGTAGATTAGTAAGTAATTAAGGTTGGTACTTTGACTTATCTATCAAATTGATCTACTGTCATTATGCTTTTATTTCCACTCCACTTTTTTGTCTTTTTATGGCTGAATTTTACCTGAATGAGGTGAACCGAACTTTTCCGGATTTTTGAGGCCAAAAAGGAAAAAGGGAAACACTTTCCGAGACATTTTATAAGATTTTCACGTATTGAAAAGACCGCAAGGGGATATTTTATGAACTAGTCTATTTAAAGCCTTCGGTTTTTTTCTTTGGTTATACTTTGGATCATTTACTGACAGTAATACCATTGCTGTGACCATCTGCATGGTTCACCACAGCTAGACGTCCGGATAGCCCCTTTTTAATATAGCCAGACTACCGACCACAAGTAAGAATATAGTTCTTATTTTGTATAGCATCATTCGCCTATCGACTATTGAGAAACTGACTTCCACTCCACCATAGTAGAGGACTCCGCCGAACTAAGATTTTATATGTGTTCATAAAATAACATTTAATATCTACTTACCTTGTGAACCTATCAGTACTAATAGGGGAATTGCGTATAATGTGAAGCCGTAAACAATTTCAACTTTCCTTAAACATCTTGTCTCCTCCACTATTCTATTGCAAAATAAAACGTTAAGAACTGGTACACAGTATCTTTCAGGGTAATTAAATGTGAATAATATTGATTTACCCACCCCTTTCTCCACTGTAACTAGCTAGTCATCAAACTGGTTATATTTAGGATTATAATCAACAAACATTTATTTGTTACCTATTGATCATGTAGGTAACACGTATTTGGATGTCCCCGTACCGTCTTAACCGATAATGGACCCAGTACATTGTTTAAGAATATGTTGAAAGAATTGGGAATCCGACACCGCTTCACACCCCCGTACACGCCGCAAGCTAACCCGGTAGAGAAAGCGAATCGCACTCTGAAGACGATGATTGCGCAATATTGCGAGCAAGATCACCGAGATTGGGATATAAGACTAGCCGACTTGAAGTTTGCGATGAACAACTCCAAACACGATTCGACTGGGTTTTCGCTGGCCTTTTTGAATTTTGGACGAGACCCCGACATTCCGAAATCCCTTAGGAGGGAAACTGAAGACAATCCGGAGAGCAATACGAAAGAAGGTACCGTAACTGAAAATCCTAAGGAGGAAGATACAATACCGCATCACTCGAGACTGGATCAATTGCAAGAGTGTTTTGATCTCGTCCGTTTGAATCTGTCCAGAGCATTTACCAGTCAAAGCCATTATAATCTACGCCGTCGAGATTGGAAATGCAAGCTGGGGGAAAAGGTTATGAAAAGAGAGTATACTTTGTCTTCAGCCGTTGATCATGTCGCGGCGAAATTAGCTCCAAAATATTCTGGGCCCTACGAAGTGATCCAAGTCGTCTCCCCGGTAGTATATGACTTACGAGACGAAACCGGTAGGCGATATAACCGCATCCACATTAAGGATTTAAAACCGTTGAATGATTAGTTCGGCCTACACGAGAGATGTTCCCGTCTGCGTCAATATACCAGAGCCCGAGGATTTGGGCCTAGCTCCAGCGCCCGTAGTAGAGGCTACAGACTCAAAAAGACCCGCCCACAATAAGCAGCACCATAGGAGACCAGTCCGGATTATGGTATAAAGACTGTAATAGAGTAAGAAAATTGTAGTTGTGATAGGTTGTTTAAGATAGATTGGACCTTTGTCGATTCTTTCTCAGAAAATTGAATGAATACTTCCATTATTTTGGTCTGTACTATTTTTTATATGAAGGCATGTTTTCTTTTAACTTAAATGCTCTCCTAATATTTGAAACATTTATCTTATCGAAAAATGGACAACACCAGTCGATTTGTCGTATCAAAAAACCCTTATTCTCATAATTTCAGTATTTTTTGAGAGGAAAAACATTTTTCGTCAAATATGTAGCTGGACTATAGACTATAGACTATAGACTATAGTAAGGAAAATATTGCATTTTTCGCAATACTCCAAAAATATATTTTTAGCCCATCATCCTCTCGAAACATGTTCGATTAGATGAAATTTCATTTAAAATCGATAGGTGACTTTGTTAATGCCCTAATTCTATCAATTTTTGAATAACTATGGATATTTGATTTTACCTTCTTCATTGGATACTCCAAGTTTGACGCACTCTACTTCTGAATCGGATCATTTTAGAGCACTCCCGATTTTTTATATCATAGATTGGACCTTTGATAATACTTTCTCAGAAAACTGAATGAAAACTTCCATTATTTTGGTCTGTACTATTTTTTATATGAAGGCATGTTTTCTATTAACTTAAATGCTCTCCTAATATTTGAAACATTTATCTTATCGAAAAATGGACAACACCAGTCGATTTGTCGTTTCAAAGAAACCTTATTCTCATAATTTCAGTATTATTTGAGAGGAAAAACATTTTTCGTCAAATATGTAGCTGGAAAATATTGCATTTTCGCAATACTCCAAAAATATATTTTTGGCCTATCATCCTCTCGAAACATGTTCGATTAGATGAAATTCCATCTAAAATCGATAGGTGACTTTGTTAATGCCCTAATTCTATCAATTTTTGAATAACTATGGATATTTGATTTTACCCTCTTGATTGGATACTCCAAGTTTGACGCACTCTACTTCTGAATCGCATCATTTTAGAGCACTCCCGATTTTTTATATCATAGATTGGACCTTTGACGATACTTTCTCAGAAAATTGAATGAATACTTCCATTATTTTGGTCTGTACTATGTTTTATATGAAGGCATGTTTTCTTTTAACTTAAATGCTCTCCTAATATTTGAAACATTTATCTTATCGAAAAATGGACAACACCAGTCGATTTGTCGTATCAAAGAACCCGTATTCTCATAATTTCAGTATTTTTTGAGAGGAAAAACATTTTTTGTCAAACATGTAGCAGGACTATAGTAAGGAATATATTGCATTATTCGCAATACTCCAAAAATATATTTTTGGCCTATCATCCTCTCGAAACATGTTCGATTAGATGAAATTTCATCTAAAATCGATAGGTGATTCTATCAATTTTTGAATAACTATGGATATTTGATTTTACCCTCTTCATTGGATACTCCAAATTTGACGCACTCTACTTCTGAATCGCATCATTTTAGAGCACTCCCGATTTTTTATATCATAGATTGGACCTTTGACGATACTTTCTCAGAAAATTGAATTAATACTTCCATTATTTTGGTCTGTACTATTTTTTATATGAAGGCATGTTTTCTTTTAACTTAAATGTTCTCCTAATATTTGAAACATTAATCTTATCGAAAAATGGACAACACCAGTCGATTTGTCGTATCAAAGAACCCTTATTCTCATAATTTCAGCATTTTTTGAGAGGAAAAACATTTTTCGTCAAATATGTAGCTGGACTATAGTAAGGAAAATATTGCATTTTTCGCAATACTCCAAAAATATATTTTTGGCCTATCATCATCTCGAAACATGTTCGATTAGATGAAATTTCATCTAAAAACGATAGGTGACTTTGTTAATGCCCTAATTCTATCAATATTTGAATAACTATGGATATATGATTTTACCCTCTTCATTGGATACTCCAAGTTTGACGCACTCTACTTCTGAATCGCATCATTTAAGAGCACTCCCGATTTTTTATATCATAGATTGGACCTTTGACGATACTTTCTCAGAAAATTTAATGAATACTTCCATTATTTTGGTCTGCAACATTTTTTATATGAAGGCATGTTTTCCTTTAACTTAAATACTCTCCTAATATTTGAAACATTTATCTTATCGAAAAATGGACAACACCAGTCGATTTGTCGTATCAAAGAACCCTGATTCTCATAATTTCAGTATTACTTCTGCAAATTTTTTATATGAAGGCATGTTTTCCTTAAACTTAAATACTCTCCTAATATTTGAAACATTTATCTGAACAAAAAATGGACAACACCAGTCGATTTGTCGTATCAAAGAACCCTTATTCCCATAATTTCAGTATTTTTTGAGAGGAAAAATATTGTTCGTCAAATATGTAGCTGGAAGGAAAATATTGCATTTTTCGCAATTCTCCAAAAATATATTTGTGGCCTATCATCCTCTCGAAACATGTTCGATTAGATGAAAGTTCATCTAAAATCGATGGGTGACTTTGTTGATGCCCTAATTCTATCAATTTTTGAATATTTATGGATATTTGATCTTACCCTCTTCATTGGATACTCCAAGTTTGACGCACTCTACTTCCGAAGCGCATCATTGTAGAGCACTCCCGATTTTCTATATCATAGATTGGACTTTTGACGATACTTTCTTGAAAATTGAATGAATACTTCCATTATTTTGGTCTGCAACATTTTTTATATGAAGGCATGTTTTCCTCTAACTTAAATACTCTCCTAATATTTGAAACATTTATCTTATCGAAAAATGGACAACACCAGTCGATTTGTCGTAACAAAGAACCCTGATTCTCATAAATTCAGTATTTTAGGAGAGGAAAAATATTTTTCGTCAAATATGTAGCTGGACTAAAGTAAGGAAAATATTGCATTCTTCGCAATTCTCCAAAAATATATTTGTGGCCTATCATCCTCTCGAAACATGTTCGATTAGATGAAAATTCATCTAAAATCGATAGGTGACTTGGTTGATGCCCTAATTCTATCAATTTTTGAATAAATATGGATATTTGATTTTACCCTCTTCATTGGATACTCCAAGTTTGACGCACTCTACTTCTGAATCGCATCATTTTAGAGCACTCCCGATTTTTTATATCATATATTGGACCTTTGACGATCTTGTCTCAGAAAATTGAATGAATACTTCCATTATTTTGGTCTGTACTATTTTTTATATGAAGGCATGTTTTCTTTTAACTCAAATGCTCTCCTAATATTTGAGACATTTATCTTACCGAAAAATGGACAACGCCAGTCGATTTTTCGTATCAAAGAACCCTTATTCTCATAATTTCAGTATTTTTTGAGAGGAAAACCATTTTTCGTCAAATATGTAGCTGGACTATAGTAAGGAAAATATTGCATTTTTCGCAATATTCCAAAAATATATTTTTGGCCTATCATCCTCTCGAAACATGTTCGATTAGATGAAATTTCATCTAAAATCGATAGGTGACTTTGTTAATGACCTAATTCTATCAATTTTTGAATAACTATGGATATTTGATTTTACCCTCTTCATTGGATACTCCAAGTTTGACGCACTCTACACTTCTGAATCACATCATTTTAGAGCACTCCCGATTTTGTATATCATAGATTGGACCTTTGACGATACTTTCTCAGAAAATTAAATGAATACTTCCATTATTTTGGACTGTACTATTTTTTATATGAAGGCATGTTTTCTTTTAACTTAAATACTCTCCTAATATTTGAAACATTTATCTTATCGAAAAATGGACAACACCAGTCGATTTGTCGTATCCATGAACCCTTATTCACATAATTTCAGTATATTTTGAGAGGAAAAACATTTTTCGTCAAATATGTAGCTGGAAAATATTGCATTTTTCGCAATTCTCCAAAAATATATTTTGGGCCTATCATCCTCTCGAAAAATGTTCGATTAGATGAAACTCCATCTAAAATCGATGGGTGACTTTGTTAATGCCCTAATTCTATCAATTTTTGAATAAATATGGATATTTGATTTTACCCTCTTCATTGGATACTCCAAGTTTGACGCACTCTACTTCTGAATCGCATCATTTTAGAGCACTCCCGATTTTTTATATCATAGATTGGACCTTTGACGATACTTTCTAAGAAAATTGAATGAATCCTTCCATTATTTTGGTCTGTACTATTTTTTATATGAAGGCATGTTTTCTTTCAACTTAAATGCTCTCCTAATATTTGAAACATTCATCTTATCGAAAAATGGACAACACCAGTCGATTTGTCGTATCAAAGAACCCTTATTCTCATATTTTCAGTATTTTTTGAGAGGAAAAACATTTTTCGTCAAATATGTAGCTGGACAACACCAGTCGATTTGTCGTATCAAAGAACCCTTATTCTCATATTTCCAGTATTTTTTGAGAGGAAAAACATTTTTCGTCAAATATGTAGCTGGACTATAGTAAGGAAAATATTGCATTTTTCGCAATACTCCAAAAATATATTTTTGGCCTATCATCCTCTCGAAACATGTTCGATTAGATGAAATTTAATCTTAAATCGATAGGTGACTTTGTTAATGCCCTAATTCTATCAATTTTTGAATAACTATGGATATTTGATTTTACCCTCTTCATTGGATACTCCAAGTTTGACGCACTCTACTTCTGAATCGCATCCTTTTAGAGCACTCCCGATTTTTTATATCATAGATTGGACCTTTGACGATACTTTCTCTGAAAATTGAATGAATACTTCCATTATTTTGGTCTGTACTATTTTTTATATGGAGGCATGTTTTCTTTTAACTTAAATGCTCTCCTAATATTTGAAACATTTATCTTATCGAAAAATGGACAACACCAGTGGATTTGTCGTATCAAAGAACCCTTATTCTCATAATTTCAGTATTTTTTGAGAGGAAAAACATTTTTCGTCAAATATGTAGCTGGACTCCAAGTAAGGAAAATATTGCATTTTTCGAAATACTCCAAAAATATATTTTTGGCCTATCATCTTCTCGAAACATGTTCGATTAGATGAAATTTCATCTAAAATCGATAGGTGACTTTGTTAATGCCCTAATTCTATCTATTTTTGAATAACTATGGATATTTGGTTTTACCCTCTTCATTGGATACTCCAAGTTTGACGCACTCTACTTCTGGATCGCATCATTTTAGAGCACTCCCGATTTTTTATATCATAGATTGGACCTTTGGCGATACTTTCTCTGAAAATTGAATGAATACTTCCATTATTTTGGTCTGTACTATTTTTTATATGAACGCATGTTTTCTTTTAACTTAAATGCTCTCCTAATATTTGAAACATTTATCTTATCGAAAAATGGACAACACCAGTCGATTTGTCGTATCAAAGAACCCTAATTCTCATAATTCCAGTATTTTTTGCGAGGAAAAACATTTTTCGTCAAATATGTAGCTGTAGCATGTTTTCTTTTAACTTAAATGCTCTCCTAATATTTGAAACATTTATCTTATCGAAAAATGGACAACACCAGTCGATTTGTCGTATCAAAGAACCCTTATTCTCATAATTTCAGTATTTTTTGAGAGGAAAAGCATTTTTAGTCAAATATGTAGCTGGGCTATAGTGAGGAAAATATTGCATTTTTCGCAATACTCCAATAATATATTTTTGGCCTATCATCCTCTCGAAACATGTTCGATTAGATGAAATTTCATCTAAAATCGATAGGTGACTTTGTTAATGCCCTAATTCTATCTATTTTTGAATAACTATGGATATTTGATTATACCCTCTTCATTGGATACTCCAAGTTTGACGCACTCTACTTCTGAATCGCATCATTTTAGAGCACTCCCGATTTTGTATATCATAGATTGGACCTTTGACGATACTTTCTCAGAAAATTAAATGAATACTTCCATTATTTTGGACTGTACTATTTTTTATATGAAGGCATGTTTTCTTTTAACTTAAATGCTCTCCTAATATTTGAAACATTTATCTTATCGAAAAATGGACAACACCAGTCGATTTGTCGTATCAAAGGAACCTTATTCTCATAATTCCAGTATTATTTGAGAGGAAAAACATTTTTCGTCAAAAATGTAGCTGGGCTATAAAGGAAAATATTGCATTTTCGCAATACTCCAAAAATATATTTTTGGCCTATCATCCTCTCGAAACGTGTTCGATTAGATGAAATTTCATCTAAAATCGATAGGTGACTTTGTTAATGCCCTAATTCTATCAATTTTTGAATAACTATGGATATTTGATATTACCCTCTTCATTGGATACTCCAAGTTTGACGCACTCTATTTCTGAATCGCATCATTTTAGAGCACTCCCGATTTTGTATATCATAGATTGGACCTTTGACGATACTTTCTCAAAAAATTAAATGAATACTCCCATTATTTTGGACTGTACTATTTTTTATATGAAGGCATGTTTTCTTTTAACTTAAATGCTCTCCTAATATTTGAAACATTTATCTTATCGAAAAATGGACAACACCAGTCGATTTGTCGTATCAAAGAACCCTTATTCTCATAATTTCAGTATTTTTTGAGAGGAAAAACATTTCTCGTCAAATATGTAGCTGGAAAATATTGCATTTTTCGCAATTCTCCAAAAATATATTTTGGGCTTACCATCCTCTCGAAAAATGTTCGATTAGATGAAACTCCATCTAAAATCGATGGGTGACTTTGTTAATGCCCTAATTCTATCAATTTTTGAATATATATGGATATTTGATTTTACCCTCTTCATTGGATACTCCAAGTTTGACGCACTCTACTTCTGAATCGCATCATTTTAGAGCACTCCCGATTTTTTATATCATAGATTGGACCTTTGACGATACTTTGTAAGAAAATTGAATGAATACTTCCATTAATTTGGTCTGTACTATTTTTTATATGAAGGCATGTTTTCTTTTAACTTAAATGCTCTCCTAATATTTGAAACATTTATCTTATCGAAAAATGGACAACACCAGTCGATTTGTCGTATCAAAGAACCCGTATTCTCATAATTTCAGTATTTTTTGAGAGGAAAAACATTTTTTGTCAAACATGTAGCAGGACTATAGTAAGGAATATATTGCATTATTCGCAATACTCCAAAAATATATTTTTGGCCTATCATCCTCTCGAAAAATGTTCGATTAGATGAAATTTCATCTAAAATCGATAGGTGACTTTGTTAATGCCCTAATTCTATCAATTTTTGAATAACTATGGATATTTGATTTCACCCTCTTCATTGGATACTCCAAGTTTGACGCACTCTACTTCTGAATCGGATCATTTTAGAGCACTCCCGATTTTTTATATCATAGATTGGACCTCTGATAATACTTTCTCAGAAAATTGAATGAAAACTTCCATTATTTTGGCCTGTACTATTTTTTATATGAAGGCATGTTTTAATTTAACTTAAATGCTCTCCTAATATTTGAAACATTTATCTTATCGAAAAATGGACAACACCAGTCGATTTGTCGTATCAAAGGAACCTTATTCTCATAATTCCAGTATTATTTGAGAGGAAAAACATTTTTCGTCAAAAATGTAGCTGGGCTATAGTAAGGAAAATATTGCATTTTCGCAATACTCCAAAAATATATTTTTGGCCTATCATCCTCTCGAAACGTGTTCGATTAGATGAAATTTCATCTAAAATCGATAGGTGACTTTGTTAATGCCCTAATTCTATCAATTTTTGAATAACTATGGATATTTGATTTTACCCTCTTCATTGGATACTCCAAGTTTGACGCACTCTATTTCTGAATCGCATCATTTCAGAGCACTCCCGATTTTGTATATCATAGATTGGACCTTTGACGATACTTTCTCAAAAAATTAAATGAATACTCCCATTATTTTGGACTGTACTATTTTTTATATGAAGGCATGTTTTCTTTTAACTTAAATGCTCTCCTAATATTTGAAACATTTATCTTATCGAAAAATGGACAACACCAGTCGATTTGTCGTATCAAAGAACCCTTATTCTCATAATTTCAGTATTTTTTGAGAGGAAAAACATTTCTCGTCAAATATGTAGCTGGAAAATATTGCATTTTTCGCAATTCTCCAAAAATATATTTTGGGCCTATCATCCTCTCGAAAAATGTTCGATTAGATGAAACTCCATCTAAAATCGATGGGTGACTTTGTTAATGCCCTAATTCTATCAATTTTTGAATAAATATGGATATTTGATTTTACCCTCTTCATTGGATACTCCAAGTTTGACGCACTCTACTTCTGAATCGCATCATTTTAGAGCACTCCCGATTTTTTATATCATAGATTGGACCTTTGACGATACTTTCTAAGAAAATTGAATGAATACTTCCATTAATTTGGTCTGTACTATTTTTTATATGAAGGCATGTTTTCTTTTAACTTGAATGCTCTCCTAATATTTGAAACATTTATCTTATCGAAAAATGGACAACACCAGTCGATTTGTCGTATCAAAGAACCCTTATTCTCATAATTTCAGTATTTTGTGAGAGGAAAAACATTTTTCGTCAAATATGTAGCTGGACTATTGCATTTTTCGCAATACTCAAAAAATATATTTTTGGCCTATCATCCTCTCGAAACATGTTCGATTAGATGAAATTTCATCTAAAATCGATAGGTGACTTTGTTAATGCCCTAATTCTATCAATTTTTGAATAACTATGGATATTTGATTTTACCCTCTTCATTGGATACTCCAAGTTTGACGCACTCTACTTCTGAATCGCATCATTTTAGAGCACTCCCGATTTTGTATATCATAGATTGGACCTTTGACGATACTTTCTCAAAAAATTAAATGAATACTCCCATTATTTTGGACTGTACTATTTTTTATATGAAGGCATGTTTTCTTTTAACTTAAATGCTCTCCTAATATTTGAAACATTTATCTTATCGAAAAATGGACAACACCAATCGATTTGTCGTATCAAAGGAACCTTATTCTCATAATTCCAGTATTATTTAAGAGGAAAAACATTTTTCGTCAAAAATGTAGCTGGGCTATAGTAAGGAAAATATTGCATTTTCGCAATACTCCAAAAATATATTTTTGGCCTATCATCCTCTCGAAACGTGTTCGATTAAATGAAATTTCATCTAAAATCGATAGGTGACTTTGTTAATGCCCTAATTCTATCAATTTTTGAATAACTATGGATATTTGATTTTACCCTCTTCATTGGATACTCCAAGTTTGACGCACTCTACTTCTGAATCGCATCATTTTAGAGCACTCCCGATTTTTTATATCATAGATTGGACCTTTGACGATACTTTCTAAGAAAATTGAATGAATACTTCCATTATTTTGGTCTGTACTATTTTTTATATGAAGGCATGTTTTCTTTTAACTTCAATGCTCTCCTAATATTTGAAACATTTATCTTATCGAAAAATGGACAACGCCAGTCGATTTGTCGTATCAAAGAACCCTCATTCTCATAATTTCAGTATTTTTTGAGAGGAAAAACATTTTTCGTCAAATATGTAGCTGGACTATAGTAAGGAAAATGTTGCATTTTTCGCAATACTCCTAAAATATATTTTTGGCCTATCATCCTCTCGAAACATGTTCGATTAGATGGAATTTCATCTAAAATCGATAGGTGACTTTGTTAATGCCCTAATTCTATCAATTTTTGAATAACTATGGATATTTGATTTTACCCTCTTCATTGGATACTCCAAGTTTGACGCACTCTACTTCTGAATCGGATCATTTTAGAGCACTCCCGATTTTTTATATCATAGATTGGACCTTTGATAATACTTTCTCAGAAAACTGAATGAAAACTTCCATTATTTTGGTCTGTACTATTTTTTATATGAAGGCATGTTTTCTTTTAACTTAAATGCTCTCCTAATATTTGAAACATTTATCTTATCGAAAAATGGACAAGACCAGTCGATTTGTCGTATCAAAGAACCCTTATTCTCATAATTTCAGTATTTTTTGAGAGGAAAAACATTTCTCGTCAAATATGTAGCTGGAAAATATTGCATTTTTCGCAATTCTCCAAAAATATATTTTGGGCCTATCATCCTCTCGAAAAATGTTCGATTAGATGAAACTCCATCTAAAATCGATGGGTGACTTTGTTAATGCCCTAATTCTATCAATTTTTGAATAAATATGGATATTTGATTTTACCCTCTTCATTGGATACTCCAAGTTTGACGCACTCTACTTCTGAATCGCATCATTTTAGAGCACTCCCGATTTTTTATATCATAGATTGGACCTTTGACGATACTTTCTAAGAAAATTGAATGAATACTTCCATTAATTTGGTCTGTACTATTTTTTATATGAAGGCATGTTTCCTTTTAACTTGAATGCTCTCCTAATATTTGAAACATTTATCTTATCGAAAAATGGACAACACCAGTCGATTTGTCGTATCAAAGAACCCTAATTCTCATAATTTCAGTATTTTGTGAGAGGAAAAACATTTTTCGTCAAATATGTAGCTGGACTATTGCATTTTTCGCAATACTCAAAAAATATATTTTTGGCCTATCATCCTCTCGAAACATGTTCGATTAGATGAAATTTCATCTAAAATCGATAGGTGACTTTGTTAATGCCCTAATTCTATCAATTTTTGAATAACTATGGATATTTGATTTTACCCTCTTCATTGGATACTCCAAGTTTGACGCACTCTACTTCTGAATCGCATCATTTTAGAGCACTCCCGATTTTGTATATCATAGATTGGACCTTTGACGATACTTTCTCAAAAAATTAAATGAATACTCCCATTATTTTGGACTGTACTATTTTTTATATGAAGGCATGTTTTCTTTTAACTTAAATGCTCTCCTAATATTTGAAACATTTATCTTATCGAAAAATGGACAACACCAATCGATTTGTCGTATCAAAGGAACCTTATTCTCATAATTCCAGTATTATTTAAGAGGAAAAACATTTTTCGTCAAAAATGTAGCTGGGCTATAGTAAGGAAAATATTGCATTTTCGCAATACTCCAAAAATATATTTTTGGCCTATCATCCTCTCGAAACGTGTTCGATTAAATGAAATTTCATCTAAAATCGATAGGTGACTTTGTTAATGCCCTAATTCTATCAATTTTTGAATAACTATGGATATTTGATTTTACCCTCTTCATTGGATACTCCAAGTTTGACGCACTCTACTTCTGAATCGCATCATTTTAGAGCACTCCCGATTTTTTATATCATAGATTGGACCTTTGATAATACTTTCTCAGAAAACTGAATGAAAACTTCCATTATTTTGGTCTGTACTATTTTTTATATGAAGGCATGTTTTCTTTTAACTTCAATGCTCTCCTAATATTTGAAACATTTATCTTATCGAAAAATGGACAACACCAGTCGATTTGTCGTATCAAAGAAACCTTATTCTCATAATTTCAGTATTATTTGAGAGGAAAAACATTTTTCGTCAAATATGTAGCTGGGCTATAGTAAGGAAAATATTGCATTTTCGCAATACTCCAAAAATATATTTTTGGCCTATCATCCTCTCGAAACATGTTCGATTAGATGAAATTCCATCTAAAATCGATAGATGACTTTGTTAATGCCCTAATTCTATCAATTTTTGAATAACTATGGATATTTGATTTTACCCTCTTCATTGGATACTCCAAGTTTGACGCACTCTACTTCTGAATCGCATCATTATAGAGCACTCCCGATTTTGTATATCATAGATTGGACCTTTGACGATACTTTCTCAAAAAATTGAATGAATACTTCCATTATTTTGGACTGTACTATTTTCTATATGAAGGCATGTTTTCTTTTAACTTAAATGCTCTCCTAATATTTGGAACATTTATCTTATCGAAAAATGGACAACACCAGTCGATTTGTCGTATCAAAGAACCCTTATTCTCATAATTTCAGTATTTTTTGAGAGGAAAAACATTTCTCGTCAAATATGTAGCTGGAAAATATTGCATTTTTCGCAATTCTCCAAAAATATATTTTGGGCCTATCATCCTCTCGAAAAATGTTCGATTAGATGAAACTCCATCTAAAATCGATGGGTGACTTTGTTAATGCCCTAATTCTATCAATTTTTGATTAAATATGGATATTTGATTTTACCCTCTTCATTGGATACTCCAAGTTTGACGCAATCTACTTCTGAATCGCATCATTTTAGAGAACTCCCGATTTTTCATATCTACCTTTGACGATACTTTCTCTGAAAATTGAATGAATACTTCCATTATTTTGGTCTGTACTATTTTTTATATGAAGGCATGTTTTCTTTTAACTTAAATGCTCTCCTAATATTTGGAACATTTATCTTATCGAAAAATGGACAATACCAGTCGATTTGTCGTATCAAAGAATCCTTATTCTCATAATTTCAGTATTTTTTGAGAGGAAAAACATTTTTCGTCAAATATGTAGCTGGACTATAGTAAGGAAAATATTGCATTTTTCGCAATTCTCCAAAAATATATTTTGGGCCTATCATCCTCTCGAAAAATGTTCGATTAGATGAAACTCCATCTAAAATCGATGGGTGACTTTGTTAATGCCCTAATTCTATCAATTTTTGAATATATATGGATATTTGATTTTACCCTCTTCATTGGATACTCCAAGTTTGACGCACTCTACTTCTGAATCGCATTATTTTAGAGCACTCCCGATTTTTTATATCATAGATTGGACCTTTGACGATACTTTCTAAGAAAAGTGAATGAATACTTCCATTATTTTTGTCTGTACTATTTTTTATATGAAGGCATGTTTTCTTCTAACTTAAATGCTCTCCTAATATTTGAAACATTTATCTTATCGAAAAATGGACAACACCAGTCGATTTGTCGTATCAAAGAAACCTTATTCTCATAATTTCAGTATTATTTGAGAGGAAAAACATTTTTCGTCAAATATGTAGCTGGAAAATATTGCATTTTCGCAATACTCCAAAAATATATTTTTGGCCTATCATCCTCTCGAAACATGTTCGATTAGATGAAATTCCATCTAAAATCGATAGGTGACTTTGTTAATGCCCTAATTCTATCAATTTTTGAATAACTATGGATATTTGATTTTACCCTCGTCATTGGATACTCCAAGTTTGACGCACTCTACTTCTGAATCGCATCATTTTAGAGCACTCCCGATTTTTTATATCATAGATTGGACGTTTGACGATACTTTCTCAGAAAATTGAATGAATAATTCCATTATTTTGGTCTGTACTGTTTTTTATATGAAGGCATGTTTTCTTCTAACTTAAATGCTCTCCTAATATTTGAAACATTTATCTTATCGAAAAATGGACAACACCAGTCGATTTGTCGTATCAAAGAACCCTTATTCTCATAATTTCAGTATTTTGTGAGAGGAAAAACATTTTTCGTCAAATATGTAGCTGGACTATAGTAAGGAAAATATTGCATTTTTCGCAATACTCCAAAAATATATTTTTGGCCCATCATCCTCTCGAAACATGTTCGATTAGATGAAATTCCATCTAAAATCGATAGGTTACTTTGTTAATGCCCTAATTCTATCAATTTTTGAATAACTATGGATATTTGATTTTACCCTCTTCATTGGATACTCCAAGTTTGACGCACTCTACTTCTGAATCGCATTATTTTAGAGCACTCCCGATTTTTTATATCATAGATTGGACCTTTGACGATACTTTCTAAGAAAAGTGAATGAATACTTCCATTATTTTTGTCTGTACTATTTTTTATATGAAGGCATGTTTTCTTCTAACTTAAATGCTCTCCTAATATTTGAAACATTTATCTTATCGAAAAATGGACAACACCAGTCGATTTGTCGTATCAAAGAACCCTTATTCTCATAATTTCAGTATTTTGTGAGAGGAAAAACATTTTTCGTCAAATATGTAGCTGGACTATAGTAAGGAAAATATTGCATTTATCGCAATACTCCAAAAATATATTTTTGGCCCATCATCCTCTCGAAACATGTTCGATTAGATGAAATTCCATCTAAAATCGATAGGTTACTTTGTTAATGCCCTAATTCTATCAATTTTTGAATAACTATGGATATTTGATTTTACCCTCTTCATTGGATACTCCAAGTTTGACGCACTCTACTTCTGAATCGCATCATTTTAGAGCACTCCCGATTTTTTATATCATAGATTGGACGTTTGACGATACTTTCTCAGAAAATTGAATGAATTATTCCATTATTTTGGTCTGTACTATTTTTTATATGAAGGCATGTTTTCTTTTAACTTAAATGCTCTCCTAATATTTGAAACATTTATCTTATCGAAAAATGGACAACACCAGTCGATTTGTCGTATCAAAGAAACCTTATTCTCATAATTTCAGTATTATTTGAGAGGAAAAACATTTTTCGTCAAATATGTAGCTGGAAAATATTGCATTTTCGCAATACTCCAAAAATATATTTTTGGCCTATCATCCTCTCGAAACATGTTCGATTAGATGAAATTCCATCTAAAATCGATAGGTGACTTTGTTAATGCCCTAATTCTATCAATTTTTGAATAACTATGGATATTTGATTTTACCCTCGTCATTGGATACTCCAAGTTTGACGCACTCTACTTCTGAATCGCATCATTTTAGAGCACTCCCGATTTTTTATATCATAGATTGGACCTTTGACGATACTTTCTCAGAAAATTGAATGAATACTTCCATTATTTTGGTCTGTACTATTTTTTATATGAAGGCATGTTTTCTTTTAACTTAAATGCTCTCCTAATATTTGAAACATTTATCTTATCGAAAAATGGACAACACCAGTCGATTTGTCGTATCAAAGAACCCGTATTCTCATAATTTCAGTATTTTTTGAGAGGAAAAACATTTTTTGTCAAACATGTAGCAGGACTATAGTAAGGAATATATTGCATTATTCGCAATACTCCAAAAATATATTTTTGGCCTATCATCCTCTCGAAACATGTTCGATTAGATGAAATTTCATCTAAAATCGATAGGTGACTTTGTTAATGCCCTGATTCTATCAATTTTTGAATAACTATGGATATTTGATTTTACCCTCTTCATTGGATACTCCAAATTTGACGCACTCTACTTCTGAATCGCATCATTTTAGAGCACTCCCGATTTTTTATATCATAGATTGGACCTTTGACGATACTTTCTCAGAAAATTGAATTAATACTTCCATTATTTTGGTCTGTACTATTTTTTAAATGAAGGCATGTTTTCTTTTAACTTAAATGTTCTCCTAATATTTGAAACATTAATCTTATCGAAAAATGGACAACACCAGTCGATTTGTCGTATCAAAGAACCCTTATTCTCATAATTTCAGCATTTTTTGAGAGGAAAAACATTTTTCGTCAAATATGTATGTAAGGAAAATATTGCATTTTTCGCAATACTCCAAAAATATATTTTTGGCCTATCATCATCTAGAAACATGTTCGATTAGATGAAATTTCATCTAAAATCGATAGGTGACTTTGTTAATGCCCTAATTCTATCAATATTTGAATAACTATGGATATATGATTTTACCCTCTTCATTGGATACTCCAAGTTTGACGCACTCTACTTCTGAATCGCATCATTTAAGAGCACTCCCGATTTTTTATATCATAGATTGGACCTTTGACGATACTTTCTCAGAAAATTTAATGAATACTTCCATTATTTTGGTCTGCAACATTTTTTATATGAAGGCATGTTTTCTTTTAACTTAAATGCTCTCCTAATATTTGGAACATTTATTTTATCGAAAAATGGACAATACCAGTCGATTTGTCGTATCAAAGAATCCTTATTCTCATAATTCCAGTATTTTTTGAGAGGAAAAACATTTTTCGTCAAATATGTAGCTGGACTATAGTAAGGAAAATATTGCATTTTTCGCAATTCTCCAAAAATATATTTTGGGCCTATCATCCTCTCGAAAAATGTTCGATTAGATGAAACTCCATCTAAAATCGATGGGTGACTTTGTTAATGCCCTAATTCTATCAATTTTTGAATATATATGGATATTTGATTTTACCCTCTTCATTGGATACTCCAAGTTTGACGCACTCTACTTCTGAATCGCATTATTTTAGAGCACTCCCGATTTTTTATATCATAGATTGGACCTTTGACGATACTTTCTAAGAAAAGTGAATGAATACTTCCATTATTTTTGTCTGTACTATTTTTTATATGAAGGCATGTTTTCTTCTAACTTAAATCCTCTCCTAATATTTGAAACATTTATCTTATCGAAAAATGGACAACACCAGTCGATTTGTCGTATCAAAGAACCCTTATTCTCATAATTTCAGTATTTTGTGAGAGGAAAAACATTTTTCGTCAAATATGTAGCTGGACTATAGTAAGGAAAATATTGCATTTTTCGCAATACTCCAAAAATATATTTTTGGCCCATCATCCTCTCGAAACATGTTCGATTAGATGAAATTCCATCTAAAATCGATAGGTTACTTTGTTAATGCCCTAATTCTATCAATTTTTGAATAACTATGGATATTTGATTTTACCCTCTTCATTGGATACTCCAAGTTTGACGCACTCTACTTCTGAATCGCATCATTTTAGAGCACTCCCGATTTTTTATATCATAGATTGGACGTTTGACGATACTTTCTCAGAAAATTGAATGAATACTTCCATTATTTTGGTCTGTACTATTTTTTATATGAAGGCATGTTTTCTTTTAACTTAAATGCTCTCCTAATATTTGAAACATTTATCTTATCGAAAAATGGACAACACCAGTCGATTTGTCGTATCAAAAAACCCTTATTCTCATAATTTCAGTATTTTTTGAGAGGAAAAACATTTTTCGTCAAATATGTAGCTGGACTATAGTAAGGAGAATATTGCATTTTTCGCAATACTCCAAAAATTTATTTTTGGCCTATCATCCTCTCGAAACATGTACGAATGGATGAAATTCCATCTAAAATCGATAGGTGACTTTGTTAATGCCCTAATTCTATCAATTTTTGAATAACTATGGATATTTGATTTTACCCTCTTCATTGGATACTCCAAGTTTGACGCACTCTACTTCTGAATCGCATCATATTAGAGCACTCCCGATTTTTCATATCATTGATTGGACCTTTGACGATACTTTCTCAGAAAATTGAATGGATACTTCCATTATTTTGGTCTGTACTATTTTTTATATGAAGGCATGTTTTCTTTTAACTTATATGCTCTCCTAATATTTGAAACATTTATCTTATCAAAAAATGGACAACACCAGTCGATTTGTCGTATCAAAGAACCCTTATTCTCATAATTTCAGTATTTTTTGAGAGGAAAAACATTTTCGTCGAATATGTAGCTGGACTCCAAATAAGGAAAATATTGCATTTTTCGAAATACTCCAAAAATATATTTTTGGCCTATCATCCTCTCGAAATATGTTCGATTAGATGTAATTTCATCTAAAATCGATAGGTGACTTTATTAATGCCCTAATTCTATCTATTTTTGAATAACTATGGATATTTGATTTTACCCTCTTCATTGGATACTCCAAGTTTGACGCACTCTACTTCTGAATCGCATCATTTTAGAGCACTCCCGATTTTTTATAACATAGAATGGACCTTTGACGATACTTTCTCAAAAAATTGAATGAATACTTCCATTATTTTGGTCTGCAACATTTTTTATATGAAGGCATGTTTTTCTCTAACTTAAATACTCTCCTAATATTTGAAACATTTATCTTATCGAAAAATGGACAACACCAGTCGATTTGTCGTATCAAGGAACCCGTATTCTCATGATTTCAGTATTTTTTGAGAGGAAAAACATTTTTCGTCAAATATGTAGCTGGACTCCAAGTAAGGAAAATATTGCATTTTTCGCAATACTCCAAAAATATATTTTTGGCCTATCATCCTCACGAAACATGTTCGATTAGATGAAACTTCATCTAAAATCGATAGGTGACTTTGTTAATGCCCTAATTCTATCAATTTTTGAATAACTATGGATATTTGATTTTACCCTCTTCATTGGATACTCCAAGTTTGACGCACTCTACTTCTGAATCGCATCATTTTAGAGCACTACCGATTTTTTATATCATAGATTGGACCTTTGACGATATTTTCTAAAAAAATTGAATGATTACTTCCATTATTTTGGTCTGTACTATTTTTTATATGAAGGCATGTTTTCTATTAACTTAAATGCTCCCCTAATATTTGAAACATTCATCTTATCGAAAAATGGACAACACCAGTCGATTTGTCGTATCAAAGAACCCTTATTCTCATAATTTCAATATTTTTTGAGAGGAAAAACATTTTTCGTCAAATATGTAAGGAAAATATTGCATTTTTCGCAATACTCCAAAAATATATTTTTGGCCTATCATCCTCTCGAAACATGTTCGATTAGATGAAATTTCATCTAAAATCGATAGGTGACTTTGTTAATGCCCTAATTCTATCAATTTTTGAATAACTATGGATATTTGATTTTACCCTCTTCATTGGATACTCCAAGTTTGACGAACTCTACTTCTGAATCGCATCATTTTAGAGCACTCCCGATTTTTTATATAATAGATTGGACCTTTGACGATACTTTCTTAGCAAATTGAATGAATACTTCCATTATTTTGATCTTTACTATTTTTTATATGAAGGCATGTTTTCTTTCAACTTAAATGCTCTCCTAATATTTGAAACATTTATCTTATCGAAAAATGGACAACACCAGTCGATTTGTCGTATCAAAGAACCCTTATTCTTATAATTACAGTATTTTTTGAGAGGAAAAAATTTTTTGTCAAATATGTAGCTGGACTATAGTGAGGAAAATATTGCATTTTTCGCAATACTCCAAAAATATATTTTTGGCCTATCATCCTCACGAAACATGTTCGATTAGATGAAACTTCATCTAAAATCGATAGGTGACTTTGTTAATGCCCTAATTCTATCAATTTTTGAATAACTATGGATATTTGATTTTACCCTCTTCATTGGATACTCCAAGTTTGACGCACTCTACTTCTGAATCGCATCATTTTAGAGCACTACCGATTTTTTATATCATAGATTGGACCTTTGACGATATTTTCTCAGAAAATTGAATGATTACTTCCATTATTTTGGTCTGTACTATTTTTTATATGAAGGCATGTTTTCTATTAACTTAAATGCTCCCCTAATATTTGAAACATTTATCTTATCGAAAAATGGACAACACCAGTCGATTCGTCGTATCAAAGAACCCTTATTCTCATAATTTCAATATTTTTTGAGAGGAAAAACATTTTTCGTCAAATATGTAAGGAAAATATTGCATTTTTCGCAATACTCCAAAAATATATTTTTGGCCTATCATCCTCTCGAAACATGTTCGATTAGATGAAATTTCATCTAAAATCGATAGGTGACTTTGTTAATGCCCTAATTCTATCAATTTTTGAATAACTATGGATATTTGATTTTACCCTCTTCATTGGATACTCCAAGTTTGACGCACTCTACTTCTGAATCGCATCATTTTATAGCACTCCCGATTTTTTATATCATAGATTGGACCTTTGACGATACTTTCTTAGCAAATTGAATGAATACTTCCATTATTTTGATCTTTACTATTTTTTATATGAAGGCATGTTTTCTTTTAACTTAAATGCTCTCCTAATATTTGAAACATTTATCTTATCGAAAAATGGACAACACCAGTCGATTTGTCGTATCAAAGAACCCTTATTCTTATAATTACAGTATTGTTTGAGAGGAAAAATTTTTTTGTCAAATATGTAGCTGGACTATAGTGAGGAAAATATTGCATTTTTCGCAATACTCCAAAAATATATTTTTGGCCTATCATCCTCACGAAACATGTTCGATTAGATGAAACTTCATCTAAAATCGATAGGTGACTTTGTTAATGCCCTAATTCTATCAATTTTTGAATAACTATGGATATTTGATTTTACCCTCTTCATTGGATACTCCAAGTTTGACGCACTCTACTTCTGAATCGCATCATTTTAGAGCACTACCGATTTTTTATATCATAGATTGGACCTTTGACGAAATTTTCTCAGAAAATTGAATGATTACATCCATTATTTTGGTCTGTACTATTTTTTATATGAAGGCATGTTTTCTATTAACTTAAATGCTCCCCTAATATTTGAAACATTCATCTTATCGAAAAATGGACAACACCAGTCGATTTGTCGTATCAAAGAACCCTTTTTCCCATAATTTCAGTATTTTTTGAGAGGAAAAATATTTTTCGTCAAATATGTAGCTGGACTATATATAGTAAGGAAAATATTGCATTTTTCGCAATTTTCCAAAAATATATTTTGGGCCTATCATCCTCTCGAAAAATGTGTGATTAGATGAAACTCCATCTAAAATCGATGGGTGACTTTCTTAATGCCCTAATTCTATCAATTTTTGAATAAATATGGATATTTGATTTTACCCTCTTCATTGGATACTCCAAGTTTGACGCACTCTACTTCTGAATCGCATCATTTTAGAGCACTACTGATTTTTTATATCATAGATTGGACCTTTGACGATACTTTCTCAGAAAATTGAATGAATACTTCCATTATTTTGGTCTGTACTATTTTTTATATGAAGGCATGTTTTCTTTTAACTTAAATGCTCTCCTAATATTTGAAACATTTATCTTATCGAAAAATGGACAACACCAGTCGATTTGTCGTATCAAAAAACCCTTATTCTCATAATTTCAGTATTTTTTGAGAGGAAAAACATTTTTCGTCAAATATGTAGCTGGACTATAGTAAGGAGAATATTGCATTTTTCGCAATACTCCAAAAATTTATTTTTGGCCTATCATCCTCTCGAAACATGTACGAATGGATGAAATTCCATCTAAAATCGATAGGTGACTTTGTTAATGCCCTAATTCTATCAATTTTTGAATAACTATGGATATTTGATTTTACCCTCTTCATTGGATACTCCAAGTTTGACGCACTCTACTTCTGAATCGCATCATATTAGAGCACTCCCGATTTTTCATATCATTGATTGGACCTTTGACGATACTTTCTCAGAAAATTGAATGGATACTTCCATTATTTTGGTCTGTACTATTTTTTATATGAAGGCATGTTTTCTTTTAACTTATATGCTCTCCTAATATTTGAAACATTGATCTTATCAAAAAATGGACAACACCAGTCGATTTGTCGTATCAAAGAACCCTTATTCTCATAATTTCAGTATTTTTTGAGAGGAAAAACATTTTCGTCGAATATGTAGCTGGACTCCAAATAAGGAAAATATTGCATTTTTCGCAATACTCCAAAAATATATTTTTGGCCTATCATCCTCTCGAAACATGTTCGATTAGATGAAATTTCATCTAAAATCGATAGGTGACTTTGTTAATGCCCTAATTCTATCAATTTTTGAATAACTATGGATATTTGATTTTACCCTCTTCATTGGATACTCCAAGTTTGACGCACTCTACTTCTGAATCGCATCATTTTATAGCACTCCCGATTTTTTATATCATAGATTGGACCTTTGACGATACTTTCTTAGCAAATTGAATGAATACTTCCATTATTTTGATCTTTACTATTTTTTATATGAAGGCATGTTTTCTTTTAACTTAAATGCTCTCCTAATATTTGAAACATTTATCTTATCGAAAAATGGACAACACCAGTCGATTTGTCGTATCAAAGAACCCTTATTCTTATAATTACAGTATTGTTTGAGAGGAAAAATTTTTTTGTCAAATATGTAGCTGGACTATAGTGAGGAAAATATTGCATTTTTCGCAATACTCCAAAAATATATTTTTGGCCTATCATCCTCACGAAACATGTTCGATTAGATGAAACTTCATCTAAAATCGATAGGTGACTTTGTTAATGCCCTAATTCTATCAATTTTTGAATAACTATGGATATTTGATTTTACCCTCTTCATTGGATACTCCAAGTTTGACGCACTCTACTTCTGAATCGCATCATTTTAGAGCACTACCGATTTTTTATATCATAGATTGGACCTTTGACGAAATTTTCTCAGAAAATTGAATGATTACATCCATTATTTTGGTCTGTACTATTTTTTATATGAAGGCATGTTTTCTATTAACTTAAATGCTCCCCTAATATTTGAAACATTCATCTTATCGAAAAATGGACAACACCAGTCGATTTGTCGTATCAAAGAACCCTTTTTCCCATAATTTCAGTATTTTTTGAGAGGAAAAATATTTTTCGTCAAATATGTAGCTGGACTATATATAGTAAGGAAAATATTGCATTTTTCGCAATTTTCCAAAAATATATTTTGGGCCTATCATCCTCTCGAAAAATGTGTGATTAGATGAAACTCCATCTAAAATCGATGGGTGACTTTCTTAATGCCCTAATTCTATCAATTTTTGAATAAATATGGATATTTGATTTTACCCTCTTCATTGGATACTCCAAGTTTGACGCACTCTACTTCTGAATCGCATCATTTTAGAGCACTACTGATTTTTTATATCATAGATTGGACCTTTGACGATACTTTCTCAGAAAATTGAATGAATACTTCCATTATTTTGGTCTGTACTATTTTTTATATGAAGGCATGTTTTCTTTTAACTTAAATGCTCTCCTAATATTTGAAACATTTATCTTATCGAAAAATGGACAACACCAGTCGATTTGTCGTATCAAAAAACCCTTATTCTCATAATTTCAGTATTTTTTGAGAGGAAAAACATTTTTCGTCAAATATGTAGCTGGACTATAGTAAGGAGAATATTGCATTTTTCGCAATACTCCAAAAATTTATTTTTGGCCTATCATCCTCTCGAAACATGTACGAATGGATGAAATTCCATCTAAAATCGATAGGTGACTTTGTTAATGCCCTAATTCTATCAATTTTTGAATAACTATGGATATTTGATTTTACCCTCTTCATTGGATACTCCAAGTTTGACGCACTCTACTTCTGAATCGCATCATATTAGAGCACTCCCGATTTTTCATATCATTGATTGGACCTTTGACGATACTTTCTCAGAAAATTGAATGGATACTTCCATTATTTTGGTCTGTACTATTTTTTATATGAAGGCATGTTTTCTTTTAACTTATATGCTCTCCTAATATTTGAAACATTGATCTTATCAAAAAATGGACAACACCAGTCGATTTGTCGTATCAAAGAACCCTTATTCTCATAATTTCAGTATTTTTTGAGAGGAAAAACATTTTCGTCGAATATGTAGCTGGACTCCAAATAAGGAAAATATTGCATTTTTCGAAATACTCCAAAAATATATTTTTGGCCTATCATCCTCTCGAAATATGTTCGATTAGATGTAATTTCATCTAAAATCGATAGGTGACTTTATTAATGCCCTAATTCTATCTATTTTTGAATAACTATGGATATTTGATTTTACCCTCTTCATTGGATACTCCAAGTTTGACGCACTCTACTTCTGAATCGCATCATTTTAGAGCACTCCCGATTTTTTATAACATAGAATGGACCTTTGACGATACTTTCTCAAAAAATTGAATGAATACTTCCATTATTTTGGTCTGCAACATTTTTTATATGAAGGCATGTTTTTCTCTAACTTAAATACTCTCCTAATATTTGAAACATTTATCTTATCGAAAAATGGACAACACCAGTCGATTTGTCGTATCAAGGAACCCGTATTCTCATGATTTCAGTATTTTTTGAGAGGAAAAACATTTTTCGTCAAATATGTAGCTGGACTCCAAGTAAGGAAAATATTGCATTTTTCGCAATACTCCAAAAATATATTTTTGGCCTATCATCCTCACGAAACATGTTCGATTAGATGAAACTTCATCTAAAATCGATAGGTGACTTTGTTAATGCCCTAATTCTATCAATTTTTGAATAACTATGGATATTTGATTTTACCCTCTTCATTGGATACTCCAAGTTTGACGCACTCTACTTCTGAATCGCATAATTTTAGAGCACTACCGATTTTTTATATCATAGATTGGACCTTTGACGATATTTTCTAAAAAAATTGAATGATTACTTCCATTATTTTGGTCTGTACTATTTTTTATATGAAGGCATGTTTTCTATTAACTTAAATGCTCCCCTAATATTTGAAACATTCATCTTATCGAAAAATGGACAACACCAGTCGATTTGTCGTATCAAAGAACCCTTATTCTCATAATTTCAATATTTTTTGAGAGGAAAAACATTTTTCGTCAAATATGTAAGGAAAATATTGCATTTTTCGCAATACTCCAAAAATATATTTTTGGCCTATCATCCTCTCGAAACATGTTCGATTAGATGAAATTTCATCTAAAATCGATAGGTGACTTTGTTAATGCCCTAATTCTATCAATTTTTGAATAACTATGGATATTTGATTTTACCCTCTTCATTGGATACTCCAAGTTTGACGAACTCTACTTCTGAATCGCATCATTTTAGAGCACTCCCGATTTTTTATATAATAGATTGGACCTTTGACGATACTTTCTTAGCAAATTGAATGAATACTTCCATTATGTTGATCTTTACTATTTTTTATATGAAGGCATGTTTTCTTTCAACTTAAATGCTCTCCTAATATTTGAAACATTTATCTTATCGAAAAATGGACAACACCAGTCGATTTGTCGTATCAAAGAACCCTTATTCTTATAATTACAGTATTTTTTGAGAGGAAAAAATTTTTTGTCAAATATGTAGCTGGACTATAGTGAGGAAAATATTGCATTTTTCGCAATACTCCAAAAATATATTTTTGGCCTATCATCCTCACGAAACATGTTCGATTAGATGAAACTTCATCTAAAATCGATAGGTGACTTTGTTAATGCCCTAATTCTATCAATTTTTGAATAACTATGGATATTTGATTTTACCCTCTTCATTGGATACTCCAAGTTTGACGCACTCTACTTCTGAATCGCATCATTTTAGAGCACTACCGATTTTTTATATCATAGATTGGACCTTTGACGATATTTTCTCAGAAAATTGAATGATTACTTCCATTATTTTGGTCTGTACTATTTTTTATATGAAGGCATGTTTTCTATTAACTTAAATGCTCCCCTAATATTTGAAACATTTATCTTATCGAAAAATGGACAACACCAGTCGATTCGTCGTATCAAAGAACCCTTATTCTCATAATTTCAATATTTTTTGAGAGGAAAAACATTTTTCGTCAAATATGTAAGGAAAATATTGCATTTTTCGCAATACTCCAAAAATATATTTTTGGCCTATCATCCTCTCGAAACATGTTCGATTAGATGAAATTTCATCTAAAATCGATAGGTGACTTTGTTAATGCCCTAATTCTATCAATTTTTGAATAACTATGGATATTTGATTTTACCCTCTTCATTGGATACTCCAAGTTTGACGCACTCTACTTCTGAATCGCATCATTTTATAGCACTCCCGATTTTTTATATCATAGATTGGACCTTTGACGATACTTTCTTAGCAAATTGAATGAATACTTCCATTATTTTGATCTTTACTATTTTTTATATGAAGGCATGTTTTCTTTTAACTTAAATGCTCTCCTAATATTTGAAACATTTATCTTATCGAAAAATGGACAACACCAGTCGATTTGTCGTATCAAAGAACCCTTATTCTTATAATTACAGTATTGTTTGAGAGGAAAAATTTTTTTGTCAAATATGTAGCTGGACTATAGTGAGGAAAATATTGCATTTTTCGCAATACTCCAAAAATATATTTTTGGCCTATCATCCTCACGAAACATGTTCGATTAGATGAAACTTCATCTAAAATCGATAGGTGACTTTGTTAATGCCCTAATTCTATCAATTTTTGAATAACTATGGATATTTGATTTTACCCTCTTCATTGGATACTCCAAGTTTGACGCACTCTACTTCTGAATCGCATCATTTTAGAGCACTACCGATTTTTTATATCATAGATTGGACCTTTGACGATATTTTCTCAGAAAATTGAATGATTACTTCCATTATTTTGGTCTGTACTATTTTTTATATGAAGGCATGTTTTCTATTAACTTAAATGCTCCCCTAATATTTGAAACATTCATCTTATCGAAAAATGGACAACACCAGTCGATTTGTCGTATCAAAGAACCCTTTTTCCCATAATTTCAGTATTTTTTGAGAGGAAAAATATTTTTCGTCAAATATGTAGCTGGACTATATATAGTAAGGAAAATATTGCATTTTTCGCAATTTTCCAAAAATATATTTTGGGCCTATAATCCTCTCGAAAAATGTGTGATTAGATGAAACTCCATCTAAAATCGATGGGTGACTTTCTTAATGCCCTAATTCTATCAATTTTTGAATAAATATGGATATTTGATTTTACCCTCTTCATTGGATACTCCAAGTTTGACGCACTCTACTTCTGAATCGCATCATTTTAGAGCACTACTGATTTTTTATATCATAGATTGGACCTTTGACGATACTTTCTCAGAAAATTGAATGAATACTTCCATTATTTTGGTCTGTACTATTTTTTATATGAAGGCATGTTTTCTTTTAACTTAAATGCTCTCCTAATATTTGAAACATTTATCTTATCGAAAAATGGACAACACCAGTCGATTTGTCGTATCAAAGAACCCTTATTCTTATAATTTCAGTATTTTTTGAGAGGAAAAATATTTTTGTCAAATATGTAGCTGGACTATAGTGAGGAAAATATTGCATTTTTTGCAATACTCCAAAAATATATTTTTGGCCTATCATCCTCACGAAACATGTTCGATTAGATGAAACTTCATCTAAAATCGATAGGTGACTTTGTTAATGCCCTAATTCTATAAATTTTTGAATAACTATGGATATTTGATTTTACCCTCTTCATTGGATACTCCAAGTTTGACGCACTCTACTTCTGAATCGCATCATTTTAGAGCACTCCCGATTTTTTATATCATAGAATGGACCTTTGACGATAGTTTCTCCGAAAATTGAATGAATACTTCCATTATTTTGGTCTGTACTATTTTTTATATGAAGGCATGTTTTCTTTTAACTTAAATGCTCTCGTAATATTTGAAACATTTATCTTATCGAAAAATGGACAACACCAGTCGATTTGTCGTATCAAAGAACCCTTATTCTTATAATTTCAGTATTTTTTGAGAGGAAAAACATTTTTCGTCAAATATGTAGCTGGACTATAGTGAGGAAAATATTGCATTTTTCGCAATACTCCAAAAATATATTTTTGGCCTATCGTCCTCACGAAACATGTTCGATTAGATGAAACTTCATCTAAAATCGATAGGTGACTTTGTTATTGCCCTAATTCTATCAATTTTTGAATAACTATGGATATTTGATTTTACCCTCTTCATTGGATACTCCAAGTTTGACGCACTCTACTTCTGAATCGCATCATTTTAGAGCACTCCCGATTTTTTATATCATAGATTGGACCTTTGACGATACTTTCTCAGAAAATTGAATGAATACTTCCATTATTTTGGTCTGTACTATTTTTTATATGAAGGCATGTTTTCTTTTAACTTAAATGCTCTCCTAATATTTGAAACATTTATCTTATCGAAAAATGGACAACACCAGTCGATTTGTCGTATCAAAGAACCCGTATTCTCATAATTTCAGTATTTTTTGAGAGGAAAATATTGCATTTTTCGCAATACTCCAAAAATATATTTTTGGCCTATCATCCTCTCGAAACATGTTCGATTAGATGAAATTTCATCTTAAATCGATAGGTGACTTTGTTGATGCCCTAATTCTATCAATTTTTGAAAAACTATGGATATTTGATTTCACCCTCTTCATTGGATACTCCAAGTTTGACGCACTCTACTTCTGAATCGCATAATTTTAGAGCACTCCTGATTTTTTATATCATAGATTGGACCTTTGACGATACTTTCTCAGAAAATTGAATGAATACTTCCATTATTTTGGTCTGTACTATTTTTTATATGAAGGCATGTTTTCTTTTAACTTAAATGCTCTCCTAATATTTGAAACATTTATCTTATCGAAAAATGGACAACACCAGTCGATTTGTCGTATCAAAGAACCCGTATTCTCATAATTTCAGTATTTTTTGAGAGGAAAATATTGCATTTTTCGCAATACTCCAAAAATATATTTTTGGCCTATCATCCTCACGAAACATGTTCGATTAGATGAAATTTCATCTAAAATCGATAGGTGACTTTGTTAATGCCCTAATTCTATCAATTTTTGAATAACTATGGATATTTGATTTCACCCTCTTCATTGGATACTCCAAGTTTGACGCACTCTACTTCTGAATCGCATCATTTTAGAGCACTCCCGATTTTTTATATCATAGATAGGACCTTTGACGATGTTTTCTTTTAACTTAAATGCTCTCCTAATATTTGAAACATTTATCTTATCGAAAAATGGACAACACCAGTCGATTTGTCGTATCAAAGAACCCTTATTCTCATATATTCAGTATTTTTTGAGAGGAAAAACATTTTTCGTCAAATATGTAGCTGGAAAATATTGCATTTTTCGCAATACTCCAAAAATATATTTTTGGCCTATCATCCTCTCCAAACATGTTCGATTAGATGAAATTTCATCTAAAATCGATAGGTGACTTTGTTAATGCCCTAATTCTATCAATTTTTGAATAACTATGGATATTTGATTTTACCCTCTTCATTGGATACTCCAAGTTTGACGCACTCTACTTCTGAATCGCATAATTTTAGAGCACTCCTGATTTTTCATATCATTTTTATATGAAGGCATGTTTTCTTTTAAATTAAATGCTCTCCTAATATTTGAAACATTTATCTTATCGAAAAATGGACAACACCAGTCGATTAGTCGTATCAAAGAGAACCTTTATTCTCATAATTTCAATATTTTTTGAGAGGAAAAACATTTTTCGTCAAATATGTAAGGAAAATATTGCATTTTCCGCAATACTCCAAAAATATATTTTTGGGCCTATCATCCTCTCGAAACATGTTCGATTAGATGAAATTTCACCTAAAATCGATAGGTGACTTTGTTAATGCCCTAATTCTATCAATTTTTGAATAACTACGGATATTTGATTTTACCCTCTTCATTGGAAACTCCAAGTTTGACGCACTCTACTTCTGAATCGCATAATTTTAGAGCACTCCTGATTTTTTATATCATAGATTGGACCTTTGACGATACTTTCTCAGAAAATTGAATGAATACTTCCATTATTTTGGTCTGTACTATTTTTTATATGAAGGCATGTTTTCTTTTAACTTGAATGCTCTCCTAATATTTGAAACATTTATCTTATCGAAAAATGGACAACACCAGTCGATTAGTCGTATCAAAGAACCCTTATTCTCATAATTTCGGTATTTTTTGAGAGGAAAAACATTTTTCGTCAAATATGTAGCTGGACATACTAAGGAAAATATTGCATTTTTCGCAATTTTCCAAAAATATATTTTGGGCCTATCATCCTCTCGAAAAATGTTCGATTAGATGAAATTCCATCTAGAATCGATAGGTGACTTTGCTAATGCCCTAATTCTATCAATTTTTGAATAACTATGGATATTTGATTTTACCCTCTTCATTGGATATTCCAAGCTTGACGCATTCTACTTCTGAATCGCATCATTTTAGAGCACTCTCGATTTTTTATATCATAGATTGGACCTTGGACGATACTTTCTCAGAAAATTGAATGAATACTTCCATTATTTTGGTCTGTACTATTTTTTATATGAAGGCATGTTTTCTTTTAACTTAAATGCTCTCCTAATATTTGAAACATTTGTCTTATCGAAAAATGGACAACACCAGTCGATTTGTCGTATCAAAGAACCCTTATTCTCATAATTTCAGTATTTTTTGAGAGGAAAAACATTTTTCGTCAAATATGTAGCTGGACTATATAGTAAGGAAAATATTGCATTTTTCGCAATACTCCAAAAATATATTTTTGGCCTATCATCATCTCGAAACATGTTCGATTAGATGTAATTTCATCTAAAATCGATAGGTGACTTTGTTAATGCCCTAACTCTATCAATTTTTGAATAACTATGGATATTTCATTTTACCCTCTTCATTGGATACTCCAAGTTTGACGCACTCTACTTCTGAATCGCATCATTTTAGAGCACTCACGATTTTTTATATCATAGATTGGACCTTTGACGATACTTTCTCAGAAAATTGAATGAATACTTCCATTATTTTGGTCTGTACTATTTCTTATATGAAGGCATGTTTTATTTTTACTTAAATGCTCTCCTAATATTTGAAACATTTATCTCATCTAAAAATGGACAACACCAGTCGATTTGTCGTATCAAAGAACCCTTATTCTCATAATTCCAGTATTTTTTGAGAGGAAAAACATTTTTCGTTAAATATGTAGCTCGACTATAGTAAGGAAAATATTGCATTTTTCGCAATTCTCCAAACATATATTTTGGGCCTATTATCCTTTCGAAAAATGTTCGATTAAATGAAATTCCATCTAAAATCGATAGGTGACTTTGTTAATGCCCTAATTCTATCAATTTTTGAATAATTATGGATATTTGATTTTACCCTCTTCATTGGATACTGCAAGTTTGACGCACTCTACTTCTAAATCGCATCATTTTAGAGCACTCCCGATTTTTTATATCATAGATTGGACCTTTGACGATACTTTCTAAGAAAATTTAATGAATACTTCTATTATTTTGGTATGCAACATTTTTTATATGAAGGCATATTTTCTTTTAAATTAAATGCTCTCCTAATATTTGAAACATTCATCTTATCGAAAAAAGGACAACACCAGTCGATTTGTCGTATCAAAGAACCTTTATTCTCATAATTTCAGTATTTATTGAGAGGAAAAACATTTTTCTTCAAATATGTAGCTGGACTATATAGTATGGAAAATATTGCATTTTTCGCAATACTCCAAAAATATATTTTTGGCCTATAATCCTCTCGAAACATGTTCGATTAGATGCAATTTCATCTAAAATCGATAGGTGACTTTGTTAATGCCCTAATTCTATCAATTTTTGAATAACTATGGATATTTGATTTTACCCTCTTCATTGGATACTCCAAGTTTGACGCACTCTACTTCTGAATCGCATCATTTTAGAGCACTCCCGATTTTTTATATCATAGATTGGACCTTTGACGATACTTTCTCAGGAAATTGAATGAATACTTCCATTATTTTGGTCTGTACTATTTTTTATGTGAAGGCATGTTTTCTTTTAACTTTAATGCTCTTCTAATATTTGAAACATTTATCTTATCGAAAAATGTACAACACCAGTCGATTTGTCGTATCAAAGAACCCTTATTCTCATAATTTCAGTATTTTTTGAGAGGAAAAACATTTTTCGTCAAATATGTAGCTGGACTATATATAGTAAGGAAAATATTGCATTTTTCGCAATACTCCAAAAATATATTTTTGGCCTATCATCCTCTCGAAACATGTTCGATTAGATGAAATTCCATCTAAAATCGATAGGTGACTTTGTTAATGCCCTAATTCTATCAATTTTTGAATAACTATGGATATTTGATTTTACCCTCTTCATTGGATACTCGAAGTTTGACGCACTATACTTCTGAATCGCATCATATTAGAGCACTCCCGATTTTTTATATCATAGATTGTACCTTTGACGATACTTACTCAGAAAATTGAATAAATACTTTCATTATTTTGGTCTGTACTATTTTTTATATGAAGGCATGTTTTCTTTTAACTTTAATGCTCTTCTAATATTTGAAACATTTATCTTATCGAAAAATGGACAACACCAGTCGATTTGTCGTATCAAAGAACCCTTATTCTCATAATTTCAGTATTTTTTGAGAGGAAAAACATTTTTCGTCAAATATTGCATTTTTCGCAATACTCCAAAAATATATTTTTGGCCTATCATCCTCTCGAAACATGTTCGATTAGATGAAATTTCATCTAAAATCGATAGGTGACTTTGTTAATGCCCTAATTCTATCAATTTTAGAATACCTATGGATATTTGATTTTACCCTCTTCATTGGATTCTCCAAGTTTGACGCACTCTACTTCTGAATCGCATCATTTTAGAGCACTCCCGATTTTTTATATCCTAGATTGGACCTTTGACGATACTTTCTCAGGAAATTGAATGAATACTTCCATTATTTTGGTCTGTACTGTTTTTTATATGAAGGCATGTTTTCTTTTAACTTAAATGCTCTCCTAATATTTGAAACATTTATCTTATCGAAAAATGGACAACACCAGTCGATTTGTCGTATCAAAGAACCCTTATTCTCATAATTTCAGTATTTTTTGAGAGGAAAAACATTTTTCGTCAAATATGTAGTATGTAAGGAAAATATTGTATTTTTCGCAATACTCCAAAAATATATTTTTGGCCTATCATCCTCTCGAAACATGTTCGATTAGATGAAATTTCATCTAAAATCGATAGGTGACTTTGTTAATGCCCTAATTCTATCAATTTTTGAATAACTATGGATATTTGATTTTACCCTCTTCATTGGATAGTCGAAGTTTGACGCACTCTACTTCTGAATCGCATCATATTAGAGCACTCCCGATTTTTTATATCATAGATTGGACCTTTGACGATACTTACTCAGAAAATTGAATAAATACTTCCATTATTTTGGTCTGTACTATTTTTTATAGGAAGGTATGTTCTCTTTTAACTTAAATGCTCTTCTAATATTTGAAACATTTATCTTATCGAAAAATGGACAACACCAGTCGATTTGTCGTATCAAAGAACCCTTATTCTCATAATTTCAGTATTTTTTGAGAGGAAAAACATTTTTCGTCAAATATGTAGCTGAACTATAGTAAGGAAAATATTGCATTTTTCGCAATACTGCCAAAATATATTTTTGGCCGATCATCCTCTCGAAACATGTTCGATTAGATGAAATTTCATCTAAAATCGATAGGTGACTTTGTTAATGCCCTAATTCTATCAATTTTTGAATAACTATGGATATTTGATTTTACCCTCTTCATTGGATACTCCAAGTTTGACGCACTCTACTTCTGAATCGCATCATATTAGAGCACTCCCGATTTTTTATATCATAGATTGGACCTTTGACGATACTTTCTCAGGAAATTGAATGAATACTTCCATTATTTTGGTCTGTACTATTTTTTATATGAAGGCATGTTTCCTTTCAACTTAAATGCTCTCCTAATATTTGAAACATTTATCTTATCGAAAAATGGAAAACACCAGTCGATTTGTGGTATCAAAGTGCCCTTATTCTCATAATTTCAGTATTTTTTGAGAGGAAAAACATTTTTCGTCAAATATTGCATTTTTCGCAATACTCCAAAAATATATTTTTGGCCTATCATCCTCTCGAAACATGTTCGATTAGATGAAATTTCATCTAAAATCGATAGGTGACTTTGTTAATGCCCTAATTCTATCAATTTTAGAATACCTATGGATATTTGATTTTACCCTCTTCATTGGATTCTCCAAGTTTGACGCACTCTACTTCTGAATCGCATCATTTTAGAGCACTCCCGATTTTTTATATCCTAGATTGGACCTTTGACGATACTTTCTCAGGAAATTGAATGAATACTTCCATTATTTTGGTCTGTACTATTTTTTATATGAAGGCATGTTTCCTTTTAACTTAAATGCTCTCCTAATATTTGAAACATTTATCTTATCGAAAAATGGAAAACACCAGTCGATTTGTGGTATCAAAGAACCCTTAATCTCATAATTTCAGTATTTTTTGAGAGGAAAAACATTTTTCGTCAAATATGTAGCTGAACTATAGTAAGGAAAATATTGCATTTTTCGCAATACTGCCAAAATATATTTTTGGCCGATCATCCTCTCGAAACATGTTCGATTAGATGAAATTTCATCTAAAATCGATAGGTGACTTTGTTAATGCCCTAATTCTATCAATTTTTGAATAACTATGGATATTTGATTTTACCCTCTTCATTGGATACTCCAAGTTTGACGCACTCTACTTCTGAATCGCATCATATTAGAGCACTCCCGATTCTTTATATCATAGATTGAACCTTTGACGATACTTACTCAGAAAATTGAATAAATACTTTCATTATTTTGGTCTGTACTATTTTTTATATGAAGGCATGTTTTCTTTTAACTTTAATGCTCTTCTAATATTTGAAACATTTATCTTATCGAAAAATGGACAACACCAGTCGATTTGTCGTATCAAAGAACCCTTATTCTCATAATTTCAGTATTTTTTGAGAGGAAAAACGTTTTTCGTCAAATATTGCATTTTTCGCAATACTCCAAAAATATATTTTTGGCCTATCATCCTCTCGAAACATGTTCGATTAGATGAAATTTCATCTAAAATCGATAGGTGACTTTGTTAATGCCCTAATTCTATCAATTTTAGAATACCTATGGATATTTGATTTTACCCTCTTCATTGGATTCTCCAAGTTTGACGCACTCTACTTCTGAATCGCATCATTTTAGAGCACTCCCGATTTTTTATATCCTAGATTGGACCTTTGACGATACTTTCTCAGGAAATTGAATGAATACTTCCATTATTTTGGTCTGTACTATTTTTTATATGAAGGCATGTTTTCTTTTAACTTAAATGCTCTCCTAATATTTGAAACATTTATCTTATCGAAAAATGGACAACACCAGTCGATTTGTCGTATCAAAGAACCCTTATTCTCATAATTTCAGTATTTTTTGAGAGGAAAAACATTTTTCGTCAAATATGTAGTATGTAAGGAAAATATTGTATTTTTCGCAATACTCCAAAAATATATTTTTGGCCTATCATCCTCTCGAAACATGTTCGATTAGATGAAATTTTATCTAAAATCGATAGGTGACTTTGTTAATGCCCTAATTCTATCAATTTTTGAATAACTATGGATATTCGATTTTACCCTCTTCATTGGATAGTCGAAGTTTGACGCACTCTACTTCTGAATCGCATCATATTAGAGCACTCCCGATTTTTTATATCATAGATTGGACCTTTGACGATACTTACTCAGAAAATTGAATAAATACTTCCATTATTTTGGTCTGTACTATTTTTTATAGGAAGGTATGTTTTCTTTTAACTTAAATGCTCTTCTAATATTTGAAACATTTATCTTATCGAAAAATGGACAACACCAGTCGATTTGTCGTATCAAAGAACCCTTATTCTCATAATTTCAGTATTTTTTGAGAGGAAAAACATTTTTCGTCAAATATGTAGCTGAACTATAGTAAGGAAAATATTGCATTTTTCGCAATACTGCCAAAATATATTTTTGGCCGATCATCCTCTCGAAACATGTTCGATTAGATGAAATTTCATCTAAAATCGATAGGTGACTTTGTTAATGCCCTAATTCTATCAATTTTTGAATAACTATGGATATTTGATTTTACCCTCTTCATTGGATACTCCAAGTTTGACGCACTCTACTTCTGAATCGCATCATATTAGAGCACTCCCGATTTTTTATATCATAGATTGGACCTTTGACGATTCTTTCTCAAAAAATTGAATGAATACTTCCATTATTTTGGTCTGTACTATTTTTTATATGAAGGCATGCTTTCTTTTAACTTAAATGCTCTTCTTATATTTGAAACATTTATCTTATCGAAAAATGGACAACACCAGTCGATTTGTCGTATCAAAGAACCCTTATTCTCATAATTTCAGTATTTTTTGAGAGAAAAAACATTTTTCGTCAAATATGTAGCTGGACTATAGTAAGGAAAATATTGCATTTTTCGCAATACTCCAAAAATATATTTTTGGCCTATCATCCTCTCGAAACATGTTCGATTAGATGAAATTTCATCTAAAATCGATAGGTGACTTTGTTAATGCCCTAATTCTATCAATTTTTGAATAACTATGGATATTTGATTTTACCCTCTTCATTGGATACTCCAAGTTTGACGCACTCTACTTCTGAATCGCATCATATTAGAGCACTCCCGATTTTTTATATCATAGATTGGACCTTTGACGATACTTTCTCAGAAAATTGAATGAATACTTCCATTATTTTGGTCTGTACTATTTTTTATATGAAGGCATGTTTCCTTTTAACTTAAATGCTCTCCTAATATTTGAAACATTTATCTTATCGAAAAATGGAAAACACCAGTCGATTTGTGGTATCAAAGAACCCTTATTCTCATAATTTCAGTATTTTTTGAGAGGAAAAACATTTTTCGTCAAATATGTAGCTGAAAAGGAGGAGGAGGAGGAAAATATTGCATTTTTCGCAATACTGCCAAAATATATTTTTGGCCGATCATCCTCTCGAAACATGTTCGATTAGATGAAATTTCATCTAAAATCGATAGGTGACTTTGTTAATGCCCTAATTCTATCAATTTTTGAATAACTATGGATATTTGATTTTACCCTCTTCATTGGATACTCCAAGTTTGACGCACTCTACTTCTGAATCGCATCATATTAGAGCACTCCCGATTCTTTATATCATAAATTGGACCTTTGACGATACTTTCTCAGAAAATTGAATGAATACTTCCATTATTTTGGTCTGCAACATTTTTTATATGAAGGCATGTTTTTCTCTAACTTAAATACTCTCCTAATATTTGAAACATTTATCTTATCGAAAAATGGACAACACCAGTCGATTTGTCGTATCAAGGAACCCGTATTCTCATGATTTCAGTATTTTTTGAGAGGAAAAACATTTTTCGTCAAATATGTAGCTGGACTCCAAGTAAGGAAAATATTGCATTTTTCGCAATACTGCCAAAATATATTTTTGGCCGATCATCCTCTCGAAACATGTTCGATTAGATGAAACTTCATCTAAAATCGATAGGTGACTTTGTTAATGCCCTAATTCTATCAATTTTTGAATAACTATGGATATTTGATTTTACCCTCTTCATTGGATACTCCAAGTTTGACGCACTCTACTTCTGAATCGCATCATTTTAGAGCACTACCGATTTTTTATATCATAGATTGGACCTTTGACGATATTTTCTCAAAAAATTGAATGATTACTTCCATTATTTTGGTCTGTACTATTTTTTATATGAAGGCATGTTTTCTATTAACTTAAATGCTCCCCTAATATTTGAAACATTCATCTTATCGAAAAATGGACAACACCAGTCGATTTGTCGTATCAAAGAACCCTTATTCTCATAATTTCAATATTTTTTGAGAGGAAAAACATTTTTCGTCAAATATGTAAGGAAAATATTGCATTTTTCGCAATACTCCAAAAATATATTTTTGGCCTATCATCCTCTCGAAACATGTTCGATTAGATGAAATTTCATCTAAAATCGATAGGTGACTTTGTTAATGCCCTGATTCTATCAATTTTTGAATAACTATGGATATTTGATTTCACCCTCTTCATTGGATACTCCAAGTTTGACGCACTCTACTTCTGAATCGCATCATTTTAGAGCACTCCCGATTTTTTATATCATAGATTGGACCTTTAACGATACTTTCTCAGAAAATTGAATGAATACTTCCATTATTTTGGTCTGTACTATTTTTTATATGAAGGCATGTTTTCTTTTAACTTAAATGCTCTCCTAATATTTGAAACATTTATCTTATCGAAAAATGGACAACACCAGTCGATTTGTCGTATCAAAGGACCCGTATTCTCATAATTTCAGTATTTTTTGAGAGGAAAAACATTTTTTGTCAAACATGTAGCAGGACTATAGTAAGGAAAATATTGCATTTCTCGCAATACTCCAAAAATATATTTTTGGCCTATCATCATCTCGAAACATATTCGATTAGATGAAATTTCATCTAAAATCGATAGGTGACTTTGTTAATGCCCTAATTCTATCAATATTTGAATAACTATGGATATATGATTTTACCCTCTTCATTGGATACTCCAAGTTTGACGCACTCTACTTCTGAATCGCATCATTTAAGAGCACTCCCGACTTTTTATATCATAGATTGGACCTTTGACGATACTTTCTCAGAAAATTTAATGAATACTTCCATTATTCTGGTCTGCAACATTTTTTATATGAAGGCATGTTTTCCTTTAACTTAAATACTCTCCTAATATTTGAAACATTTATCTTATCGAAAAATGGACAACACCAGTCGATTTGTCGTATCAAAGAACCCTGATTCTCATAATTTCAGTATTACTTCTGCAAATTTTTTATATGAAGGCATGTTTTCCTTAAACTTAAATACTCTCCTAATATTTGAAACATTTATCTGATCAAAAAATGGACAACACCAGTCGATTTGTCGTATCAAAGAACCCTTATTCCCATAATTTCAGTATTTTTTGAGAGGAAAAATATTTTTCGTCAAATATGTAGCTGGAAGGAAAATATTGCATTTTTCGCAATTCTCCAAAAATATATTTGTGGCCTATCATCCTCTCGAAACATGTTCGATTAGATGAAAGTTCATCTAAAATCGATGGGTGACTTTGTTGATGCCCTAATTCTATCAATTTTTGAATATTTATGGATATTTGATCTTACCCTCTTCATTGGATACTCCAAGTTTGACGCACTCTACTTCCGAAGCGCATCATTGTAGAGCACTCCCGATTTTCTATATCATAGATTGGACTTTTGACGATACTTTCTTGAAAATTGAATGAATACTTCCATTATTTTGGTCTGCAACATTTTTTATATGAAGGCATGTTTTCCTCTAACTTAAATACTCTCCTAATATTTGAAACATTTATCTTATCGAAAAATGGACAACACCAGTCGATTTGTCGTAACAAAGAACCCTGATTCTCATAATTTCAGTATTTTAGGAGAGGAAAAATATTTTTCGTCAAATATGTAGCTGGACTAAAGTAAGGAAAATATTGCATTCTTCGCAATTCTCCAAAAATATATTTGTGGCCTATCATCCTCTCGAAACATGTTCGATTAGATGAAAATTGATCAAAAATCGATAGGTGACTTAGTTGATGCCCTAATTCTATCAATTTTTGAATAAATATGGATATTTGATTTTACCCTCTTCATTGGATACTCCAAGTTTGACGCACTCTACTTCTGAATCGCATCATTTTAGAGCACTCCCGATTTTTTATATCATATATTGGACCTTTGACGATACTTTCTCAGAAAATTGAATGAATACTTCCATTATTTTGGTCTGTACTATTTTTTATATGAAGGCATGTTTTCTTTTAACTTAAATGCTCTCCTAATATTTGAGACATTTATCTTATCGAAAAATGGACAACACCAGTCGATTTGTCGTATCCATGAACCCTTATTCTCATAATTTCAGTATTTTTTGAGAGGAAAAACATTTTTCGTCAAATATGTAGCTGGACTATAGCAAGGAAAATATTGCATTTTTCGCAATACTCCAAAAATATATTTTTGGCCTATCATCCTCTCGAAACATGTTCGATTAGATGAAATTTCATCTAAAATCGATAGGTGACTTTGTTAATGACCTAATTCTATCAATTTTTGAATAACTATGGATATTTGATTTTACCCTCTTCATTGGATACTCCAAGTTTGACGCACTCCACTTCTGAATCACATCATTTTAGAGCACTCCCGATTTTGTATATCATAGACTGGACCTTTGACGATACTTTCTCAGAAAATTAAATGAATACTTCCATTATTTTGGACTGTACTATTTTTTATATGAAGGCATGTTTTCTTTAAACTTAAATACTCTCCTAATATTTGAAACATTTATCTTATCGAAAAATGGACAACACCAGTCGATTTGTCGTATCCATGAACCCTTATTCTCATAATTTCAGTATTTTTTGAGAGGAAAAACATTTTTCGTCAAATATGTAGCTGGACTATAGCAAGGAAAATATTGCATTTTTCGCAATTCTCCAAAAATATATTTTGGGCCTATCATCCTCTCGAAAAATGTTCGATTAGATGAAACTCCATCTAAAATCGATAGGTGACTTTGTTAATGCCCTAATTCTATCAATTTTTGAATAAATATGGATATTTGATTTTACCCTCTTCATTGGATACTCCAAGTTTGACGCACTCTACCTCTGAATCGCATCATTTTAGAGCACTCCCGATTTTTTATATCATAGATTGGAACTTTGACGATACTTTCTAAGAAAATTGAATGAATCCTTCCATTATTTTGGTCTGTACTATTTTTTATATGAAGGCATGTTTTCTTTCAACTTAAATGCTCTCCTAATATTTGAAACATTTATCTTATCGAAAAATGGACAACACCAGTCGATTTGTCGTATCAAAGAACCCTTATTCTCATAATTTCAGTATTTTTTGAGAGGAAAAACATTTTTCGTCAAATATGTAGCTGGACTTCAAGTAAGGAAAATATTGCATTTTTCGAAATACTCCAAGTTTGACGCACTCCACTTCTGAATCACATCATTTTAGAGCACTCCCGATTTTGTATATCATAGATTGGACCTTTGACGATACTTTCTCAGAAAATTGAATGAATACTTCCATTATTTTGGTCTGTACTATTTTTTATATGAAGGCATGTTATCTTTTAACTTAAATGCTCTCCTAATATTCGAAACATTTATCTTATCGAAAAATGGACAACACCAGTCAATTTGTCGTATCAAAGAACCCTAATTCTCATAATTCCAGTATTTTTTGAGAGGAAAAACATTTTTCGCCAAATATGTAGCTGTAGCATGTTTTCTTTTAACTTAAATGCTCTCCTAATATTTGAAACATTTATCTTATCGAAAAATGGACAACAGCAGTCGATTTGTCGTATCAAAGAACCCTTATTCTCATAATTTCAGTATTTTTTGAGAGGAAAAACATTTCTCGTCAAATATGTAGCTGGAAAATATTGCATTTTTCGCAATTCTCCAAAAATATATTTTGGGCCTATCATCCTCTCGAAAAATGTTCGATTAGATGAAACTCCATCTAAAATCGATGGGTGACTTTGTTAATGCCCTAATTCTATCAATTTTTGAATAAATATGGATATTTGATTTTACCCTCTTCATTGGATACTCCAAGTTTGACGCACTCTACTTCTGAATCGCATCATTTTAGAGCACTCCCGATTTTTTATATCATAGATTGGACCTTTGACGATACTTTCTAAGAAAATTGAATGAATACTTCCATTATTTTGGTCTGTACTATTTTTTATATGAAGGCATGTTTTCTTTTAACTTAAATGCTCTCCTAATATTTGAAACATTTATCTTTTCGAAAAATGGACAACACCAGTCGATTTGTCGTTTCAAAGAACCCTTATTCTCATAATTTCAGTATTTTGTGAGAGGAAAAACATTTTTCGTCAAATATGTAGCTGGAAAATATTGCATTTTTCGCAATACTCCAAAAATATATTTTTAGCCCATCATCCTCTCGAAACATGTTCGATTAGATGAAATTTCATTTAAAATCGATAGGTGACTTTGTTAATGCCCTAATTCTATCAATTTTTGAATAACTATGGATATTTGATTTTACCTTCTTCATTGGATACTCCAAGTTTGACGCACTCTACTTCTGAATCGGATCATTTTAGAGCACTCCCGATTTTTTATATCATAGATTGGACCTTTGACGATACTTTCTCAGAAAACTGAATGAAAACTTCCATTATTTTGGTCTGTACTATTTTTTATATGAAGGCATGTTTTCTATTAACTTAAATGCTCTCCTAATATTTGAAACATTTATCTTATCGAAAAATGGACAACACCAGTCGATTTGTCGTTTCAAAGAAACCTTATTCTCATAATTTCAGTATTTTGTGAGAGGAAAAACATTTTTCGTCAAATATGTAGCTGGAAAATATTGCATTTTTCGCAATACTCCAAAAATATATTTTTAGCCCATCATCCTCTCGAAACATGTTCGATTAGATGAAATTTCATTTAAAATCGATAGGTGACTTTGTTAATGCCCTAATTCTATCAATTTTTGAATAACTATGGATATTTGATTTTACCTTCTTCATTGGATACTCCAAGTTTGACGCACTCTACTTCTGAATCGCATCATTTTAGAGCACTCCCGATTTTTTATATCATAGATTGGACCTTTGACGATACTTTCTCAGAAAATTGAATGAATACTTCCATTATTTTGGTCTGTACTATGTTTTATATGAAGGCATGTTTTCTTTTAACTTAAATGCTCTCCTAATATTTGAAACATTTATCTTATCGAAAAATGGACAACACCAGTCGATTTGTCGTATCAAAGAACCCGTATTCTCATAATTTCAGTATTTTTTGAGAGGAAAAACATTTTTTGTCAAACATGTAGCAGGACTATAGTAAGGAATATATTGCATTATTCGCAATACTCCAAAAATATATTTTTGGCCTATCATCCTCTCGAAACATGTTCGATTAGATGAAATTTCATCTAAAATCGATAGGTGATTCTATCAATTTTTGAATAACTATGGATATTTGATTTTACCCTCTTCATTGGATACTCCAAATTTGACGCACTCTACTTCTGAATCGCATCATTTTAGAGCACTCCCGATTTTTTATATCATAGATTGGACCTTTGACGATACTTTCTCAGAAAATTGAATTAATACTTCCATTATTTTGGTCTGTACTATTTTTTATATGAAGGCATGTTTTCTTTTAACTTAAATGTTCTCCTAATATTTCAAACATTAATCTTATCGAAAAATGGACAACACCAGTCGATTTGTCGTATCAAAGAACCCTTATTCTCATAATTTCAGCATTTTTTTGAGAGGAAAAACATTTTTCGTCAAATATGTAGCTGGACTATAGTAAGGAAAATATTGCATTTTTCGCAATACTCCAAAAATATATTTTTGGCCTATCATCATCTCGAAACATGTTCGATTAGATGAAATTTCATCTGAAAACGATAGGTGACTTTGTTAATGCCCTAATTCTATCAATATTTGAATAACTATGGATATATGATTTTACCCTCTTCATTGGATACTCCAAGTTTGACGCACTCTACTTCTGAATCGCATCATTTAAGAGCACTCCCGATTTTTTATATCATAGATTGGACCTTTGACGATACTTTCTCAGAAAATTTAATGAATACTTCCATTATTTTGGTCTGCAACATTTTTTATATGAAGGCATGTTTTCCTTTAACTTAAATACTCTCCTAATATTTGAAACATTTATCTTATCGAAAAATGGACAACACCAGTCGATTTGTCGTATCAAAGAACCCTGATTCTCATAATTTCAGTATTACTTCTGCAAATTTTTTATATGAAGGCATGTTTTCCTTAAACTTAAATACTCTCCTAATATTTGAAACATTTATCTGAACAAAAAATGGACAACACCAGTCGATTTGTCGTATCAAAGAACCCTTATTCCCATAATTTCAGTATTTTTTGAGAGGAAAAATATTTTTCGTCAAATATGTAGCTGGAAGGAAAATATTGCATTTTTCGCAATTCTCCAAAAATATATTTGTGGCCTATCATCCTCTCGAAACATGTTCGATTAGATGAAAGTTCATCTAAAATCGATGGGTGACTTTGTTGATGCCCTAATTCTATCAATTTTTGAATATTTATGGATATTTGATCTTACCCTCTTCATTGGATACTCCAAGTTTGACGCACTCTACTTCCGAAGCGCATCATTGTAGAGCACTCCCGATTTTCTATATCATAGATTGGACTTTTGACGATACTTTCTTGAAAATTGAATGAATACTTCCATTATTTTGGTCTGCAACATTTTTTATATGAAGGCATGTTTTCCTCTAACTTAAATACTCTCCTAATATTTGAAACATTTATCTTATCGAAAAATGGACAACACCAGTCGATTTGTCGTAACAAAGAACCCCTGATTCTCATAAATTCAGTATTTTAGGAGAGGAAAAATATTTTTCGTCAAATATGTAGCTGGACTAAAGTAAGGAAAATATTGCATTCTTCGCAATTCTCCAAAAATATATTTGTGGCCTATCATCCTCTCGAAACATGTTCGATTAGATGAAAATTCATCTAAAATCGATAGGTGACTTGGTTGATGCCCTAATTCTATCAATTTTTGAATAAATATGGATATTTGATTTTACCCTCTTCATTGGATACTCCAAGTTTGACGCACTCTACTTCTGAATCGCATCATTTTAGAGCACTCCCGATTTTTTATATCATATATTGGACCTTTGACGATCTTGTCTCAGAAAATTGAATGAATACTTCCATTATTTTGGTCTGTACTATTTTTTATATGAAGGCATGTTTTCTTTTAACTCAAATGCTCTCCTAATATTTGAGACATTTATCTTACCGAAAAATGGACAACGCCAGTCGATTTTTCGTATCAAAGAACCCTTATTCTCATAATTTCAGTATTTTTTGAGAGGAAAACCATTTTTCGTCAAATATGTAGCTGGACTATATATAGTAAGGAAAATATTGCATTTTTCGCAATATTCCAAAAATATATTTTTGGCCTATCATCCTCTCGAAACATGTTCGATTAGATGAAATTTCATCTAAAATCGATAGGTGACTTTGTTAATGACCTAATTCTATCAATTTTTGAATAACTATGGATATTTGATTTTACCCTCTTCATTGGATACTCCAAGTTTGACGCACTCTACTTCTGAATCACATCATTTTAGAGCACTCCCGATTTTGTATATCATAGATTGGACCTTTGACGATACTTTCTCAGAAAATTAAATGAATACTTCCATTATTTTGGACTGTACTATTTTTTATATGAAGGCATGTTTTCTTTTAACTTAAATACTCTCCTAATATTTGAAACATTTATCTTATCGAAAAATGGACAACACCAGTCGATTTGTCGTATCCATGAACCCTTATTCTCATAATTTCAGTATATTTTGAGAGGAAAAACATTTTTCGTCAAATATGTAGCTGGACTATAGTAAGGAAAATATTGCATTTTTCGCAATTCTCCAAAAATATATTTTGGGCCTATCATCCTCTCGAAAAATGTTCGATTAGATGAAACTCCATCTAAAATCGATGGGTGACTTTGTTAATGCCCTAATTCTATCAATTTTTGAATAAATATGGATATTTGATTTTACCCTCTTCATTGGATACTCCAAGTTTGACGCACTCTACTTCTGAATCGCATCATTTTAGAGCACTTCCGATTTTTTATATCATAGATTGGACCTTTGACGATACTTTCTAAGAAAATTGAATGAATCCTTCCATTATTTTGGTCTGTACTATTTTTTATATGAAGGCATGTTTTCTTTCAACTTAAATGCTCTCCTAATATTTGAAACATTTATCTTATCGAAAAATGGACAACACCAGTCGATTTGTCGTATCAAAGAACCCTTATTCTCATATTTTCAGTATTTTTTGAGAGGAAAAACATTTTTCGTCAAATATGTAGCTGGACAACACCAGTCGATTTGTCGTATCAAAGAACCCTTATTCTCATATTTCCAGTATTTTTTGAGAGGAAAAACATTTTTCGTCAAATATGTAGCTGGACTATAGTAAGGAGAATATTGCATTTTTCGCAATACTCCAAAAATATATTTTTGGCCTATCATCCTCTCGAAACATGTTCGATTAGATGAAATTTAATCTTAAATCGATAGGTGACTTTGTTAATGCCCTAATTCTATCAATTTTTGAATAACTATGGATATTTGATTTTACCCTCTTCATTGGATACTCCAAGTTTGACGCACTCTACTTCTGAATCGCATCCTTTTAGAGCACTCCCGATTTTTTATATCATAGATTGGACCTTTGACGATACTTTCTCTGAAAATTGAATGAATACTTCCATTATTTTGGTCTGTACTATTTTTTATATGGAGGCATGTTTTCTTTTAACTTAAATGCTCTCCTAATATTTGAAACATTTATCTTATCGAAAAATGGACAACACCAGTGGATTTGTCGTATCAAAGAACCCTTATTCTCATAATTTCAGTATTTTTTGAGAGGAAAAACATTTTTCGTCAAATATGTAGCTGGACTCCAAGTAAGGAAAATATTGCATTTTTCGAAATACTCCAAAAATATATTTTTGGCCTATCATCTTCTCGAAACATGTTCGATTAGATGAAATTTCATCTAAAATCGATAGGTGACTTTGTTAATGCCCTAATTCTATCTATTTTTGAATAACTATGGATATTTGGTTTTACCCTCTTCATTGGATACTCCAAGTTTGACGCACTCTACTTCTGAATCGCATCATTTTAGAGCACTCCCGATTTTTTATATCATAGATTGGACCTTTGGCGATACTTTTTCTGAAAATTGAATGAATACTTCCATTATTTTGGTCTGTACTATTTTTTATATGAACGCATGTTTTCTTTTAACTTAAATGCTCTCCTAATATTTGAAACATTTATCTTATCGAAAAATGGACAACACCAGTCGATTTGTCGTATCAAAGAACCCTAATTTTCATAATTCCAGTATTTTTTGCGAGGAAAAACATTTTTCGTCAAATATGTAGCTGTAGCATGTTTTCTTTTAACTTAAATGCTCTCCTAATATTTGAAACATTTATCTTATCGAAAAATGGACAACACCAGTCGATTTGTCGTATCAAAGAACCCTTATTCTCATAATTTCAGTATTTTTTGAGAGGAAAAGCATTTTTAGTCAAATATGTAGCTGGGCTATAGTGAGGAAAATATTGCATTTTTCGCAATACTCCAATAATATATTTTTGGCCTATCATCCTCTCGAAACATGTTCGATTAGATGAAATTTCATCTAAAATGTTGTTAATGTTAATGCCCTAATTCTATCTATTTTTGAATAACTATGGATATTTGATTATACCCTCTTCATTGGATACTCCAAGTTTGACGCACTCTACTTCTGAATCGCATCATTTTAGAGCACTCCCGATTTTGTATATCATAGATTGGACCTTTGACGATACTTTCTCAGAAAATTAAATGAATACTTCCATTATTTTGGACTGTACTATTTTTTATATGAAGGCATGTTTTCTTTCAACTTAAATGCTCTCCTAATATTTGAAACATTTATCTTATCGAAAAATGGACAACACCAGTCGATTTGTCGTATCAAAGGAACCTTATTCTCATAATTCCAGTATTATTTGAGAGGAAAAACATTTTTCGTCAAAAATGTAGCTGGGCTATAAAGGAAAATATTGCATTTTCGCAATACTCCAAAAATATATTTTTGGCCTATCATCCTCTCGAAACGTGTTCGATTAGATGAAATTTCATCTAAAATCGATAGGTGACTTTGTTAATGCCCTAATTCTATCAATTTTTGAATAACTATGGATATTTGATATTACCCTCTTCATTGGATACTCCAAGTTTGACGCACTCTATTTCTGAATCGCATCATTTTAGAGCACTCCCGATTTTGTATATCATAGATTGGACCTTTGACGATACTTTCTCAAAAAATTAAATGAATACTCCCATTATTTTGGACTGTACTATTTTTTATATGAAGGCATGTTTTCTTTTAACTTAAATGCTCTCCTAATATTTGAAACATTTATCTTATCGAAAAATGGACAACACCAGTCGATTTGTCGTATCAAAGAACCCTTATTCTCATAATTTCAGTATTTTTTGAGAGAAAAAACATTTCTCGTCAAATATGTAGCTGGAAAATATTGCATTTTTCGCAATTCTCCAAAAATATATTTTGGCCTATCATCCTCTCGAAAAATGTTCGATTAGATGAAATTTCATCTAAAATCGATAGGTGACTTTGTTAATGCCCTAATTCTATCAATTTTTGAATAACTATGGATATTTGATTTCACCCTCTTCATTGGATACTCCAAGTTTGACGCACTCTACTTCTGAATCGGATCATTTTAGAGCACTCCCGATTTTTTATATCATAGATTGGACCTTTGATAATACTTTCTCAGAAAATTGAATGAAAACTTCCATTATTTTGGTCTGTACTATTTTTTATATGAAGGCATGTTTTCATTTAACTTAAATGCTCTCCTAATATTTGAAACATTTATCTTATCGAAAAATGGACAACACCAGTCGATTTGTCGTATCAAAGGAACCTTATTCTCATAATTCCAGTATTATTTGAGAGGAAAAACATTTTTCGTCAAAAATGTAGCTGGGCTATAGTAAGGAAAATATTGCATTTTCGCAATACTCCAAAAATATATTTTTGGCCTATCATCCTCTCGAAACGTGTTCGATTAGATGAAATCTCATCTAAAATCGATAGGTGACTTTGTTAATGCCCTAATTCTATCAATTTTTGAATAACTATGGATATTTGATTTTACCCTCTTCATTGGATACTCCAAGTTTGACGCACTCTATTTCTGAATCGCATCATTTCAGAGCACTCCCGATTTTGTATATCATAGATTGGACCTTTGACGATACTTTCTCAAAAAATTAAATGAATACTCCCATTATTTTGGACTGTACTATTTTTTATATGAAGGCATGTTTTCTTTTAACTTAAATGCTCTCCTAATATTTGAAACATTTATCTTATCGAAAAATGGACAACACCAGTCGATTTGTCGTATCAAAGAACCCTTATTCTCATAATTTCAGTATTTTTTGAGAGGAAAAACATTTCTCGTCAAATATGTAGCTGGAAAATATTGCATTTTTCGCAATTCTCCAAAAATATATTTTGGGCCTATCATCCTCTCGAAAAATGTTCGATTAGATGAAACTCCATCTATAATCGATGGGTGACTTTGTTAATGCCCTAATTCTATCAATTTTTGAATAAATATGGATATTTGATTTTACCCTCTTCATTGGATACTCCAAGTTTGACGCACTCTACTTCTGAATCGCATCATTTTAGAGCACTCCCGATTTTTTATATCATAGATTGGACCTTTGACGATACTTTCTAAGAAAATTGAATGAATACTTCCATTAATTTGGTCTGTACTATTTTTTATATGAAGGCATGTTTTCTTTTAACTTAAATGCTCTCCTAATATTTGAAACATTTATCTTATCGAAAAATGGACAACACCAGTCGATTTGTCGTATCAAAGAACCCTTATTCTCATAATTTTAGTATTTTGTGAGAGGAAAAACATTTTTCGTCAAATATGTAGCTGGACTATTGCATTTTTCGCAATACTCAAAAAATATATTTTTGGCCTATCATCCTCTCGAAACATGTTCGATTAGATGAAATTTCATCTAAAATCGATAGGTGACTTTGTTAATGCCCTAATTCTATCAATTTTTGAATAAATATGGATATTTGATTTTACCCTCTTCATTGGATACTCCAAGTTTGACGCACTCTACTTCTGAATCGCATCATTTTAGAGCACTCCCGATTTTTTATATCATAGATTGGAACTTTGACGATACTTTCTAAGAAAATTGAATGAATCCTTCCATTATTTTGGTCTGTACTATTTTTTATATGAAGGCATGTTTTCTTTCAACTTAAATGCTCTCCTAATATTTGAAACATTTATCTTATCGAAAAATGGACAACACCAGTCGATTTGTCGTATCAAAGAACCCTTATTCTCATAATTTCAGTATTTTTTGAGAGGAAAACCATTTTTCGTCAAATATGTAGCTGGACTATATATAGTAAGGAAAATATTGCATTTTTCGCAATATTCCAAAAATATATTTTTGGCCTATCATCCTCTCGAAACATGTTCGATTAGATGAAATTTCATCTAAAATCGATAGGTGACTTTGTTAATGACCTAATTCTATCAATTTTTGAATAACTATGGATATTTGATTTTACCCTCTTCATTGGATACTCCAAGTTTGACGCACTCTACTTCTGAATCACATCATTTTAGAGCACTCCCGATTTTGTATATCATAGATTGGACCTTTGACGATACTTTCTCAGAAAATTAAATGAATACTTCCATTATTTTGGACTGTACTATTTTTTATATGAAGGCATGTTTTCTTTTAACTTAAATACTCTCCTAATATTTGAAACATTTATCTTATCGAAAAATGGACAACACCAGTCGATTTGTCGTATCCATGAACCCTTATTCTCATAATTTCAGTATATTTTGAGAGGAAAAACATTTTTCGTCAAATATGTAGCTGGACTATAGTAAGGAAAATATTGCATTTTTCGCAATTCTCCAAAAATATATTTTGGGCCTATCATCCTCTCGAAAAATGTTCGATTAGATGAAACTCCATCTAAAATCGATGGGTGACTTTGTTAATGCCCTAATTCTATCAATTTTTGAATAAATATGGATATTTGATTTTACCCTCTTCATTGGATACTCCAAGTTTGACGCACTCTACTTCTGAATCGCATCATTTTAGAGCACTCCCGATTTTTTATATCATAGATTGGACCTTTGACGATACTTTCTAAGAAAATTGAATGAATCCTTCCATTATTTTGGTCTCTACTATTTTTTATATGAAGGCATGTTTTCTTTCAACTTAAATGCTCTCCTAATATTTGAAACATTTATCTTATCGAAAAATGGACAACACCAGTCGATTTGTCGTATCAAAGAACCCTTATTCTCATATTTCCAGTATTTTTTGAGAGGAAAAACATTTTTCGTCAAATATGTAGCTGGACAACACCAGTCGATTTGTCGTATCAAAGAACCCTTATTCTCATATTTCCAGTATTTTTTGAGAGGAAAAACATTTTTCGTCAAATATGTAGCTGGACTATAGTAAGGAGAATATTGCATTTTTCGCAATACTCCAAAAATATATTTTTGGCCTATCATCCTCTCGAAACATGTTCGATTAGATGAAATTTAATCTTAAATCGATAGGTGACTTTGTTAATGCCCTAATTCTATCAATTTTTGAATAACTATGGATATTTGATTTTACCCTCTTCATTGGATACTCCAAGTTTGACGCACTCTACTTCTGAATCGCATCCTTTTAGAGCACTCCCGATTTTTTATATCATAGATTGGACCTTTGACGATACTTTCTCTGAAAATTGAATGAATACTTCCATTATTTTGGTCTGTACTATTTTTTATATGGAGGCATGTTTTCTTTTAACTTAAATGCTCTCCTAATATTTGAAACATTTATCTTATCGAAAAATGGACAACACCAGTGGATTTGTCGTATCAAAGAACCCTTATTCTCATAATTTCAGTATTTTTTGAGAGGAAAAACATTTTTCGTCAAATATGTAGCTGGACTCCAAGTAAGGAAAATATTGCATTTTTCGAAATACTCCAAAAATATATTTTTGGCCTATCATCTTCTCGAAACATGTTCGATTAGATGAAATTTCATCTAAAATCGATAGGTGACTTTGTTAATGCCCTAATTCTATCTATTTTTGAATAACTATGGATATTTGGTTTTACCCTCTTCATTGGATACTCCAAGTTTGACGCACTCTACTTCTGAATCGCATCATTTTAGAGCACTCCCGATTTTTTATATCATAGATTGGACCTTTGGCGATACTTTCTCTGAAAATTGAATGAATACTTCCATTATTTTGGTCTGTACTATTTTTTATATGAACGCATGTTTTCTTTTAACTTAAATGCTCTCCTAATATTTGAAACATTTATCTTATCGAAAAATGGACAACACCAGTCGATTTGTCGTATCAAAGAACCCTAATTCTCATAATTCCAGTATTTTTTGCGAGGAAAAACATTTTTCGTCAAATATGTAGCTGTAGCATGTTTTCTTTTAACTTAAATGCTCTCCTAATATTTGAAACATTTATCTTATCGAAAAATGGACAACACCAGTCGATTTGTCGTATCAAAGAACCCTTATTCTCATAATTTCAGTATTTTTTGAGAGGAAAAGCATTTTTAGTCAAATATGTAGCTGGGCTATAGTGAGGAAAATATTGCATTTTTCGCAATACTCCAATAATATATTTTTGGCCTATCATCCTCTCGAAACATGTTCGATTAGATGAAATTTCATCTAAAATCGATAGGTGACTTTGTTAATGCCCTAATTCTATCTATTTTTGAATAACTATGGATATTTGATTATACCCTCTTCATTGGATACTCCAAGTTTGACGCACTCTACTTCTGAATCGCATCATTTTAGAGCACTCCCGATTTTGTATATCATAGATTGGACCTTTGACGATACTTTCTCAGAAAATTAAATGAATACTTCCATTATTTTGGACTGTACTATTTTTTATATGAAGGCATGTTTTCTTTTAACTTAAATGCTCTCCTAATATTTGAAACATTTATCTTATCGAAAAATGGACAACACCAGTCGATTTGTCGTATCAAAGGAACCTTATTCTCATAATTCCAGTATTATTTGAGAGGAAAAACATTTTTCGTCAAAAATGTAGCTGGGCTATAAAGGAAAATATTGCATTTTCGCAATACTCCAAAAATATATTTTTGGCCTATCATCCTCTCGAAACGTGTTCGATTAGATGAAATTTCATCTAAAATCGATAGGTGACTTTGTTAATGCCCTAATTCTATCAATTTTTGAATAACTATGGATATTTGATATTACCCTCTTCATTGGATACTCCAAGTTTGACGCACTCTATTTCTGAATCGCATCATTTTAGAGCACTCCCGATTTTGTATATCATAGATTGGACCTTTGACGATACTTTCTCAAAAAATTAAATGAATACTCCCATTATTTTGGACTGTACTATTTTTTATATGAAGGCATGTTTTCTTTTAACTTAAATGCTCCCCTAATATTTGAAACATTTATCTTATCGAAAAATGGACAACACCAGTCGATTTGTCGTATCAAAGAACCCTTATTCTCATAATTTCAGTATTTTTTGAGAGAAAAAACATTTCTCGTCAAATATGTAGCTGGAAAATATTGCATTTTTCGCAATACTCCAAAAATATATTTTGGGCTTACCATCCTCTCGAAAAATGTTCGATTAGATGAAACTGCATCTAAAATCGATGGGTGACTTTGTTAATGCCCTAATTCTATCAATTTTTGAATATATATAGATATTTGATTTTACCCTCTTCATTGGATACTCCAAGTTTGACGCACTCTACTTCTGAATCGCATCATTTTAGAGCACTCCCGATTTTTTATATCATAGATTGGACCTTTGACGATACTTTGTAAGAAAATTGAATGAATACTTCCATTAATTTGGTCTGTACTATTTTTTATATGAAGGCATGTTTTCTTTTAACTTAAATGCTCTCCTAATATTTGAAACATTTATCTTATCGAAAAATGGACAACACCAGTCGATTTGTCGTATCAAAGAACCCGTATTCTCATAATTTCAGTATTTTTTGAGAGGAAAAACATTTTTTGTCAAACATGTAGCAGGACTATAGTAAGGAATATATTGCATTATTCGCAATACTCCAAAAATATATTTTTGGCCTATCATCCTCTCGAAAAATGTTCGATTAGATGAAATTTCATCTAAAATCGATAGGTGACTTTGTTAATGCCCTAATTCTATCAATTTTTGAATAACTATGGATATTTGATTTCACCCTCTTCATTGGATACTCCAAGTTTGACGCACTCTACTTCTGAATCGGATCATTTTAGAGCACTCCCGATTTTTTATATCATAGATTGGACCTTTGATAATACTTTCTCAGAAAATTGAATGAAAACTTCCATTATTTTGGTCTGTACTATTTTTTATATGAAGGCATGTTTTCATTTAACTTAAATGCTCTCCTAATATTTGAAACATTTATCTTATCGAAAAATGGACAACACCAGTCGATTTGTCGTATCAAAGGAACCTTATTCTCATAATTCCAGTATTATTTGAGAGGAAAAACATTTTTCGTCAAAAATGTAGCTGGGCTATAGTAAGGAAAATATTGCATTTTCGCAATACTCCAAAAATATATTTTTGGCCTATCATCCTCTCGAAACGTGTTCGATTAGATGAAATCTCATCTAAAATCGATAGGTGACTTTGTTAATGCCCTAATTCTATCAATTTTTGAATAACTATGGATATTTGATTTTACCCTCTTCATTGGATACTCCAAGTTTGACGCACTCTATTTCTGAATCGCATCATTTCAGAGCACTCCCGATTTTGTATATCATAGATTGGACCTTTGACGATACTTTCTCAAAAAATTAAATGAATACTCCCATTATTTTGGACTGTACTATTTTTTATATGAAGGCATGTTTTCTTTTAACTTAAATGCTCTCCTAATATTTGAAACATTTATCTTATCGAAAAATGGACAACACCAGTCGATTTGTCGTATCAAAGAACCCTTATTCTCATAATTTCAGTATTTTTTGAGAGGAAAAACATTTCTCGTCAAATATGTAGCTGGAAAATATTGCATTTTTCGCAATTCTCCAAAAATATATTTTGGGCCTATCATCCTCTCGAAAAATGTTCGATTAGATGAAACTCCATCTATAATCGATGGGTGACTTTGTTAATGCCCTAATTCTATCAATTTTTGAATAAATATGGATATTTGATTTTACCCTTTTCATTGGATACTCCAAGTTTGACGCACTCTACTTCTGAATCGCATCATTTTAGAGCACTCCCGATTTTTTATATCATAGATTGGACCTTTGACGATACTTTATAAGAAAATTGAATGAATACTTCCATTAATTTGGTCTGTACTATTTTTTATATGAAGGCATGTTTTCTTTTAACTTAAATGCTCTCCTAATATTTGAAACATTTATCTTATCGAAAAATGGACAACACCAGTCGATTTGTCGTATCAAAGAACCCTTATTCTCATAATTTTAGTATTTTGTGAGAGGAAAAACATTTTTCGTCAAATATGTAGCTGGACTATTGCATTTTTCGCAATACTCAAAAAATATATTTTTGGCCTATCATCCTCTCGAAACATGTTCGATTAGATGAAATTTCATCTAAAATCGATAGGTGACTTTGTTAATGCCCTAATTCTATCAATTTTTGAATAACTATGGATATTTGATTTTACCCTCTTCATTGGATACTCCAAGTTTGACGCACTCTACTTCTGAATCGCATCATTTTAGAGCACTCCCGATTTTGTATATCATAGATTGGACCTTTGACGATACTTTCTCAAAAAATTAAATGAATACTCCCATTATTTTGGACTGTACTATTTTTTATATGAAGGCATGTTTTCTTTTAACTTAAATGCTCTCCTAATATTTGAAACATTTATCTTATCGAAAAATGGACAACACCAATCGATTTGTCGTATCAAAGGAACCTTATTCTCATAATTCCAGTATTATTTAAGAGGAAAAACATTTTTCGTCAAAAATGTAGCTGGGCTATAGTAAGGAAAATATTGCATTTTCGCAATACTCCAAAAATATATTTTTGGCCTATCATCCTCTCGAAACGTGTTCGATTAAATGAAATTTCATCTAAAATCGATAGGTGACTTTGTTAATGCCCTAATTCTATCAATTTTTGAATAACTATGGATATTTGATTTTACCCTCTTCATTGGATACTCCAAGTTTGACGCACTCTACTTCTGAATCGCATCATTTTAGAGCACTCCCGATTTTTTATATCATAGATTGGACCTTTGACGATACTTTCTAAGAAAATTGAATGAATACTTCCATTATTTTGGTCTGTACTATTTTTTATATGAAGGCATGTTTTCTTTTAACTTCAATGCTCTCCTAATATTTGAAACATTTATCTTATCGAAAAATGGACAACGCCAGTCGATTTGTCGTATCAAAGAACCCTCATTCTCATAATTTCAGTATTTTTTGAGAGGAAAAACATTTTTCGTCAAATATGTAGCTGGACTATAGTAAGGAAAATGTTGCATTTTTCGCAATACTCAAAAAATATATTTTTGGCCTATCATCCTCTCGAAACATGTTCGATTAGATGGAATTTCATCTAAAATCGATAGGTGACTTTGTTAATGCCCTAATTCTATCAATTTTTGAATAACTATGGATATTTGATTTTACCCTCTTCATTGGATACTCCAAGTTTGACGCACTCTACTTCTGAATCGGATCATTTTAGAGCACTCCCGATTTTTTATATCATAGATTGGACCTTTGATAATACTTTCTCAGAAAACTGAATGAAAACTTCCATTATTTTGGTCTGTACTATTTTTTATATGAAGGCATGTTTTCTTTTAACTTAAATGCTCTCCTAATATTTGAAACATTTATCTTATCGAAAAATGGACAACACCAGTCGATTTGTCGTATCAAAGAAACCTTATTCTCATAATTTCAGTATTATTTGAGAGGCAAAACATTTTTCGTCAAATATGTAGCTGGGCTATAGTAAGGAAAATATTGCATTTTCGCAATACTCCAAAAATATATTTTTGGCCTATCATCCTCTCGAAACATGTTCGATTAGATGAAATTCCATCTAAAATCGATAGGTGACTTTGTTAATGCCCTAATTCTATCAATTTTTGAATAACTATGGATATTTGATTTTACCCTCTTCATTGGATACTCCAAGTTTGACGCACTCTACTTCTGAATCGCATCATTATAGAGCACTCCCGATTTTGTATATCATAGATTGGACCTTTGACGATACTTTCTCAAAAAATTGAATGAATACTTCCATTATTTTGGACTGTACTATTTTTTATATGAAGGCATGTTTTCTTTTAACTTAAATGCTCTCCTAATATTTGGAACATTTATCTTATCGAAAAATGGACAACACCAGTCGATTTGTCGTATCAAAGAACCCTTATTCTCATAATTTCAGTATTTTTTGAGAGGAAAAACATTTCTCGTCAAATATGTAGCTGGAAAATATTGCATTTTTCGCAATTCTCCAAAAATATATTTTGGGCCTATCATCCTCTCGAAAAATGTTCGATTAGATGAAACTCCATCTAAAATCGATGGGTGACTTTGTTAATGCCCTAATTCTATCAATTTTTGATTAAATATGGATATTTGATTTCACCCTCTTCATTGGATACTCCAAGTTTGACGCACTCTACTTCTGAATCGCATCATTTTAGAGAACTCCCGATTTTTTATATCTACCTTTGACGATACTTTCTAAGAAAATTGAATGAATACTTCCATTATTTTGGTCTGTACTATTTTTAATATGAAGGCATGTTTTCTTTTACCTTAAATGCTCTCCTAATATTTGAAACATTCATCTTATCGAAAAAGGGACAACACCAGTCGATTTGTCGTATCAAAGAACCCTTATTCTCATAATTTCAGTATTTTGTGAGAGGAAAAACATTTTTCGTCAAATATGTAGCTGGACTATAAGTAAGGAAAATATTGCATTTTTCGCAATACTCCAAAAATATATTTTTGGCCTATCATCCTCTCGAAACATGTTCGATTAGATGAAATTTCATCTAAGATCGATAGGTGACTTCGTTAATGCCCTAATTCTATCAATTTTTGAATAACTATGGATATTTGATTTTACCCTCTTCATTGGATACTCCAAGTTTGACGCACTGTACTTCTGAATCGCACTATTTTAGAGCACTCCCGATTTTTTATGTCATAGATTGGACCTTTGACGATACTTTCTCTGAAAATTGAATGAATACTTCCATTATTTTGGTCTGTACTATTTTTTATATGAAGGCATGTTTTCTTTTAACTTAAATGCTCTCCTAATATTTGGAACATTTATCTTATCGAAAAATGGACAATACCAGTCGATTTGTCGTATCAAAGAATCCTTATTCTCATAATTTCAGTATTTTTTGAGAGGAAAAACATTTTTCGTCAAATATGTAGCTGGACTATAGTAAGGAAAATATTGCATTTTTCGCAATTCTCCAAAAATATATTTTGGGCCTATCATCCTCTCGAAAAATGTTCGATTAGATGAAACTCCATCTAAAATCGATGGGTGACTTTGTTAATGCCCTAATTCTATCAATTTTTGAATATATATGGATATTTGATTTTACCCTCTTCATTGGATACTCCAAGTTTGACGCACTCTACTTCTGAATCGCATTATTTTAGAGCACTCCCGATTTTTTATATCATAGATTGGACCTTAGACGATACTTTCTAAGAAAAGTGAATGAATACTTCCATTATTTTTGTCTGTACTATTTTTTATATGAAGGCATGTTTTCTTCTAACTTAAATGCTCTCCTAATATTTGAAACATTTATCTTATCGAAAAATGGACAACACCAGTCGATTTGTCGTATCAAAGAACCCTTATTCTCATAATTTCAGTATTTTGTGAGAGGAAAAACATTTTTCGTCAAATATGTAGCTGGACTATAGTAAGGAAAATATTGCATTTTTCGCAATACTCCAAAAATATATTTTTGGCCCATCATCCTCTCGAAACATGTTCGATTAGATGAAATTCCATCTAAAATCGATAGGTTACTTTGTTAATGCCCTAATTCTATCAATTTTTGAATAACTATGGATATTTGATTTTACCCTCTTCATTGGATACTCCAAGTTTGACGCACTCTACTTCTGAATCGCATCATTTTAGAGCACTCCCGATTTTTTATATCATAGATTGGACGTTTGACGATACTTTCTCAGAAAATTGAATGAATAATTCCATTATTTTGGTCTGTACTATTTTTTATATGAAGGCATGTTTTCTTTTAACTTAAATGCTCTCCTAATATTTGAAACATTTATCTTATCGAAAAATGGACAACACCAGTCGATTTGTCGTATCAAAGAAACCTTATTCTCATAATTTCAGTATTATTTGAGAGGAAAAACATTTTTCGTCAAATATGTAGCTGGAAAATATTGCATTTTCGCAATACTCCAAAAATATATTTTTGGCCTATCATCCTCTCGAAACATGTTCGATTAGATGAAATTCCATCTAAAATCGATAGGTGACTTTGTTAATGCCCTAATTCTATCAATTTTTGAATAACTATGGATATTTGATTTTACCCTCGTCATTGGATACTCCAAGTTTGACGCACTCTACTTCTGAATCGCATCATTTTAGAGCACTCCCGATTTTTTATATCATAGATTGGACCTTTGACGATACTTTCTCAGAAAATTGAATGAATACTTCCATTATTTTGGTCTGTACTATTTTTTATATGAAGGCATGTTTTCTTTTAACTTAAATGCTCTCCTAATATTTGAAACATTTATCTTATCGAAAAATGGACAACACCAGTCGATTTGTCGTATCAAAGAACCCGTATTCTCATAATTTCAGTATTTTTTGAGAGGAAAAACATTTTTTGTCAAACATGTAGCAGGACTATAGTAAGGAATATATTGCATTATTCGCAATACTCCAAAAATATATTTTTGGCCTATCATCCTCTCGAAACATGTTCGATTAGATGAAATTTTATCTAAAATCGATAGGTGACTTTATTAATGCCCTGATTCTATCAATTTTTGAATAACTATGGATATTTGATTTTACCCTCTTCATTGGATACTCCAAATTTGACGCACTCTACTTCTGAATCGCATCATTTTAGAGCACTCCCGATTTTTTATATCATAGATTGGACCTTTGACGATACTTTCTCAGAAAATTGAATTAATACTTCCATTATTTTGGTCTGTACTATTTTTTATATGAAGGCATGTTTTCTTTTAACTTAAATGTTCTCCTAATATTTGAAACATTAATCTTATCGAAAAATGGACAACACCAGTCGATTTGTCGTATCAAAGAACCCTTATTCTCATAATTTCAGCATTTTTTGAGAGGAAAAACATTTTTCGTCAAATATGTAGCTGGACTATAGTAAGGAAAATATTGCATTTTTCGCAATTCTCCAAAAATATATTTTGGGCCTATCATCCTCTCGAAAAATGTTCGATTAGATGAAACTCCATCTAAAATCGATGGGTGACTTTGTTAATGCCCTAATTCTATCAATTTTTGAATAAATATGGATATTTGATTTTACCCTCTTCATTGGATACTCCAAGTTTGACGCACTCTACTTCTGAATCGCATCATTTTAGAGCACTCCCGATTTTTTATATCATAGATTGGACCTTTGACGATACTTTCTAAGAAAATTGAATGAATCCTTCCATTATTTTGGTCTGTACTATTTTTTATACGAAGGCATGTTTTCTTTCAACTTAAATGCTCTCCTAATATTTGAAACATTTATCTTATCGAAAAATGGACAACACCAGTCGATTTGTCGTATCAAAGAACCCTTATTCTCATATTTTCAGTATTTTTTGAGAGGAAAAACATTTTTCGTCAAATATGTAGCTGGACAACACCAGTCGATTTGTCGTATCAAGAACCCTTATTCTCATATTTCCAGTATTTTTTGAGAGGAAAAACATTTTTCGTCAAATATGTAGCTGGACTATAGTAAGGAAAATATTGCATTTTTCGCAATACTCCAAAAATATATTTTTGGCCTATCATCCTCTCGAAACATGTTCGATTAGATGAAATTTAATCTTAAATCGATAGGTGACTTTGTTTATGCCCTAATTCTATCAATTTTTGAATAACTATGGATATTTGATTTTACCCTCTTCATTGGATACTCCAAGTTTGACGCACTCTACTTCTGAATCGCATCCTTTTAGAGCACTCCCGATTTTTTATATCATAGATTGGACCTTTGACGATACTTTCTCTGAAAATTGAATGAATACTTCCATTATTTTGGTCTGTACTATTTTTTATATGAAGGCATGTTTTCTTTTACCTTAAATGCTCTCCTAATATTTGAAACATTCATCTTATCGAAAAATGGACAACACCAGTCGATTTGTCGTATCAAAGAACCCTTATTCTCATAATTTCAGTATTTTGTGAGAGGAAAAACATTTTTCGTCAAATATGTAGCTGGACTATAAGTAAGGAAAATATTGCATTTTTCGCAATACTCCAAAAATATATTTTTGGCCTATCATCCTCTCGAAACATGTTCGATTAGATGAAATTTCATCTAAAATCGATAGGTGACTTCGTTAATGCCCTAATTCTATCAATTTTTGAATAACTATGGATATTTGATTTTACCCTCTTCATTGGATACTCCAAGTTTGACGCACTGTACTTCTGAATCGCACTATTTTAGAGCACTCCCGATTTTTTATATCATAGATTGGACCTTTGACGATACTTTCTCTGAAAATTGAATGAATACTTCCATTATTTTGGTCTGTACTATTTTTTATATGAAGGCATGTTTTCTTTTAACTTAAATGCTCTCCTAATATTTGGAACATTTATCTTATCGAAAAATGGACAATACCAGTCGATTTGTCGTATCAAAGAATCCTTATTCTCATAATTTCAGTATTTTTTGAGAGGAAAAACATTTCTCGTCAAATATGTAGCTGGACTATAGTAAGGAAAATATTGCATTTTTCGCAATTCTCCAAAAATATATTTTGGGCCTATCATCCTCTCGAAAAATGTTCGATTAGATGAAACTCCATCTAAAATCGATGGGTGACTTTGTTAATGCCCTAATTCTATCAATTTTTGAATATATATGGATATTTGATTTTACCCTCTTCATTGGATACTCCAAGTTTGACGCACTCTACTTCTGAATCGCATTATTTTAGAGCACTCCCGATTTTTTATATCATAGATTGGACCTTTGACGATACTTTCTAAGAAAAGTGAATGAATACTTCCATTATTTTTGTCTGTACTATTTTTTATATGAAGGCATGTTTTCTTCTAACTTAAATGTTCTCCTAATATTTGAAACATTTATCTTATCGAAAAATGGACAATACCAGTCGATTTGTCGTATCAAAGAATCCTTATTCTCATAATTTCAGTATTTTTTGAGAGGAAAAACATTTCTCGTCAAATATGTAGCTGGACTATAGTAAGGAAAATATTGCATTTTTCGCAATACTCCAAAAATATATTTTTGGCCCATCATCCTCTCGGAACATGTTCGATTAGATGAAATTCCATCTAAAATCGATAGGTTACTTTGTTAATGCCCTAATTCTATCAATTTTTGAATAACTATGGATATTTGATTTTACCCTCTTCATTGGATACTCCAAGTTTGACGCACTCTACTTCTGAATCGCATCATTTTAGAGCACTTCCGATTTTTTATATCATAGATTGGACGTTTGACGATACTTTCTCAGAAAATTGAATGAATAATTCCATTATTTTGGTCTGTACTATTTTTTATATGAAGGCATGTTTTCTTTTAACTTAAATGCTCTCCTAATATTTGAAACATTTATCTTATCGAAAAATGGACAACATCAGTCGATTTGTCGTATCAAAGAAACCTTATTCTCATAATTTCAGTATTATTTGAGAGGAAAAACATTTTTCGTCAAATATGTAGCTGGAAAATATTGCATTTTCGCAATACTCCAAAAATATATTTTTGGCCTATCATCCTCTCGAAACATGTTCGATTAGATGAAATTCCATCTAAAATCGATAGCTGACTTTGTTAATGCCCTAATTCTATCAATTTTTGAATAACTATGGATATTTGATTTTACCCTCGTCATTGGATACTCCAAGTTTGACGCACTCTACTTCTGAATCGCATCATTTTAGAGCACTCCCGATTTTTTATATCATAGATTGGACCTTTGACGATACTTTCTCAGAAAATTGAATGAATACTTCCACTATTTTGGTCTGTACTATTTTTTATATGAAGGCATGTTTTCTTTTAACTTAAATGCTCTCCTAATATTTGAAACATTTATCTTATCGAAAAATGGACAACACCAGTCGATTTGTCGTATCAAAGAACCCGTATTCTCATAATTTCAGTATTTTTTGAGAGGAAAAACATTTTTTGTCAAACATGTAGCAGGACTATAGTAAGGAATATATTGCATTATTCGCAATACTCCAAAAATATATTTTTGGCCTATCATCCTCTCGAAACATGTTCGATTAGATGAAATTTCATCTAAAATCGATAGGTGACTTTGTTAATGACCTAATTCTATCAATTTTTGAATAACTATGGATATTTGATTTTACCCTCTTCATTGGATACTCCAAATTTGACGCACTCTACTTCTGAATCGCATCATTTTAGAGCACTCCCGATTTTTTATATCATAGATTGGACCTTTGACGATACTTTCTCAGAAAATTGAATTAATACTTCCATTATTTTGGTCTGTACTATTTTTTATATGAAGGCATGTTTTCTCTTAACTTAAATGTTCTCCTAATATTTGAAACATTAATCTTATCGAAAAATGGACAACACCAGTCGATTTGTCGTATCAAAGAACCCTTATTCTCATAATTTCAGCATTTTTTGAGAGGAAAAACATTTTTCGTCAAATATGTAGCTGGACTATAGTAAGGAAAATATTGCATTTTTCGCAATACTCCAAAAATATATTTTTGGCCTATCATCATCTCGAAACATGTTCGATTAGATGAAATTTCATCTAAAATCGATAGGTGACTTTGTTAATGCCCTAATTCTATCAATATTTGAATAACTATGGATATATGATTTTACCCTCTTCATTGGATACTCCAAGTTTGACGCACTCTACTTCTGAATCGCATCATTCAAGAGCACTCCCGATTTTTTATATCATAGATTGGACCTTTGACGATACTTTCTCAGAAAATTAAATGAATACTTCCATTATTTTGGACTGTACTATTTTTTATATGAAGGCATGTTTTCTTTTAACTTAAATACTCTCCTAATATTTGAAACATTAGTCTTATCGAAAAATGGACAACACCAGTCGATTTATCGTATCCATGAACCGTTATTCTCATAATTTCAGTATTTTTTGAGAGGAAAAACATTTTTCGTCAAATATGTAGCTGGACTATAGTAAGGAAAATATTGCATTTTTCGCAATTCTCCAAAAATATATTTTGGGCCTATCATCCTCTCGAAAAATGTTCGATTAGATGAAACTCCATCTAAAATCGATGGGTGACTTTGTTAATGCCCTAATTCTATCAATTTTTGAATAAATATGGATATTTTATTTTACCCTCTTCATTAGATACTCCAAGTTTGACGCACTCTACTTCTGAATCGCATCATTTTAGAGCACTCCCGATTTTTTATATCATAGATTGGACCTTTGACGATACTTTCTAAGAAAATTGAATGAATCCTTCCATTATTTTGGTCTGTACTATTTTTTATATGAAGGCATGTTTTCTTTCAACTTAAATGCTCTCCTAATATTTGAAACATTTATCTTATCGAAAAATGGACAACACCAGTCGATTTGTCGTATCAAAGAACCCTTATTCTCATATTTTCAGTATTTTTTGAGAGGAAAAACATTTTTCGTCAAATATGTAGCTGGACAACACCAGTCGATTTGTCGTATCAAGAACCCTTATTCTCATATTACCAGTATTTTTTGAGAGGAAAAACATTTTTCGTCAAATATGTAGCTGGACTATAGTAAGGAAAATATTGCATTTTTCGCAATACTCCAAAAATATATTTTTGGCCTATCATCCTCTCGAAACATGTTCGATTAGATGAAATTTTATCTTAAATCGATAGGTGACTTTGTTTATGCCCTAATTCTATCAATTTTTGAATAACTATGGATATTTGATTTTACCCTCTTCATTGGATACTCCAAGTTTGACGCACTCTACTTCTGAATCGCATCCTTTTAGAGCACTCCCGATTTTTTATATCATAGATTGGACCTTTGACGATACTTTCTCTGAAAATTGAATGAATACTTCCATTATTTTGGTCTGTACTATTTTTTATATGAAGGCATGTTTTCTTTTAACTTAAATGCTCTCCTAATATTTGAAACATTTATCTTATCGAAAAATGGACAACACCAGTGGATTTGTCGTATCAAAGAACCCTTATTCTCATAATTTCAGTATTTTTTGAGAGGAAAAACATTTTTCGTCAAATATGTAGCTGGACTCCAAGTAAGGAAAATATTGCATTTTTCGAAATACTCCAAAAATATATTTTTGGCCTATCATCTTCTCGAAACATGTTCGATTAGATGAAATTTCATCTAAAATCGATAGGTGACTTTGTTAATGCCCTAATTCTATCTATTTTTGAATAACTATGGATATTTGGTTTTACCCTCTTCATTTGATACTCTAAGTTTGACGCACTCTACTTCTGAATCGCATCATTTTAGAGCACTCCCGATTTTTTATATCATAGATTGGACCTTTGACGATACTTTCTCTGAAAATTGAATGAATACTTCCATTATTTTGGTCTGTACTATTTTTTATATGAACGCATGTTTTCTTTTAACTTAAATGCTCTCCTAATATTTGAAACATTTATCTTATCGAAAAATGGACAACACCAGTCGATTTGTCGTATCAAAGAACCCTAATTCTCATAATTCCAGTATTTTTTGAGAGGAAAGACATTTTTCGTCAAATATGTAGCTGTAGCATGTTTTCTCTTAACTTAAATGCTCTCCTAATATTTGAAACATTTATCTTATCGAAAAATGGACAACACCAGTCGATTTGTCGTATCAAAGAACCCTTATTCTCATAATTTCAGTATTTTTTGAGAGGAAAAGCATTTTTAGTCAAATATGTAGCTGGGCTATAGTGAGGAAAATATTGCATTTTTCGCAATACTCCAATAATATATTTTTGGCCTATCATCCTCTCGAAACATGTTCGATTAGATGAAATTTCACCTAAAATCGATAGGTGACTTTGGTAATGCCCTAATTCTATCTATTTTTGAATAACTATGGATATTTGATTTTACCCTCTTCATTGGATACTCCAAGTTTGACGCACTCTACTTCTGAATCGCATCATTTTAGAGCACTCCCGATTTTGTATATCATAGATTGGACCTTTGACGATACTTTCTCAGAAAATTAAATGAATACTTCCATTATTTTGGACTGTACTATTTTTTATATGAAGGCATGTTTTCTTTTAACTTAAATGCTCTCCTAATATTTGAAACATTTATCTTATCGAAAAATGGACAACACCAGTCGATTTGTCGTATCCATGAACCCTTATTCTCATAATTTCAGTATTTTTTGAGAGGAAAAACATTTTTCGTCAAATAGTAAGGAAAATATTGCATTTTTCGCAATTCTCCAAAAATATATTTTGGGCCTATCATCCTCTCGAAAAATGTTCGATTAGATGAAATTTCATCTAAAATCGATAGGTGACTTTGTTAATGCCCTAATTCTATCAATTTTTGAATAACTATGGATATTTGATTTCACCCTCTTCATTGGATACTCCAAGTTTGACGCACTCTACTTCTGAATCGGATCATTTTAGAGCACTCCCGATTTTTTATATCATAGATTGGACCTTTGATAATACTTTCTCAGAAAATTGAATGAAAACTTCCATTATTTTGGTCTGTACTATTTTTTATATGAAGGCATGTTTTCATTTAACTTAAATGCTCTCCTAATATTTGAAACATTTATCTTATCGAAAAATGGACAACACCAGTCGATTTGTCGTATCAAAGAACCCTTATTCTCATAATTTCAGTATTTTTTGAGAGGAAAAACATTTCTCGTCAAATATGTAGCTGGAAAATATTGCATTTTTCGCAATTCTCCAAAAATATATTTTGGGCCTATCATCCTCTCGAAAAATGTTCGATTAGATGAAACTCCATCTAAAATCGATGGGTGACTTTGTTAATGCCCTAATTCTATCAATTTTTGAATAAATATGGATATTTGATTTTACCTTCTTCATTGGATACTCCAAGTTTGACGCACTCTACTTCTGAATCGCATCATTTTAGAGCACTCCCGATTTTTTATATCATAGATTGGACCTTTGACGATACTTTCTAAGAAAATTGAATGAATACTTCCATTAATTTGGTCTGTACTATTTTTTATATGAAGGCATGTTTTCTTTTAACTTAAATGCTCTCCTAATATTTGAAACATTTATCTTATCGAAAAATGGACAACACCAGTCGATTTGTCGTATCAAAGAACACGTATTCTCATAATTTCAGTATTTTTTGAGAGGAAAAACATTTTTTGTCAAACATGTAGCAGGACTATAGTAAGGAATATATTGCATTATTCGCAATACTCCAAAAATATATTTTTGGCCTATCATCCTCTCGAAACATGTTCGATTAGATGAAATTTCATCTAAAATCGATAGGTGACTTTGTTAATGCCCTGATTCTATCAATTTTTGAATAACTATGGATATTTGATTTTACCCTCTTCATTGGATACTCCAAATTTGACGCACTCTACTTCTGAATCGCATCATTTAAGAGCACTCCCGATTTTTTATATCATAGATTGGACCTTTGACGATACTTTCTCAGAAAATTGAATTAATACTTCCATTATTTTGGTCTGTACTATTTTTTATATGAATGCATGTTTTCTTTTAACTTAAATGTTCTCCTAATATTTGAAACATTAATCTTATCGAAAAATGGACAACACCAGTCGATTTGTCGTATCAAAGAACCCTTATTCTCATAATTTCAGCATTTGTTGAGAGGAAAAACATTTTTCGTCAAATATGTAGCTGGACTATAGTAAGGAAAATATTGCATTTTTCGCAATACTCCAAAAATATATTTTTGGCCTATCATCATCTCGAAACATATTCGATTAGATGAAATTTCATCTAAAATCGATAGGTGACTTTGTTAATGCCCTAATTCTATCAATATTTGAATAACTATGGATATATGATTTTACCCTCTTCATTGGATACTCCAAGTTTGACGCACTCTACTTCCGAATCGCATCATTGTAGAGCATTCCCGATTTTCTATATCATAGATTGGACTTTTGACGATACTTTCTTGAAAATTGGATGAATACTTCCATTATTTTGGTCTGCAACATTTTTTATATGAAGGCGTGTTTTCCTCTAACTTAAATACTCTCCTAATATTTGAAACATTTATCTTATCGAAAAATGGACAACACCAGTCGATTTGTCGTATCAAAGAACCCTTATTCTCATAATTTCATTATTTTTTGAGAGGAAAAATATTTTTCGTCAAATATGTAGCTGGACTAAAGTAAGGAAAATATTGCATTCTTCGCAATTCTCCAAAAATATATTTGTGGCCTATCATCCTCTCGAAACATGTTCGATTAGATGAAAATTCATCTAAAATCGATGGGTGACTTGGTTGATGCCCTAATTCTATGAATTTTTGAATAAATATGGATATTTGATTTTACCCTCTTCATTGGATACTCCAAGTTTGACGCACTCTACTTCTGAATCCCATCATTTTAGAGCACTCCCGATTTTTTATATCATAGATTGGACCTTTGACGATACTTTCTTAGAAAATGGAATGAATACTTCCATTATTTTGGTCTGTACTATTTTTTATATGAAGGCATGTTTTCTTTTAACTTAAATGCTTTCCTAATATTTGAAACATTTATCTTACCGAAAAATGGACAACGCCAGTCGATTTGTCGTATCAAAGAACACTTATTCTCATAATTTCAGTATTTTTTGGCCTATCATCTTCTCGAAACATGTTCGATTAGATGGAATTTCATCTAAAATCGATAGGTGACTTTGTTAATGCCCTAATTCTATCAATTTTTGAATAACTATGGATATTAGATTTTATCCTCTTCATTGGATACTCCAAGTTTGACGCACTCTACTTCTGAATCATATCATTTTAGAGCACTCTCGATTTTTTATGTCATAGATTGGACCTTTGACAATACTTTCTCAGAAAATTGAATGAAAACTTCCATTATTTTGGTCTGTACTATTTTTTATATGAAGGCATGTTTTCTTTTAACTTAAATGCTCTCCTAATATTTGAAACATTTATCTTATCGAAAAATGGACAACACCAGTCGATTTGTCGTATCAAAGAACCCTTATTCTCATAATTTGAGTATTTTTTTAGAGGAAAAACATTTTTCGTTAAATATGTAGCTGGACTATAGTAAGGAAAATATTGCATTTTTCGCAATACTCCAAAAATATATTTTGGGCCTATCATCCTCTCGAAACATGTTCGATTAGATGAAGTTTCATCTAAAATCGATTGGTGACTTTGTTAATGCCCTAATTCTATCAATTTTTGAATGACTATGGATATTTGATTTTACCCTCTTCATTGGAAACTCCAAGATTGACGCACTCTACTTCTGAATCGCATCATTTTAGAGCACTCCCGATTTTTTATATCATAGATTGGACCTTTGACGATACTTTCTCAGAAAATTGAATGAATACTTTCATTATTTTGGTCTGTACTATTTGTTATATGAAGGCATGTTTTCTTTTAACTTAAATGCTCTCCTAATATTTGAAACATTTATCTTATCGAAAAATGGACAACACCAGTGGATTTGTCGTATCAAAGAACCCTTATTCTCATAATTTCAGTATTTTTTGTGAGAAAAAACATTTTTCGTCAAATTTGTAGCTGTAAGGAAAATATTGCATTTTCCGCAATACTCCAAAAATATATTTTTGGCCTATCATCCTCTCGAAACATCTTCGATTAGATGGAATTCCATCTAAAATCGATAGGTGACTTTGTTAATGCCCTAATTCTATCAATTTTTGAATAACTATGGATATTTGATTTCACCCTCTTCATTGGATACTCCACGTTTGACGCACTCTACTTCCGAATCGCATCATTTTAGAGCACTCCCGATTTTTTATATCATAGATTGGACCTTTGACGACACTTTCTCAGAAAATGGAATGAATACGACCATTATTTTGGTCTGTACTATTTTTTATATGAAGGCATGTTTTCTTTTAACTTAAATGCTTTCCTAATATTTGAAACATTTATCTTACCGAAAAATGGACAACGCCAGTCGATTTGTCGTATCAAAGAACACTTATTCTCATAATTTCAGCACTTTTTGGCCTATCATCTTCTCGAAACATGTTCGATTAGATGAAATTCCATCTAAAATCGATAGGTGACTTTGTTAATGCCCTAATTCTATCAATTTTTGAATAACTATGGATATTTGATTTTATCCTCTTCATTGGATACTCCAAGTTTGACGCACTCTACTTCTGAATCATATCATTTTAGAGCACTCTCGATTTTTTATGTCATAGATTGGACCTTTGACAATACTTTCTCAGAAAATTGAATGAAAACTTCCATTATTTTGGTCTGTACTATTTTTTATATGAAGGCATGTTTTCTTTTAACTTAAATGCTCTCCTAATATTTGAAACATTTATCTTATCGAAAAATGGACAACACCAGTCGATTTGTCGTATTAAAGAACCCTTATTCTCATAATTTGAGTATTTTTTTAGAGGAAAAACATTTTTCGTTAAATATGTAGCTGGACTATAGTAAGGAAAATATTGCATTTTTCGCAATACTCCAAAAATATATTTTGGGCCTATCATCCTCTCGAAACATGTTCGATTAGATGAAGTTTCATCTAAAATCGATTGGTGACTTTGTTAATGCCCTAATTCTATCATTTTTTGAATGACTATGGATATTTGATTTTACCCTCTTCATTGGAAACTCCAAGTTTGACGCACTCTACTTCTGAATCGCATCATTTTAGAGCACTCCCGATTTTTTATATCATAGATTGGACCTTTGACGATACTTTCTCAGGAAATGGAATGAATACTTCCATTATTTTGGTCTGTACTATTTTTTATATGAAGGCATGTTTTCTTTTAACTTAAATGCTTTCCTAATATTTGAAACATTTATCTTACCGAAAAATGGACAACGCCAGTCGATTTGTCGTATCAAAGAACACTTATTCTCATAATTTCAGTATTTTTTGGCCTATCATCTTCTCGAAACATGTTCGATTAGATGAAATTTCATCTAAAATCGATAGGTGACTTTGTTAATGCCCTAATTCTATCAATTTTTGAATAACTATGGATATTTGATTTTATCCTCTCCATTGAATACTCCAAGTTTGACGCACTCTACTTCTGAATCATATCATTTTAGAGCACTCTCGATTTTTTATGTCATAGATTGGACCTTTGACAATACTTTCTCAGAAAATTGAATGAAAACTTCCATTATTTTGGTCTGTACTATTTTTTATATGAAGGCATGTTTTCTTTTAACTTAAATGCTCTCCTAATATTTGAAACATTTATCTTATCGAAAAATGGACAACACCAGTCGATTTGTCGTATCAAAGAACCCTTATTCTCATAATTTGAGTATTTTTTTAGAGGAAAAACATTTTTCGTTAAATATGTAGCTGGACTATAGTAAGGAAAATATTGCATTTTTCGCAATACTCCAAAAATATATTTTGGGCCTATCATCCTCTCGAAACATGTTCGATTAGATGAAGTTCCATCTAAAATCGATTGGTGACTTTGTTAATGCCCTAATTCTATCCATTTTTGAATGACTATGGATATTTGATTTTACCCTCTTCATTGGAAACTCCAAGTTTGACGCACTCTACTTCTGAATCGCATCATTTTAGAGCACTCCCGATTTTTTATATCATAGATTGGACCTTTGACGATACTTTCTCAGAAAATTGAATGAATACTTTCATTATTTTGGTCTGTACTATTTGTTATATGAAGGCATGTTTTCTTTTAACTTAAATGCTCTCCTAATATTTGAAACATTTATCTTATCGAAAAATGGACAACACCAGTGGATTTGTCGTATCAAAGAACCCTTATTCTCATAATTTCAGTATTTTTTGTGAGAAAAAACATTTTTCGTCAAATTTGTAGCTGTAAGGAAAATATTGCATTTTCCGCAATACTCCAAAAATATATTTTTGGCCTATCATCCTCTCGAAACATCTTCGATTAGATGGAATTCCATCTAAAATCGATAGGTGACTTTGTTAATGCCCTAATTCTATCAATTTTTGAATAACTATGGATATTTGATTTCACCCTCTTCATTGGATACTCCACGTTTGACGCACTCTACTTCCGAATCGCATCATTGTAGAGCACTCCGATTTTCTATATCATAGATTGGACTTTTGACGATATTTACTTGAAAATTGAATGAATACTTCCATTATTTTGGTCTGCAACATTTTTTATGTGAAGGCATGTTTGCCTTTAGCTTAAATATTCTCCTAATATTTGAAACATTTATCTTATCGAAAAATGGACAACACCAGTCGATTTGTCGTATCAAAGAACCCTGATTCTCATAATTTCAGTATTTTTTGAGAGGAAAAATATTTTTCGTCAAATATGTAGCTGGAAGAAAAATATTGCATTTTTCGCAATTCTCCAAAAATATATTTGCGGCCTATCATCCTCTCGAAACATGTTCGATTAGATGAAAGTTCATCTAAAATCGATGGGTGACTTTGTTGATGCCCTAGTTCTATCAATTTTTCAATATTTATGGATATTTGATCTTACCCTCTTCATTGGATACTCCAAGTTTGACGCACTCTACTTCTGAATCGCATCATTTTAAAGCACACTCGATTTTTTATATCATAGATTGGACCTTTGACGATACTTTCTCAGAAAATTGAATGAATACTTCCATTATTTTGGTCTGCAAATTTTTTATATGAAGGCATGTTTTCCTTAAACTTAAATACTCTCCTAATATTTGGAACTTTTATCTTATCGAAAAATGGACAACACCAGTCGATTTGTCGTATCAAAGAACCCTTATTCCCATAATTTCAGTATTTTTTGAGAGGAAAAATATTGTTCGTCAAATATGTAGCTGGAAGGAAAATATTGCATTTTTCGCAATTCTCCAAAAATATATTTGTGGCCTATCATCCTCTCGAAACATGTTCGATTAGATGAAAGTTCATCTAAAATCAATGGGTGACTTTGTTGATGCCCTAATTCTATCAATTTTTAAATATTTGTGGATATTTGATCGTACCCTCTTCATTGGATACTCCAAGTTTGACGCACTCTACTTCCGAATCGCATCATTGTAGAGCATTCCCGATTTTCTATATCATAGATTGGACTTTTGACGATACTTTCTTTAAAATTGAATGGATACTTCCATTATTTAGGTCTGTACTATTTTTTATATGAAGGCATGTTTTCTTTTAACTTAAATGCTTTCCTAATATCTGAAACATTTATCTTACCGAAAAATGGACAACGCCAGTCGATTTGTCGTATCAAAGAACCCTTATTCCCATAATTTCAGTATTTTTTGGCCTATCATCCTCTCGAAACATGTTCGATTAGATGAAATTTCATCTAAAATCGATAGGTGACTTTGTTAATGCCCTAATTCTATCAATTTTTGAATAACTATGGATATTTGATTTTATCCTCTTCATTGGATACTCCAAGTTTGACGCACTCTACTTCTGAATCGGATCATTTTAGAGCACTCTCGATTTTTTATGTCATAGATTGGACCTTTGACAATACTTTCTCAGAAAACTGAATGAAAACTTCCATTATTTTGGTCTGTACTATTTTTTATATGAAGGCATGTTTTCTTTTAACTTAAATGCTCTCCTAATATTTGAAACATTTATCTTATCGAAAAATCGACAACACCAGTCGATTTGTCGTATCAAAGAACCCTTATTCTCATAATTTGAGTATTTTTTTAGAGGAAAAACATTTTTCGTCAAATATGTAGCTGGACTATATATAGTAAGGAAAATATTGCATTTTTCGCAATACTCCAAAAATATATTTTTGGTCTATCATCCTCTCGAAACATGTTCGATTAGATGAAATTTCATCTAAAATCGATAGGTGACTTTATTAATGCCCTAATTCTATCAATTTTTGAATAACTATGGATATTTGATTTTATCCTCTCCATTGGATACTCCAAGTTTGACGCACTCTACTTCTGAATCGGATCATTTTAGAGCACTCTCGATTTTTTATGTCATAGATTGGACCTTTGACAATACTTTCTCAGAAAATTGAATGAAAACTTCCATTATTTTGGTCTGTACTATTTTTTATATGAAGGCATGTTTTCTTTTAACTTAAATGCTCTCCTAATATTTGAAACATTTATCTTATCGAAAAATGGACAACACCAGTCGATTTGTCGTATCAAAGAACCCTTATTCTCATAATTTCAGTATTTTTTGAGAGAAAAAACATTTTTCGCCAAATTTGTAGCTGTAAGGAAAATATTGCATTTTTCGCAATACTCCAAAAATATATTTTTGGCCTATCATCCTCTCGAAACATCTTCGATTAGATGAAATTCCATCTAAAATCGATAGGTGACTTTGTTAATGCCCTAATTCTATCAATTTTTGAATAACTATGGATATTTGATTTTACCCTCTTCATTGGATACTCCAAGTTTGACGCACTCTACTTCTGAATCGCATCATTTTAGATCACTCCCGATTTTTTATATCATAGATTGGACCTTAGACGATACTTTCACAGAAAATTGAATAAATACTTCCATTATTTTTGTCTGTACTATTTTTTATATGAAGGCATGCTTTCTTTTAACTTAAATGCTCTCCTAATATTTGAAAACATTTATCTTATCGAAAAATGGAAAACACCAGTCGATTTGTCGTATCAAAGAACCCTTATTCTCATAATTTCAGTATTTTTTGAGAGGAAAAACATTTTTCGTTGAATATGTAGCTGGACTATAGTAAGGAAAATATTGCATTTTTCGCAATACTCCAAAAATATATTTTTGGCCTATCATCCTCTCGAAACATCTTCGATTAGATTAAATTCCATCTAAAATCGATAGGTGACTTTGTTAATGCCCTAATTCTATCAATTTTTGAATAACTATGGATATTTGATTTTACCCTCTTCATTGGATACTCCAAGTTTGACGCACTCTACTTCTGAATCGCATCATTTTAGATCACTCCCGATTTTTTATATCATAGATTGGACCTTTGACGATACTTTCACAGAAAATTGAATAAATACTTCCATTATTTTGGTTTGTACTATTTTTTATATGAAGGCATGCTTTCTCTTAACTTAAATGCTCTCCTAATATTTGAAACATTTATCTTATCGAAAAATGGACAACACCAGTCGATTTGTCGTATCAGAGAACCCTTATTCTCATAATTTCAGTATTTTTTGAGAGGAAAAACATTTTTCGTCAAATTTGTAGCTGTGAGGAAAATATTGCATTTTTCGCAATACTCCAAAAATATATTTTTGGCCTATCATCCTCTCGAAACATCTTCGATTAGATGAAATTCCATCTAAAATCGATAGGTGACTTTGTTAATGCCCTAATTCTATCAATTTTTGAATAACTATGGATATTTGATTTTACCCTCTTCATTGGATACTCCAAGTTTGACGCACTCTACTTCTGAATCGCATCATTTTAGATCACTCCCGATTTTTTATATCATAGATTGGACCTTTGACGATACTTTCTCAGAAAATTGAATGAATACTTCCATTATTTTGGTCTGTACTATTTTTTATATGAAGGCATGTTTTCTTTTAACTTGAATGCTCTCCTAATATTTGAAACATTTATCTTATCGAAAAATGGACAACACCAGTCGATTTGTCGTATCAGAGAACCCTTATTCTCATAATTTCAGTATTTTTTGAGAGGAAAAACATTTTTCGTCAAATTTGTAGCTGTAAGGAAAATATTGCATTTTTCGCAATACTCCAAAAATATATTTTTGGCCTATCATCCCCTCGAAACATGTTCGATTAGATGAACTTTCATCTAAGATCGATAGGTTACTTTGTTAATGCCCTAATTCTATCAATTTTTGAATAACTATGGATATTTGATTTCACCCTATTCATTGGATACTCCACGTTTGACGCACTCTACTTCCGAATCGCATCATTGTAGAGCACTCCGATTTTTTATACCTTAGATTGGACTTTTCACGATACTTTCTTGAAAATTGAATGAATACTTCCATTAATTTGTTCTGCAACATTTTTTATATGAAGGCATGTTTTCCTTTAACTTAAATACTCTCCTAATATTTGAAACATCTATATAATCGAAAAATGGACAACACCAGTCGATTTGTCGTATCAAAGAACCCTGATTCTCATAATTTCAGTATTTTTTGAGAGGAAAAATATTTTTCGTCAAATATGTAGCTGGATGGAAAATATTGCATTTTTCGCAATTCTCCAAAAATATATTTGTGGCCTATCATCTTCTCGAAACATGTTCGATTAGATGAAAGTTCATCTAAAATCGATGGGTGACTTTGTTGATGCCCTAATTCTATCAATTTTTGAATATTTATGGATATTTGATCTTACCCTCTTCATTGGATACTCCAAGTTTGACGCACTCTACTTCTTTATCGCATCATTTTAGAGCACTCCCGATTTTTTATATCATAGATTGGACCTTTGACGATACTTTCTTAGAAATATAAATGAATACTTCCATTATTTTGGACTGTACTATTTTTTATATGAAGGCATGTTTTCTTTTAACTTAAATACTCTCCTAATATTTGAAACATTTATCTTATCGAAAAATGGACAACACCAGTCGATTTGTCGTATCCATGAACCCTTATTCTCATAATTTCAGTATTTTTTGAGAGGAAAAACATTTTTCGTCAAATATGTTGCTGGACTATAGTAAGGAAAATATTGCATTTTTCGCAATACTCCAAAAATATATTTGTGGCCTATCATCTTCTCGAAACATGTTCGATTAGATGAAAGTTCATCTAAAATCGATGGGTGACTTTGTTGATGCCCTAATTCTATCAATTTTTGAATATTTATGGATATTTGATCTTACCCTCTTCATTGGATACTCCAAGTTTGACGCACTCTACTTCTTTATCGCATCATTTTAGAGCACTCCCGATTTTTTATATCATAGATTGGACCTTTGACGATACTTTCTAAGAAAATTGAATGAATCCTTCCATTATTTTGGTCTGTACTACTTTTTATATGAAGGCATGTTTTCTTTCAACATAAATGCTCTCCTAATATTTGAAACATTCATCTTATCGAAAAATGGACAACACCAGTCGATTTGTCGTATCAAAGAACCCTTATTCTCATAATTTCAGTATTTTTTGAGAGGAAAAACATTTTTCGTCAAATATGTAGCTGGACTATTATAGTAAGGAAAATATTGCATTTTTCGCAATACTCCAAAAATATATTTTTGGCCTATCATCCTCTCGAAACATCTTCGATTAGATGAAATTCCATCTAAAATCGATAGGTGACTTTGTTAATGCCCTAATTCTATCAATTTTTGAATAACTATGGATATTTGATTTTACCCTCTTCATTGGATACTCCAAGTTTGACGCACTCTACTTCTGAATCGCATCCTTTTAGAGCACTCCCGATTTTTTATATCATAGATTGGACCTTTGACGATACTTTCTCTGGAAATTGAATGAATACTTCCATTATTTTGGTCTGTACTATTTTTTATATGAAGGCATGTTTTCTTTTAACTTAAATGCTCTCCTAATATTTGAAACATTTATCTTATCGAAAAATGGACAAAACCAGTGGATTTGTCGTATCAAAGAACCCTTATTCTTATAATTTCAGTATTTTTTGAGAGGGAAAACATTTTTCGTCAAATATGTAGCTGGACTCCAAGTAAGGAAAATATTGCATTTTTCGAGATACTCCAAAAATATATTTTTGGCCTATCATCTTCTCGAAACATGTTCGATTAGATGAAATTTCATCTAAAATCGATAGGTGACTTTGTTAATGCCCTAATTCTATCTATTTTTGAATAACTATGGAAATTTGATTTTACCCTCTTCATTGGATACTCCAAGTTTGACGCACTCTACTTCTGAATCGCATCATTTTAGAGCACTCCCGATTTTTTATATCATAGATTGGACCTTTGACGATACTTTCTCTGAAAATTGAATGAATACTTCCATTATTTTGGTCTTTACTATTTTTTATATGAAGGCATGTTTTCTTTTAACTTAAATGCTCTCCTAATATTTGAAACATTTATCTTATCGAAAAATGGACAACACCAGTCGATTTGTCGTATCAAAGAACCCTAAATTCTCATAATTCCAGTATTTTTTGAGAGGAAAAACATTTCTCGTCAAATATGTAACTGTAGCATGTTTTCTTTTAACTTAAATGCTCTCCTAATATTTGAAACATTTATCTTATCGAAAAATGGACAACACCAGTCGATTTGTCGTATCAAAGAACCCTTATTCTCATAATTTCAGTATTTTTTGAGAGGAAAAGCATTTTTAGTCAAATATGTAGCTGGGCTATAGTAAGGAAAATATTGCATTTTTCGCAATACTCCAATAATATATTTTTGGCCTATCATCCTCTCGAAACATGTTCGATTAGATAAAATTTCATCTAAAATCGATAGGTGACTTTGTTAATGCCCTAATTCTATCTATTTTTGAATAACTATGGATATTTGATTTTACCCTCTTCATTGGATACTCCAAGTTTGACGCACTCTACTTCTGAATCGCATCATTTTAGAGCACTCCCGATTTTGTATATCATAGATTGGACCTTTGACGATACTTTCTCAGAAAATTAAATGAATACTTCCATTATTTTGGACTGTACTATTTTTTATATGAAGGCATGTTTTCTTTTAACTTAAATGCTCTCCTAATATTTGAAACATTTATCTTATCGAAAAATGGACAACACCAGTCGATTTCTCGTATCCATGAACCCTTATTCTCATAATTTCAGTATTTTTTGAGAGGAAAAACATTTTTCGTCAAATATGTAGCTGGCTATATAGTAAGGAAAATATTGCATTTTTCGCAATTCTCCAAAAATATATTTTGGGCCTATCATACTCTCGAAAAATGTTCGATTAGATGAAATTTCATCTAAAATCGATAGGTGACTTTGTTAATGCCCTAATTCTATCAATTTTTGAATAACTATGGATATTTGATTTCACCCTCTTCATTGAATACTCCAAGTTTGACGCACTCTACTTCTGAATCGGATCATTTTAGAGCACTCCCGATTTTTTATATCATAGATTGGACCTTTGATAATACTTTCTCAGAAAATTGAATGAAAACTTCCATTATTTTGGTCTGTACTATTTTTTATATGAAGGCATGTTTTCATTTAACTTAAATGCTCTCCTAATATTTGAAACATTTATCTTATCGAAAAATGGGCAACACCAGTCGATTTGTCGTATCAAAGGAACCTTATTCTCATAATTCCAGTATTATTTGAGAGGAAAAACATTTTTCGTCAAAAATGTAGCTGGGCTAAGGAAAATATTGCATTTTCGCAATACTCCAAAAATATATTTTTGGCCTATCATCCTCTCGAAACATGTTCGATTAGATGAAATTTCATCTAAAATCGATAGGTGACTTTGTTAATGCCCTAATTCTATCAATTTTTGAATAACTATGGATATTTGATTTTACCCTCTTCATTGGATACTCCAAGTTTGACGCACTCTACTTCTGAATCGCATCATTTTAGAGCACTCCCGATTTTGTATATCATAGATTGGACCTTTGACGATACTTTCTCAAAAAATTAAATGAATACTTCCATTATTTTGGACTGTACTATTTTTTATATGAAGGCATGTTTTCTTTTAACTTAAATGCTCTCCTAATATTTGAAACATTTATCTTATCGAAAAATGGACAACACCAGTCGATTTGTCGTATCAAAGAACCCTTACTCTCATAATTTCAGTATTTTGTGAGAGGAAAAACATTTTTCGTCAAATATGTAGCTGGACTATAGTAAGGAAAATATTGCATTTTCGCAATACTCCAAAAATATATTTTTGGCCTATCTTCCTCTCGAAACATGTTCGATTAGATGAAATTTCATCTAAAATCGATAGGTGACTTTGTTAATGCCCTAATTCTATCAATTTTTGAATAACTATGGATATTTGATTTTACCCTCTTCATTGGATACTCCAAGTTTGACGCACTCTACTTCTGAATCGCATCATTTTAGAGCACTCCCGATTTTGTATATCATAGATTGGACCTTTGACGATACTTTCTCAAAAAATTAAATGAATACTTCCATTATTTTGGACTGTACTATTTTTTATATGAAGGCATGTTTTCTTTTAACTTAAATGCTCTCCTAATATTTGAAACATTTATCTTATCGAAAAATGGACAACACCAGTCGATTTGTCGTATCAAAGAACCCTTATTCTCATAATTTCAGTATTTTTAGAGAGGAAAAACAGTTCTCGTCAAATATGTAGCTGGAAAATATTGCATTTTTCGCAATTCTCCAAAAATATATTTTGGGCCTATCATCCTCTCGAAAAATGTTCGATTAGATGAAACTCCATCTATAATCGATGGGTGACTTTGTTAATGCCCTAATTCTATCAATTTTTGAATAAATATGGATATTTGATTTTACCCTCTTCATTGGATACTCCAAGTTTGACGCACTCTACTTCTGAATCGCATCATTTTAGAGCACTCCCGATTTTTTATATCATAGATTGGACCTTTGACGATACTTTCTAAGAAAATTGAATGAATACTTCCATTATTTTGGTCTGTACTATTTTTTATATGAAGGCATGTTTTCTTTTAATTTAAATGCTCTCCTAATATTTGAAACATTTATCTTATCGAAAAATGGACAACACCAGTCGATTTGTCGTATCAATGAATCCTTATTCTCATAATTTCAGTATTTTTTGAGAGGAAAAACATTTTTCGTCAAATATGTAGCTGGACTATAGTAAGGAAAATATTGCATTTTTCGCAATTCTCCAAAAATATATTTTGGCCCTATCATCCTCTCGAAAAATGTTCGATTAGATGAAACTCCATCTAAAATCGATGGGTGACTTTGTTAATGCCCTAATTCTATCAATTTTTGAATAAATATGGATATTTGATTTTACCATCTTCATTGGATACTCCAAGTTTGACGCACTCTACTTCTGAATCGCATTATTTTAGAGCACTCCCGATTTTTTATATCATAGATTGGACCTTTGACGATACTTTCTAAGAAAAGTGAATGAATACTTCCATTATTTTTGTCTGTACTATTTTTTATATGAAGGCATGTTTTCTTTTAACTTAAATGCTCTCCTAATATTTGAAACATTTATCTTATCGAAAAATGGACAACACCAGTCGATTTGTCGTATCAAAGAACCCTTATCCTCATAATTTCATTATTTTGTGAGAGGAAAAACATTTTTCGTCAAATATGTAGCTGGACTATATAGTAAGGAAAATATTGCATTTTTCGCAATACTCCAAAAATATATTTTTGGCCAATCATCCTCTCGGAACATGTTCGATTAGATGAAATTTCATCTAAAATCGATAGGTGACTTTGTTAATGCCCTAATTCTATCAATTTTTGAATAACTATGGATATTTGATTTTACCCTCTTCATTGGATACTCCAAGTTTGACGCACTCTACTTCTGAATCGCATCATTTTAGAGCACTCCCGATTTTTTATATCATAGATTGGACCTTTGATAATACTTTCTCAGAAAATTGAATGAAAACTTCCATTATTTTGGTCTGTACTATTTTTTATATGAAGGCATGTTTTCTTTTAACTTAAATGCTCTCCTAATATTTGAAACATTTATCTTATCGAAAAATGGGCAACACCAGTCGATTTGTCGTATCAAAGGAACCTTATTCTCATAATTCCAGTATTATTTGAGAGGAAAAACATTTTTCGTCAAAAATGTAGCTGGGCTAAGGAAAATATTGCATTTTCGCAATACTCCAAAAATATATTTTTGGCCTATCATCCTCTCGAAACATGTTCGATTAGATGAAATTTCATCTAAAATCGATAGGTGACTTTGTTAATGCCCTAATTCTATCAATTTTTGAATAACTATGGATATTTGATTTTACCCTCTTCATTGGATACTCCAAGTTTGACGCACTCTACTTCTGAATCGCATCATTTTAGAGCACTCCCGATTTTGTATATCATAGATTGGACCTTTGACGATACTTTCTCAAAAAATTAAATGAATACTTCCATTATTTTGGACTGTACTATTTTTTATATGAAGGCATGTTTTCTTTTAACTTAAATGCTCTCCTAATATTTGAAACATTTATCTTATCGAAAAATGGACAACACCAGTCGATTTGTCGTATCAAAGAACCCTTACTCTCATAATTTCAGTATTTTGTGAGAGGAAAAACATTTTTCGTCAAATATGTAGCTGGACTATAGTAAGGAAAATATTGCATTTTCGCAATACTCCAAAAATATATTTTTGGCCTATCTTCCTCTCGAAACATGTTCGATTAGATGAAATTTCATCTAAAATCGATAGGTGACTTTGTTAATGCCCTAATTCTATCAATTTTTGAATAACTATGGATATTTGATTTTACCCTCTTCATTGGATACTCCAAGTTTGACGCACTCTACTTCTGAATCGCATCATTTTAGAGCACTCCCGATTTTGTATATCATAGATTGGACCTTTGACGATACTTTCTCAAAAAATTAAATGAATACTTCCATTATTTTGGACTGTACTATTTTTTATATGAAGGCATGTTTTCTTTTAACTTAAATGCTCTCCTAATATTTGAAACATTTATCTTATCGAAAAATGGACAACACCAGTCGATTTGTCGTATCAAAGAACCCTTATTCTCATAATTTCAGTATTTTTAGAGAGGAAAAACAGTTCTCGTCAAATATGTAGCTGGAAAATATTGCATTTTTCGCAATTCTCCAAAAATATATTTTGGGCCTATCATCCTCTCGAAAAATGTTCGATTAGATGAAACTCCATCTATAATCGATGGGTGACTTTGTTAATGCCCTAATTCTATCAATTTTTGAATAAATATGGATATTTGATTTTACCCTCTTCATTGGATACTCCAAGTTTGACGCACTCTACTTCTGAATCGCATCATTTTAGAGCACTCCCGATTTTTTATATCATAGATTGGACCTTTGACGATACTTTCTAAGAAAATTGAATGAATACTTCCATTATTTTGGTCTGTACTATTTTTTATATGAAGGCATGTTTTCTTTTAATTTAAATGCTCTCCTAATATTTGAAACATTTATCTTATCGAAAAATGGACAACACCAGTCGATTTGTCGTATCAATGAATCCTTATTCTCATAATTTCAGTATTTTTTGAGAGGAAAAACATTTTTCGTCAAATATGTAGCTGGACTATAGTAAGGAAAATATTGCATTTTTCGCAATTCTCCAAAAATATATTTTGGCCCTATCATCCTCTCGAAAAATGTTCGATTAGATGAAACTCCATCTAAAATCGATGGGTGACTTTGTTAATGCCCTAATTCTATCAATTTTTGAATAAATATGGATATTTGATTTTACCATCTTCATTGGATACTCCAAGTTTGACGCACTCTACTTCTGAATCGCATTATTTTAGAGCACTCCCGATTTTTTATATCATAGATTGGACCTTTGACGATACTTTCTAAGAAAAGTGAATGAATACTTCCATTATTTTTGTCTGTACTATTTTTTATATGAAGGCATGTTTTCTTTTAACTTAAATGCTCTCCTAATATTTGAAACATTTATCTTATCGAAAAATGGACAACACCAGTCGATTTGTCGTATCAAAGAACCCTTATCCTCATAATTTCATTATTTTGTGAGAGGAAAAACATTTTTCGTCAAATATGTAGCTGGACTATATAGTAAGGAAAATATTGCATTTTTCGCAATACTCCAAAAATATATTTTTGGCCAATCATCCTCTCGGAACATGTTCGATTAGATGAAATTTCATCTAAAATCGATAGGTGACTTTGTTAATGCCCTAATTCTATCAATTTTTGAATAACTATGGATATTTGATTTTACCCTCTTCATTGGATACTCCAAGTTTGACGCACTCTACTTCTGAATCGCATCATTTTAGAGCACTCCCGATTTTTTATATCATAGATTGGACGTTTGACGATACTTTCTCAGAAAATTGAATGAATACTTCCATTATTTTGGTCTGTACTATTTTTTATATGAAGGCATGTTTTCTTTTAACTTAAATGCTCTCCTAATATTTGAAACATTTATCTTATCGAAAAATGGACAACACCAGTCGATTTCTCGTATCCATGAACCCTTATTCTCATAATTTCAGTATTTTTTGAGAGGAAAAACATTTTTCGTCAAATATGTAGCTGGACTATAGTAAGGAAAATATTGCATTTTTCGCAATACTCCAAAAATATATTTTTGGCCTATCATCCTCTCGAAACATGTTCGATTAGATGAAATTCAATCTAAAATCGATAGGTGACTTTGTTAATGCCCTAATTCTATCAATTTTTGAATAACTATGGATATTTGATTTTACCCTCTTCATTGGATACTCCAAGTTTGACGCTCTCTACTTCTGAATCGCATCCTTTTAGAGCACTCCCGATTTTTTATATCATAGATTGGACCTTTGACGATACTTTCTCTGGAAATTGAATGAATACTTCCATTATTTTGGTCTGTACTATTTTTTATATGAAGGCATGTTTTCTTTTAACTTAAATGCTCTCCTAATATTTGAAACATTTATCTTATCGAAAAATGGACAACACCAGTGGATTTGTCGTATCAAAGAACCCTTATTCTCATAATTTCAGTATTTTTTGAGAGGGAAAACATTTTTCGTCAAATATGTAGCTGGACTACAAGTAAGGAAAATATTGCATTTTTCGAGATACTCCAAAAATATATTTTTGGCCTATCATCTTCTCGAAACATGTTCGATTAGATGAAATTTCATCTAAAATCGATAGCTGACTTTGTTAATGCCCTAATTCTATCAATTTTTGAATAACTATGGATATTTGATTTTACCCTCTTCATTGGATACTCCAAGTTTGACGCACTCTACTTCTGAATCGCATCCTTTTAGAGCACTACCGATTTTTTATATCATAGATTGGACCTTTGACGATACTTTCTCTGGAAATTGAATGAATACTTCCATTATTTTGGTCTTTACTATTTTTTATATGAAGGCATGTTTTCTTTTAACTTAAATGCTCTCCTAATATTTGAAACATTTATCTTATCGAAAAATGGACAACACCAGTCGATTTGTCGTATCAAAGAACCCTAATTCTCATAATTCCAGTATTTTTTGAGAGGAAAAACATTTTTCGTCAAATATGTAACTGTAGCATGTTTTCTTTTAACTTAAATGCTCTCCCAATATTTGAAACATTTATCTTATCGAAAAATGGACAACACCAGTCGATTTGTCGTATCAAAGAACCCTTATTCTCATAATTTCAGTATTTTTTGAGAGGAAAAGCATTTTTAGTCAAATATGTAGCTGGGCTATAGTAAGGAAAATATTGCATTTTTCGCAATACTCCAATAATATATTTTTGGCCTATCATCCTCTCGAAACATGTTCGATTAGATGAAATTCTATCAATTTTTGAATAACTATGGATATTTGATTTCACCCTCTTCATTGGATACTCCAAGTTTGACGCACTCTACTTCTGAATCGGATCATTTTAGAGCACTCCCGATTTTTTATATCATAGATTGGACCTTTGATAATACTTTCTCAGAAAATTGAATGGAAACTTCCATTATTTTGGTCTGTACTATTTTTTATATGAAGGCATGTTTTCATTTAACTTAAATGCTCTCCTAATATTTGAAACATTTATCTTATCGAAAAATGGGCAACACCAGTCGATTTGTCGTATCAAAGGAACCTTATTCTCATAATTCCAGTATTATTTGAGAGGAAAAACATTTTTCGTCAAAAATGTAGCTGGGCTAAGGAAAATATTGCATTTTCGCAATACTCCAAAAATATATTTTTGGCCTATCATCCTCTCGAAACATGTTCGATTAGATGAAATTTCATCTAAAATCGATAGGTGACTTTGTTAATGCCCTAATTCTATCAATTTTTGAATAACTATGGATATTTGATTTTACCCTCTTCATTGGATACTCCAAGTTTGACGCACTCTACTTCTGAATCGCATCATTTTAGAGCACTCCCGATTTTGTATATCATAGATTGGACCTTTGACGATACTTTCTCAAAAAATTAAATGAATACTTCCATTATTTTGGACTGTACTATTTTTTATATGAAGGCATGTTTTCTTTTAACTTAAATGCTCTCCTAATATTTGAAACATTTATCTTATCGAAAAATGGACAACACCAGTCGATTTGTCGTATCAAAGAACCCTTATTCTCATAATTTCAGTATTTTTAGAGAGGAAAAACAGTTCTCGTCAAATATGTAGCTGGAAAATATTGCATTTTTCGCAATTCTCCAAAAATATATTTTGGGCCTATCATCCTCTCGAAAAATGTTCGATTAGATGAAACTCCATCTATAATCGATGGGTGACTTTGTTAATGCCCTAATTCTATCAATTTTTGAATAAATATGGATATTTGATTTTACCCTCTTCATTGGATACTCCAAGTTTGACGCACTCTACTTCTGAATCGCATCATTTTAGAGCACTCCCGATTTTTTATATCATAGATTGGACCTTTGACGATACTTTCTAAGAAAATTGAATGAATACTTCCATTATTTTGGTCTGTACTATTTTTTATATGAAGGCATGTTTTCTTTTAATTTAAATGCTCTCCTAATATTTGAAACATTTATCTTATCGAAAAATGGACAACACCAGTCGATTTGTCGTATCAAAGAATCCTTATTCTCATAATTTCAGTATTTTTTGAGAGGAAAAACATTTTTCGTCAAATATGTAGCTGGACTATAGTAAGGAAAATATTGCATTTTTCGCAATTCTCCAAAAATATATTTTGGGCCTATCATCCTCTCGAAAAATGTTCGATTAGATGAAACTCCATCTAAAATCGATGGGTGACTTTGTTAATACCCTAATTCTATCAATTTTTGAATAAATATGGATATTTGATTTTACCATCTTCATTGGATACTCCAAGTTTGACGCACTCTACTTCTGAATCGCATTATTTTAGAGCACTCCCGTTTTTTTATATCATAGATTGGACCTTTGACGATACTTTCTAAGAAAAGTGAATGAATACTTCCATTATTTTTGTCTGTACTATTTTTTATATGAAGGCATGTTTTCTTTTAACCTAAATGCTCTCCTAATATTTGAAACATTTATCTTATCGAAAAATGGACAACACCAGTCGATTTGTCGTATCAAAGAACCCTTATCCTCATAATTTCATTATTTTGTGAGAGGAAAAACATTTTTCGTCAAATATGTAGCTGGACTATATAGTAAGGAAAATATTGCATTTTTCGCAATACTCCAAAAATATATTTTTGGCCTATCATCCTCTCGAAACGTGTTCGATTAGATGAAATTTCATCTAAAATCGATAGGTGACTTTGTTAATGCCCTAATTCTATCAATTTTTGAATAACTATGGATATTTGATTTTACCCTCTTCATTGGATACTCCAAGTTTGACGCACTCTACTTCTGAATCGCATCATTTTAGAGCACTCCCGATTTTTTATATCATAGATTGGACGTTTGACGATACTTTCTCAGAAAACTGAATGAATACTTCCATTATTTTGGTCTGTACTATTTTTTATATGAAGGCATGTTTTCTTTTAACTTAAATGCTCTCCTAATATTTGAAACATTTATCTTATCGAAAAATGGACAACACCAGTCGATTTGTCGTATCAAAGAAACCTTATTCGCATAATATCAGTATTTTTTGAGAGGGAAAACATTTTTCGTCAAATATGTAGCTGGGCTATAGTAAGGAAAATATTGCATTTTTCGCAATACTCCAAAAATATATTTTTGGCCTATCATCCTCTCGAAACATGTTCGATTAGATGAAATTTCATCTAAAATCGATAGGTGACTTTGTTAATGCCCTAATTCTATCAATTTTTGAATAACTATGGATATTTGATTTTACCCTCTTCATTGGATACTCCAAGTTTGACGCACTCTACTTCTGAATCGCATCATTTTAGAGCACTCCCGATTTTTTATATCATAGATTGGACCTTAGACGATACTTTCTAAGAAAATTAAATGAATACTTCCATTATTTTGGTCTGTACTATTTTTTATATGAAGGCATGTTTTCTTTTAACTTAAATGCTCTCCTAATATTTGAAACATTTATCTTATCGAAAAATGGACAACACCAGTCGATTTGTCGTATCAAAGAACCCTTATTCTCATAATTTCAGTATTTTGTGAGAGGAAAAAAATTTTTCGTCAAATATGTAGCTGGAAAATATTGCATTTTTCGCAATACTCCAAAAATATATTTTTGGCCTATCATCCTCTCGAAACATGTTCGATTAGATGAAATTTCATCTAAAATCGATAGGTGACTTTGGTAATGCCCTAATTCTATCAATTTTTGAATAACTATGGATATTTGATTTTACCCTCTTCATTGGATACTCCAAGTTTGACGCACTCTACTTCTGAATCGCATCATTTTAGAGCACTCCCGATTTTTTATATCATAGATTGGACCTTTGACGATACTTTCTCAGAAAATTGAATGAATACTTCCATTATTTTGGTCTGTACTATTTTTTATATGAAGGCATGTTTTCTTTTAACTTGAATGCTCTCCTAATATTTGAAACATTTATCTTATCGAAAAATGGACAACACCAGTCTATTTGTCGTATCAGAGAACCCTTATTCTCATAATTTCAGTATTTTTTGAGAGGAAAAACATTTTTCGCCAAATTTGTAGCTGTAAGGAAAATATTGCATTTTTCGCAATACTCCAAAAATATATTTTTGGCCTATCATCCTCTCGAAACATCTTCGATTAGATGAAATTCCATCTAAAATCGATAGGTGACTTTGTTAATGCCCTAATTCTATCAATTTTTGAATAACTATGGATATTTGATTTTACCCTCTTCATTGGATACTCCAAGTTTGACGCACTCTACTTCTGAATCGCATCATTTTAGATCACTCCCGATTTTTTATATCATAGATTGGACCTTAGACGATACTTTCACAGAAAATTGAATAAATACTTCCATTATTTTTGTCTGTACTATTTTTTATATGAAGGCATGCTTTCTTTTAACTTAAATGCTCTCCTAATATTTGAAAACATTTATCTTATCGAAAAATGGAAAACACCAGTCGATTTGTCGTATCAAAGAACCCTTATTCTCATAATTTCAGTATTTTTTGAGAGGAAAAACATTTTTCGTTGAATATGTAGCTGGACTATAGTAAGGAAAATATTGCATTTTCGCAATACTCCAAAAATATATTTTTGGCCTATCATCCTCTCGAAACATGTTCGATTAGATGAAATTTCATCTAAAATCGATAGGTGACTTTGTTAATGCCCTAATTCTATCAATTTTTGAATAACTATGGATATTTGATTTTACCCTCTTCATTGGATACTCCAAGTTTGACGCAGTCTACTTCTGAATCGCATCATTTTAGAGCACTCCCGATTTTGTATATCATAGATTGGACCTTTGACGATACTTTCTCAAAAAATTAAATGAATACTTCCATTATTTTGGACTGTACTATTTTTTATATGAAGGCATGTTTTCTTTTAACTTAAATGCTCTCCTAATATTTGAAACATTTATCTTATCGAAAAATGGACAACACCAGTCGATTTGTCGTATCAAAGAACCCTTACTCTCATAATTTCAGTATTTTGTGAGAGGAAAAACATTTTTCGTCAAATATGTAGCTGGACTATAGTAAGGAAAATATTGCATTTTCGCAATACTCCAAAAATATATTTTTGGCCTATCATCCTCTCGAAACATGTTCGATTAGATGAAATTTCATCTAAAATCAATAGGTGACTTTGTTAATGCCCTAATTCTATCAATTTTTGAATAACTATGGATATTTGATTTTACCCTCTTCATTGGATACTCCAAGTTTGACGCACTCTACTTCTGAATCGCATCATTTTAGAGCACTCCCGATTTTGTATATCATAGATTGGACCTTTGACGATACTTTCTCAAAAAATTAAATGAATACTTCCATTATTTTGGACTGTACTATTTTTTATATGAAGGCATCTTTTCTTTTAACTTAAATGCTCTCCTAATATTTGAAACATTTATCTTATCGAAAAATGGACAACACCAGTCGATTTGTCGTATCAAAGAACCCTTATTCTCATAATTTCAGTATTTTTAGAGAGGAAAAACAGTTCTCGTCAAATATGTAGCTGGAAAATATTGCATTTTTCGCAATTCTCCAAAAATATATTTTGGGCCTATCATCCTCTCGAAAAATGTTCGATTAGATGAAACTCCATCTATAATCGATGGGTGACTTTGTTAATGCCCTAATTCTATCAATTTTTGAATAAATATGGATATTTGATTTTACCCTCTTCATTGGATACTCCAAGTTTGACGCACTCTACTTCTGAATCGCATCATTTTAGAGCACTCCCGATTCTTTATATCATAGATTGGACCTTTGACGATACTTTCTAAGAAAATTGAATGAATACTTCCATTATTTTGGTCTGTACTATTTTTTATATGAAGGCATGTTTTCTTTTAATTTAAATGCTCTCCTAATATTTGAAACATTTATCTTATCGAAAAATGGACAACACCAGTCGATTTGTCGTATCAAAGAATCCTTATCTCATAATTTCAGTATTTTTTGAGAGGAAAAACATTTTTCGTCAAATATGTAGCTGGACTATAGTAAGGAAAATATTGCATTTTTCGCAAGTCTCCAAAAATATATTTTGGGCCTATCATCCTCTCGAAAAATGTTCGATTAGATGAAACTCCATCTAAAATCGATGGGTGACTTTGTTAATGCCCTAATTCTATCAATTTTTGAATAAATATGGATATTTGATTTTACCATCTTCATTGGATACTCCAAGTTTGACGCACTCTACTTCTGAATCGCATTATTTTAGAGCACTCCCGATTTTTTATATCATAGATTGGACCTTTGAAGATACTTTCTAAGAAAAGTGAATGAATACTCCCATTATTTTTGTCTGTACTATTTTTTATATGAAGGCATGTTTTCTTTTAACTTAAATGCTCTCCTAATATTTGAAACATTTATCTTATCGAAAAATGGACAACACCAGTCGATTTGTCGTATCAAAGAACCCTTATCCTCATAATTTCATTATTTTGTGAGAGGAAAAACATTTTTCGTCAAATATGTAGCTGGACTATATAGTAAGGAAAATATTGCATTTTTCGCAATACTCCAAAAATATATTTTTGGCCTATCATCCTCTCGGAACATGTTCGATTAGATGAAATTTCATCTAAAATCGATAGGTGACTTTGTTAATGCCCTAATTCTATCAATTTTTGAATAACTATGGATATTTGATTTTACCCTCTTCATTGGATACTCCAAGTTTGACGCACTCTACTTCTGAATCGCATCATTTTAGAGCACACCCGATTTTTTATATCATAGATTGGACGTTTGACGATACTTTCTCAGAAAATTGAATGAATACTTCCATTATTTTGGTCTGTACTATTTTTTATATGAAGGCATGTTTTCTTTTAACTTAAATGCTCTCCTAATATTTGAAACATTTATCTTATCGAAAAATGGACAACACCAGTCGATTTCTCGTATCCATGAACCCTTATTCTCATAATTCCAGTATTTTTTGAGAGGAAAAACATTTTTCGTCAAATATGTAACTGTAGCATGTTTTCTTTTAACTTAAATGCTCTCCCAATATTTGAAACATTTATCTTATCGAAAAATGGACAACACCAGTCGATTTGTCGTATCAAAGAACCCTTATTCTCATAATTTCAGTATTTTTTGAGAGGAAAAGCATTTTTAGTCAAATATGTAGCTGGGCTATAGTAAGGAAAATATTGCATTTTTCGCAATACTCCAATAATATATTTTTGGCCTATCATCCTCTCGAAACATGTTCGATTAGATAAAATTTCATCTAAAATCGATAGGTGACTTTGTTAATGCCCTAATTCTATCTATTTTTGAATAACTATGGATATTTGATTTTACCCTCTTCATTGGATACTCCAAGTTTGACGCACTCTACTTCTGAATCGCATCATTTTAGAGCACTCCCGATTTTGTATATCATAGATTGGACCTTTGACGATACTTTCTCAGAAAATTAAATGAATACTTCCATTATTTTGGACTGTACTATTTTTTATATGAAGGCATGTTTTCTTTTAACTTAAATGCTCTCCTAATATTTGAAACATTTATCTTATCGAAAAATGGACAACACCAGTCGATTTCTCGTATCCATGAACCCTTATTCTCATAATTTCAGTATTTTTTGAGAGGAAAAACATTTTTCGTCAAATATGTAACTGTAGCATGTTTTCTTTTAACTTAAATGCTCTCCCAATATTTGAAACATTTATCTTATCGAAAAATGGACAACACCAGTCGATTTGTCGTATCAAAGAACCCTTATTCTCATAATTTCAGTATTTTTTGAGAGGAAAAGCATTTTTAGTCAAATATGTAGCTGGGCTATAGTAAGGAAAATATTGCATTTTTCGCAATACTCCAATAATATATTTTTGGCCTATCATCCTCTCGAAACATGTTCGATTAGATAAAATTTCATCTAAAATCGATAGGTGACTTTGTTAATGCCCTAATTCTATCAATTTTTGAATAACTATGGATATTTGATTTCACCCTCTTCATTGGATACTCCAAGTTTGACGCACTCTACTTCTGAATCGGATCATTTTAGAGCACTCCCGATTTTTTATATCATAGATTGGACCTTTAATAATACTTTCTCAGAAAATTGAATGGAAACTTCCATTATTTTGGTCTGTACTATTTTTTATATGAAGGCATGTTTTCATTTAACTTAAATGCTCTCCTAATATTTGAAACATTTATCTTATCGAAAAATGGGCAACACCAGTCGATTTGTCGTATCAAAGGAACCTTATTCTCATAATTCCAGTATTATTTGAGAGGAAAAACATTTTTCGTCAAAAATGTAGCTGGGCTAAGGAAAATATTGCATTTTCGCAATACTCCAAAAATATATTTTTGGCCTATCATCCTCTCGAAACATGTTCGATTAGATGAAATTTCATCTAAAATCGATAGGTGACTTTGTTAATGCCCTAATTCTATCAATTTTTGAATAACTATGGATATTTGATTTTACCCTCTTCATTGGATACTCCAAGTTTGACGCACTCTACTTCTGAATCGCATCATTTTAGAGCACTCCCGATTTTGTATATCATAGATTGGACCTTTGACGATACTTTCTCAAAAAATTAAATGAATACTTCCATTATTTTGGACTGTACTATTTTTTATATGAAGGCATGTTTTCTTTTAACTTAAATGCTCTCCTAATATTTGAAACATTTATCTTATCGAAAAATGGACAACACCAGTCGATTTGTCGTATCAAAGAACCCTTATTCTCATAATTTCAGTATTTTTAGAGAGGAAAAACAGTTCTCGTCAAATATGTAGCTGGAAAATATTGCATTTTTCGCAATTCTCCAAAAATATATTTTGGGCCTATCATCCTCTCGAAAAATGTTCGATTAGATGAAACTCCATCTATAATCGATGGGTGACTTTGTTAATGCCCTAATTCTATCAATTTTTGAATAATTATGGATATTTGATTTTACCCTCTTCATTGGATACTCCAAGTTTGACGCACTCTACTTCTGAATCGCATCATTTTAGAGCACTCCCGATTTTTTATATCATAGATTGGACCTTTGACGATACTTTCTGAGAAAATTGAATGAATACTTCCATTATTTTGGTCTGTACTATTTTTTATATGAAGGCATGTTTTCTTTTAATTTAAATGCTCTCCTAATATTTGAAACATTTATCTTATCGAAAAATGGACAACACCAGTCGATTTGTCGTATCAAAGAATCCTTATTCTCATAATTTCAGTATTTTTTGAGAGGAAAAACATTTTTCGTCAAGGAAAATATTGCATTTTTCGCAATTCTCCAAAAATATATTTTGGGCCTATCATCCTCTCGAAAAATGTTCGATTAGATGAAACTCCATCTAAAATCGATGGGTGACTTTGTTAATGCCCTAATTCTATCAATTTTTGAATAAATATGGATATTTGATTTTACCATCTTCATTGGATACTCCAAGTTTGACGCACTCTACTTCTGAATCGCATTATTTTAGAGCACTCCCGATTTTTTATATCATAGATTGGACCTTTGACGATACTTTCTAAGAAAAGTGAATGAATACTTCCATTATTTTTGTCTGTACTATTTTTTATATGAAGGCATGTTTTCTTTTAACTTAAATACTCTCCTAATATTTGAAACATTTATCTTATCGAAAAATGGACAACACCAGTCGATTTGTCGTATCAAAGAACCCTTATCCTCATAATTTCATTATTTTGTGAGAGGAAAAACATTTTTCGTCAAATATGTAGCTGGACTATATAGTAAGGAAAATATTGCATTTTTCGCAATACTCCAAAAATATATTTTTGGCCTATCATCCTCTCGAAACATGTTCGATTAGATGAAATTTCATCTAAAATCGATAGGTGACTTTGTTAATGCCCTAATTCTATCAATTTTTGAATAACTATGGATATTTGATTTCACCCTCTTCATTGGATACTCCAAGTTTGACGCACTCTACTTCTGAATCGCATCATTTTAGAGCACTCCCGATTTTTTATATCATAGATTGGACGTTTGACGATACTTTCTCAGAAAATTGAATGAATACTTCCATTATTTTGGTCTGTACTATTTTTTATATGAAGGCATGTTTTCTTTTAACTTAATGCTCTCCTAATATTCGAAACATTTATCTTATCGAAAAATGGACAACACCAGTCGATTTGTCGTAACAAAGAACCCTTATTCTCAGTATTTCAGTATTTTTTGAGAGGAAAAACATTTTTCGTTAAATATGTAGCTGGACTATAGTAAGGAAAATAATGCATTTTTCGCAATATCTCCAAAAATATATTTTGGGCCTATCATCCTCTCGGAAAATGTTCGATTAGATGAAACTCCATCTAAAATCGATGGGTGACTTTGTTAATGCCCTAATTCTATCAATTTTTGAATGAATATGGATATTTGATTTTACCCTCTTCATTGGATACTCCAAGTTTGACGCACTCTACTTCTGAATCGCATCATTTTAGAGCACTCCCGATTTTTTATATCATAGATTGGACCTTTGACGATACTTTCTAAGAAAAGTGAATGAATACTTCCATTATTTTGGTCTGTACTATTTTTTATATGAAGGCATGTTTTCTTTTAACTTAAATGCTCTCCTAATATTTGAAACATTTATCTTACCGAAAAATGGACAACGCCAGTCGATTTGTCGTATCAAAGAACCCTTATTCTCATAATTTCAGTATTTTTTGAGAGGAAAAACATTTTTCGTCAAATTTGTAGCTGTAAGGAAAATATTGCATTTTTCGCAATACTACAAAAATATATTTTTGGCCTATCATCCTCTCGAAACATCTTCGATTAGATGAAATTTCAACTGAAATCGATAGGTGACTTTGTTAATGCCCTAATTCTATCAATATTTGAATAACTATTGATATTTGATTTTACCCTCTTCATTGAATACTCCAAGTTTGACGCACTCTACTTCTGAATCGGATCATTTTAGAGCACTCCCGATTTTATATATCATAGATTGGGCCTTTGACGATACTTTCTCAGAAAATTAAATGAATACTTCCATGATTTTGGTCTGTACTATTTTTTATATGAAGGCATGTTTTCTTTTAACTTAAATGCTCTCCTAATATTTGAAACATTTATCTTATCAAAAAATGGACAACACCAGTCGATTTGTCGTATCAAGGAACCCTTATTCTCATAATTTCAGTATTTTTTGGCCTATCATCCTCTCGAAACATGTTCGATTAGATGAAATTTCATCTAAAATCGATAGGTGACTTTGTTAATGCCCTAATTCTATCAATTTTTGAATAACTATGGATATTTGATTTTATCCTCTTCATTGGATACTCCAAGTTTGACGCACTCTACTTCTGAATCGCATCATTTTAGAGCACTCCCGATTTTTTATATCATAGATTGGACCTTTGATAATACTTTCTCAGGAAATTGAATGAAACCTTCCATTATTTTGGTCTGTTCTATTTTTTATATGAAGGCATGTTTTCTTTTAACTTAAATGCTCTCCTAATATTTGAAACATTTATCTTATCGAAAAATGGACAACACCAGTCGATTTGTCGTATCAAAGAACCCTTATTCTCATAATTTCAGTATTTTTTGAGAGGAAAAACAGTTCTCGTCAAATATGTAGCTGGAAAATATTGCATTTTTCGCAATTCTCCAAAAATATATTTTGGGCCTATCATCCTCTCGAAAAATGTTCGATTAGATGAAACTCCATCTAAAATCGATGGGTGACTTTAATAATGCCCTAATTCTATCAATTTTTGAATAAATATGGATATTTGATCGTACCCTCTTCATTGGATACTCCAAGTTTGACGCACTCTACTTCCGAATCGCATCATTGTAGAGCATTCCCGATTTTCTATATCATAGATTGGACTTTTGACGATACTTTCTTGAAAATTGGATGAATACTTCCATTATTTTGGTCTGCAACATTTTTTATATGAAGGCGTGTTTTCCTCTAACTTAAATACTCTCCTAATATTTGAAACATTTATCTTATCGAAAAATGGACAACACCAGTCGATTTGTCGTATCAAAGAACCCTTATTCTCATAATTTCATTATTTTTTGAGAGGAAAAATATTTTTCGTCAAATATGTAGCTGGACTAAAGTAAGGAAAATATTGCATTCTTCGCAATTCTCCAAAAATATATTTGTGGCCTATCATCCTCTCGAAACATGTTCGATTAGATGAAAATTCATCTAAAATCGATGGGTGACTTGGTTGATGCCCTAATTCTATGAATTTTTGAATAGATATGGATATTTGATTTTACCCTCTTCATTGGATACTCCAAGTTTGACACACTCTACTTCTGAATCCCATCATTTTAGAGCACTCCCGATTTTTTATATCATAGATTGGACCTTTGACGATACTTTCTCAGAAAATGGAATGAATACTTCCATTATTTTGGTCTGTACTATTTTTTATATGAACGCATGTTTTCTTTTGACTTAAATGCTTTCCTAATATTTGAAACATTTATCTTACCGAAAAATGGACAACGCCAGTCGATTTGTCGTATCAAAGAACCCTTATTCTCATAATTTCAGTATTTTTTGGCCTATCATCCTCTCGAAACATGTTCGATTAGATGAAGTTTCATCTAAAATCGATTGGTGACTTTGTTAATGCCCTAATTCTATCAATTTTTGAATGACTATGGATATTTCATTTTACCCTCTTCATTGGAAACTCCAAGTTTGACGCACTCTACTTCTGAATCGCATCATTTTAGAGCACTCCCGATTTTTTATATCATAGATTGGACCTTTGACGATACTTTCTCAGAAAATTGAATGAATACTTTCATTATTTTGGTCTGTACTATTTGTTATATGAAGGCATGTTTTCTTTTAACTTAAATGCTCTCCTAATATTTGAAACATTTTTCTTATCGAAAAATGGGCAACACCAGTGGATTTGTCGTATCAAAGAACCCCTATTCTCATAATTTCAGTATTTTTTGTGAGAAAACACATTTTTCGTCAAATTTGTAGCTGTAAGGAAAATATTGCATTTTCCGCAATACTCCAAAAATATATTTTTGGCCTATCATCCTCTCGAAACATCTTCGATTAGATGGAATTCCATCTAAAATCGATAGGTGACTTTGTTAATGCCCTAATTCTATCAATTTTTGAATAACTATGGATATTTGATTTTATCCTCTTCATTGGATACTCCAAGTTTGACGCACTCTACTTCTGAATCGGATCATTTTAGAGCACTCTCGATTTTTTATGTCATAGATTGGACCTTTGACAATACTTTCTCAGAAAATTGAATGAAAACTTCCATTATTTTGGTCTGTACTATTTTTTATATGAAGGCATGTTTTCTTTTAACTTAAATGCTCTCCTAATATTTGAAACATTTATCTTATCGAAAAATGGACAACACCAGTCGATTTGTCGTATCAAAGAACCCTTTTTCTCATAATTTGAGTATTTTTTTAGAGGAAAAACATTTTTCGTCAAATATGTAGCTGGACTATATATAGTAAGGAAAATATTGCATTTTTCGCAATACTCCAAAAATATATTTTTGGTCTATCATCCTCTCGAAACATGTTCGATTAGATGAAATTTGATCTAAAATCGATAGGTGACTTTGTTAATGCCCTAATTCTATCAATTTTTGAATAACTATGGATATTTGATTTTATCCTCTCCATTGGATACTCCAAGTTTGACGCACTCTACTTCTGAATCGCATCATTTTAGATCACTCCCGATTTTTTATATCATAGATTGGACCTTAGACGATACTTTCACAGAAAATTGAATAAATACTTCCATTATTTTTGTCTGTACTATTTTTTATATGAAGGCATGCTTTCTTTTAACCTAAATGCTCTCCTAATATTTGAAACATTTATCTTATCGAAAAATGGAAAACACCAGTCGATTTGTCGTATCAAAGAACCCTTATTCTCATAATTTCAGTATTTTTTGAGAGGAAAAACATTTTTCGTTGAATATGTAGCTGGACTATAGTAAGGAAAATATTGCATTTTTCGCAATACTCCAAAAATATATTTTTGGCCTATCATCCTCTCGAAACATCTTCGATTAGATTAAATTCCATCTAAAATCGATAGGTGACTTTGTTAATGCCCTAATTCTATCAATTTTTGAATAACTATGGATATTTGATTTTACCCTCTTCATTGGATACTCCAAGTTTGACGCACTCTACTTCTGAATCGCATCATTTTAGATCACTCCCGATTTTTTATATCATAGATTGGACCTTTGACGATACTTTCACAGAAAATTGAATAAATACTTCCATTATTTTGGTTTGTACTATTTTTTATATGAAGGCATGTTTTCTTTTAACTTAAATGCTCTCCTTATATTTGAAACATTTATCTTATCGAAAAATGGACAACACCAGTCGATTTGTCGTATCAGAGAACCCTCATTCTCATAATTTCAGTATTTTTTGAGAGGAAAAAACATTTTTCGTCAAATTTGTAGCTGTAAGGAAAATATTGCATTTTTCGCAATACTCCAAAAATATATTTTTGGCCTATCATCCCCTCGAAACATGTTCGATTAGATGAACCTTCATCTAAGATCGATAGGTTACTTTGTTAATGCCCTAATTCTATCAATTTTTGAATAACTATGGATATTTGATTTCACCCTATTCATTGGATACTCCACGTTTGACGCACTCTACTTCCGAATCGCATCATTGTAGTGCACTCCGATTTTTTATACCATAGATTGGACTTTTGACGATACTTTCTTGAAAATTGAATGAATACTTCCATTATTTTGTTCTGCAACATTTTTTATATGAAGGCATGTTTTCCTTTAACTTAAATACTCTCCTAATATTTGAAACATCTATATCATCGAAAAATGGACAACACCAGTCGATTTGTCGTATCAAAGAACCCTGATTCTCATAATTTCAGTATTTTTTGAGAGGAAAAATATTTTTCGTCAAATATGTAGCTGGATGGAAAATATTGCATTTTTCGCAATTCTCCAAAAATATATTTGTGGCCTATCATCTTCTCGAAACATGTTCGATTAGATGAAAGTTCATCTAAAATCGATGGGTGACTTTGTTGATGCCCTAATTCTATCAATTTTTGAATATTTATGGATATTTGATCTTACCCTCTTCATTGGATACTCCAAGTTTGACGCACTCTACTTCTTTATCGCATCATTTTAGAGCACTCCCGATTTTTTATATCATAGATTGGACCTTTGACGATACTTTCTCAGAAAATTAAATGAATACTTCCATTATTTTGGACTGTACTATTTTTTATATGAAGGCATGTTTTCTTTTAACTTAAATATTCTCCTAATATTTGAAACATTTATCTTATCGAAAAATGGACAACACCAGTCGATTTGTCGTATCCATGAACCCTTATTCTCATAATTTCAGTATTTTTCGAGAGGAAAAACATTTTTCGTCAAATATGTAGCTGGACTATAGTAAGGAAAATATTGCATTTTTCGCAATACTCCAAAAATATATTTGTGGCCTATCATCTTCTCGAAACATGTTCGATTAGATGAAAGTTCATCTAAAATCGATGGGTGACTTTGTTGATGCCCTAATTCTATCAATTTTTGAATATTTATGGATATTTGATCTTACCCTCTTCATTGGATACTCCAAGTTTGACGCACTCTACTTCTTTATCGCATCATTTTAGAGCACTCCCGATTTTTTATATCATAGATTGGACCTTTGACGATACTTTCTCAGAAAATTAAATGAATACTTCCATTATTTTGGACTGTACTATTTTTTATATGAAGGCATGTTTTCTTTTAACTTAAATGCTCTCCTAATATTTGAAACATTTATCTTATCGAAAAATGGACAACACCAGTCGATTTGTCGTATCCATGAACCCTTATTCTCATAATTTCAGTATTTTTTGAGAGGAAAAACATTTTTCGTCAAATATGTAGCTGGACTCCAAGTAAGGAAAATATTGCATTTTTCGAGATACTCCAAAAATATATTTTTGGCCTATCATCTTCTCGAAACATGTTCGATTAGATGAAATTTCATCTAAAATCGATAGGTGACTTTGTTAATGCCATAATTCTATCTATTTTTGAATAACTATGGATATTTGATTTTACCCTCTTCATTGGATACTCCAAGTTTGACGCACTCTACTTCTGAATCGCATCATTTTAGAGCACTCCTGATTTTTTATATCATAGATTGGACCTTTGACGATACTTTCTCAGAAAATTGAATGAATACTTCCATTATTTTGGTCTGTACTATTTTTTATATGAAGGCATGTTTTCTTTTAACTTAAATGCTCTCCTAATATTTGAAACATTTATCTTATCAAAAAATGGACAACACCAGTCGATTTGTCGTATCAAAGAACCCTAATTCTCATAATTCCAGTATTTTTTGAGAGGAAAAACATTTTCCGTCAAATATGTAGCTGTAGCATGTTTTCTTTTAACTTAAATGCTCTCCTAATATTTGAAACATTTATCTCATCGAAAAATGGACAACACCAGTCGATTTGTCGTATCAAAGAACCCTTATTCTCATAATTTCAGTATTTTTTAAGAGGAAAAGCATTTTTAGTCAAATATGTAGCTGGGCTATAGTGAGGAAAACATTGCATTTTTCGCAATTCTCCAAAAATATATTTTGGGCCTATCATCCTCTCGAAACATGTTCGATTAGATGAAATTTCATCTAAAATCGATAGGTGACTTTGTTAATGCCCTAATTCTATCTATTTTTGAATAACTATGGATATTTGATTTTACCCTCTTCATTGGATACTCAAAGTTTGACGCACTCTACTTCTTTATCGCATCATTTTAGAGCACTCCCGATTTTTTATATCATAGATTGGACCTTTGACGATACTTTCTCAGAAAATTGAATGAAAACTTCCATTATTTTGGTCTGTACTATTTTTTATATGAAGGCATGTTTTCTTTCAACTTAAATGCTCTCCTAATATTTGAAACATTTATCTTATTGAAAAATGGACAACACCAGTCGATTTGTCGTATCAAAGGAACCTTATTCTCATAATTCCAGTATTATTTGAGAGGAAAAACATTTTTCGTCAAAAATGTAGCTGGGCTATAGTAAGGAAAATATTGCATTTTCGCAATACTCCAAAAATATATTTTTGGCCTATCATCCTCTCGAAACATGTTCGATTAGATGAAATTTAATTTAAAATTGATAGATGACTTTGTTAATGCCCTAATTCTATCAATTTTTGAATAACTATGGATATTTGATTTTACCCTCTTCATTGGATACTCCAAGTTTGACGCACTCTACTTCTGAATCGCATCCTTTTAGAGCACTCCCGATTTTGTATATGATAGATTGGACCTTCGACGATACTTTCTCAGAAAATTGAATGAATACTTCCATTATTTTGGTCTGTACTATTTTTTATATGAAGGCATGTTCTCTTTTAACTTAAATGCTCTCCTAATATTTGAAACATTTATCTTATCGAAAAATGGACAACACCAGTCGATTTGTCGTATCAAAGAACCCTCATTCTCATAATTTCAGTATTTTGTGAGAGGAAAAACATTTTTCGTCAAATATGTAGTAAGGAAAATATTGCATTTTTCGCAATACTCCAAAAATATATTTTTGGCCTATCATCCTCTCGAAACATGTTCGATTAGATGAAATTTCATCTAAAATCGATAGGTGACTTTGTTAATGCCCTAATTCTATCAATTTTTGAATAACTATGGATATTTGATTTTACCCTCTTCATTGGATACTCCAAGTTTGACGCACTCTACTTCTGAATCGCATCATTTTAGAGCACTCCCGATTTTTTATATCATAGATTGCACCTTTGATAATACTTTCTCAGAAAATTGAATGAATACTTCCATTATTTTGGACTGTACTATTTTTTATATGGAGGCATGTTTTCTTTTAACTTAAATGCTCTCCTAATATTTGAAACATTTATCTTATCGAAAAATGGACAACACCAGTCGATTTGTCGTATCAAAGAACCCTTATTCTCATAATTTCAGTATTTTTTGAGGGGAAAAACATTTCTCGTCAAATATGTAGCTGGAAAATATTGCATTTTTCGCAATTCTCCAAAAATATATTTTGGGCCTATCATCCTCTCGAAAAATGTTCGATTAGATGAAACTCCATCTAAAATCGATGGGTGACTTTGTTAATGCCCTAATTCTATCAATTTCTGAATAAATATGGATATTTGATTTTACCCTCTTCATTGGATACTCCAAGTTTGACGCACTCTACTTCTGAATCGCATCATTTTAGAGCACTCCCGATTTTTTATATCATAGATTGGACCTTTGACGATACTTTCTTAGGAAATTGAATGAATACTTCCATTATTTTGGTCTGTACTATTTTTTATATGAAGGCATGTTTTCTTTTAACTTAAATGCTCTCCTAATATTTGAAACATTTATCTTATCGAAAAATGGACAACACCAGTCGATTTGTCGTATCAAAGAACACTTATTCTCATAATTTCAGTATTTTGTGAGAGGAAAAACATTTTTCGTCAAATATGTAGCTGGACTATAGTAAGGAAAATATTGCATTTTTCGCAATACTCCAAAAATATATTTTTGGCCTATCATCCTCTCGAAACATGTTCGATTAGATGAAATTTCATCTAAAATCGATAGGTGACTTTGTTAACGCCCTAATTCTATCAATTTATGAATAACTATGGATATTTGATTTTACCCTCTTCATTGGATACTCCAAGTTTGACGCACTCTACTTCTGAATCGCATCATTTTAGAGCAGTCCCGATTTTTTATATCATAGATTGCACCTTTGATAATACTTTCTCAGAAAATTGAATGAATACTTCCATTATTTTGGTCTGTACTATTTTTTAAATGAAGGCATGTTTTCTTTTAACTTAAATGCTCTCCTAATATTTGAAACACTTATCTTATCGAAAAATGGACAACACCAGTCGATTTGTCGTATCAAAGAAACCTTATTCTCATAATTTCAGTATTATTTGAGAGGAAAAACATTTTTCGTCAAATATGTAGCTGGGCTATAGTAAGGAAAATATTGCATTTTCGCAATACTCCAAAAATATATTTTTGGCCTATCATCCTCTCGAAACATGTTCGATTAGATGAAATTCCATCTAAAATCGATAGGTGACTTTGTTAATGCCCTAATTCTATCAATTTTTGAATAACTATGGATATTTGATTTTACCCTCTTCATTGGATACTCCAAGTTTGACGCACTCTACTTCTGAATCGCATCATTTTAGAGCACTCCCGATTTTTTATATCATAGATTGGACCTTTGACGATACTTTCTAAGAAAATTGAATGAATACTTCCATTATTTTGGTCTGTACTATTTTTTATATGAAGGCATGTTTTCTTTTAACTTAAATGCTCTCCTAATATTTGAAACATTTATCTTATCGAAAAATGGACAACACCAGTCGATTTGTCGTATCAAAGAACCCGTATTCTCATAATTTCAGTATTTTTTGAGAGGAAAAACATTTTTTGTCAAACATGTAGCAGGACTATAGTAAGGAAAATATTGTATTATTCGCAATACTCCAAAAATATATTTTTGGCCTATCATCCTCTCGAAACATCTTCGATTAGATGAAATTTCATCTAAAATCGATAGGTGACTTTGTTAATGCCCTGATTCTATCAATTTTTGAATAACTATGGATATTTGATTTTACCCTCTTCATTGGATAATCCAAATTTGACGCACTCTACTTCTGAATCGCATCATTTTAGAGCACTCCCGATTTTTTATATCATAGATTGGACCTTTGACGATACTTTCTAAGAAAATTGAATGAATACTTCCATTATTTTGGTCTGTACTATTTTTTATATGAAGGCATGTTTTCTTTTAACTTAAATGCTCTCCTAATATTTGAAACATTTATCTTATCGAAAAATGGACAACACCAGTCGATTTGTCGTATCAAAGAACCCTTATTCTCATAATTTCAGTATTTTGTGAGAGGAAAAACATTTTTCGTCAAATATGTAGCTGGACTATAGTAAGGAAAATATTGCATTTTTCGCAATACTCCAAAAATATATTTTTGGCCTATCATCCTCTCGAAACATGTTCGATTAGATGAAATTTCATCTAAAATCGATAGGTGACTTTGTTAATGCCCTAATTCTATCAATTTTTGAATAACTATGGATATTTGATTTTACCCTCTTCATTGGATACTCCAAGTTTGACGCACTCTACTTCTGAATCGCATCATTTTAGAGCACTCCCGATTTTTTATATTATAGATTGCACCTTTGATAATACTTTCTCAGAAAATTGAATGAATACTTCCATTATTTTGGTCTGTACTATTTTTTATATGAAGGCATGTTTTCTTTTAACTTAAATGCTCTCCTAATATTTGAAACACTTATCTTATCGAAAAATGGACAACACCAGTCGATTTGTCGTATCAAAGAAACCTTATTCTCATAATTTCAGTATTATTTGAGAGGAAAAACATTTTTCGTCAAATATGTAGCAGGACTATAGTAAGGAAAATATTGTATTATTCGCAATACTCCAAAAATATATTTTTGGCCTATCATCCTCTCGAAACATGTTCGATTAGATGAAATTTCATCTAAAATCGATAGGTGACTTCGTTAATGCCCTAATTCTATCAATTTTTGAATAACTATGGATATTTGATTTTACCCTCTTCATTGGATACTCCAAGTTTGACGCACTCTACTTCTGAATCGCATCATTTTAGAGCACTCCCGATTTTTTATATTATAGATTGCACCTTTGATAATACTTTCTCAGAAAATTGAATGAATACTTCCATTATTTTGGTCTGTACTATTTTTTATATGAAGGCATGTTTTCTTTTAACTTAAATGCTCTCCTAATATTTGAAACATTTATCTTATCGAAAAATGGACAACACCAGTCGATTTGTCGTATCAAAGAACCCGTATTCTCATAATTTCAGTATTTTTTGAGAGGAAAAACATTTTTTGTCAAACATGTAGCAGGACTATAGTAAGGAAAATATTGTATTATTCGCAATACTCCAAAAATATATTTTTGGCCTATCATCCTCTCGAAACATCTTCGATTAGATGAAATTTCATCTAAAATCGATAGGTGACTTTGTTAATGCCCTGATTCTATCAATTTTTGAATAACTATGGATATTTGATTTTACCCTCTTCATTGGATAATCCAAATTTGACGCACTCTACTTCTGAATCGCATCATTTTAGAGCACTCCCGATTTTTTATATCATAGATTGGACCTTTGACGATACTTTCTAAGAAAATTGAATGAATACTTCCATTATTTTGGTCTGTACTATTTTTTATATGAAGGCATGTTTTCTTTTAACTTAAATGCTCTCCTAATATTTGAAACATTTATCTTATCGAAAAATGGACAACACCAGTCGATTTGTCGTATCAAAGAACCCTTATTCTCATAATTTCAGTATTTTGTGAGAGGAAAAACATTTTTCGTCAAATATGTAGCTGGACTATAGTAAGGAAAATATTGCATTTTCGCAATACTCCAAAAATATATTTTTGGCCTATCATCCTCTCGAAACATGTTCGATTAGATGAAATTTCATCTAAAATCGATAGGTGACTTTGTTAATGCCCTAATTCTATCAATTTTTGAATAACTATGGATATTTGATTTTACCCTCTTCATTGGATACTCCAAGTTTGACGCACTCTACTTCTGAATCGCATCATTTTAGAGCACTCCCGATTTTTTATATCATAGATTGGACCTTTGACGATACTTTCTCAGAAAATTGAATGAATACTTCCATTATTTTGTTCTGTACTATTTTTTATATGAAGGCATGTTTTCTTTTAATTTAAATGCTCTCCTAATATTTGAAACATTTATCTTATCGAAAAATGGACAACACCAGTCGATTTGTCGTATCAAAGAACCCGTATTCTCATAATTTCAGTATTTTTTGAGAGGAAAAACATTTTTTGTCAAACATGTAGCAGGACTATAGTAAGGAATATATTGCATTATTCGCAATACTCCAAAAATATATTTTTGGCCTATCATCCTCTCGAAACATCTTCGATTAGATGAAATTTCATCTAAAATCGATAGGTGACTTTGTTAATGCCCTGATTCTATCAATTTTTGAATAACTATGGATATTTGATTTTACCCTCTTCATTGGATACTCCAAATTTGACGCACTCTACTTCTGAATCGCATCATTTTAGAGCACTCCCGATTTTTTATATCATAGATTGGACCTTTGACGATACTTTCTCAGAAAATTGAATTAATACTTCCATTATTTTGGTCTGTACTATTTTTTATATGAAGGCATGTTTTCTTTTAACTTAAATGTTCTCCTAATATTTGAAACATTAATCTTATCGAAAAATGGACAACACCAGTCGATTTGTCGTATCAAAGAACCCTTATTCTCATAATTTCAGCATTTTTTGAGAAGAAAAACATTTTTCGTCAAATATGTAGCTGGACTATAGTAAGGAAAATATTGCATTTTTCGCAATACTCCAAAAATATATTTTTGGCCTATCATCATCTCGAAACATGTTCGATTAGATGAAATTTCATCTAAAATCGATAGGTGACTTTGTTAATGCCCTAATTCTATCAATATTTGAATAACTATGGATATATGATTTTACCCTCTTCATTGGATACTCCAAGTTTGACGCACTCTACTTCTGAATCGCATCATTTAAGAGCACTCCCGATTTTTTATATCATAGATTGGACCTTTGACGATACTTTCTCAGAAAATTTAATGAATACTTCCATTATTTTGGTCTGCATATTTTTTATATGAAGGCATGTTTTCCTTTAACTTAAATACTCTCCTAATATTTGAAACATTTATCTTATCGAAAAATGGACAACACCAGTCGATTTGTCGTATCAAAGAACCCTGATTCTCATAATTTCAGTATTACTTCCGCAAATTTTTTATATGAAGGCATGTTTTCCTTAAACTTAAATACTCTCCTAATATTTGAAACATTTATCTGATCAAAAAATGGACAACACCAGTCGATTTGTCGTATCAAAGAACCCTTATTCCCATAATTTCAGTATTTTTTGAGAGGAAAAATATTTTTCGTCAAATATGTAGCTGGAAGGAAAATATTGCATTTTTCGCAATTCTCCAAAAATATATTTGTGGCCTATCATCCTCTCGCAACATGTTCGGTTAGATGAAAGTTCATCTAAAATCGATGGGTGACTTTGTTGATGCCCTAATTCTATCAATTTTTGAATATTTATGGATATTTGATCTTACCCTCTTCATTGGATACTCCAAGTTTGACGCACTCTACTTCCGAATCGCATCATTGTAGAGCACTCCCGATTTTCTATATCATAGATTGGACTTTTGACGATACTTTCTTGAAAATTGAATGAATACTTCCATTATTTTGGTCTGCAACATTTTTTATATGAAGGCATGTTTTCCTCCAACTTAAATACTCTCCTAATATTTGAAACATTTATCTTATCGAAAAATGGACAACACCAGTCGATTTGTCGTAACAAAGAACCCTGATTCTCATAATTTCAGTATTTTAGGAGAGGAAAAATATTTTTCGTCAAATATGTAGCTGGACTAAAGTAAGGAAAATATTGCATTCTTCGCAATTCTCCAAAAATATATTTGTGGCCTATCATCCTCTCGAACCATGTTCGATTAGATGAAAATTCATCTAAAATCGATAGGTGACTTAGTTGATGCCCTAATTCTATCAATTTTTGAATAAATATGGATATTTGATTTTACCCTCTTCATTGGATACTCCAAGTTTGACGCACTCTACTTCTGAATCGCATCATTTTAGAGCACTCCCGATTTTTTATATCATATATTGGACCTTTGACGATACTTCCTCAGAAAATTTAATGAATACTTCCATTATTTTGGTCTGTACTATTTTTTATATGAAGGCATGTTTTCTTTTAACTTAAATGCTCTCCTAATATTTGAGACATTTATCTTACCGAAAAATGGACAACGCCAGTCGATTTTTCGTATCAAAGAACCCTTATTCTCATAATTTCAGTATTTTTTGAGAGGAAAACCATTTTTCGTCAAATATGTAGCTGGACTATAGTAAGGAAAATATTGCATTTTTCGCAATACTCCAAAAATATATTTTTGGCCTATCATCCTCTCGAAACATGTTCGATTAGATGAAATTTCATCTAAAATCGATAGGTGACTTTGTTAATGACCTAATTCTATCAATTTTTGAATAACTATGGATATTTGATTTTACCCTCTTCATTGGATACTCCAAGTTTGACGCACTCTACTTCTGAATCACATCATTTTAGAGCACTCCCGATTTTGTATATCATAGATTGGACCTTTGACGATACTTTCTCAGAAAATTAAATGAATACTTCCATTATTTTGGTCTGTACTATTTTTTATATGAAGGCATGTTTTCTTTTAACTTAAATGCTCTCCTAATATTTGAGACATTTATCTTACCGAAAAATGGACAACGCCAGTCGATTTTTCGTATCAAAGAACCCTTATTCTCATAATTTCAGTATTTTTTGAGAGGAAAACCATTTTTCGTCAAATATGTAGCTGGACTATAGTAAGGAAAATATTGCATTTTTCGCAATACTCCAAAAATATATTTTTGGCCTATCATCCTCTCGAAACATGTTCGATTAGATGAAATTTCATCTAAAATCGATAGGTGACTTTGTTAATGACCTAATTCTATCAATTTTTGAATAACTATGGATATTTGATTTTACCCTCTTCATTGGATACTCCAAGTTTGACGCACTCTACTTCTGAATCACATCATTTTAGAGCACTCCCGATTTTGTATATCATAGATTGGACCTTTGACGATACTTTCTCAGAAAATTAAATGAATACTTCCATTATTTTGGACTGTACTATTTTTTATATGAAGGCATGTTTTCTTTTAACTTAAATACTCTCCTAATATTTGAAACATTTATCTTATCGAAAAATGGACAACACCAGTCGATTTGTCGTATCAAAGAACCCTTATTCTCATTATTTCAGTATTTTTTGAGAGGAAAAACATTTTTCGTCAAATATGTAGCTGGAGTAAGGAAAATATTGCATTTTTCGAAATACTCCAAAAATATATTTTTGGCCTATCATCTTCTCGAAACATGTTCGATTAGATGAAATTTCATCTAAAATCGATAGGTGACTTTGTTAATGCCCTAATTCTATCTATTTTTGAATAACTATGGATATTTGATTTTACCCTCTTCATTGGATACTCCAAGTTTGACGCACTCTACTTCTGAATCGCATCATTTTAGAGCACTCCCGATTTTTTATATCATAGATTGGACCTTTGACGATACTTTCTCTGAAAATTGAATGAATACTTCCATTATTTTGGTCTGTACTATTTTTTATATGAAGGCATGTTTTCTTTTAACTTAAATGCTCTCCTAATATTTGAAACATTTATCTTATCGAAAAATGGACAACACCAGTCGATTTGTCGTATCAAAGAACCCTAATTCTCATAATTCCAGTATTTTTTGAGAGGAAAAACATTTTTCGTCAAATATGTAGGTGTAGCATGTTTTCTGTTAACTTAAATGCTCTCCTAATATTTGAAACATTTATCTTATCGAAAAATGGACAACACCAGTCGATTTGTCGTATCAAAGAACCTTTATTCTCATAATTTCAGTATTTTTTGAGAGGAAAAGCATTTTTAGTCAAATATGTAGTCAAATAGTGAGGAAAATATTGCATTTTTCGCAATACTCCAATAATATATTTTTGGCCTATCATCCTCTCGAAACATGTTCGATTAGATGAAATTTCATCTAAAATCGATAGGTGACTTTGTTAATGCCCTAATTCTATCTATTTTTGAATAACTATGGATATTTGATTTTACCCTCTTCATTGGATACTCCAAGTTTGACGCACTCTACTTCTGAATCGCATCATTTTAGAGCACTCCCGATTTTGTATATCATAGATTGGACCTTTGACGATACTTTCTCAGAAAATTAAATGTATACTTCCATTATTTTGGACTGTACTATTTTTTATATGAAGGCATGTTTTCTTTTAACTTAAATGCTCTCCTAATATTTGAAACATTTATCTTATCGAAAAATGGACAACACCAGTCGATTTGTCGTATCCATGAACCCTTATTCTCATAATTTCAGTATTTTTTGAGAGGAAAAACATTTTTCGTCAAATATGTAGCATTTTTCGCAATTCTCCAAAAATATATTTTGGGCCTATCATCCTCTCGAAAAATGTTCGATTAGATGAAATTTCATCTGAAATCGATAGGTGACTTTGTTAATGCCCTAATTCTATCAATTTTTGAATAACTATGGATATTTGATTTCACCCTCTTCATTGGATACTCCAAGTTTGACGCACTCTACTTCTGAATCGGATCATTTTAGAGCACTCCCGATTTTTTATATCATAGATTGGACCTTTGATAATACTTTCTTAGAAAATTGAATGAAAACTTCCATTATTTTGGTCTGTACTATTTTTTATATGAAGGCATGATTTCATTTAACTTAAATGCTCTCCTAATATTTGAAACATTTATCTTATCGAAAAATGGAAAACACCAGTCGATATGTCGTATCAAAGGAACCTAATTCTCATAATTCCAGTATTATTTGAGAGGAAAAACATTTTTCGTCAAAAATGTAGCTGGGCTATAGTAAGAAAAATATTACATTTTCGCAATACTCCAAAAATATATTTTTGGCCTATCATCCTCTCGAAACATGTTCGATTAGATGAAATTTCATCTAAAATCGATAGGTGACTTTGTTAATGCCCTAATTCTATCAATTTTTGAATAACTATGGATATTTGATTTTACCCTCTTCATTGGATACTCCAAGTTTGACGCACTCTACTTCTGAATCGCATCATTTTAGAGCACTCCCGATTTTGTAATTCATAGATTGGACCTTTGACGATACTTTCTCAAAAAATTAAATGAATACTTCCATTATTTTGGACTGTACTATTTTTTATATGAGGGCATGTTTTCTTTTAACTTAAATGCTCTCCTAATATTTGGAACATTTATCTTATCGAAAAATGGACAACACCAGTCGATTTGTCGTATCAAAGAACCCTTATTCTCATAATTCCAGTATTTTTTGAGAGGAAAAACATTTCTCGTCAAATATGTAGCTGGAAAATATTGCATTTTTCGCAATTCTCCAAAAATATATTTTGGGCCTATCATCCTCTCGAAATATGTTCGATTAGATGAAACTCCATCTAAAATCGATGGGTGACTTTGTTAATGCCCTAATTCTATCAATTTTTGAATAAATATGGATATTCGATTTTACCCTCTTCATTGGATACTCCAAGTTTGACGCACTCTACTTTTGAATCGCATCATTTTAGAGCACTCCCGATTTTTTATATCATAGATTGGACCTTTGACGATACTTTCTAAGAAAATTGAATGAATACTTCCATTATTTTGGTCTGTACTATTTTTTATATGAAGGCATGTTTTCTTTTAACTTAAATGCTCTCCTAATATTTGAAACATTTATCTTATCGAAAAATGGACAACACCAGTCGATTTGTCGTATCAAAGAACCCTTATTCTCATAATTTCAGTATTTTGTGAGAGGAAAAACATTTTTCGTCAAATATGTAGCTGGACTATAGTAAGGAAAATATTGCATTTTTCGCAATACTCCAAAAATATATTTTTGGCCTATCATCCTCTCGAAACATGTTCGATTAGATGAAATTTCATCTAAAATCGATAGGTGACTTTGTTAATGCCCTAATTCTATCAATTTTTGAATAACTATGGATATTTGATTTTACCCTCTTCATTGGATACTCCAAGTTTGACGCACTCTACTTCTGAATCGCATCATTTTAGAGCACTCCCGATTTTTATATCATAGATTGCACCTTTGATAATACTTTCTCAGAAAATTGAATGAATACTTCCATTATTTTGGTCTGTACTATTTTTTATATGAATGCATGTTTTCTTTTAACTTAAATGCTCTCCTAATATTTGAAACATTTATCTTATCGTAAAATGGACAACGCCAGTCGATTTGTCGTATCAAAGAACCCTCATTCTCATAATTTCAGTATTTTTTGAGAGGAAAAACATTTTTCGTCAAATATGTAGCTGGACTATAGTAAGGAAAATATTGCATTTTTCGCAATACTCCAAAAATATATTTTTGGCCTATCATCCTCTCGAAACATGTTCGATTAGATGGAATTTCATCTCAAATCGATAGGTGACTTTGTTAATGCCCTAATTCTATCAATTTTTGAATAACTATGGATATTTGATTTTACCCTCTTCATTGGATACTCCAAGTTTGACGCACTCTACTTCTGAATCGGATCATTTTAGAGCACTCCCGATTTTTTATATCATAGATTGGACCTTTGATAATACTTTCTCAGAAAACTGAATGAAAACTTCCATTATTTTGGTCTGTACTATTTTTTATATGAAGGCATGTTTTCTTTTAACTTAAATGCTATCCTAATATTTGAAACATTTATCTTATCGAAAAATGGACAACACCAGTCGATTTGTCGTATCAAAGAAACCTCATTCTCATAATTTCGGTATTATTTGAGAGGAAAAACATTTTTCGTCAAATATGTAGCTGGGCTATAGTAAGGAAAATATTGCATTTTCGCAATACTCCAAAAATATATTTTTGGCCTATCATCCTCTCGAAACATGTTCGATTAGATGAAATTCCATCTAAAATCGATAGGTGACTTTGTTAATGCCCTAATTCTATCAATTTTTGAATAACTATGGATATTTGATTTTACCCTCTTCATTGGATACTCCAAGTTTGACGCACTCTACTTCTGAATCGCATCATTATAGAGCACTCCCGATTTCGTATATCATAGATTGGACCTTTGACGATACTTTCTCAAAAAATTGAATGAATACTTCCATTATTTTGGACTGTACTATTTTTTATATGAAGGCATGTTTTCTTTTAACTTAAATGCTCTCCTAATATTTGGAACATTTATCTTATCGAAAAATGGACAACACCAGTCGATTTGTCGTATCAAAGAACCCTTATTCTCATACTTTCAGTATTTTTTGAGAGGAAAAACATTTCTCGTCAAATATGTAGCTGGACTATAGTGAGGAAAATATTGCATTTTTCGCAATTCTCCAAAAATATATTTTGGGCCTATCATCCTCTCGAAAAATGTTCGATTAGATGAAACTCCATCTAAAATCGATGGGTGACTTTGTTAATGCCCTAATTCTATCAATTTTTGATTAAATATGGATATTTGATCATACCCTCTTCATTGGATACTCCAAGATTGACGCACTCTACTTCTGAATCGCATCATTTTAGAGCACTCCCTATTTTTCATATCTACCTTTGACGATACTTTCTAAGAAAATTGAATGAATACTTCCATTATTTTGGTCTTTACTATTTTTTATATGAAGGCATGTTTTCTTTTAACTTAAATGCTCTCCTAATATTTGAAACATTTATCTTATCGAAAAATGGACAACACCAGTCGATTTGTCGTATCAAAGAACCCTTATTCTCATAATTTCAGTATTTTTTGAGAGGAAAAACATTTTTCGTCAAATATGTAGCTGGACTATAGTAAGGAAAATATTGCATTTTTCGCAATACTCCAAAAATATATTTTTGGCCTATCATCCTGTCGAAACATGTTCGATTAGATGAAATTTCATCTAAAATCGATAGGTGACTTCGTTAATGCCCTAATTCTATCAATTTTTGAATAACTATGGATATTTGATTTTACCCTCTTCATTGGATACTCCAAGTTTGACGCACTGTACTTCTGAATCGCACTATTTTAGAGCACTCCCGATTTTTTATATCATAGATTGGACCTTTGACGATACTTTCTCTGAAAATTGAATGAATACTTCCATTATTTTGGTCTGTACTATTTTTTATATGAAGGCATGTTTTCTTTTAACTTAAATGCTCTCCTAATATTTGAAACATTTATCTTATCGAAAAATGGACAATACCAATCGATTTGTCGTATCAAAGAATCCTTATTCTCATAATTTCAGTATTTTTTGAGAGGAAAAACATTTTTCGTCAAATATGTAGCTGGACTATAGTAAGGAAAATATTGCATTTTTCGCAATACTCCAAAAATATATGTTTGGCCTATCATCCTCTCGAAACATGTTCGATTAGATGAAATTTCATCTAAAATCGATAGGTGACTTTGTTAATGCCCTAATTCTATCAATTTTTGAATAACTATGGATATTTGATTTTACCCTCTTCATTGGATACTCCAAGTTTGACGCACTCTACTTCTGAATCGCATCATTTTAGAGCACTCCCGATTTTTTATATCATAGATTGGACCTTTGACGATACTTTCTAAAAAAAGTGTATGAATACTTCCATTATTTTGGTCTGTACTATTTTTTATATGAAGGCATGTTTTCTTTTAACTTAAATGCTCTTCTAATATTTGAAACATTCATCTTATCGAAAAATGGACAACACCAGTCGATTTGTCGTATCAAAGAACCCTTATTCTCATAATTTCAGTATTTTTTGAGAGGAAAAACATTTTTTCCAAATTTGTAGCTGTAAGGAAAATATTGCATTTTTCGCAATACTCCAAAAATATATTTTTGGCCTATCATCCTCTCGAAACATCTTCGATTAGATGAAATTTCAACTGAAATCGATGGGTGACTTTGTTAATGCCCTAATTCTATCAATTATTGAATAAATATGGATATTTGATTTTACCCTCTTCATTGGATACTCCAAGTTTGACGCACTCTACTTCTGAATCGCATCATTTTAGAGCACTCCCGATTTTTTATATCATAGATTGGACCTTTGACGATACTTTCTCAGAAAATTGAATGAATACTTCCATTATTTTGGTCTGTACTATTTGTTATATGAAGGCATGTTTTCTTTTAACTTAAATGCTCTCCTAATATTTGAAACATTTATCTTATCGAAAAATGGACAACACCAGTCGATTTGTCGTATCAAAGAACCCTGATTCTCATAATTTCAGTATTTTTTGAGAGGAAAAATATTTTTCGTCAAATATGTAGCTGGAAGAAAAATATTGCATTTTTCGCAATTCTCCAAAAATATATTTGTGGCCTATCATCCTCTCGAAACATGTTCGATTAGATGAAAGTTCATCTAAAATCGATGGGTGACTTTGTTGATGCCCTAGTTCTATCAATTTTTCAATATTTATGGATATTTGATCTTACCCTCTTCATTGGATACTCCAAGTTTGACGCACTCTACGTCTGAATCGCATCATTTTAGAGCACACTCGATTTTTTATATCATAGATTGGACCTTTGACGATACTTTATCAGAAAATTGAATGAAAACTTCCATTATTTTGGTCTGCAAATTTTTTATATGAAGGCATGTTTTCCTTAAACTCAAATACTCTCCTAATATTTGAAACATTTATCTTATCGAAAAATGGACAACACCAGTCGATTTGTCGTATCAAAGAACCCTTATTCCCATAATTTCAGTATTTTTTGAGAGGAAAAATATTGTTCGTCAAATATGTAGCTGGAAGGAAAATATTGCATTTTTCGCAATTCTCCAAAAATATATTTGTGGCCTATCATCCTCTCGAAACATGTTCGATTAGATGAAAGTTCATCTAAAATCGATGGGTGACTTTGTTGATGCCCTAATTCTATCAATTTTTGAATATTTATGGATATTTGATCGTACCCTCTTCATAGGATACTCCAAGTTTGACGCACTCTACTTCCGAATCGCATCATTGTAGAGCATTCCCGATTTTCTATATCATAGATTGGACTTTTGACGATACTTTCTTGAAAATTGAATGAATACTTCCATTATTTTGGTCTGCAACATTTTTTATATGAAGGCGTGTTTTCCTCTAACTTAAATACTCTCCTAATATTTGAAACATTTATCTTATCGAAAAATGGACAACACCAGTCGATTTGTCGTATCAAAGAACTCTGATTCTCATAATTTCAGTATTTTTTGAGAGGAAAAATATTTTTCGTCAAATATGTAGCTGGACTAAAGTAAGGAAAATATTGCATTCTTCGCAATTCTCCAAAAATATATTTGTGGCGTATCATCCTCTCGAAACATGATCGATTAGATGAAAATTCATCTAAAATCGATGGGTGACTTAGTTGATGCCCTAATTCTATGAATTTTTGAATAAATATGGATATTTGATTTTACCCTCTTCATTGGATACTCCAAGTTTGACGCACTCTACTTCTGAATCGCATCATTTTAGAGCACTCCCGATATTTTATATCATAGATTGGACCTTTGATAATACTTTCTCAGAAAATTGAATGAAAACTTCCATTATTTTGGTCTGTTCTATTTTTTATATGAAGGCATGTTTTCTTTTAACTTAAATGCTCTCCTAATATTTGAAACATTTATCTTATAGAAAAATGGACAACACCAGTCGATTTGTCGTATCTAAGAACCCTTATTCTCATAATTTCAGTATTTTTTGAGACGAAAAACATTTCTCGTCAAATATGTAGCTGGACTATAGTAAGGAAAATATTGCATTTTTCGCAATTCTCCAAAAATATATTTTGGGCCTATCATCCTCTCGAGACATGTTCGATTAGATGAAATTTCATCTAAAATCGATAGGTGACTTTGTTAATGCCCTAATTCTATCTATTTTTGAATAACTATGGATATTTGATTTTACCCTCTTCATTGGATACTCCAAGTTTGACGCACTCTACTTCTGAATCGCATCATTTTAGAGCACTCCCGATCTTTTATATCATAGATTGGACCTTTGACGATACTTTCTCTGAAAATTGAATGAATACTTCCATTATTTTGGTCTGTACTATGTTTTATATGAAGGCATGTTTTCTTTTAACTTAAATGCTCTCCTAATATTTGAAACATTTATCTTATCGAAAAATGGACAACACCAGTGGATTTGTCGTATCAAAGAACCCTTATTCTCATAATTTCAGTATTTTTTGAGAGGAAAAACATTTTTCGTCAAATATGTAGCTGGACCCAAGTAACGAAAATATTGCATTTTTCGAAATACTCCAAAAATATATTTTTGGCCTATCATCCTCTCGAGACATGTTCGATTAGATGAAATTTCATCTAAAATCGATAGGTGACTTTGTTAATGCCCTAATTCTATCTATTTTTGAATAACTATGGATATTTGATTTTACCCTCTTCATTGGATACTCCAAGTTTGACGCACTCTACTTCTGAATCGCATCATTTTAGAGCACTCCCGATTTTTTATATCATAGATTGGACCTTTGACGATACTTTCTCTGAAAATTGAATGAATACTTCCATTATTTTGGTCTGTACTATTTTTTATATGAAGGCATGTTTTCTTTTAACTTAAATGCTCTCCTAATATTTGAAACATTTATCTTATCGAAAAATGGACAACACCAGTCGATTTGTCGAATCAAAGAACCCTAATTCTCATAATTCCAGTATTTTTTGAGAGGAAAAACATTTAAATATGTAACTGGGCTATAGTAAGGAAAATATTGCATTTTTCGCAATACTCCAATAATATATTTTTGGCCTATCATCCTCTCGAAACATGTTCGATTAGATGAAATTTCATCTAAAATCGATAGGTGACTTTGTTAATGCCCTAATTCTATCTATTTTTGAATAACTATGGATATTTGATTTTACCCTCTTCATTGGATACTCCTAGTTTGACGCACTCTACTTCTGAATCGCATCATTTTAGAGCACTCCCGATTTTTTATATCATAGATTGGACCTTTGATAATACTTTCTCAGAAAATTGAATGAAAACTTCCATTATTTTGGTCTGTTCTATTTTTTATATGAAGGCATGTTTTCTTTTAACTTAAATGCTCTCCTAATATTTGAAACATTTATCTTATAGAAAAATGGACAACACCAGTCGATTTGTCGTATCTAAGAACCCTTATTCTCATAATTTCAGTATTTTTTGAGAGGAAAAACATTTCTCGTCAAATATGTAGCTGGACTATAGTAAGGAAAATATTGCATTTTTCGCAATTCTCCAAAAATATATTTTGGGCCTATCATCCTCTCGAAAAATGTTCGATTAGATGAAACTCCATCTAAAATCGATGGGTGACTTTGTTAATGCCCTAATTCTATCAATTTTTGATTAAACATGGATATTTGATTTCACCCTCTTCATTGGATACTCCAAGTTTGACGCACTCTACTTCTGAATCGCATCATTTTAGAGCACTCCCGATTTTTTCTATCTACCTTTGACGATACTTTCTAAGAAAATTGAATGAATACTTCCATTATTTTGGACTGTACTATTTTTTATATGAAGGCATGTTTTCTTTTAACTTAAATGCTCTCCTAATATTTGAAACATTTATCTTATCAAAAAATGGACAACACCAGTCGATTTGTCGTATCAAAGAAACCTTATTCTCATAATTTCAGTATTATTTGAGAGGAAAAACATTTTTCGTCAAATATGTAGCTGGGCTATAGTAAGGAAAATATTGCATTTTCGCAATACTCCAAAAATATATTTTTGGCCTATCATCCTCTCGAAACATGTTCGATTAGATGAAATTCCATCTAAAATCGATAGGTGACTTTGTTAATGCCCTAATTCTATCAATTTTTGATTAAATATGGATATTTGATCATACCCTCTTCATTGGATACTCCAAGTTTGACGCACTCTACTTCTGAATCGCATCATTTAAGAGCACTCCCGATTTTTTATATCATAGATTGGACCTTTGACGATACTTTCTCAGAAAATTTAATGAATACTTCCATTATTTTGGTCTGCATATTTTTTATATGAAGGCATGTTTTCCTTTAACTTAAATACTCTCCTAATATTTGAAACATTTATCTTATCGAAAAATGGACAACACCAGTCGATTTGTCGTATCAAAGAACCCTGATTCTCATAATTTCAGTATTACTTCCGCAAATTTTTTATATGAAGGCATGTTTTCCTTAAACTTAAATACTCTCCTAATATTTGAAACATTTATCTGATCAAAAAATGGACAACACCAGTCGATTTGTCGTATCAAAGAACCCTTATTCCCATAATTTCAGTATTTTTTGAGAGGAAAAATATTTTTCGTCAAATATGTAGCTGGAAGGAAAATATTGCCTTTTTCGCAATTCTCCAAAAATATATTTGTGGCCTATCATCCTCTCGCAACATGTTCGGTTAGATGAAAGTTCATCTAAAATCGATGGGTGACTTTGTTGATGCCCTAATTCTATCAATTTTTGAATATTTATGGATATTTGATCTTACCCTCTTCATTGGATACTCCAAATTTGACGCACTCTACTTCCGAATCGCATCATTGTAGAGCACTCCCGATTTTCTATATCATAGATTGGACTTTTGACGATACTTTCTTGAAAATTGAATGAATACTTCCATTATTTTGGTCTGCAACATTTTTTATATGAAGGCATGTTTTCCTCCAACTTAAATACTCTCCTAATATTTGAAACATTTATCTTATCGAAAAATGGACAACACCAGTCGATTTGTCGTAACAAAGAACCCTGATTCTCATAATTTCAGTATTTTAGGAGAGGAAAAATATTTTTCGTCAAATATGTAGCTGGACTAAAGTAAGGAAAATATTGCATTCTTCGCAATTCTCCAAAAATATATTTGTGGCCTATCATCCTCTCGAACCATGTTCGATTAGATGAAAATTCATCTAAAATCGATAGGTGACTTAGTTGATGCCCTAATTCTATCAATTTTTGAATAAATATGGATATTTGATTTTACCCTCTTCATTGGATACTCCAAGTTTGACGCACTCTACTTCTGAATCGCATCATTTTAGAGCACTCCCGATTTTTTATATCATATATTGGACCTTTGACGATACTTCCTCAGAAAATTTAATGAATACTTCCATTATTTTGGTCTGTACTATTTTTTATATGAAGGCATGTTTTCTTTTAACTTAAATGCTCTCCTAATATTTGAGACATTTATCTTACCGAAAAATGGACAACGCCAGTCGATTTTTCGTATCAAAGAACCCTTATTCTCATAATTTCAGTATTTTTTGAGAGGAAAACCATTTTTCGTCAAATATGTAGCTGGACTATAGTAAGGAAAATATTGCATTTTTCGCAATACTCCAAAAATATATTTTTGGCCTATCATCCTCTCGAAACATGTTCGATTAGATGAAATTTCATCTAAAATCGATAGGTGACTTTGTTAATGACCTAATTCTATCAATTTTTGAATAACTATGGATATTTGATTTTACCCTCTTCATTGGATACTCCAAGTTTGACGCACTCTACTTCTGAATCACATCATTTTAGAGCACTCCCGATTTTGTATATCATAGATTGGACCTTTGACGATACTTTCTCAGAAAATTAAATGAATACTTCCATTATTTTGGTCTGTACTATTTTTTATATGAAGGCATGTTTTCTTTTAACTTAAATGCTCTCCTAATATTTGAGACATTTATCTTACCGAAAAATGGACAACGCCAGTCGATTTTTCGTATCAAAGAACCCTTATTCTCATAATTTCAGTATTTTTTGAGAGGAAAACCATTTTTCGTCAAATATGTAGCTGGACTATAGTAAGGAAAATATTGCATTTTTCGCAATACTCCAAAAATATATTTTTGGCCTATCATCCTCTCGAAACATGTTCGATTAGATGAAATTTCATCTAAAATCGATAGGTGACTTTGTTAATGACCTAATTCTATCAATTTTTGAATAACTATGGATATTTGATTTTACCCTCTTCATTGGATACTCCAAGTTTGACGCACTCTACTTCTGAATCACATCATTTTAGAGCACTCCCGATTTTGTATATCATAGATTGGACCTTTGACGATACTTTCTCAGAAAATTAAATGAATACTTCCATTATTTTGGACTGTACTATTTTTTATATGAAGGCATGTTTTCTTTTAACTTAAATACTCTCCTAATATTTGAAACATTTATCTTATCGAAAAATGGACAACACCAGTCGATTTGTCGTATCAAAGAACCCTTATTCTCATTATTTCAGTATTTTTTGAGAGGAAAAACATTTTTCGTCAAATATGTAGCTGGAAAATATTGCATTTTTCGCAATACTCCAAAAATATATTTTGGGCCTATCATCCTCTCGAAAAATGTTCGATTAGATGAAACTCCATCTAAAATCGATGGGTGACTTTGTTAATGCCCTAATTCTATCAATTTTTGAATAAATATGGATATTTGATTTTACCCTCTTCATTGGATACTCCAAGTTTGACGCACTCTACTTCTGAATCGCATCATTTTAGAGCACTCCCGATTTTTTATATCATAGATTGGACCTTTGACGATACTTTCTAAGAAAATTGAATGAATCCTTCCATTATTTTGGTCTGTACTATTTTTTATATGAAGGCATGTTTTCTTTCAACTTAAATGCTCTCCTAATATTTGATACATTTATCTTATCGAAGAATGGACAACACCAGTCGATTTGTCGTATCAAAGAACCCTTATTCTCATAATTTCAGTATTTTTTGAGAGGAAAAACATTTTTCGTCAAATATGTAGCTGGACTATAGTAAGGAAAATATTGCATTTTTCGCAATACTCCAAAAATATATTTTTGGCCTATCATCCTCTCGAAACATGTTCGATTAGATGAAATTTAATCTAAAATCGATAGGTGACTTTGTTAATGCCCTAATTCTATCAATTTTTGAATAACTATGGATATTTGATTTTACCCTCTTCATTGGATACTCCAAGTTTGACGCACTCTACTTCTGAATCGCATCCTTTTAGAGCACTCCCGATTTTTTATATCATAGATTGGACCTTTGACGATACTTTCTCTGAAAATTGAATGAATACTTTCATTATTTTGGTCTGTACTATTTTTTATATGAAGGCATGTTTTCTTTTAACTTAAATGCTCTCCTAATATTTGGAACATTTATCGTATCGAAAAAGGGACAACACCAGTGGATTTGTCGTATCGAAGAACCCTTATTCTCATAATTTCAGTATTTTTTGAGAGGAAAAACATTTTTCGTCAAATATGTAGCTGGACTCCAAGTAAGGAAAATATTGCATTTTTCGAAATACTCCAAAAATATATTTTTGGCCTATCATCTTCTCGAAACATGTTCGATTAGATGAAATTTCATCTAAAATCGATAGGTGACTTTGTTAATGCCCTAATTCTATCTATTTTTGAATAACTATGGATATTTGATTTTACCCTCTTCATTGGATACTCCAAGTTTGACGCACTCTACTTCTGAATCGCATCATTTTAGAGCACTCCCGATTTTTTATATCATAGATTGGACCTTTGACGATACTTTCTCTGAAAATTGAATGAATACTTCCATTATTTTGGTCTGTACTATTTTTTATATGAAGGCATGTTTTCTTTTAACTTAAATGCTCTCCTAATATTTGAAACATTTATCTTATCGAAAAATGGACAACACCAGTCGATTTGTCGTATCAAAGAACCCTAATTCTCATAATTCCAGTATTTTTTGAGAGGAAAAACATTTTTCGTCAAATATGTAGGTGTAGCATGTTTTCTGTTAACTTAAATGCTCTCCTAATATTTGAAACATTTATCTTATCGAAAAATGGACAACACCAGTCGATTTGTCGTATCAAAGAACCTTTATTCTCATAATTTCAGTATTTTTTGAGAGGAAAAGCATTTTTAGTCAAATATGTAGTCAAATAGTGAGGAAAATATTGCATTTTTCGCAATACTCCAATAATATATTTTTGGCCTATCATCCTCTCGAAACATGTTCGATTAGATGAAATTTCATCTAAAATCGATAGGTGACTTTGTTAATGCCCTAATTCTATCTATTTTTGAATAACTATGGATATTTGATTTTACCCTCTTCATTGGATACTCCAAGTTTGACGCACTCTACTTCTGAATCGCATCATTTTAGAGCACTCCCGATTTTGTATATCATAGATTGGACCTTTGACGATACTTTCTCAGAAAATTAAATGTATACTTCCATTATTTTGGACTGTACTATTTTTTATATGAAGGCATGTTTTCTTTTAACTTAAATGCTCTCCTAATATTTGAAACATTTATCTTATCGAAAAATGGACAACACCAGTCGATTTGTCGTATCCATGAACCCTTATTCTCATAATTTCAGTATTTTTTGAGAGGAAAAACATTTTTCGTCAAATATGTAGCTGGACTATAGTAAGGAAAATATTGCATTTTTCGCAATTCTCCAAAAATATATTTTGGGCCTATCATCCTCTCGAAAAATGTTCGATTAGATGAAATTTCATCTGAAATCGATAGGTGACTTTGTTAATGCCCTAATTCTATCAATTTTTGAATAACTATGGATATTTGATTTCACCCTCTTCATTGGATACTCCAAGTTTGACGCACTCTACTTCTGAATCGGATCATTTTAGAGCACTCCCGATTTTTTATATCATAGATTGGACCTTTGATAATACTTTCTTAGAAAATTGAATGAAAACTTCCATTATTTTGGTCTGTACTATTTTTTATATGAAGGCATGTTTCCATTTAACTTAAATGCTCTCCTAATATTTGAAACATTTATCTTATCGAAAAATGGAAAACACCAGTCGATATGTCGTATCAAAGGAACCTAATTCTCATAATTCCAGTATTATTTGAGAGGAAAAACATTTTTCGTCAAAAATGTAGCTGGGCTATAGTAAGAAAAATATTGCATTTTCGCAATACTCCAAAAATATATTTTTGGCCTATCATCCTCTCGAAACATGTTCGATTAGATGAAATTTCATCTAAAATCGATAGGTGACTTTGTTAATGCCCTAATTCTATCAATTTTTGAATAACTATGGATATTTGATTTTACCCTCTTCATTGGATACTCCAAGTTTGACGCACTCTACTTCTGAATCGCATCATTTTAGAGCACTCCCGATTTTGTAATTCATAGATTGGACCTTTGACGATACTTTCTCAAAAAATTAAATGAATACTTCCATTATTTTGGACTGTACTATTTTTTATATGAGGGCATGTTTTCTTTTAACTTAAATGCTCTCCTAATATTTGGAACATTTATCTTATCGAAAAATGGACAACACCAGTCGATTTGTCGTATCAAAGAACCCTTATTCTCATAATTCCAGTATTTTTTGAGAGGAAAAACATTTCTCGTCAAATATGTAGCTGGAAAATATTGCATTTTTCGCAATTCTCCAAAAATATATTTTGGGCCTATCATCCTCTCGAAATATGTTCGATTAGATGAAACTCCATCTAAAATCGATGGGTGACTTTGTTAATGCCCTAATTCTATCAATTTTTGAATAAATATGGATATTCGATTTTACCCTCTTCATTGGATACTCCAAGTTTGACGCACTCTACTTTTGAATCGCATCATTTTAGAGCACTCCCGATTTTTTATATCATAGATTGGACCTTTGACGATACTTTCTAAGAAAATTGAATGAATACTTCCATTATTTTGGTCTGTACTATTTTTTATATGAAGGCATGTTTTCTTTTAACTTAAATGCTCTCCTAATATTTGAAACATTTATCTTATCGAAAAATGGACAACACCAGTCGATTTGTCGTATCAAAGAACCCTTATTCTCATAATTTCAGTATTTTGTGAGAGGAAAAACATTTTTCGTCAAATATGTAGCTGGACTATAGTAAGGAAAATATTGCATTTTTCGCAATACTCCAAAAATATATTTTTGGCCTATCATCCTCTCGAAACATGTTCGATTAGATGAAATTTCATCTAAAATCGATAGGTGACTTTGTTAATGCCCTAATTCTATCAATTTTTGAATAACTATGGATATTTGATTTTACCCTCTTCATTGAATACTCCAAGTTTGACGCACTCTACTTCTGAATCGCATCATTTTAGAGCACTCCCGATTTTTATATCATAGATTGCACCTTTGATAATACTTTCTCAGAAAATTGAATGAATACTTCCATTATTTTGGTCTGTACTATTTTTTATATGAATGCATGTTTTCTTTTAACTTAAATGCTCTCCTAATATTTGAAACATTTATCTTATCGTAAAATGGACAACGCCAGTCGATTTGTCGTATCAAAGAACCCTCATTCTCATAATTTCAGTATTTTTTGAGAGGAAAAACATTTTTCGTCAAATATGTAGCTGGACTATAGTAAGGAAAATATTGCATTTTTCGCAATACTCCAAAAATATATTTTTGGCCTATCATCCTCTCGAAACATGTTCGATTAGATGGAATTTCATCTCAAATCGATAGGTGACTTTGTTAATGCCCTAATTCTATCAATTTTTGAATAACTATGGATATTTGATTTTACCCTCTTCATTGGATACTCCAAGTTTGACGCACTCTACTTCTGAATCGGATCATTTTAGAGCACTCCCGATTTTTTATATCATAGATTGGACCTTTGATAATACTTTCTCAGAAAACTGAATGAAAACTTCCATTATTTTGGTCTGTACTATTTTTTATATAAAGGCATGTTTTCTTTTAACTTAAATGCTATCCTAATATTTGAAACATTTATCTTATCGAAAAATGGACAACACCAGTCGATTTGTCGTATCAAAGAAACCTCATTCTCATAATTTCGGTATTATTTGAGAGGAAAAACATTTTTCGTCAAATATGTAGCTGGGAAAATATTGCATTTTCGCAATACTACAAAAATATATTTTTGGCCTATCATCCTCTCGAAACATGTTCGATTAGATGAAATTCCATCTAAAATCGATAGGTGACTTTGTTAATGCCCTAATTCTATCAATTTTTGAATAACTATGGATATTTGATTTTACCCTCTTCATTGGATACTCCAAGTTTGACGCACTCTACTTCTGAATCGCATCATTATAGAGCACTCCCGATTTCGTATATCATAGATTGGACCTTTGACGATACTTTCTCAAAAAATTGAATGAATACTTCCATTATTTTGGACTGTACTATTTTTTATATGAAGGCATGTTTTCTTTTAACTTAAATGCTCTCCTAATATTTGGAACATTTATCTTATCGAAAAATGGACAACACCAGTCGATTTGTCGTATCAAAGAACCCTTATTCTCATACTTTCAGTATTTTTTGAGAGGAAAAACATTTCTCGTCAAATATGTAGCTGGACTATAGTGAGGAAAATATTGCATTTTTCGCAATCCTCCAAAAATATATTTTGGGCCTATCATCCTCTCGAAAAATGTTCGATTAGATGAAACTCCATCTAAAATCGATGGGTGACTTTGTTAATGCCCTAATTCTATCAATTTTTGATTAAATATGGATATTTGATCATACCCTCTTCATTGGATACTCCAAGTTTGACGCACTCTACTTCTGAATCGCATCATTTTAGAGCACTCCCGATTTTTCATATCTACCTTTGACGATACTTTCTAAGAAAATTGAATGAATACTTCCATTATTTTGGTCTTTACTATTTTTTATATGAAGGCATGTTTTCTTTTAACTTAAATGCTCTCCTAATATTTGAAACATTCATCTTATCGAAAAATGGACAACACCAGTCGATTTGTATCGTATCGTATCGAAGAACCCTTATTCTCATAATTTCAGTATTTTGTGAGAGGAAAAACATTTTTCATCAAATATGTAGCTGGACTATAGTAAGGAAAATATTGCATTTTTCGCAATACTCCAAAAATATATTTTTGGCCTATCATCCTGTCGAAACATGTTCGATTAGATGAAATTTCATCTAAAATCGATAGGTGACTTCGTTAATGCCCTAATTCTATCAATTTTTGAATAACTATGGATATTTGATTTTACCCTCTTCATTGGATACTCCAAGTTTGACGCACTGTACTTCTGAATCGCACTATTTTAGAGCACTCCCGATTTTTTATATCATAGATTGGACCTTTGACGATACTTTCTCTGAAAATTGAATGAATACTTCCATTATTTTGGTCTGTACTATTTTTTATATGAAGGCATGTTTTCTTTTAACTTAAATGCTCTCCTAATATTTGAAACATTTATCTTATCGAAAAATGGACAATACCAATCGATTTGTCGTATCAAAGAATCCTTATTCTCATAATTTCAGTATTTTTTGAGAGGAAAAACATTTTTCGTCAAATATGTAGCTGTAAGGAAAATATTGCATTTTTCGCAATACTCCAAAAATATATTTTTGGCCTATCATCCTCTCGAAACATGTTCGATTAGATGAAATTTCATCTAAAATCGATAGGTGACTTTGTTAATGCCCTAATTCTATCAATTTTTGAATAACTATGGATATTTGATTTTACCCTCTTCATTGGATACTCCAAGTTTGACGCACTCTACTTCTGAATCGCATCATTTTAGAGCACTCCCGATTTTTTATATCATAGATTGGACCTTTGACGATACTTTCTAAAAAAAGTGTATGAATACTTCCATTATTTTGGTCTGTACTATTTTTTATATGAAGGCATGTTTTCTTTTAACTTAAATGCTCTTCTAATATTTGAAACATTCATCTTATCGAAAAATGGACAACACCAGTCGATTTGTCGTATCAAAGAACCCTTATTCTCATAATTTCAGTATTTTTTGAGAGGAAAAACATTTTTCTTCAAATTTGTAGCTGTAAGGAAAATATTGCATTTTTCGCAATACTCCAAAAATATATTTTTGGCCTATCATCCTCTCGAAACATCTTCGATTAGATGAAATTTCAACTGAAATCGATGGGTGACTTTGTTAATGCCCTAATTCTATCAATTATTGAATAAATATGGATATTTGATTTTACCCTCTTCATTGGATACTCCAAGTTTGACGCACTCTACTTCTGAATCGCATCATTTTAGAGCACTCCCGATTTTTTATATCATAGATTGGACCTTTGACGATACTTTCTCAGAAAATTGAATGAATACTTCCATTATTTTGGTCTGTACTATTTGTTATATGGAGGCATGTTTTCTTTTAACTTAAATGCTCTCCTAATATTTGAAACATTTATCTTATCGAAAAATGGACAACACCAGTCGATTTGTCGTATCAAAGAACCCTGATTCTCATAATTTCAGTATTTTTTGAGAGGAAAAATATTTTTCGTCAAATATGTAGCTGGAAGAAAAATATTGCATTTTTCGCAATTCTCCAAAAATATATTTGTGGCCTATCATCCTCTCGAAACATGTTCGATTAGATGAAAGTTCATCTAAAATCGATGGGTGACTTTGTTGATGCCCTAGTTCTATCAATTTTTCAATATTTATGGATATTTGATCTTACCCTCTTCATTGGATACTCCAAGTTTGACGCACTCTACTTCTGAATCGCATCATTTTAGAGCACACTCGATTTTTTATATCATAGATTGGACCTTTGACGATACTTTATCAGAAAATTGAATGAAAACTTCCATTATTTTGGTCTGCAAATTTTTTATATGAAGGCATGTTTTCCTTAAACTCAAATACTCTCCTAATATTTGAAACATTCATCTTATCGAAAAATGGACAACACCAGTCGATTTGTCGTATCAAAGAACCCTTATTCCCATAATTTCAGTATTTTTTGAGAGGAAAAATATTGTTCGTCAAATATGTAGCTGGAAGGAAAATATTGCATTTTTCGCAATTCTCCAAAAATATATTTGTGGCCTATCATCCTCTCGAAACATGTTCGATTAGATGAAAGTTCATCTAAAATCGATGGGTGACTTTGTTGATGCCCTAATTCTATCAATTTTTGAATATTTATGGATATTTGATCGTACCCTCTTCATAGGATACTCCAAGTTTGACGCACTCTACTTCCGAATCGCATCATTGTAGAGCATTCCCGATTTTCTATATCATAGATTGGACTTTTGACGATACTTTCTTGAAAATTGAATGAATACTTCCATTATTTTGGTCTGCAACATTTTTTATATGAAGGCGTGTTTTCCTCTAACTTAAATACTCTCCTAATATTTGAAACATTTATCTTATCGAAAAATGGACAACACCAGTCGATTTGTCGTATCAAAGAACTCTGATTCTCATAATTTCAGTATTTTTTGAGAGGAAAAATATTTTTCGTCAAATATGTAGCTGGACTAAAGTAAGGAAAATATTGCATTCTTCGCAATTCTCCAAAAATATATTTGTGGCCTATCATCCTCTCGAAACATGATCGATTAGATGAAAATTCATCTAAAATCGATGGGTGACTTAGTTGATGCCCTAATTCTATGAATTTTTGAATAAATATGGATATTTGATTTTACCCTCTTCATTGGATACTCCAAGTTTGACGCACTCTACTTCTGAATCGCATCATTTTAGAGCACTCCCGATATTTTATATCATAGATTGGACCTTTGATAATACTTTCTCAGAAAATTGAATGAAAACTTCCATTATTTTGGTCTGTTCTATTTTTTATATGAAGGCATGTTTTCTTTTAACTTAAATGCTCTCCTAATATTTGAAACATTTATCTTATAGAAAAATGGACAACACCAGTCGATTTGTCGTATCTAAGAACCCTTATTCTCATAATTTCAGTATTTTTTGAGACGAAAAACATTTCTCGTCAAATATGTAGCTGGACTATAGTAAGGAAAATATTGCATTTTTCGCAATTCTCCAAAAATATATTTTGGGCCTATCATCCTCTCGAGACATGTTCGATTAGATGAAATTTCATCTAAAATCGATAGGTGACTTTGTTAATGCCCTAATTCTATCTATTTTTGAATAACTATGGATATTTGATTTTACCCTCTTCATTGGATACTCCAAGTTTGACGCACTCTACTTCTGAATCGCATCATTTTAGAGCACTCCCGATTTTTTATATCATAGATTGGACCTTTGACGATACTTTCTCTGAAAATTGAATGAATACTTCCATTATTTTGGTCTGTACTATGTTTTATATGAAGGCATGTTTTCTTTTAACTTAAATGCTCTCCTAATATTTGAAACATTTATCTTATCGAAAAATGGACAACACCAGTGGATTTGTCGTATCAAAGAACCCTTATTCTCATAATTTCAGTATTTTTTGAGAGGAAAAACATTTTTCGTCAAATATGTAGCTGGACCCAAGTAACGAAAATATTGCATTTTTCGAAATACTCCAAAAATATATTTTTGGCCTATCATCCTCTCGAGACATGTTCGATTAGATGAAATTTCATCTAAAATCGATAGGTGACTTTGTTAATGCCCTAATTCTATCTATTTTTGAATAACTATGGATATTTGATTTTACCCTCTTCATTGGATACTCCAAGTTTGACGCACTCTACTTCTGAATCGCATCATTTTAGAGCACTCCCGATTTTTTATATCATAGATTGGACCTTTGACGATACTTTCTCTGAAAATTGAATGAATACTTCCATTATTTTGGTCTGTACTATTTTTTATATGAAGGCATGTTTTCTTTTAACTTAAATGCTCTCCTAATATTTGAAACATTTATCTTATCGAAAAATGGACAACACCAGTCGATTTGTCGTATCAAAGAACCCTAATTCTCATAATTCCAGTATTTTTTGAGAGGAAAAACATTTAAATATGTAACTGGGCTATAGTAAGGAAAATATTGCATTTTTCGCAATACTCCAATAATATATTTTTGGCCTATCATCCTCTCGAAACATGTTCGATTAGATGAAATTTCATCTAAAATCGATAGGTGACTTTGTTAATGCCCTAATCCTATCTATTTTTGAATAACTATGGATATTTGATTTTACCCTCTTCATTGGATACTCCTAGTTTGACGCACTCTACTTCCGAATCGCATCATTTTAGAGCACTCCCGATTTTTTATATCATAGATTGGACCTTTGATAATACTTTCTCAGAAAATTGAATGAAAACTTCCATTATTTTGGTCTGTTCTATTTTTTATATGAAGGCATGTTTTCTTTTAACTTAAATGCTCTCCTAATATTTGAAACATTCATCTTATCGAAAAATGGACAACACCAGTCGATTTGTCGTATCGAAGAACCCTTATTCTCATAATTTCAGTATTTTGTGAGAGGAAAAACATTTTTCATCAAATATGTAGCTGGACTATAGTAAGGAAAATATTGCATTTTTCGCAATACTCCAAAAATATATTTTTGGCCTATCATCCTGTCGAAACATGTTCGATTAGATGAAATTTCATCTAAAATCGATAGGTGACTTCGTTAATGCCCTAATTCTATCAATTTTTGAATAACTATGGATATTTGATTTTACCCTCTTCATTGGATACTCCAAGTTTGACGCACTGTACTTCTGAATCGCATCATTTTAGAGCACTCCCGATTTTTTATATCATAGATTGGACCTTTGACGATACTTTCTCAGAAAATTGAATGAATACTTCCATTATTTTGGTCTGTACTATTTGTTATATGAAGGCATGTTTTCTTTTAACTTAAATGCTCTCCTAATATTTGAAACATTTATCTTATCGAAAAATGGACAACACCAGTCGATTTGTCGTATCAAAGAACCCTGATTCTCATAATTTCAGTATTTTTTGAGAGGAAAAATATTTTTCGTCAAATATGTAGCTGGAAGAAAAATATTGCATTTTTCGCAATTCTCCAAAAATATATTTGTGGCCTATCATCCTCTCGAAACATGTTCGATTAGATGAAAGTTCATCTAAAATCGATGGGTGACTTTGTTGATGCCCTAGTTCTATCAATTTTTCAATATTTATGGATATTTGATCTTACCCTCTTCATTGGATACTCCAAGTTTGACGCACTCTACTTCTGAATCGCATCATTTTAGAGCACACTCGATTTTTTATATCATAGATTGGACCTTTGACGATACTTTATCAGAAAATTGAATGAAAACTTCCATTATTTTGGTCTGCAAATTTTTTATATGAAGGCATGTTTTCCTTAAACTCAAATACTCTCCTAATATTTGAAACATTTATCTTATCGAAAAATGGACAACACCAGTCGATTTGTCGTATCAAAGAACCCTTATTCCCATAATTTCAGTATTTTTTGAGAGGAAAAATATTGTTCGTCAAATATGTAGCTGGAAGGAAAATATTGCATTTTTCGCAATTCTCCAAAAATATATTTGTGGCCTATCATCCTCTCGAAACATGTTCGATTAGATGAAAGTTCATCTAAAATCGATGGGTGACTTTGTTGATGCCCTAATTCTATCAATTTTTGAATACTCTCCTAATATTTGAAACATTTATCTTATCGAAAAATGGACAACACCAGTCGATTTGTCGTATCAAAGAACTCTGATTCTCATAATTTCAGTATTTTTTGAGAGGAAAAATATTTTTCGTCAAATATGTAGCTGGACTAAAGTAAGGAAAATATTGCATTCTTCGCAATTCTCCAAAAATATATTTGTGGCCTATCATCCTCTCGAAACATGATCGATTAGATGAAAATTCATCTAAAATCGATGGGTGACTTAGTTGATGCCCTAATTCTATGAATTTTTGAATAAATATGGATATTTGATTTTACCCTCTTCATTGGATACTCCAAGTTTGACGCACTCTACTTCTGAATCGCATCATTTTAGAGCACTCCCGATATTTTATATCATAGATTGGACCTTTGATAATACTTTCTCAGAAAATTGAATGAAAACTTCCATTATTTTGGTCTGTACTATTTTTTATATGAAGGCATGTTTTCTTTTAACTTAAATGCTCTCCTAATATTTGAAACATTTATCTTATCGAAAAATGGACAATACCAATCGATTTGTCGTATCAAAGAATCCTTATTCTCATAATTTCAGTATTTTTTGAGAGGAAAAACATTTTTCGTCAAATATGTAGCTGGACTATAGTAAGGAAAATATTGCATTTTTCGCAATACTCCAAAAATATATTTTTGGCCTATCATCCTCTCGAAACATGTTCGATTAGATGAAATTTCATCTAAAATCGATAGGTGACTTTGTTAATGCCCTAATTCTATCAATTTTTGAATAACTATGGATATTTGATTTTACCCTCTTCATTGGATACTCCAAGTTTGACGCACTCTACTTCTGAATCGCATCATTTTAGAGCACTCCCGATTTTTTATATCATAGATTGGACCTTTGACGATACTTTCTCTGAAAATTGAATGAATACTTCCATTATTTTGGTCTGTACTATGTTTTATATGAAGGCATGTTTTCTTTTAACTTAAATGCTCTCCTAATATTTGAAACATTTATCTTATCGAAAAATGGACAACACCAGTGGATTTGTCGTATCAAAGAACCCTTATTCTCATAATTTCAGTATTTTTTGAGAGGAAAAACATTTTTCGTCAAATATGTAGCTGGACCCAAGTAACGAAAATATTGCATTTTTCGAAATACTCCAAAAATATATTTTTGGCCTATCATCCTCTCGAGACATGTTCGATTAGATGAAATTTCATCTAAAATCGATAGGTGACTTTGTTAATGCCCTAATTCTATCTATTTTTGAATAACTATGGATATTTGATTTTACCCTCTTCATTGGATACTCCAAGTTCGACGCACTCTACTTCTGAATCGCATCATTTTAGAGCACTCCCGATTTTTTATATCATAGATTGGACCTTTGACGATACTTTCTCTGAAAATTGAATGAATACTTCCATTATTTTGGTCTGTACTATTTTTTATATGAAGGCATGTTTTCTTTTAACTTAAATGCTCTCCTAATATTTGAAACATTTATCTTATCGAAAAATGGACAACACCAGTCGATTTGTCGTATCAAAGAACCCTAATTCTCATAATTCCAGTATTTTTTGAGAGGAAAAACATTTAAATATGTAACTGGGCTATAGTAAGGAAAATATTGCATTTTTCGCAATACTCCAATAATATATTTTTGGCCTATCATCCTCTCGAAACATGTTCGATTAGATGAAATTTCATCTAAAATCGATAGGTGACTTTGTTAATGCCCTAATTCTATCTATTTTTGAATAACTATGGATATTTGATTTTACCCTCTTCATTGGATACTCCTAGTTTGACGCACTCTACTTCTGAATCGCATCATTTTAGAGCACTCCCGATTTTTTATATCATAGATTGGACCTTTGATAATACTTTCTCAGAAAATTGAATGAAAACTTCCATTATTTTGGTCTGTTCTATTTTTTATATGAAGGCATGTTTTCTTTTAACTTAAATGCTCTCCTAATATTTGAAACATTTATCTTATAGAAAAATGCACAACACCAGTCGATTTGTCGTATCTAAGAACCCTTATTCTCATAATTTCAGTATTTTTTGAGAGGAAAAACATTTCTCGTCAAATATGTAGCTGGATTATAGTAAGGAAAATATTGCATTTTTCGCAATTCTCCAAAAATATATTTTGGGCCTATCATCCTCTCGAAAAATGTTCGATTAGATGAAACTCCATCTAAAATCGATGGGTGACTTTGTTAATGCCCTAATTCTATCAATTTTTGATTAAACATGTATATTTGATTTCACCCTCTTCATTGGATACTCCAAGTTTGACGCACTCTACTTCTGAATCGCATCATTTTAGAGCACTCCCGATTTTTTCTATCTACCTTTGACGATACTTTCTAAGAAAATTGAATGAATACTTCCATTATTTTGGACTGTACTATTTTTTATATGAAGGCATGTTTTCTTTTAACTTAAATGCTCTCCTAATATTTGAAACATTTATCTTATCAAAAAATGGACAACACCAGTCGATTTGTCGTATCAAAGAAACCTTATTCTCATAATTTCAGTATTATTTGAGAGGAAAAACATTTTTCGTCAAATATGTAGCTGGGCTATAGTAAGGAAAATATTGCATTTTCGCAATACTACAAAAATATATTTTTGGCCTATCATCCTCTCGAAACATGTTCGATTAGATGAAATTCCATCTAAAATCGATAGGTGACTTTGTTAATGCCCTAATTCTATCAATTTTTGAATAACTATGGATATTTGATTTTACCCTCTTCATTGGATACTCCAAGTTTGACGCACTCTACTTCTGAATCGCATCATTATAGAGCACTCCCGATTTCGTATATCATAGATTGGACCTTTGACGATACTTTCTCAAAAAATTGAATGAATACTTCCATTATTTTGGACTGTACTATTTTTTATATGAAGGCATGTTTTCTTTTAACTTAAATGCTCTCCTAATATTTGGAACATTTATCTTATCGAAAAATGGACAACACCAGTCGATTTGTCGTATCAAAGAACCCTTATTCTCATACTTTCAGTATTTTTTGAGAGGAAAAACATTTCTCGTCAAATATGTAGCTGGACTATAGTGAGGAAAATATTGCATTTTTCGCAATTCTCCAAAAATATATTTTGGGCCTATCATCCTCTCGAAAAATGTTCGATTAGATGAAACTCCATCTAAAATCGATGGGTGACTTTGTTAATGCCCTAATTCTATCAATTTTTGATTAAATATGGATATTTGATCATACCCTCTTCATTGGATACTCCAAGTTTGACGCACTCTACTTCTGAATCGCATCATTTTAGAGCACTCCCGATTTTTCATATCTACCTTTGACGATACTTTCTAAGAAAATTGAATGAATACTTCCATTATTTTGGTCTTTACTATTTTTTATATGAAGGCATGTTTTCTTTTAACTTAAATGCTCTCCTAATATTTGAAACATTCATCTTATCGAAAAATGGACAACACCAGTCGATTTGTCGTATCGAAGAACCCTTATTCTCATAATTTCAGTATTTTGTGAGAGGAAAAACATTTTTCATCAAATATGTAGCTGGACTATAGTAAGGAAAATATTGCATTTTTCGCAATACTCCAAAAATATATTTTTGGCCTATCATCCTGTCGAAACATGTTCGATTAGATGAAATTTCATCTAAAATCGATAGGTGACTTCGTTAATGCCCTAATTCTATCAATTTTTGAATAACTATGGATATTTGATTTTACCCTCTTCATTGGATACTCCAAGTTTGACGCACTGTACTTCTGAATCGCACTATTTTAGAGCACTCCCGATTTTTTATATCATAGATTGGACCTTTGACGATACTTTCTCTGAAAATTGAATGAATACTTCCATTATTTTGGTCTGTACTATTTTTTATATGAAGGCATGTTTTCTTTTAACTTAAATGCTCTCCTAATATTTGAAACATTTATCTTATCGAAAAATGGACAATACCAATCGATTTGTCGTATCAAAGAATCCTTATTCTCATAATTTCAGTATTTTTTGAGAGGAAAAACATTTTTCGTCAAATATGTAGCTGGACTATAGTAAGGAAAATATTGCATTTTTCGCAATACTCCAAAAATATATTTTTGGCCTATCATCCTCTCGAAACATGTTCGATTAGATGAAATTTCATCTAAAATCGATAGGTGACTTTGTTAATGCCCTAATTCTATCAATTTTTGATTAAATATGGATATTTGATCATACCCTCTTCATTGGATACTCCAAGTTTGACGCACTCTACTTCTGAATCGCATCATTTAAGAGCACTCCCGATTTTTTATATCATAGATTGGACCTTTGACGATACTTTCTCAGAAAATTTAATGAATACTTCCATTATTTTGGTCTGCATATTTTTTATATGAAGGCATGTTTTTCTTTAACTTAAATACTCTCCTAATATTTGAAACATTTATCTTATCGAAAAATGGACAACACCAGTCGATTTGTCGTATCAAAGAACCCTGATTCTCATAATTTCAGTATTACTTCCGCAAATTTTTTATATGAAGGCATGTTTTCCTTAAACTTAAATACTCTCCTAATATTTGAAACATTTATCTGATCAAAAAATGGACAACACCAGTCGATTTGTCGTATCAAAGAACCCTTATTCCCATAATTTCAGTATTTTTTGAGAGGAAAAATATTTTTCGTCAAATATGTAGCTGGAAGGAAAATATTGCATTTTACGCAATTCTCCAAAAATATATTTGTGGCCTATCATCCTCTCGCAACATGTTCGGTTAGATGAAAGTTCATCTAAAATCGATGGGTGACTTTGTTGATGCCCTAATTCTATCAATTTTTGAATATTTATGGATATTTGATCTTACCCTCTTCATTGGATACTCCAAGTTTGACGCACTCTACTTCCGAATCGCATCATTGTAGAGCACTCCCGATTTTCTATATCATAGATTGGACTTTTGACGATACTTTCTTGAAAATTGAATGAATACTTCCATTATTTTGGTCTGCAACATTTTTTATATGAAGGCATGTTTTCCTCCAACTTAAATACTCTCCTAATATTTGAAACATTTATCTTATCGAAAAATGGACAACACCAGTCGATTTGTCGTAACAAAGAACCCTGATTCTCATAATTTCAGTATTTTAGGAGAGGAAAAATATTTTTCGTCAAATATGTAGCTGGACTATAGTAAGGAAAATATTGCATTTTTCGCAATACTCCAAAAATATATTTTTGGCCTATCATCCTCTCGAAACATGTTCGATTAGATGAAATTTCATCTAAAATCGATAGGTGACTTTGTTAATGACCTAATTCTATCAATTTTTGAATAACTATGGATATTTGATTTTACCCTCTTCATTGGATACTCCAAGTTTGACGCACTCTACTTCTGAATCGCATCATTTTAGAGCACTCCCGATTTTTTATATCATATATTGGACCTTTGACGATACTTCCTCAGAAAATTTAATGAATACTTCCATTATTTTGGTCTGTACTATTTTTTATATGAAGGCATGTTTTCTTTTAACTTAAATGCTCTCCTAATATTTGAGACATTTATCTTACCGAAAAATGGACAACGCCAGTCGATTTTTCGTATCAAAGAACCCTTATTCTCATAATTTCAGTATTTTTTGAGAGGAAAACCATTTTTCGTCAAATATGTAGCTGGACTATAGTAAGGAAAATATTGCATTTTTCGCAATACTCCAAAAATATATTTTTGGCCTATCATCCTCTCGAAACATGTTCGATTAGATGAAATTTCATCTAAAATCGATAGGTGACTTTGTTAATGACCTAATTCTATCAATTTTTGAATAACTATGGATATTTGATTTTACCCTCTTCATTGGATACTCCAAGTTTGACGCACTCTACTTCTGAATCACATCATTTTAGAGCACTCCCGATTTTGTATATCATAGATTGGACCTTTGACGATACTTTCTCAGAAAATTAAATGAATACTTCCATTATTTTGGTCTGTACTATTTTTTATATGAAGGCATGTTTTCTTTTAACTTAAATGCTCTCCTAATATTTGAGACATTTATCTTACCGAAAAATGGACAACGCCAGTCGATTTTTCGTATCAAAGAACCCTTATTCTCATAATTTCAGTATTTTTTGAGAGGAAAACCATTTTTCGTCAAATATGTAGCTGGACTATAGTAAGGAAAATATTGCATTTTTCGCAATACTCCAAAAATATATTTTTGGCCTATCATCCTCTCGAAACATGTTCGATTAGATGAAATTTCATCTAAAATCGATAGGTGACTTTGTTAATGACCTAATTCTATCAATTTTTGAATAACTATGGATATTTGATTTTACCCTCTTCATTGGATACTCCAAGTTTGACGCACTCTACTTCTGAATCACATCATTTTAGAGCACTCCCGATTTTGTATATCATAGATTGGACCTTTGACGATACTTTCTCAGAAAATTAAATGAATACTTCCATTATTTTGGACTGTACTATTTTTTATATGAAGGCATGTTTTCTTTTAACTTAAATACTCTCCTAATATTTGAAACATTTATCTTATCGAAAAATGGACAACACCAGTCGATTTGTCGTATCAAAGAACCCTTATTCTCATTATTTCAGTATTTTTTGAGAGGAAAAACATTTTTCGTCAAATATGTAGCTGGAAAATATTGCATTTTTCGCAATACTCCAAAAATATATTTTGGGCCTATCATCCTCTCGAAAAATGTTCGATTAGATGAAACTCCATCTAAAATCGATGGGTGACTTTGTTAATGCCCTAATTCTATCAATTTTTGAATAAATATGGATATTTGATTTTACCCTCTTCATTGGATACTCCAAGTTTGACGCACTCTACTTCTGAATCGCATCATTTTAGAGCACTCCCGATTTTTTATATCATAGATTGGACCTTTGACGATACTTTCTAAGAAAATTGAATGAATCCTTCCATTATTTTGGTCTGTACTATTTTTTATATGAAGGCATGTTTTCTTTCAACTTAAATGCTCTCCTAATATTTGATACATTTATCTTATCGAAGAATGGACAACACCAGTCGATTTGTCGTATCAAAGAACCCTTATTCTCATAATTTCAGTATTTTTTGAGAGGAAAAACATTTTTCGTCAAATATGTAGCTGGACTATAGTAAGGAAAATATTGCATTTTTCGCAATACTCCAAAAATATATTTTTGGCCTATCATCCTCTCGAAACATGTTCGATTAGATGAAATTTAATCTAAAATCGATAGGTGACTTTGTTAATGCCCTAATTCTATCTATTTTTGAATAACTATGGATATTTGATTTTACCCTCTTCATTGGATACTCCAAGTTTGACGCACTCTACTTCTGAATCGCATCATTTTAGAGCACTCCCGATTTTTTATATCATAGATTGGACCTTTGACGATACTTTCTCTGAAAATTGAATGAATACTTCCATTATTTTGGTCTGTACTATTTTTTATATGAAGGCATGTTTTCTTTTAACTTAAATGCTCTCCTAATATTTGAAACATTTATCTTATCGAAAAATGGACAACACCAGTCGATTTGTCGTATCAAAGAACCCTAATTCTCATAATTCCAGTATTTTTTGAGAGGAAAAACATTTTTCGTCAAATATGTAGGTGAAGCATGTTTTCTGTTAACTTAAATGCTCTCCTAATATTTGAAACATTTATCTTATCGAAAAATGGACAACACCAGTCGATTTGTCGTATCAAAGAACCTTTATTCTCATAATTTCAGTATTTTTTGAGAGGAAAAGCATTTTTAGTCAAATATGTAGTCAAATAGTGAGGAAAATATTGCATTTTTCGCAATACTCCAATAATATATTTTTGGCCTATCATCCTCTCGAAACATGTTCGATTAGATGAAATTTCATCTAAAATCGATAGGTGACTTTGTTAATGCCCTAATTCTATCTATTTTTGAATAACTATGGATATTTGATTTTACCCTCTTCATTGGATACTCCAAGTTTGACGCACTCTACTCCTGAATCGCATCATTTTAGAGCACTCCCGATTTTGTATATCATAGATTGGACCTTTGACGATACTTTCTCAGAAAATTAAATGTATACTTCCATTATTTTGGACTGTACTATTTTTTATATGAAGGCATGTTTTCTTTTAACTTAAATGCTCTCCTAATATTTGAAACATTTATCTTATCGAAAAATGGACAACACCAGTCGATTTGTCGTATCCATGAACCCTTATTCTCATAATTTCAGTATTTTTTGAGAGGAAAAACATTTTTCGTCAAATATGTAGCTGGACTATAGTAAGGAAAATATTGCATTTTTCGCAATTCTCCAAAAATATATTTTGGGCCTATCATCCTCTCGAAAAATGTTCGATTAGATGAAATTTCATCTGAAATCGATAGGTGACTTTGTTAATGCCCTAATTCTATCAATTTTTGAATAACTATGGATATTTGATTTCACCCTCTTCATTGGATACTCCAAGTTTGACGCACTCTACTTCTGAATCGGATCATTTTAGAGCACTCCCGATTTTTTATATCATAGATTGGACCTTTGATAATACTTTCTTAGAAAATTGAATGAAAACTTCCATTATTTTGGTCTGTACTATTTTTTATATGAAGGCATGTTTTCATTTAACTTAAATGCTCTCCTAATATTTGAAACATTTATCTTATCGAAAAATGGAAAACACCAGTCGATATGTCGTATCAAAGGAACCTAATTCTCATAATTCCAGTATTATTTGAGAGGAAAAACATTTTTCGTCAAAAATGTAGCTGGGCTATAGTAAGAAAAATATTGCATTTTCGCAATACTCCAAAAATATATTTTTGGCCTATCATCCTCTCGAAACATGTTCGATTAGATGAAATTTCATCTAAAATCGATAGGTGACTTTGTTAATGCCCTAATTCTATCAATTTTTGAATAACTATGGATATTTGATTTTACCCTCTTCATTGGATACTCCAAGTTTGACGCACTCTACTTCTGAATCGCATCATTTTAGAGCACTCCCGATTTTGTAATTCATAGATTGGACCTTTGACGATACTTTCTCAAAAAATTAAATGAATACTTCCATTATTTTGGACTGTACTATTTTTTATATGAGGGCATGTTTTCTTTTAACTTAAATGCTCTCCTAATATTTGGAACATTTATCTTATCGAAAAATGGACAACACCAGTCGATTTGTCGTATCAAAGAACCCTTATTCTCATAATTCCAGTATTTTTTGAGAGGAAAAACATTTCTCGTCAAATATGTAGCTGGAAAATATTGCATTTTTCGCAATTCTCCAAAAATATATTTTGGGCCTATCATCCTCTCGAAATATGTTCGATTAGATGAAACTCCATCTAAAATCGATGGGTGACTTTGTTAATGCCCTAATTCTATCAATTTTTGAATAAATATGGATATTCGATTTTACCCTCTTCATTGGATACTCCAAGTTTGACGCACTCTACTTTTGAATCGCATCATTTTAGAGCACTCCCGATTTTTTATATCATAGATTGGACCTTTGACGATACTTTCTAAGAAAATTGAATGAATACTTCCATTATTTTGGTCTGTACTATTTTTTATATGAAGGCATGTTTTCTTTTAACTTAAATGCTCTCCTAATATTTGAAACATTTATCTTATCGAAAAATGGACAACACCAGTCGATTTGTCGTATCAAAGAACCCTTATTCTCATAATTTCAGTATTTTGTGAGAGGAAAAACATTTTTCGTCAAATATGTAGCTGGACTATAGTAAGGAAAATATTGCATTTTTCGCAATACTCCAAAAATATATTTTTGGCCTATCATCCTCTCGAAACATGTTCGATTAGATGAAATTTCATCTAAAATCGATAGGTGACTTTGTTAATGCCCTAATTCTATCAATTTTTGAATAACTATGGATATTTGATTTTACCCTCTTCATTGGATACTCCAAGTTTGACGCACTCTACTTCTGAATCGCATCATTTTAGAGCACTCCCGATTTTTATATCATAGATTGCACCTTTGATAATACTTTCTCAGAAAATTGAATGAATACTTCCATTATTTTGGTCTGTACTATTTTTTATATGAATGCATGTTTTCTTTTAACTTAAATGCTCTCCTAATATTTGAAACATTTATCTTATCGTAAAATGGACAACGCCAGTCGATTTGTCGTATCAAAGAACCCTCATTCTCATAATTTCAGTATTTTTTGAGAGGAAAAACATTTTTCGTCAAATATGTAGCTGGACTATAGTAAGGAAAATATTGCATTTTTCGCAATACTCCAAAAATATATTTTTGGCCTATCATCCTCTCGAAACATGTTCGATTAGATGGAATTTCATCTCAAATCGATAGGTGACTTTGTTAATGCCCTAATTCTATCAATTTTTGAATAACTATGGATATTTGATTTTACCCTCTTCATTGGATACTCCAAGTTTGACGCACTCTACTTCTGAATCGGATCATTTTAGAGCACTCCCGATTTTTTATATCATAGATTGGACCTTTGATAATACTTTCTCAGAAAACTGAATGAAAACTTCCATTATTTTGGTCTTTACTATTTTTTATATGAAGGCATGTTTTCTTTTAACTTAAATGCTCTCCTAATATTTGAAACATTCATCTTATCGAAAAATGGACAACACCAGTCGATTTGTCGTATCGAAGAACCCTTATTCTCATAATTTCAGTATTTTGTGAGAGGAAAAACATTTTTCATCAAATATGTAGCTGGACTATAGTAAGGAAAATATTGCATTTTTCGCAATACTCCAAAAATATATTTTTGGCCTATCATCCTGTCGAAACATGTTCGATTAGATGAAATTTCATCTAAAATCGATAGGTGACTTCGTTAATGCCCTAATTCTATCAATTTTTGAATAACTATGGATATTTGATTTTACCCTCTTCATTGGATACTCCAAGTTTGACGCACTGTACTTCTGAATCGCACTATTTTAGAGCACTCCCGATTTTTTATATCATAGATTGGACCTTTGACGATACTTTCTCTGAAAATTGAATGAATACTTCCATTATTTTGGTCTGTACTATTTTTTATATGAAGGCATGTTTTCTTTTAACTTAAATGCTCTCCTAATATTTGAAACATTTATCTTATCGAAAAATGGACAATACCAATCGATTTGTCGTATCAAAGAATCCTTATTCTCATAATTTCAGTATTTTTTGAGAGGAAAAACATTTTTCGTCAAATATGTAGCTGGACTATAGTAAGGAAAATATTGCATTTTTCGCAATACTCCAAAAATATATTTTTGGCCTATCATCCTCTCGAAACATGTTCGATTAGATGAAATTTCATCTAAAATCGATAGGTGACTTTGTTAATGCCCTAATTCTATCAATTTTTGAATAACTATGGATATTTGATTTTACCCTCTTCATTGGATACTCCAAGTTTGACGCACTCTACTTCTGAATCGCATCATTTTAGAGCACTCCCGATTTTTTATATCATAGATTGGACCTTTGACGATACTTTATCAGAAAATTGAGTGAAAACTTCCATTATTTTGGTCTGCAAATTTTTTATATGAAGGCATGTTTTCCTTAAACTCAAATACTCTCCTAATATTTGAAACATTTATTTTATCGAAAAATGGACAACACCAGTCGATTTGTCGTATCAAAGAACCCTTATTCCCATAATTTCAGTATTTTTTGAGAGGAAAAATATTGTTCGTCAAATATGTAGCTGGAAGGAAAATATTGCATTTTTCGCAATTCTCCAAAAATATATTTGTGGCCTATCATCCTCTCGAAACATGTTCGATTAGATGAAAGTTCATCTAAAATCGATGGGTGACTTTGTTGATGCCCTAATTCTATCAATTTTTGAATATTTATGGATATTTGATCGTACCCTCTTCATTGGATACTCCAAGTTTGACGCACTGTACTTCTGAATCGCACTATTTTAGAGCACACCCGATTTTTTATATCATAGATTGGACCTTTGACGATACTTTCTCTGAAAATTGAATGAATACTTCCATTATTTTGGTCTGCAACATTTTTTATATGAAGGCGTGTTTTCCTCTAACTTAAATACTCTCCTAATATTTGAAACATTTATCTTATCGAAAAATGGACAACACCAGTCGATTTGTCGTATCAAAGAACTCTGATTCTCATAATTTCAGTATTTTTTGAGAGGAAAAATATTTTTCGTCAAATATGTAGCTGGACTAAAGTAAGGAAAATATTGCATTCTTCGCAATTCTCCAAAAATATATTTGTGGCCTATCATCCTCTCGAAACATGATCGATTAGATGAAAATTCATCTAAAATCGATGGGTGACTTAGTTGATGCCCTAATTCTATGAATTTTTGAATAAATATGGATATTTGATTTTACCCTCTTCATTGGATACTCCAAGTTTGACGCACTCTACTTCTGAATCGCATCATTTTAGAGCACTCCCGATATTTTATATCATAGATTGGACCTTTGATAATACTTTCTCAGAAAATTGAATGAAAACTTCCATTATTTTGGTCTGTTCTATTTTTTATATGAAGGCATGTTTTCTTTTAACTTAAATGCTCTCCTAATATTTGAAACATTTATCTTATAGAAAAATGGACAACACCAGTCGATTTGTCGTATCTAAGAACCCTTATTCTCATAATTTCAGTATTTTTTGAGACGAAAAACATTTCTCGTCAAATATGTAGCTGGACTATAGTAAGGAAAATATTGCATTTTTCGCAATTCTCCAAAAATATATTTTGGGCCTATCATCCTCTCGAGACATGTTCGATTAGATGAAATTTCATCTAAAATCGATAGGTGACTTTGTTAATGCCCTAATTCTATCTATTTTTGAATAACTATGGATATTTGATTTTACCCTCTTCATTGGATACTCCAAGTTTGACGCACTCTACTTCTGAATCGCATCATTTTAGAGCACTCCCGATTTTTTATATCATAGATTGGACCTTTGACGATACTTTCTCTGAAAATTGAATGAATACTTCCATTATTTTGGTCTGTACTATGTTTTATATGAAGGCATGTTTTCTTTTAACTTAAATGCTCTCCTAATATTTGAAACATTTATCTTATCGAAAAATGGACAACACCAGTGGATTTGTCGTATCAAAGAACCCTTATTCTCATAATTTCAGTATTTTTTGAGACGAAAAACATTTCTCGTCAAATATGTAGCTGGACTATAGTAAGGAAAATATTGCATTTTTCGCAATTCTCCAAAAATATATTTTGGGCCTATCATCCTCTCGAGACATGTTCGATTAGATGAAATTTCATCTAAAATCGATAGGTGACTTTGTTAATGCCCTAATTCTATCTATTTTTGAATAACTATGGATATTTGATTTTACCCTCTTCATTGGATACTCCAAGTTTGACGCACTCTACTTCTGAATCGCATCATTTTAGAGCACTCCCGATTTTTTATATCATAGATTGGACCTTTGACGATACTTTCTCTGAAAATTGAATGAATACTTCCATTATTTTGGTCTGTACTATGTTTTATATGAAGGCATGTTTTCTTTTAACTTAAATGCTCTCCTAATATTTGAAACATTTATCTTATCGAAAAATGGACAACACCAGTGGATTTGTCGTATCAAAGAACCCTTATTCTCATAATTTCAGTATTTTTTGAGAGGAAAAACATTTTTCGTCAAATATGTAGCTGGACCCAAGTAACGAAAATATTGCATTTTTCGCAATTCTCCAAAAATATATTTTGGGCCTATCATCCTCTCGAGACATGTTCGATTAGATGAAATTTCATCTAAAATCGATAGGTGACTTTGTTAATGCCCTAATTCTATCTATTTTTGAATAACTATGGATATTTGATTTTACCCTCTTCATTGGATACTCCAAGTTTGACGCACTCTACTTCTGAATCGCATCATTTTAGAGCACTCCCGATTTTTTATATCATAGATTGGACCTTTGACGATACTTTCTCTGAAAATTGAATGAATACTTCCATTATTTTGGTCTGTACTATTTTTTATATGAAGGCATGTTTTCTTTTAACTTAAATGCTCTCCTAATATTTGAAACATTTATCTTATCGAAAAATGGACAACACCAGTCGATTTGTCGTATCAAAGAACCCTAATTCTCATAATTCCAGTATTTTTTGAGAGGAAAAACATTTAAATATGTAACTGGGCTATAGTAAGGAAAATATTGCATTTTTCGCAATACTCCAATAATATATTTTTGGCCTATCATCCTCTCGAAACATGTTCGATTAGATGAAATTTCATCTAAAATCGATAGGTGACTTTGTTAATGCCCTAATTCTATCTATTTTTGAATAACTATGGATATTTGATTTTACCCTCTTCATTGGATACTCCTAGTTTGACGCACTCTACTTCTGGATCGCATCATTTTAGAGCACTCCCGATTTTTTATATCATAGATTGGACCTTTGATAGAACTTTCTCAGAAAATTGAATGAAAACTTCCATTATTTTGGTCTGTTCTATTTTTTATATGAAGGCATGTTTTCTTTTAACTTAAATGCTCTCCTAATATTTGAAACATTTATCTTATAGAAAAATGGACAACACCAGTCGATTTGTCGTATCTAAGAACCCTTATTCTCATAATTTCAGTATTTTTTGAGAGGAAAAACATTTCTCGTCAAATATGTAGCTGGACTATAGTAAGGAAAATATTGCATTTTTCGCAATTCTCCAAAAATATATTTTGGGCCTATCATCCTCTCGAAAAATGTTCGATTAGATGAAACTCCATCTAAAATCGATGGGTGACTTTGTTAATGCCCTAATTCTATCAATTTTTGATTAAACATGGATATTTGATTTCACCCTCTTCATTGGATACTCCAAGTTTGACGCACTCTACTTCTGAATCGCATCATTTTAGAGCACTCCCGATTTTTTCTATCTACCTTTGACGATACTTTCTAAGAAAATTGAATGAATACTTCCATTATTTTGGACTGTACTATTTTTTATATGAAGGCATGTTTTCTTTTAACTTAAATGCTCTCCTAATATTTGAAACATTTATCTTATCAAAAAATGGACAACACCAGTCGATTTGTCGTATCAAAGAAACCTTATTCTCATAATTCAGTATTATTTGAGAGGAAAAACATTTTTCGTCAAATATGTAGCTGGGCTATAGTAAGGAAAATATTGCATTTTCGCAATACTCCAAAAATATATTTTTGGCCTATCATCCTCTCGAAACATGTTCGATTAGATGAAATTCCATCTAAAATCGATAGGTGACTTTGTTAATGCCCTAATTCTATCAATTTTTGATTAAATATGGATTGGATACTCCAAGTTTGACGCACTCTACTTCTGAATCGCATCATTTTAGAGCACTCCCGATTTTTTATATCATAGATTGGACCTTTGACGATACTTTCTCTGAAAATTGAATGAATACTTCCATTATTTTGGTCTGTACTATTTTTTATATGAAGGCATGTTTTCTTTTAACTTAAATGCTCTCCTTATATTTGAAACATTTATCTTATCGAAAAATGGACAATACCAATCGATTTGTCGTATCAAAGAATCCTTATTCTCATAATTTCAGTATTTTTTGAGAGGAAAAACATTTTTCGTCAAATATGTAGCTGGACTATAGTAAGGAAAATATTGCATTTTTCGCAATACTCCAAAAATATATTTTTGGCCTATCATCCTCTCGAAACATGTTCGATTAGATGAAATTTCATCTAAAATCGATAGGTGACTTTGTTAATGCCCTAATTCTATCAATTTTTGAATAACTATGGATATTTGATTTTACCCTCTTCATTGGATACTCCAAGTTTGACGCACTCTACTTCTGAATCGCATCATTTTAGAGCACTTCCGATTTTTTATATCATAGATTGGACGTTTGACGATACTTTCTCAGAAAATTGAATGAATACTTCCATTATTTTGGTCTGTACTATTTTTTATATGAAGGCATGTTTTCTTTTAACTTAAATGCTCTCCTAATATTTGAAACATTTATCTTATCGAAAAATGGACAACACCAGTCGATTTGTCGTATCAAAGAACCCTTATTCTCATAATTTCAGTATTTTTCGAGAGGGAAAACATTTTTCGTCAAATATGTAGCTGGACTATAGTAAGGAAAATATTGCATTTTTCGCAATTCTCCAAAAATATATTTTGGGCCTATCATCCTCTCGAAAAATGTTCGATTAGATGAAACTCCATCTAAAATCGATGGGTGACTTCGTTAATGCCCTAATTCTATCAATTTTTGAATGAATATGGATATTTGATTTTACCCTCTTCATTGGATACTCCAAGTTTGACGCACTCTACTTCTGAATCGCATCATTTTAGAGCACTTCCGATTTTTTATATCATAGATTGGACCTTTGATAATACTTTCTCAGAAAATTGAATGAAAACTTCCATTATTTTGGTCTGTTCTATTTTTTATATGAAGCCATGTTTTCTTTTAACTTAAATGTTCTCCTAATATTTGAAACATTTATCTTATCGAAAAATGGACAACACCAGTCGATTTGTCGTATCAAAGAACCCTTATTCTCATAATTTCAGTATTTTTCGAGAGGGAAAACATTTTTCGTCAAATATGTAGCTGGACTATAGTAAGGAAAATATTGCATTTTTCGCAATTCTCCAAAAATATATTTTGGGCCTATCATCCTCTCGAAAAATGTTCGATTAGATGAAACTCCATCTAAAATCGATGGGTGACTTCGTTAATGCCCTAATTCTATCAATTTTTGATTAAACATGGATATTTGATTTCACCCTCTTCATTGGATACTCCAAGTTTGACGCACTCTACTCCTGAATCGCATCATTTTAGAGCACTCCCGATTTTTTCTATCTACCTTTGACGATACTTTCTAAGAAAATTGAATGAATACTTCCATTATTTTGGACTGTACTATTTTTTATATGAAGGCATGTTTTCTTTTAACTTAAATGCTCTCCTAATATTTGAAACATTTATCTTATCAAAAAATGGACAACACCAGTCGATTTGTCGTATCAAAGAAACCTTATTCTCATAATTTCAGTATTTTGTGAGAGGAAAAACATTTTTCGTCAAATATGTAGCTGGACTATAGTAAGGAAAATATTGCATTTTTCGCAATACTCCAAAAATATATTTTTGGCCTATCATCCTCTCGAAACATGTTCGATTAGATGAAATTTCATCTAAAATCGATAGGTGACTTTGTTAATGCCCTAATTCTATCAATTTTTGAATAACTATGGATATTTGATTTTACCCTCTTCATTGGATACTCCAAGTTTGACGCACTCTACTTCTGAATCGCATCATTTTAGAGCACTTCCGATTTTTTATATCATAGATTGGACGTTTGACGATACTTTCTCAGAAAATTGAATGAATACTTCCATTATTTTGGTCTGTACTATTTTTTATATGAAGGCATGTTTTCTTTTAACTTAAATGCTCTCCTAATATTTGAAACATTTATCTTATCGAAAAATGGACAACACCAGTCGATTTGTCGTATCAAAGAACCCTTATTCTCATAATTTCAGTATTTTTCGAGAGGGAAAACATTTTTCGTCAAATATGTAGCTGGACTATAGTAAGGAAAATATTGCATTTTTCGCAATTCTCCAAAAATATATTTTGGGCCTATCATCCTCTCGAAACATGTTCGATTAGATGAAATTTCATCTAAAATCGATAGGTGACTTTGTTAATGCCCTAATTCTATCAATTTTTGAATAACTATGGATATTTGATTTTACCCTCTTCATTGGATACTCCAAGTTTGACGCACTCTACTTCTGAATCGCATCATTTTAGAGCACTTCCGATTTTTTATATCATAGATTGGACGTTTGACGATACTTTCTCAGAAAATTGAATGAATACTTCCATTATTTTGGTCTGTACTATTTTTTATATGAAGGCATGTTTTCTTTTAACTTAAATGCTCTCCTAATATTTGAAACATTTATCTTATCGAAAAATGGACAACACCAGTCGATTTGTCGTATCAAAGAACCCTTATTCTCATAATTTCAGTATTTTTCGAGAGGGAAAACATTTTTCGTCAAATATGTAGCTGGACTATAGTAAGGAAAATATTGCATTTTTCGCAATTCTCCAAAAATATATTTTGGGCCTATCATCCTCTCGAAAAATGTTCGATTAGATGAAACTCCATCTAAAATCGATGGGTGACTTCGTTAATGCCCTAATTCTATCAATTTTTGATTAAACATGGATATTTGATTTCACCCTCTTCATTGGATACTCCAAGTTTGACGCACTCTACTCCTGAATCGCATCATTTTAGAGCACTCCCGATTTTTTCTATCTACCTTTGACGATACTTTCTAAGAAAATTGAATGAATACTTCCATTATTTTGGACTGTACTATTTTTTATATGAAGGCATGTTTTCTTTTAACTTAAATGCTCTCCTAATATTTGAAACATTTATCTTATCAAAAAATGGACAACACCAGTCGATTTGTCGTATCAAAGAAACCTTATTCTCATAATTTCAGTATTTTGTGAGAGGAAAAACATTTTTCGTCAAATATGTAGCTGGACTATAGTAAGGAAAATATTGCATTTTTCGCAATACTCCAAAAATATATTTTTGGCCTATCATCCTGTCGAAACATGTTCGATTAGATGAAATTTCATCTAAAATCGATAGGTGACTTCGTTAATGCCCTAATTCTATCAATTTTTGAATAACTATGGATATTTTATTTTACCCTCTTCATTGGATACTCCAAGTTTGACGCACTGTACTTCTGAATCGCACTATTTTAGAGCACTCCCGATTTTTTATATCATAGATTGGACCTTTGACGATACTTTCTCTGAAAATTGAATGAATACTTCCATTATTTTGGTCTGTACTATTTTTTATATGAAGGCATGTTTTCTTTTAACTTAAATGCTCTCCTAATATTTGAAACATTTATCTTATCGAAAAATGGACAATACCAATCGATTTGTCGTATCAAAGAATCCTTATTCTCATAATTTCAGTATTTTTTGAGAGGAAAAACATTTTTCGTCAAATATGTAGCTGGACTATAGTAAGGAAAATATTGCATTTTTCGCAATTCTCCAAAAATATATTTTGGGCCTATCATCCTCTCGAAAAATGTTCGATTAGATGAAACTCCATCTAAAATCGATGGGTGACTTCGTTAATGCCCTAATTCTATCAATTTTTGAATGAATATGGATATTTGATTTTACCCTCTTCATTGGATACTCCAAGTTTGACGCACTCTACTTCTGAATCGCATCATTTTAGAGCACTCCCGATTTTTTATATCATAGATTGGACCTTTGACGATACTTTCTAAAAAAAGTGTATGAATACTTCCATTATTTTGGTCTGTACTATTTTTTATATGAAGGCATGTTTTCTTTTAACTTAAATGCTCTCCTAATATTTGAAACATTCATCTTATCGAAAAATGGACAACACCAGTCGATTTGTCGTATCGAAGAACCCTTATTCTCATAATTTCAGTATTTTGTGAGAAGAAAAACATTTTTCGTCAAATATGTAGCTGGACTATAGTAAGGAAAATATTGCATTTTTCGCAATACTCCAAAAATATATTTTTGGCCTATCATCCTGTCGAAACATGTTCGATTAGATGAAATTTCATCTAAAATCGATAGGTGACTTCGTTAATGCCCTAATTCTATCAATTTTTGAATAACTATGGATATTTTATTTTACCCTCTTCATTGGATACTCCAAGTTTGACGCACTGTACTTCTGAATCGCACTATTTTAGAGCACTCCCGATTTTTTATATCATAGATTGGACCTTTGACGATACTTTCTCTGAAAATTGAATGAATACTTCCATTATTTTGGTCTGTACTATTTTTTATATGAAGGCATGTTTTCTTTTAACTTAAATGCTCTCCTAATATTTGAAACATTTATCTTATCGAAAAATGGACAATACCAATCGATTTGTCGTATCAAAGAATCCTTATTCTCATAATTTCAGTATTTTTTGAGAGGAAAAACATTTTTCGTCAAATATGTAGCTGGACTATAGTAAGGAAAATATTGCATTTTTCGCAATTCTCCAAAAATATATTTTGGGCCTATCATCCTCTCGAAAAATGTTCGATTAGATGAAACTCCATCTAAAATCGATGGGTGACTTCGTTAATGCCCTAATTCTATCAATTTTTGAATGAATATGGATATTTGATTTTACCCTCTTCATTGGATACTCCAAGTTTGACGCACTCTACTTCTGAATCGCATCATTTTAGAGCACTCCCGATTTTTTATATCATAGATTGGACCTTTGACGATACTTTCTAAAAAAAGTGTATGAATACTTCCATTATTTTGGTCTGTACTATTTTTTATATGAAGGCATGTTTTCTTTTAACTTAAATGCTCTCCTAATATTTGAAACATTCATCTTATCGAAAAATGGACAACACCAGTCGATTTGTCGTATCGAAGAACCCTTATTCTCATAATTTCAGTATTTTGTGAGAAGAAAAACATTTTTCGTCAAATATGTAGCTGGACTATAGTAAGGAAAATATTGCATTTTTCGCAATACTCCAAAAATATATTTTTGGCCTATCATCCTGTCGAAACATGTTCGATTAGATGAAATTTCATCTAAAATCGATAGGTGACTTCGTTAATGCCCTAATTCTATCAATTTTTGAATAACTATGGATATTTGATTTTACCCTCTTCATTGGATACTCCAAGTTTGACGCACTGTACTTCTGAATCGCACTATTTTAGAGCACTCCCGATTTTTTATATCATAGATTGGACCTTTGACGATACTTTCTCTGAAAATTGAATGAATACTTCCATTATTTTGGTCTGTACTATTTTTTATATGAAGGCATGTTTTCTTTTAACTTAAATGCTCTCCTAATATTTGAAACATTTATCTTATCGAAAAATGGACAATACCAATCGATTTGTCGTATCAAAGAATCCTTATTCTCATAATTTCAGTATTTTTTGAGAGGAAAAACATTTTTCGTCAAATATGTAGCTGGACTATAGTAAGGAAAATATTGCATTTTTCGCAATACTCCAAAAATATATTTTTGGCCTATCATCCTCTCGAAACATGTTCGATTAGATGAAATTTCATCTAAAATCGATAGGTGACTTTGTTAATGCCCTAATTCTATCAATTTTTGAATAACTATGGATATTTGATTTTACCCTCTTCATTGGATACTCCAAGTTTGACGCACTCTACTTCTGAATCGCATCATTTTAGAGCACTCCCGATTTTTTATATCATAGATTGGACGTTTGACGATACTTTCTCAGAAAATTGAATGAATACTTCCATTATTTTGGTCTGTACTATTTTTTATATGAAGGCATGTTTTCTTTTAACTTAAATGCTCTCCTAATATTTGAAACATTTATCTTATCGAAAAATGGACAACACCAGTCGATTTGTCGTATCAAAGAACCCTTATTCTCATAATTTCAGTATTTTTCGAGAGGGAAAACATTTTTCGTCAAATATGTAGCTGGACTATAGTAAGGAAAATATTGCATTTTTCGCAATTCTCCAAAAATATATTTTGGGCCTATCATCCTCTCGAAAAATGTTCGATTAGATGAAACTCCATCTAAAATCGATGGGTGACTTCGTTAATGCCCTAATTCTATCAATTTTTGAATGAATATGGATATTTGATTTTACCCTCTTCATTGGATACTCCAAGTTTGACGCACTCTACTTCTGAATCGCATCATTTTAGAGCTCTCCCGATTTTTTATATCATAGATTGGACCTTTGACGATACTTTCTAAAAAAAGTGTATGAATACTTCCATTATTTTGGTCTGTACTATTTTTTATATGAAGGCATGTTTTCTTTTAACTTAAATGCTCTCCTAATATTTGAAACATTCATCTTATCGAAAAATGGACAACACCAGTCGATTTGTCGTATCAAAGAACCCTTATTCTCATAATGTCAGTATTTTTTGAGAGGAAAAACATTTTTCGTCAAATTTGTAGCTGTAAGGAAAATATTACATTTTTCGCAATACTCCAAAAATATATTTTTGGCCTATCATCCTCTCGAAACATCTTCGATTAGATGAAATTTCAACTGAAATCGATGGGTGACTTTGTTAATGCCCTAATTCTATCAATTTTTGAATAAATATGGATATTTGATTCTACCCTCTTCATTGGATACTCCAAGTTTGACGCACTCTACTTCTGAATCGCATCATTTTAGAGCACTCCCGATTTTTTATATCATAGATTGGACCTTTGATAATACTTTCTCAGAAAATTGAATGAAAACTTCCATTATTTTGGTCTGTTCTATTTTTTATATGAAGGCATGTTTTCTTTTAACTTAAATGCTCTCCTAATATTTGAAACATTTATCTTATCGAAAAATGGACAACACCAGTCGATTTGTCGTATCAAAGAACCCTTATTCTCATAATTTCAGTATTTTTTGAGAGGAAAAACATTTCTCGTCAAATATGTAGCTGGACTATATAGTAAGGAAAATATTGCATTTTTCGCAATTCTCCAAAAATATATTTTGGGCCTATCATCCTCTCGAAAAATGTTTGATCAGATGAACCTCCATCTAAAATCGATGGGTGACTTTGTTAATGCCCTAATTCTATCAATTTTTGATTAAATATGGATATTTGATTTTACCCTCTTCATTGGATACTCCAAGTTTGACGCACTCTACTTCTGAATCGCATCATTTTAGAGCACTCCCGATTTTTTATATCATAGATTGGGCCTTTGACGATACTTTCTCAGAAAATTAAATGAATACTTCCATTATTTTGGTCTGTACTATTTTTTATATGAAGGCATGTTTTCTTTTAACTTAAATGCTCTCCTAATATTTGAAACATTTATCTTATCGAAAAATGGACAACACCAGTCGATTTGTCGTATCAATGAAACCTTATTCTCATAATTTCAGTATTTTTTTAGAGGAAAAACATTTTTCGTCAAATATGTAGCTGGGCTATAGTAAGGAAAATATTGCATTTTTCGCAATTCTCCAAAAATATATTTTGGGCCTATCATCCTCTCGAAAAATGTTCGATTAGATGAAACTCCATCTAAAATCGATGGGTGACTTTGTTAATGCCCTAATTCTATCAATTTTTGAATAAATATGGATATTTGATTTCACCCTCTTCATTGGATACTCCAAGTTTTACGCACTCTACTTCTGAATCGCTTCATTTTAGAGCACTCCGGATTTTTTATATCATAGATTGGACCTTTGATAATACTTTCTCAGAAAATTGAATGAAAACTTCCATTATTTTGGTCTGTACTATTTTTTATATGAAGGCATGTTTTCATTTAACTTAAATGCTCTCCTAATATTTGAAACATTTATCTTATCGAAAAATGGACAACACCAGTCGATTTGTCGTATCAAAGGAACCTTATTCTCATAATTCCAGTATTATTTGAGAGGAAAAACATTTTTCGTCAAAAATGTAGCTGGGCTATAGTAAGGAAAATATTGCATTTTCGCAATACTCCAAAAATATATTTTTGGCCTATCATCCTCTCGAAACATGTTCGATTAGATGAAATTTCATCTAAAATTGATAGGTGACTTTGTTAATGCCCTAATTCTATCAATTTTTGAATAACTATGGATATTTGATTTTACCCTCTTCATTGGATACTCCAAGTTTGACGCACTCTACTTCTGAATCGCATCATTTTAGAGCACTCCCGATTTTTTATATCATAGATTGGACCTTTGACGATACTTTCTCAGAAAATTGAATGAATACTTCCATTATTTTGGTCTGTACTATTTGTTATATGAAGGCATGTTTTCTTTTAACTTAAATGCTCTCCTAATATTTGAAACATTTATCTTATCGAAAAATGGACAACACCAGTCGATTTGTCGTATCAAAGAACCCTGATTCTCATAATTTCAGTATTTTTTGAGAGGAAAAATATTTTTCGTCAAATATGTAGCTGGAAAGAAAATATTGCATTTTTCGCAATTCTCCAAAAATATATTTGTGGCCTATCATCCTCTCGAAACATGTTCGATTAGATGAAAGTTCATCTAAAATCGATGGGTGACTTTGTTGATGCCCTAGTTCTATCAATTTTTCAATATTTATGGATATTTGATCTTACCCTCTTCATTGGATACTCCAAGTTTGACGCACTCTACTTCCGAATCGCATCATTGTAGAGCATTCCCGATTTTCTATATCATAGATTGGACTTTTGACGATACTTTCTTGAAAATTGAATGAATACTTCCATTATTTTGGTCTGCAACATTTTTTATATGAAGGCGTGTTTTCCTCTAACTTAAATACTCTCCTAATATTTGAAACATTTATCTTATCGAAAAATGGACAACACCAGTCGATTTGTCGTATCAAAGAACTCTGATTCTCATAATTTCAGTATATTTTGAGAGGAAAAATATTTTCCGTCAAATATGTAGCTGGACTAAAGTAAGGAAAATATTCTCCAAAAATATATTTGTGGCCTATCATCCTCTCGAAACATGTTCGATTAGATGAAAATTCATCTAAAATCGATGGGTGACTTAGTTGATGCCCTAATTCTATCAATTTTTGAATAACTATGGATATTTGATTTTACCCTCTTCATTGGATACTCCAAGTTTGACGCACTCTACTTCTGAATCGCATCATTTTAGAGCACACTCGATTTTTTATATCATAGATTGGACCTTTGACGATACTTTCTCAGAAAATTGAATGAAAACTTCCATTATTTTGGTCTGCAAATTTTTTATATGAAGGCATGTTTTCCTTAAACTTAAATACTCTCCTAATATTTGAAACATGTATCTTATCGAAGAATGGACAACACCAGTCGATTTGTCGTATCAAAGAACCTTTATTCCCATAATTTCAGTATTTTTTGAGAGGAAAAATATTGTTCGTCAAATATGTAGCTGGAAAGAAAATATTGCATTTTTCGCAATTCTCCAAAAATATATTTGTGGCCTATCATCCTCTCGAAACATGTTCGATTAGATGAAAGTTCATCTAAAATCGATGGGTGACTTTGTTGATGCCCTAATTCTATCAATTTTTGAATAACTATGGATATTTGATTTTACCCTCTTCATTGGATACTCCAAGTTTGACGCACTCTACTTCTGAATCGCATCATTTTAGAGCACTCCCGATTTTTTATATCATAGATTGGACCTTTGACGATACTTTCTCAGAAAATTGAATGAAAACTTCCATTATTTTGGTCTGTACTATTTTTTATATGAAGGCATGTTTTCATTTAACTTAAATGCTCTCCTAATATTTGAAACATTTATCTTATCGAAAAATGGACAACACCAGTCGATTTGTCGTATCAAAGGAACCTTATTCTCATAATTCCAGTATTATTTGAGAGGAAAAACATTTTTCGTCAAAAATGTAGCTGGGCTATAGTAAGGAAAATATTGCATTTTCGCAATACTCCAAAAATATATTTTTGGCCTATCATCCTCTCGAAACATGTTCGATTAGATGAAAGTTCATCTAAAATTGATAGGTGACTTTGTTAATGCCCTAATTCTATCAATTTTTGAATAACTATGGATATTTGATTTTACCCTCTTCATTGGATACTCCAAGTTTGACGCACTCTACTTCTGAATCGCATCATTTTAGAGCACACTCGATTTTTTATATCATAGATTGGACCTTTGACGATACTTTCTCAGAAAATTGAATGAAAACTTCCATTATTTTGGTCTGCAAATTTTTTATATGAAGGCATGTTTTCCTTAAACTTAAATACTCTCCTAATATTTGAAACATGTATCTTATCGAAAAATGGACAACACCAGTCGATTTGTCGTATCAAAGAACCTTTATTCCCATAATTTCAGTATTTTTTGAGAGGAAAAATATTGTTCGTCAAACATGTAGCTGGAAAGAAAATATTGCATTTTTCGCAATTCTCCAAAAATATATTTGTGGCCTATCATCCTCTCGAAACATGTTCGATTAGATGAAAGTTCATCTAAAATCGATGGGTGACTTTGTTGATGCCCTAATTCTATCAATTTTTGAATATTTATGGATATTTGATCGTACCCTCTTCATAGGATACTCCAAGTTTGACGCACTCTACTTCCGAATCGCATCATTGTAGAGCATTCCCGATTTTCTATATCATAGATTGGACTTTTGACGATACTTTCTTGAAAATTGAATGAATACTTCCATTATTTTGGTCTGCAACATTTTTTATATGAAGGCGTGTTTTCCTCTAACTTAAATACTCTCCTAATATTTGAAACATTTATCTTATCGAAAAATGGACAACACCAGTCGATTTGTCGTATCAAAGAACTCTGATTCTCATAATTTCAGTATATTTTGAGAGGAAAAATATTTTCCGTCAAATATGTAGCTGGACTAAAGTAAGGAAAATATTCTCCAAAAATATATTTGTGGCCTATCATCCTCTCGAAACATGTTCGATTAGATGAAAATTCATCTAAAATCGATGGGTGACTTAGTTGATGCCCTAATTCTATGAATTTTTGAATAAATATGGATATTTGATTTTACCCTCTTCATTGGATACTCCAAGTTTGACGCACTCTACTTCTGAATCGCATCCTTTTAGAGCACTTCCGATTTTTTATATCATAGATTGGACCTTTGACGATACTTTCTCTGAAAATTGAATGAATACTTCCATTATTTTGGTCTGTACTATTTTTTATATGAAGGCATGTTTTCTTTTAACTTATATGCTCTCCTAATATTTGAAACATTTATCTTATCGAAAAATGGACAACACCAGTGGATTTGTCGTATCAAAGAACCCTTATTCTCATAATTTCAGTATTTTTTGAGAGGAAAAACATTTTTCGTCAAATATGTAGCTGGACTCCAAGTAACGAAAATATTGCATTTTTCGAAATACTCCAAAAATATATTTTTGGCCTATCATCCTCTCGAGACATGTTCGATTAGATGAAAATTCATCTAAAATCGATGGGTGACTTAGTTGATGCCCTAATTCTATGAATTTTTGAATAAATATGGATATTTGATTTTACCCTCTTCATTGGATACTCCAAGTTTGACGCACTCTACTTCTGAATCGCATCCTTTTAGAGCACTCCCGATTTTTTATATCATAGATTGGACCTTTGACGATACTTTCTCTGAAAATTGAATGAATACTTCCATTATTTTGGTCTGTACTATTTTTTATATGAAGGCATGTTTTCTTTTAACTTAAATGCTCTCCTAATATTTGAAACATTTATCTTATCGAAAAATGGACAACACCAGTCGATTTGTCGTATCAAAGAACCCTAATTCTCATAATTCCAGTATTTTTTGAGAGGAAAAACATTTAAATATGTAACTGGGCTATAGTAAGGAAAATATTGCATTTTTCGCAATACTCCAATAATATATTTTTGGCCTATCATCCTCTCGAAACATGTTCGATTAGATGAAATTTCATCTAAAATCGATAGGTGACTTTGTTAATGCCCTAATTCTATCTATTTTTGAATAACCATGGATATTTGATTTTACCCTCTTCATTGGATACTCCTAGTTTGACGCACTCTACTTCTGAATCGCATCATTTTAGAGCACTCCCGATTTTTTATATCATAGATTGGACCTTTGGTAATACTTTCTCAGAAAATTGAATGAAAACTTCCATTATTTTGGTCTGTTCTATTTTTTATATGAAGGCATGTTTTCTTTTAACTTAAATGCTCTCCTAATATTTGAAACATTTATCTTATAGAAAAATGGACAACACCAGTCGATTTGTCGTATCTAAGAACCCTTATTCTCATAATTCCAGTATTTTTTGAGAGGAAAAACATTTCTCGCCAAATATGTAGTTGGACTATAGTATGGAAAATATTGCATTTTTCGCAATTCTCCAAAAATATATTTTGGGCCTATCATCCTCTCGAAAAATGTTCGATTAGATGAAACTCCATCTAAAATCGATGGGTGACTTTGTTAATGCCCTAATTCTATCAATTTTTGATTAAACATGGATATTTGATTTCACCCTCTTCATTGGATACTCCAAGTTTGACGCACTCTACTTCTGAATCGCATCATTTTAGAGCACTCCCGATTTTTTCTATCTACCTTTGACGATACTTTCTAAGAAAATTAAATGAATACTTCCATTATTTTGGACTGTACTATTTTTTATATGAAGGCATGTTTTCTTTTAACTTAAATGCTCTCCTAATATTTGAAACATTTATCTTATCAAAAAATGGACAACACCAGTCGATTTGTCGTATCAAGGAACCCTAATTCTCATAATTTCAGTATTCTTTGAGAGGAAAAACATTTTTCGTCAAATATGTCAATAGTAAGGAAAATATTGCATTTTTCGCAATTCTCCAAAAATATATTTTGGCCCTATCATCCTCTCGAAAAATGTTCGATTAGATGAAACTCCATCTAAAATCGATGGGTGACTTTGTTAATGCCCTAATTCTATCAATTTTTGAATAAATATGGATATTTGATTTTACCCTCTTCATTGGATACTCCTAGTTTGACGCACTCTACTTCTGAATCGCATCACTTTAGAGCACTCCCGATTTTTTATATCATAGATTGGACCTTTGATAATACTTTCTCAAAAAATTGAATGAAAACTTCCATTATTTTGGTCTGTTCTATTTTTTATATGAAGGCATGTTTTCTTTCAACTTAAATGCTCTCCTAATATTTGAAACATTTATCTTATCGAAAAATGGACAACACCAGTCGATTTGTCGTATCAAAGAACCCTTATTCTCATAATTTCAGTATTTTTTGAGAGGAAAAACATTTCTCGTCAAATATGTAGCTGGACTATAGTAAGGAAAATATTGCATTTTTCGCAATTCTCCAAAAATATATTTTGGGCCTATCATCCTCTCGAAAAATGTTCGATTAGATGAAACTCCATCTTAAATCGATGGGTGACTTTGTTAATGCCCTAATTCTATCAATTTTTGATTAAATATGGATATTTGATATTACCCTCTTCATTGGATACTCCTAGTTTGACGCACTCTACTTCTGAATCGCATCATTTTAGAGCACTCCCGATTTTTTATATCATAGATTGGACCTTTGATAATACTTTCTCAGAAAATTGAATGAAAACTTCCATTATTTTGGTCTGTTCTATTTTTTATATGAAGGCATGTTTTCTTTTAACTTAAATGCTCTCCTAATATTTGAAACATTCATCTTATAGAAAAATGGACAACACCAGTCGATTTGTCGTATCAAAGAACCCTTATTCTCATAATTTCAGTATTTTTTGAGAGGAAAAACATTTCTCGTCAAATATGTAGCTTGACTATAGTAAGGAAAATATTGCATTTTTCGCAATACTCCAAAAATATATTTTTGGCCTATCATCCTCTCGAAAAATGTTCGATTAGATGAAACTGCATCTAAAATCGATGGGTGACTTTGTTAATGCCCTAATTCTATCAATTTTCGATTAAATATGGATATTTGATTTTACCCTCTTCATTGGATACTCCAAGTTTGACGCACTCTACTTCTGAATCGCATCATTTTAGAGCACTCCCGATTTTTTATATCTACCTTTGACGATACTTTATAAGAAAATTGAATGAATACTTCCATTATTTCGGACTGTACTATTTTTTATATGAAGGCATGTTTTCTTTTAACTTAAATGCTCTCCTAATATTTGGAACATTTATCTTATCGAAAAATGAACAACACCAGTCGATTTGTCGTATCAAAGAACCCTTATTCTCATAATTTCAGTATTTTTTGAGAGGAAAAACATTTCTCGTCAAATATGTAGCTGGACTATAAGTAAGGAAAATATTGCATTTTTCGGAATACTCCAAAAATATATTTTTGGCCTATCATCCTCTCGAAACATGTTCGATTAAATGAAATTTCATCTAAAATCGATAGGTGACTTCGTTAATGCCATAATTCTATCAATTTTTGAATAACTATGGATATTTGATTTTACCCTCTTCATTGGATACTCCAAGTTTGACGCACTGTACTTCTGAATCGCATTATTTTAGAGCACTCCCGATTTTTTATATCATAGATTTGACCTTTGACGATACTTTCTCTGAAAATTGAATGAATACTTCCATTATTTTGGTCTGTACTATTTTTTATATGAAGGCATGTTTTCTTTTAACTTAAATGCTCGCCTAATATTTGAAACATTTATCTTATCGAAAAATGGACAATACCAGTCGATTTGTCGTATCAAAGGCTCCTTATTCTCATAATTTCAGTATTTTTTGAGAGGAAAAACATTTTTCGTCAAATATGTAGCTGGACTATAGTAAGGAAAATATTGCATTTTTCGCAATTCTCCAAAAATATATTTTGGGCCTATCATCCTCTCGAAAAATGTTCGATTAGATGAAACTCCATCTAAAATCGATGGGTGACTTTGTTAATGACCTAATTCTATCAATTTTTGAATAAATATGGATATTTGATTTTACCCTCTTCATTGGATACTCCAAGTTTGACGCACTCTACTTCTGAATCGCATCATTTTAGAGCACTCCCGATTTTTTATATCTACCTTTGACGATACTTTATAAGAAAATTGAATGAATACTTCCATTATTCGGACTGTACTATTTTTTATATGAAGGCATGTTTTCTTTTAACTTAAATGCTCTCCTAATATTTGGAACATTTATCTTATCGAAAAATGAACAACACCAGTCGATTTGTCGTATCAAAGAACCCTTATTCTCATAATTTCAGTATTTTTTTAGAGGAAAAACATTTCTCGTCAAATATGTAGCTGGACTATAGTAAGGAAAATATTGCATTTTTCGCAATTCTCCAAAAATATATTTTGGGCCTATCATCCTCTCGAAAAATGTTCGATTAGATGAAACTGCATCTAAAATCGATGGGTGACTTTGTTAATGCCCTAATTGTATCAATTTTCGATTAAATATGGATATTTGATTTTACCCTCTTCATTGGATACTCCAAGTTTGACGCACTCTACTTCTGAATCGCATCATTTTAGAGCACTCCCGATTTTTTATATCTACCTTTGACGATACTTTATAAGAAAATTGAATGAATACTTCCATTATTTCGGACTGTACTATTTTTTATATGAAGGCATGTTTTCTTTTAACTTAAATGCTCTCCTAATATTTGGAACATTTATCTTATCGAAAAATGAACAACACCAGTCGATTTGTCGTATCAAAGAACCCTTATTCTCATAATTTCAGTATTTTTTGAGAGGAAAAACATTTCTCGTCAAATATGTAGCTGGACTATAAGTAAGGAAAATATTGCATTTTTCGGAATACTCCAAAAATATATTTTTGGCCTATCATCCTCTCGAAACATGTTCGATTAAATGAAATTTCATCTAAAATCGATAGGTGACTTCGTTAATGCCCTAATTCTATCAATTTTTGAATAACTATGGATATTTGATTTTACCCTCTTCATTGGATACTCCAAGTTTGACGCACTGTACTTCTGAATCGCATTATTTTAGAGCACTCCCGATTTTTTATATCATAGATTGGACCTTTGACGATACTTTCTAAGAAAAGTGAATGAATACTTCCATTATTTCTGTCTGTACTATTTTTTATATGAAGGCATATTTTCTTTTAACTTAAATGCTCTCCTAATATTTGAAACATTTATCTTATCGAAAAATGGACAACACCAGTCGATTTGTCGTATCAAAGAACCCTTATTCTCATAATTTCATTATTTTGTGAGAGGAAAAACATTTTTCGTCAAATATGTAGCTGGACTATATAGTAAGGAAAATATTGCATTTTTCGCAATACTCCAAAAATATATTTTTGGCCTATCATCCTCTTGAAACATGTTCGATTAGATGAAATTTCATCTGAAATCGATAGGTGACTTTGTTAATGCCCTAATTCTATCAATTTTTGAATAACTATGGATATTTGATTTTACCCTCTTCATTGGATACTCCAAGTTTGACGCACTCTACTTCTGAATCGCATCATTTTAGAGCACTCCCGATTTTTTATATCATAGATTGGACGTTTGACGATACTTTCTCAGAAAATTGAATGAATACTTCCATTATTTTGGTCTGTACTATTTTTTATATGAAGGCATGTTTTCTTTTAACTTAAATGCTCTCCTAATATTTGAAACATTTATCTTATCGAAAAATGGACAACACCAGTCGATTTGTCGTATCAAAGAAACCTTATTCGCATAATTTCAGTATTTTTTGAGAGGAAAAAGATTTTTCGTCAAATATGTAGCTGGGCTATAGTAAGGAAAATATTGCATTTTTCGCAATACTCCAAAAATATGTTTTTGGCCTATCATCCTCTCGAAACATGTTCGATTAGATGAAATTTCATCTAAAATCGATAGGTGACATTGTTAATGCCCTAATTCTATCAATTTTTGAATAACTATGGATATTTGATTTTACCCTCTTCATTGGATACTCCAAGTTTGACGCACTCTACTTCTGAATCGCATCATTTTAGAGCACTCCCGATTTTTTATATCATAGATTGGACGTTTGACGATACTTTCTCAGAAAATTGAATGAATACTTCCATTATTTTGGTCTGTACTATTTTTTATATGAAGGCATGTTTTCTTTTAACTTAAATGCTCTCCTAATATTTGAAACATTTATCTTATCGAAAAATGGACAACACCAGTCGATTTGTCGTATCAAAGAACCCTTATTCTCATAATTTCAGTATTTTTTTAGAGGAAAAACATTTTTCGTCAAATATGTAGCTGGACTATAGTAAGGAAAATAATGCATTTTTCGCAATTCTCCAAAAATATATTTTGGGCCTATCATCCTCTCGAAAAATGTTCGATTATAGATGAAACTCCATCTAAAATCGATGGGTAACTTTGTTAATGCCCTAATTCTATCAATTTTTGAATGAATATGGATATTTGATTTTACCCTCTTCATTGGATACTCCAAGTTTGACGCACTCTACTTCTGAATCGCATCATTTTAGAGCACTCCCGATTTTTTATATCATAGATTGGACCTTTGACGATACTTTCTAAGAAAAGTGAATGAATACTTCCATTATTTTGGTCTGTACTATTTTTTATATGAAGGCATGTTTTCTTTTAACTTAAATGCTCTCCTAATATTTGAAACATTCATCTTATAGAAAAATGGACAACACCAGTCGATTTGTCGTATCAAAGAACCCTTATTCTCATAATTTCAGTATTTTTTGAGAGGAAAAACATTTTTCGTCAAATTTGTAGCTGTAAGGAAAATATAGCATTTTTCGCAATACTACAAAAATATCTTTTTGGCCTATCATCCTCTCGAAACATCTTCGATTAGATGAAATTTCAACTGAAATCGATAGGTGACTTTGTTAATGCCCTAATTCTATCAATATTTGAATAACTATGGATATTTGATTTTACCCTCTTCATTGGATACTCCAAGTTTGACGCACTCTACTTCTGAATCGGATCATTTTAGAGCACTACCGATTTTTTATATCATAGATTGGACCTTTGATAATACTTTCTCAGAAAATTGAATGAAAACTTCCATTATTTTGGTCTGTACTATTATTTATATGAAGGCATGTTTTCTTTTAACTTAAATGCTCTCCTAATATTTGAAACATTTATCTTATCGAGAAATGGACAACACCAGTCGATTTGTCGTATCAAAGAAACCTTATTCTCATAATTTCAGTATTTTTTGAGAGGAAAAACATTTTTCGTCAAATATGTAGCTGGGCTATAGTAAGGAAAATATTGCATTTTTCGCAATACTCCAAAAATATATTTTTGGCCTATCATCCTCTCGAAACATGTTCGATTAGATGAAATTTCATCTAAAATCGATAGGTGACTTTGTTAATGCCCTAATTCTATCAATTTTTGAATAACTATGGATATTTGATTTTACCCTCTTCATTGGATACTCCAAGTTTGACGCACTCTACTTCTGAATCGCATCATTTTAGAGCACTCCTGATTTTGTATATCATAGATTGGGCCTTTGACGATACTTTCTCAGAAAATTAAATGAATACTTCCATGATTTTGGTCTGTACTATTTTTTATATGAAGGCATGTTTTCTTTTAACTTAAATGCTCTCCTAATATTTGAAACATTTATCTTATCAAAAAATGGACAACACCAGTCGATTTGTCGTATCAAGGAACCCTTATTCTCATAATTTCAGTATTCTTTGAGAGGAAAAACATTTTTCGTCAAATATGTCAATAGTAAGGAAAATATTGCATTTTTCGCAATTCTCCAAAAATATATTTTGGCCCTATCATCCTCTCGAAAAATGTTCGATTAGATGAAACTCCATCTAAAATCGATGGGTGACTTTGTTAATGCCCTAATTCTATCAATTTTTGAATAAATATGGATATTTGATTTTACCCTCTTCATTGGATACTCCTTGTTTGACGCACTCTACTTCTGAATCGCATCATTTTAGAGCACTCCCGATTTTTTATATCATAGATTGGACCTTTGATAATACTTTCTCAGAAAATTGAATGAAAACTTCCATTATTTTGGTCTGTTCTATTTTTTATATGAAGGCATGTTTTCTTTTAACTTAAATGCTCTCCTAATATTTGAAACATTTATCTTATCGACAAATGGACAACACCAGTCGATTTGTCGTATCAATGAACCCATATTCTCATAATTTCAGTATTTTTTGAAAGGAAAAACATTTCTCGTCAAATATGTCAATAGTAAGGAAAATATTGCATTTTTCGCAATTCTCCAAAAATATATTTTGGGCCTATCATCCTCTCGAAAAATGTTCGATTAGATGAAACTCCATCTAAAATCGATGGGTGACTTTGTTAATGCCCTAATTCTATCAATTTTTGATTAAATATGGATATTTGATTTTACCCTCTCCATTGGATACTCCAAGTTTGACGCACTCTACTTCTGAGTCGCATCATTTTAGAGCACTCCCGATTTTTTATATCATGGATTGAGACCTTTGACGATACTTTCTCAGAAAATTAAATGAATACTTCCATAATTTTGGTCTGTACTATTTTTTATATGAAGGCATGTTTTCTTTTAACTTAAATGCTCTCCTAATATTTGAAACATTTATCTTATCGAAAAATGGACAACACCAGTCGATTTGTCGTATCAAAGAAACCTTATTCTCATAATTTCAGTATTTTTTGAGAGGAAAAACATTTTTCGTCAAATATGTAGCTGGACTATATATAGTAAGGAAAATATTGCATTTTTCGCAATTCTCCAAAAATATATTTTGGGCCTATCATCCTCTCGAAAAATGTTCGATTAGATGAAACTCCATCTAAAATCGATGGGTGACTTTGTTAATGCCCTAACTCTATCAATTTTTGAATAAATATGGATATTTGATCGTACCCTCTTCATTGGATACTCCAAGTTTGACGCACTCTACTTCTGAATCCCATCATTTTAAAGCACTCCCGATTTTTTATATCATAGATTGGACCTTTGACGATACTTTCTTAGAAAATTGAATGAATACTTCCATTATTTTGGTCTGTACTATTTTTTATATGAAGGCATGTTTTCTTTTAACTTAAATGCTTTCCTAATATTTGAAACATTTATCTTACCGAAAAATGGACAACGCCAGTCGATTTGTCGTATCAAAGAACCCTTATTCTCATAATTTCAGTATTTTTTGGCCTATCATCCTCTCGAAACATGTTCGATTAGATGAAATTTCATCTAAAATCGATAGGTGACTTTGTTAATGCCCTAATTCTATCAATTTTTGAATAACAATGGATATTTGATTTTATCCTCTTCATTGGATACTCCAAGTTTGACGCACTCTACTTCTGAATTGGATCATTTTAGAGCACTCTCGATTTTTTATGTCATAGATTGGACCTTTGACAATACTTTCTCAGAAAATTGAATGAAAACTTCCATTATTTTGATCTGTACTATTTTTTATATGAAGGCATGTTTTCTTTTAACTTAAATGCTCTCCTAATATTTGAAACATTTATCTTATCGAAAAATGGACAACACCAGTCGATTTGTCGTATCAAAGAACCCTTATTCTCATAATTTGAGTATTTTTTTAGAGGAAAAACATTTTTCGTTAAATATGTAGCTGTAAGGAAAATATTGCATTTTTCGCAATACTCCAAAAATATATTTTGGGCCTATCATCCTCTCGAAACATGTTCGATTAGATGAAATTTCATCTAAAATCGATTGCTGACTTTGTTAATGCTCTAATTCTATCAATTTTTGAATGACTATGGATATTTGATTTTACCCTCTTCATTGGAAACTCCAAGTTTGACGCACTCTACTTCTGAATCGCATCATTTTAGAGCACACCCGATTTTTTATATCATAGATTGGACCTTTGACGATACTTTCTCACAAAATTGAATGAATACTTTCATTATTTTGGTCTGTACTATTTGTTATATGAAGGCATGTTTTCTTTTAACTTAAATGCTCTCCTAATTTTTGAAACATTTATCTTATCGAAAAATGGACAACACCAGTCGATTTGTCGTATCAAAGAACCCTTATTCTCATAATTTCAGTATTTTTTGTGAGAAAAAACATTTTTCGTCAAATTTGTAGCTGTAAGGAAAATATTGCATTTTCCGCAATACTCCAAAAATATATTTTTGGCCTATCATCCTCTCGAAACATCTTCGATTAGATGGAATTCCATCTAAAATCGATAGGTGACTTTGTTAATGCCCTAATTCTATCAATTTTTGAATAACTGTGGATATTTGATTTCACCCTCTTCATTGGATACTCCACGTTTGACGCACTCTACTTCCGAATCGCATCATTGTAGAGCACTCCGATTTTCTATATCATAGATTGGACTTTTGACGATATTTACTTGAAAATTGAATGAATACTTCCATTATTTTGGTCTGCAACATTTTTTATGTGAAGGCATGTTTTCCTTTAGCTTAAATATTCTCCTAATATTTGAAACATTTATCTTATCGAAAAATGGACAACACCAGTCGATTTGTCGTATCAAAGAACCCTTATTCTCATAATTTGAGTATTTTTTTAGAGGAAAAACATTTTTCGTTAAATATGTAGCTGGACTATAGTAAGGAAAATATTGCATTTTTCGCAATACTCCAAAAATATATTTTGGGCCTATCATCCTCTCGAAACATGTTCGATTAGATGAAATTTCATCTAAAATCGATTGGTGACTTTGTTAATGCCCTAATTCTATCAATTTTTGAATGACTATGGATATTTGATTTTACCCTCTTCATTGGATACTCCAAGTTTGACGCACTCTACTTCTGAATCCCATCATTTTAGAGCACTGCCGATTTTTTATATCATAGATTGGACCTTTGACGATACTTTCTCAGAAAATTGAATGAATACTTCCATTATTTTGGTCTGTACTATTTTTTATATGAAGGCATGTTTTCTTTTAACTTACATGCTTTCCTAATATTTGAAACATTTATCTTACCGAAAAATGGACAACGCCAGTCGATTTGTCGTATCAAAGAACCCTTATTCTCATAATTTCAGTATTTTTTGAGAGGAAAAACATTTTTCGTCAAATATGTAGCTGGACTATAAGTAAGGAAAATATTGCATTTTTCGCAATACTCCAAAAATATATTTTGGGCCTATCATCCTCTCGAAACATGTTCGATTAGATGAAATTTCATCTAAAATCGATTGGTGACTTTGTTAATGCCCTAATTCTATCAATTTTTGAATGACTATGGATATTTGATTTTACCCTCTTCATTGGATACTCCAAGTTTGACGCACTCTACTTCTGAATCGCATCATTTTAGAACACTCCCGATTTTTTATATCATAGATTGGACCTTTGACGATACTTTCTCAGAAAATTGAATGAATACTTCCATTATTTTGGTCTGTACTATTTGTTATATGAAGGCATGTTTTCTTTTAACTCAAATGCTCTCCTCATATTTGAAACATTTATCTTATCGAAAAATGGACAACACCAGTCGATTTGTCGTATCAAAGAACCCTTATTCTCATAATTTCAGTATTTTTTGAGAGGAAAAACATTTTTCGTCAAATTTGTAGCTGTAAGGAAAAACATTTTGCGCAATACTCCAAAAATATATTTTTGGCCTATCATCCTCTCGAAACATCTTCGATTAGATGGAATTCCATCTAAAATCGATAGGTGACTTTGTTAATGCCCTAACTCTATCAATTTTTGAATAACTATGGATATTTGATTTTACCCTCTTCATTGGATACTCCAAGTTTGACGCACTCTACTTCTGAATCGCATCATTTTAGAGCACTCCCGATTTTTTATATCATAGATTGGACCTTAACGATACTTTCTCAGAAAATTGAATGAATACTTCCATTATTTTGGTCTGTACTATTTGTTATATGAAGGCATGTTTTCTTTTAACTTAAATGCTCTCCTAATATTTGAAACATTTATCTTATCGAAAAATGGACAACACCAGTCGATTTGTCGTATCAAAGAACCCTTATTCTCATAATTTCAGTATTTTTTGAGAGGAAAAACATTTTTCGTCAAATTTGTAGCTGTAGGGAAAATATTGCATTTTTCGCAATACTCCAAAAATATATTTTTGGCCTATCATCCCCTCGAAACATGTTCGATTAGATGGAATTCCATCTAAAATCGATAGGTGACTTTGTTAATGCCCTAACTCTATCAATTTTTGAATAACTATGGATATTTGATTTCACCCTCTTCATTGGATACTCCACGTTTGACGCACTCTACTTCCGAATCGCATCATTGTAGAGCACTCCGATTTTCTATATCGTAGATTGGACTTTTGACGATATTTACTTGAAAATTGAATGAATACTTCCATTATTTTGGTCTGCAACATTTTTTATGTGAAGGCATGTTTTCCTTTAGCTTAAATACTCTCCTAATATTTGAAACATTTATCTTATCGAAAAATGAACAACACCAGTCGATTTGTCGTATCAAAGAACCCTGATTCTCATAATTTCAGTATTTTTTGAGAGGAAAAATATTTTTCGTCAAATATGTAGCTGGAAGAAAAATATTGCATTTTTCGCAATTCTCCAAAAATATATTTGTGGCCTATCATCCTCTCGAAACATGTTCGATTAGATGAAAGTTCATCTAAAATCGATGGGTGACTTTGTTGATGCCCTAGTTCTATCAATTTTTCAATATTTATGGATATTTGATCTTACCCTCTTCATTGGATACTCCAAGTTTGACGCACTCTACTTCTGAATCGCATCATTTTAGAGCACACTCGATTTTTTATATCATAGATTGGACCTTTGACGATACTTTCTCAGAAAATTGAATGAATACTTCCATTATTTTGGTCTGCAAATTTTTTATATGAAGGCATGTTTTCCTTAAACTTAAATACTCTCCTAATATTTGAAACATTTATCTTATCAAAAAATGGACAACACCAGTCGATTTGTCGTATCAAAGAACCCTTATTCCCATAATTTCAGTATTTTTTGAGAGGAAAAATATTGTTCGTCAAATATGTAGCTGGAAGGGAAATATTGCATTTTTCGCAATTCTCCAAAAATATATTTGTGGCCTATCATCCTCTCGAAACATGTTCGATTAGATGAAAGTTCATCTAAAATCGATGGGTGACTTTGTTGATGCCCTACTTCTATCAATTTTTGAATATTTATGGATATTTGATCGTACCCTCTTCATTGGATACTCCAAGTTTGACGCACTCTACTTCCGAATCGCATCATTGTAGAGCATTCCCGATTTTCTATATCATAGATTGGACTTTTGACGATACTTTCTTGAAAATTGAATGAATACTTCCATTATTTTGGTCTGCAACATTTTTTATATGAAGGCGTGTTTTCCTCTAGTTTAAATACTCTCCTAATATTTGAAACATTTATCTTATCGATAAATGGACAACACCAGTCGATTTGTCGTATCAAAGAACTCTGATTCTCATAATTTCAGTATTTTTTGAGAGGAAAAATATTTTTCGTCAAATATGTAGCTGGACTAAAGTAAGGAAAATATTGCATTCTTCGCAATTCTCCAAAAATATATTTGGGGCCTATCATCCTCTCGAAACATGTTCGATTAGATGAAAATTCATCTGAAATCGATGGGTGACTTAGTTGATGCCCTAATTCTATGAATTTTTGAATAAATATGGATATTTGATTTTACCCTCTTCATTGGATACTCCAAGTTTGACGCACTCTACTTCTGAATCCCATCATTTTAGAGCACTCCCGATTTTTTATCATAGATTGGACCTTTGACGATACTTTCTCGGAAAATTGAATGAATACTTCCATTATTTTGGTCTGTACTATTTTTTATATGAAGGCATGTTTTCTTTTAACTTAAATGCTTTCCTAATATTTGAAACATTTATCTTACCGAAAAATGGACAACGCCAGTCGATTTGTCGTATCAAAGAACCCTTATTCTCATAATTTCAGTATTTTTTGAGGGGAAAAACATTTTTCTTCAAATATGTAGCTGGACTATATATAGTAAGGAAAATATTGCATTTTTCGCAATACTCCGAAAATATATTTTTGGCCTATCATCCTCTCGAAACATCTTCGATTAGATTAAATTCCATCTAAAATCGATAGGTGACTTTGTTAATGCCCTAATTCTATCAATTTTTGATTAAACATGGATATTTGATTTCACCCTCTTCATTGGATACTCCAAGTTTGACGCACTCTACTTCTGAATCGCATCATTTTAGATCACTCCCGATTTTTTATATCATAGATTGGACCTTTGACGATACTTTCACAGAAAATTGAATAAATACTTCCATTATTTTGGTTTGTACTATTTTTTATATGAAGGCATGCTTTCTTTTAACTTAAATGCTCTCCTAATATTTGAAACATTTATCTTATCGAAAAATGGACAACACCAGTCGATTTGTCGTATCAGAGAACCCTTATTCTCATAATTTCAGTATTTTTTGAGAGGAAAAACATTTTTCGTCAAATTTGTAGCTGTAAGGAAAATATTGCATTTTTCGCAATACTCCAAAAATATATTTTTGGCCTATCATCCTCTCGAAACATCTTCGATTAGATAAAATTCCATCTAAAATCGATAGGTGACTTTGTTAATGCCCTAATTCTATCAATTTTTGAATAACTATGGATATTTGATTTTACCCTCTTCATTGGATACTCCAAGTTTGACGCATTCTACTTCTGAATCGCATCATTTTAGATCACTCCCGATTTTTTATATCATAGATTGGACCTTTGACGATACTTTCTCAGAAAATTGAATGAATACTTCCATTATTTTGGTCTGTACTATTTTTTATATGAAGGCATGTTTTCTTTTAACTTGAATGCTCTCCTAATATTTGAAACATTTATCTTATCGAAAAATGGACAACACCAGTCGATTTGTCGTATGAATGAACCCTTATTCTCATAATTTCAGTATTTTGTGAGAGGAAAAACATTTTTCGTCAAATATGTAGCTGGAAAATATTGCATTTTTCGCAATACTCCAAAAATATATTTTTGGCCTATTATCCTCTCGAAACATGTTCGATTAGATGAAATTTCATCTAAAATCGATAGGTGACTTTGGTAATGCCCTAATTCTATCAATTTTTGAATAACTATGGATATTTGATTTTACCCTCTTCATTGGATACTCCAAGTTTGACGCACTCTACTTCTGAATCGCATCATTTTAGATCACTCCCGATTTTTTATATCATAGATTTGACCTTTGACGATACTTTCTTAGAAAATTGAATGAATACTTCCATTATTTTGGTCTGTACTATTTTTTATATGAAGGCATGCTTTCTTTTAACTTAAATGCTCTCCTAATATTTCAAACATTTATCTTATCGAAAAATGGAAAACACCAGTCGATTTGTCGTATCAAAGAACCCTTATTCTCATAATTTCAGTATTTTTTGAGAGGAAAAACATTTTTCGTTAAATATGTAGCTGGACTATTATAGTAAGGAAAATATTGTATTCTTCGCAATACTCCGGAAATATATTTTTGGCCTATCATCCTCTCGAAACATCTTCGATTAGATTAAATTCCATCTAAAATCGATAGGTGACTTTGTTAATGCTCTAATTCTATCAATTTTTGAATAACTATGGATATTTGATTTTACCCTATTCATTGGATACTCCAAGTTTGACGCACTCTACTTCTGAATCGCATCATTTTAGATCACTCCCGATTTTTTATATCATAGATTGGACCTTTGACGATACTTTCACAGAAAATTGAATAAATACTTCCATTATTTTGGTTTGTTCTACTTTTTATATGAAGGCATGCTTTCTTTTAACTTAAATGCTCTCCTAATATTTGAAACATTTATCTTATCGAAAAATGGACAACACCAGTCGATTTGTCGTATCAGAGAACCCTTATTCTCATAATTTCAGTATTTTTTGAGAGGAAAAACATTTTTCGTCAAATTTGTAGCTGTAAGGAAAATATTGCATTTTTCGCAATACTCCAAAAATATATTTTTGGCCTATCATCCTCTCGAAACATCTTCGAATAGATGAAATTCCATCTGAAATCGATAGGTGACTTTGTTAATGCCCTAATTCTATCAATTTTTGAATAACTATGGATATTTGATTTTACCCTCTTCATTGGATACTCCAAGTTTGACGCACTCTACTTCTGAATCGCATCATTTTAGAGCACTCCCGATTTTTTATATCATAGATTGGACCTTAACGATACTTTCTCAGAAAATTGAATGAATACTTCCATTATTTTGGTCTGTACTATTTGTTATATGAAGGCATGTTTTCTTTTAACTTAAATGCTCTCCTAATATTTGAAACATTTATCTTATCGAAAAATGGACAACACCAGTCGATTTGTCGTATCAAAGAACCCTTATTCTCATAATTTCAGTATTTTTTGAGAGGAAAAACATTTTTCGTCAAATTTGTAGCTGTAGGGAAAATATTGCATTTTTCGCAATACTCCAAAAATATATTTTTGGCCTATCATCCCCTCGAAACATGTTCGATTAGATGGAATTCCATCTAAAATCGATAGGTGACTTTGTTAATGCCCTAACTCTATCAATTTTTGAATAACTATGGATATTTGATTTCACCCTCTTCATTGGATACTCCACGTTTGACGCACTCTACTTCCGAATCGCATCATTGTAGAGCACTCCGATTTTCTATATCGTAGATTGGACTTTTGACGATATTTACTTGAAAATTGAATGAATACTTCCATTATTTTGGTCTGCAACATTTTTTATGTGAAGGCATGTTTTCCTTTAGCTTAAATACTCTCCTAATATTTGAAACATTTATCTTATCGAAAAATGAACAACACCAGTCGATTTGTCGTATCAAAGAACCCTGATTCTCATAATTTCAGTATTTTTTGAGAGGAAAAATATTTTTCGTCAAATATGTAGCTGGAAGAAAAATATTGCATTTTTCGCAATTCTCCAAAAATATATTTGTGGCCTATCATCCTCTCGAAACATGTTCGATTAGATGAAAGTTCATCTAAAATCGATGGGTGACTTTGTTGATGCCCTAGTTCTATCAATTTTTCAATATTTATGGATATTTGATCTTACCCTCTTCATTGGATACTCCAAGTTTGACGCACTCTACTTCTGAATCGCATCATTTTAGAGCACACTCGATTTTTTATATCATAGATTGGACCTTTGACGATACTTTCTCAGAAAATTGAATGAATACTTCCATTATTTTGGTCTGCAAATTTTTTATATGAAGGCATGTTTTCCTTAAACTTAAATACTCTCCTAATATTTGAAACATTTATCTTATCAAAAAATGGACAACACCAGTCGATTTGTCGTATCAAAGAACCCTTATTCCCATAATTTCAGTATTTTTTGAGAGGAAAAATATTGTTCGTCAAATATGTAGCTGGAAGGAAAATATTGCATTTTTCGCAATTCTCCAAAAATATATTTGTGGCCTATCATCCTCTCGAAACATGTTCGATTAGATGAAAGTTCATCTAAAATCGATGGGTGACTTTGTTGATGCCCTACTTCTATCAATTTTTGAATATTTATGGATATTTGATCGTACCCTCTTCATTGGATACTCCAAGTTTGACGCACTCTACTTCCGAATCGCATCATTGTAGAGCATTCCCGATTTTCTATATCATAGATTGGACTTTTGACGATACTTTCTTGAAAATTGAATGAATACTTCCATTATTTTGGTCTGCAACATTTTTTATATGAAGGCGTGTTTTCCTCTAGTTTAAATACTCTCCTAATATTTGAAACATTTATCTTATCGATAAATGGACAACACCAGTCGATTTGTCGTATCAAAGAACTCTGATTCTCATAATTTCAGTATTTTTTGAGAGGAAAAATATTTTTCGTCAAATATGTAGCTGGACTAAAGTAAGGAAAATATTGCATTCTTCGCAATTCTCCAAAAATATATTTGGGGCCTATCATCCTCTCGAAACATGTTCGATTAGATGAAAATTCATCTGAAATCGATGGGTGACTTAGTTGATGCCCTAATTCTATGAATTTTTGAATAAATATGGATATTTGATTTTACCCTCTTCATTGGATACTCCAAGTTTGACGCACTCTACTTCTGAATCCCATCATTTTAGAGCACTCCCGATTTTTTATCATAGATTGGACCTTTGACGATACTTTCTCGGAAAATTGAATGAATACTTCCATTATTTTGGTCTGTACTATTTTTTATATGAAGGCATGTTTTCTTTTAACTTAAATGCTTTCCTAATATTTGAAACATTTATCTTACCGAAAAATGGACAACGCCAGTCGATTTGTCGTATCAAAGAACCCTTATTCTCATAATTTCAGTATTTTTTGAGGGGAAAAACATTTTTCTTCAAATATGTAGCTGGACTATATATAGTAAGGAAAATATTGCATTTTTCGCAATACTCCGAAAATATATTTTTGGCCTATCATCCTCTCGAAACATCTTCGATTAGATTAAATTCCATCTAAAATCGATAGGTGACTTTGTTAATGCCCTAATTCTATCAATTTTTGATTAAACATGGATATTTGATTTCACCCTCTTCATTGGATACTCCAAGTTTGACGCACTCTACTTCTGAATCGCATCATTTTAGATCACTCCCGATTTTTTATATCATAGATTGGACCTTTGACGATACTTTCACAGAAAATTGAATAAATACTTCCATTATTTTGGTTTGTACTATTTTTTATATGAAGGCATGCTTTCTTTTAACTTAAATGCTCTCCTAATATTTGAAACATTTATCTTATCGAAAAATGGACAACACCAGTCGATTTGTCGTATCAGAGAACCCTTATTCTCATAATTTCAGTATTTTTTGAGAGGAAAAACATTTTTCGTCAAATTTGTAGCTGTAAGGAAAATATTGCATTTTTCGCAATACTCCAAAAATATATTTTTGGCCTATCATCCTCTCGAAACATCTTCGATTAGATAAAATTCCATCTAAAATCGATAGGTGACTTTGTTAATGCCCTAATTCTATCAATTTTTGAATAACTATGGATATTTGATTTTACCCTCTTCATTGGATACTCCAAGTTTGACGCATTCTACTTCTGAATCGCATCATTTTAGATCACTCCCGATTTTTTATATCATAGATTGGACCTTTGACGATACTTTCTCAGAAAATTGAATGAATACTTCCATTATTTTGGTCTGTACTATTTTTTATATGAAGGCATGTTTTCTTTTAACTTGAATGCTCTCCTAATATTTGAAACATTTATCTTATCGAAAAATGGACAACACCAGTCGATTTGTCGTATGAATGAACCCTTATTCTCATAATTTCAGTATTTTGTGAGAGGAAAAACATTTTTCGTCAAATATGTAGCTGGAAAATATTGCATTTTTCGCAATACTCCAAAAATATATTTTTGGCCTATCATCCTCTCGAAACATGTTCGATTAGATGAAATTTCATCTAAAATCGATAGGTGACTTTGGTAATGCCCTAATTCTATCAATTTTTGAATAACTATGGATATTTGATTTTACCCTCTTCATTGGATACTCCAAGTTTGACGCACTCTACTTCTGAATCGCATCATTTTAGATCACTCCCGATTTTTTATATCATAGATTTGACCTTTGACGATACTTTCTTAGAAAATTGAATGAATACTTCCATTATTTTGGTCTGTACTATTTTTTATATGAAGGCATGCTTTCTTTTAACTTAAATGCTCTCCTAATATTTCAAACATTTATCTTATCGAAAAATGGAAAACACCAGTCGATTTGTCGTATCAAAGAACCCTTATTCTCATAATTTCAGTATTTTTTGAGAGGAAAAACATTTTTCGTTAAATATGTAGCTGGACTATTATAGTAAGGAAAATATTGTATTTTTCGCAATACTCCGGAAATATATTTTTGGCCTATCATCCTCTCGAAACATCTTCGATTAGATTAAATTCCATCTAAAATCGATAGGTGACTTTGTTAATGCTCTAATTCTATCAATTTTTGAATAACTATGGATATTTGATTTTACCCTATTCATTGGATACTCCAAGTTTGACGCACTCTACTTCTGAATCGCATCATTTTAGATCACTCCCGATTTTTTATATCATAGATTGGACCTTTGACGATACTTTCACAGAAAATTGAATAAATACTTCCATTATTTTGGTTTGTTCTACTTTTTATATGAAGGCATGCTTTCTTTTAACTTAAATGCTCTCCTAATATTTGAAACATTTATCTTATCGAAAAATGGACAACACCAGTCGATTTGTCGTATCAGAGAACCCTTATTCTCATAATTTCAGTATTTTTTGAGAGGAAAAACATTTTTCGTCAAATTTGTAGCTGTAAGGAAAATATTGCATTTTTCGCAATACTCCAAAAATATATTTTTGGCCTATCATCCTCTCGAAACATCTTCGAATAGATGAAATTCCATCTGAAATCGATAGGTGACTTTGTTAATGCCCTAATTCTATCAATTTTTGAATAACTATGGATATTTGATTTTACCCTCTTCATTGGATACTCCAAGTTTGACGCACTCTACTTCTGAATCGCATCATTTTAGATCACTCCCGATTTTTTATATCATAGATTGGACCTTTGACGATACTTTCTCAGAAAATTGAATGAATATTTCCATTATTTTGGTCTGTACTATTTTTTATATGAAGGCATGTTTTCTTTTAACTTGAATGCTCTCCTAATATTTGAAACATTTATCTTACCGAAAAATGGACAACACCAGTCGATTTGTCGTATCAGAGAACCCTTATTCTCATAATTTCAGTATTTTTTGAGAGGAAAAACATTTTTCGTCAAATTTGTAGCTGTAAGGAAAATATTGCATTTTTCGCAATACTCCAAAAATATATTTTTGGCCTATCATCCCCTCGAAACATGTTCGATTAGATGAACTTTCATCTAAGATCGATAGGTCACTTTGTTAATGCCCTAATTCTATCAATTTTTGAATAACTATGGATATTTGATTTCGCCCTATTCATTGGATACTCCACGTTTGACGCACTCTACTTCCGAATCGCATCATTGTAGAGCACTCCGATTTTCTATACCATAGATTGGACTTTTGACGATACTTTCTTGAAAATTGAATGAATACTTCCATTATTTTGTTTTGCAACATTTTTTATATGAAGGCATGTTTTCCTTTAACTTAAATACTCTCCTAATATTTGAAACATCTATATCATCGAAAAATGGACAACACCAGTCGATTTGTCGTATCAAAGAACCCTGATTCTCATAATTTCAGTATTTTTCGTCAAATATGTAGCTGGATGGAAAATATTGCATTTTTCGCAATTCTCCAAAAATATATTTGTGGTCTATCATCTTCTCGAAACATGTTCGATCAGATGAAAGTTCATCTAAAATCGATGGGTGACTTTGTTGATGCCCTAATTCTATCAATTTTTGAATATTTATGGATATTTGATCTTACCCTCTTCATTGGATACTCCAAGTTTGACGCACTCTACTTCTTTATCGCATCATTTTAGAGCACTCCCGATTTTTTATATCATAGATTGGACCTTTGACGATACTTTCTCAGTTGAATGAATACTTCCATTATTTTGGTCTGCAAATTTTTTATATGAAGGCATGTTTTCCTTAAACTTAAATACTCTCCCAATATTTGAAACATTTATCTTATCGAAAAATGGACAACACCAGTCGATTTGTCGAATCAAAGAACCCTTATTCCCATAATTTCAGTATTTTTCAGAGGAAAAATATTTTTCGTCAAATATGTAGCTGGAAGGAAAATATTGCGTTTTTCGCAATCCTCCAAAAATATATTTGTGGCCTATCATCCTCTCGAAACATGTTCGATTAGATGAAAGTTTATCTAAAATCGATGGGTGACTTTGTTGATGCCCTAATTCTATCAATTTTCGAATATTTATGGATATTTGATCTTATCCTCTTCATTGGATACTCCAAGTTTGACGCACTCTACTTCCGAATCGCATCATTGTAGAGCACTCCCGATTTTCTATATCATAGATTGGATCTTTGACGATACTTTCTCAGAAAATTGAATGAATACTTCCATTATTTTGGTCTGTACTATTTTTTATATGAAGGCATGTTTTCTTTTAACTTAAATGCTCTCCTAATATTTGAAACATTTATCTTACCGAAAAATGTACAACGCCAGTCGATTTGTCGTATCAAAGAACCCTTATTCTCATAATTTCAGTATTTTTTGAGAGGAAAAATATTTTTCGTCAAATATGTAGCTGGAAGGAAAATATTGCGTTTTTCGCAATTCTCCAAAAATATATTTTTGGCCTATCATCCTCTCGAAACATGTTAGATTAGATGAAATTTCATCTAAAATCGATAGGTGACCTTGTTAATGCCCTAATTCTATCAATTTTTGAATAACTATGGATATTTGATTTTACCCTCTTCATTGGATACTCCAAGTTTGACGCACTCTACTTCTGAATCGGATCATTTTAGAGCACTCCCGATTTTTTATGTCATAGATTGGACCTTTGACAATACTTTCTCAGAAAATTGAATGAAAACTTCCATTATTTTGGTCTGTACTATTTTTTATATGAGGGCATGTTTTTTTTTAACTTAAATGCTCTCCTAATATTTGAAACATCTATCTTATCGAAAAATGGACAACACCAGTCGATTTGTCGTATCAAAGAAACCTTATTCTCATAATTTCAGTATTTTTTGAGAGGAAAAACATTTTTCCGTAAATATGTATCGTAGTAAGGAAAATATTGCATTTTTCGCAGTACTCCAAAAATATATTTTTGTCCTATCATCCTCTCGGAACATGTTAGATTAGATGAAATTTCATCTAAAATCGATAGGTGACATTGTTAATGCCCTAATTCTATCAATTTTTGAATAACTATGGATATTTGATTTTACCCTTTTCATTGGATACTCTAAGTTTGACGCACTCTACTTCTGAATCGGATCATTTTAGAGCACTTCCGGTTTTTTATATCATAGATTGGATCTTTGACGATACTTTCTAAGAAAATTGAATGAATACTTCCATTATTTTGGTCTGTACTATTTTTTATATGAAGGCATGTTTTCCTCTAACTTAAATACTCTCCTAATATTTGAAACATTTATCTTATCGAAAAATGGACAACACCAGTCGATTTGCCGTATCAAAGAACCTTGATTCTCATAATTTCAGTATTTTTTGAGAGGAAAAACATTTTTCGTCAAATTTGTAGCTGTAAGGAAAATATTGCATTTTTCGCAATACTCCAAAAATATATTTTTGGCCTATCATCCTCTCGAAACATCTTCGATTAGATGAAATTCCATCTAAAATCGATAGGTCACTTTGTTAATGCCCTAATTCTATCAATTTTTGAATAACTATGGATATTTGATTTCACCCTCTTCATTGGATACTCCAAGTTTGACGCACTCTACTTCTGAATCGCATCATTTTAGACCACTCCCGATTTTTTATATCATAGATTGGACCTTTGACAATACTTCCTCAGAAAATTGAATAAATACTTCCATTATTTTGGTCTGTACTATTTTTTATATGAAGGCATGCTTTCTTTTAACTTAAATGCTCTCCTAATATTTGAAACATTTATCTTATCGAAAAATGGGAAACACCAGTCGATTTGTCGTATCAAAGAACCCTTATTCTCATAATTTCAGTATTTTTTGAGAGGAAAAACATTTTTCGTTAAGTATGTAGCTGGAAAATATTGCATTTTTCGCAATACTCCAAAAATATATTTTTGGCCTATCATCCCCTCGAAACATGTTCGATTAGATGAACTTTCATCTAAGATCGTTAGGTGACTTTGTTAATGCCCTAATTCTATCAATTTTTGAATAACTATGGATATTTGATTCCACCCTCTTCATTGGATACTCCACGTTTGACGCACTCTACTTCCGAATCGCATCATTGTAGAGCACTCCGATTTTCTATCCCATAGATTGGACTTTTGACGATACTTTCTTGAAAATTGAATGAATACTTCCATTATTTTGGTCTGCAACATTTTTTATATGAAGGCATGTTATCCTTTAACTTAAATACTCTCCTAATATTTGAAACATCTATCTCATCGAAAAATGGACAACACCAGTCGATTTGTCGTATCAAAGAACCCTGATTCTCATAATTTCAGTATTTTTTGAGAGGAAAAATATTTTTCGTCAAATATGTAGATGGAAGGAAAATATTGCATTTTTCGCAATTCCCCAAAAATATATTTGTGGCCTATCATCTTCTCGAAACATGTTCGATTAGATGAAAGTTCATCTAAAATCGATGGGTGACTTTGTTGATGCCCTAATTCTATCAATTTTTGAATATTTATGGATATTTGATCTTACACTCTTCATTGGATACTCCAAGTTTGACGCACTCTACTTCTTTATCGCATCATTTTAGAGCACTCCCGGTTTTTTATATCATAGATTGGACCTTTGACGATACTTTCTCAGAAAATTGAATGAATACTTCCATTATTTTGGTCTGCAAATTTTTTATATGAAGGCATGTTTTCCTTAAACTTAAATACTCTCCCAATATTTGAAACATTTATCTTATCGAAAAATGGACAACACCAGTCGATTTGTCGAATCAAAGAACCCTTATTCCCATAATTTCAGTATTTTTTGAGAGGAAAAATATTTTTCGTCAAATATGTAGCATTTTTCGCATTTCTCCAAAAATATATTTGTGGCCTATCATCCTCTCGAAACATGTTCGATTAGATGAAATTTTATCTAAAATCGATGGGTGACTTTGTTGATGCCCTAATTCTATCAATTTTTGAATATTTATGGATATTTGATCTCATCCTCTTCATTGGATACTCCAAGTTTGACGCACTCTACTTCCGAATCGCATCATTGTAGAGCACTCCCGATTTTCTATATCATAGATTGGATCTTTGACGATACTTTCTCAGAAAATTGAATGGATACTTCCATTATTTTGGTCTGTACTATTTTTTATATGAAGGCATGTTTTCTTTTAACTTAAATGCTCTCCTAATATTTGAAACATTTATCTTACCGAAAAATGGACAACGCCATAATTTCAGTATTTTTTGAGAGGAAAAACATTTTTCGTCAAATATGTAGCTGGACTATATATAGTAAGCAAAATATTGCATTTTTCGCAATACTCCAAAATATATTTTTGGCCTATCATCCTCTCGAAACATGTTCGATTAGATGAAATTTCATCTAAAATCGATAGGTGACTTTGTTAATGCCCTAATTCTATCAATTTTTGAATAACTATGGATATTTGATTTTACCCTCTTCATTGGATACTCCAAGTTTAACGCACTCTACTTCTGAATCGCATCATTTTAGAGCACTCTCGATTTTGTATATCATAGATTCGACCTTTGACGGTACTTTCTAAGAAAATTGAATGAATACTTCCATTATTTTGGTCTGTACTATTTTTTATATGAAGGCATGTTTTATTTTAACTTAAATGCTCTCCTAATATTTGAAACATTTATCTTATCGAAAAATGGACAACACCAGTCGATTTGTCGTATCAAAGAACCATTATTCTCATATTTTCAGTATTTTTTGAGAGGAAAAACATTTTTCGTCAAATATGTAGCTGGACTATAGTAAGGAAAATATTGCATTTTTCGCAATACTCCAAAAATATATTTTTGGGCTATCATCATCTCGAAACATGTTCGATTAGATGAAATTTCATCTTAAATCGATAGGTGACTTTGTTAATGCCCTAATTCTATCAATTTTTGAATAACTATGGATATTTGATTTTACCATCTTCATTGGATACTCCAAGTTTGACGCACTCTACTTCTGAATCGCATCATTTTAGAGCACTCCCGATTTTTTATATCATAGATTGGACCTTTGACGATACTTTATCGGAAAATTGAATGAATACTTCCATTATTTTGGTCTGTATTATTTTTTATATGAAGGCATGTTTTCTTTTAACTTAAATGCTCTCCTAATATTTGAAACATTTATCTTATCGAAAAATGGACAACACCAGTCGATTTGTCGTATCAAAGAACCCTTATTCTCATAATTTCCGTATTTTTTGAGAGGAAAAACATTTTTCGTCAAATATGTAGCTGGACTATAGTAAGGAAAATATTGCATTTTTCGCAATACTCCAAAAATATATTTTTGGCCTATCATCCTCTCGAAACATGTTCGATTAGATGAAATCTCATCTAAAATCGATAGGTGACTTTGTTAATGCCCTAATTCTATCAATTTTTGAATAACTATGGATATTTGATTTCACCCTCTTCATTGGATATTCCAAGTTTGACGCACTCTACTTCTGAATCGCATCATATTAGAGCACTCCCGGTTTTTTATATAATAGATTGGACCTTTGACGATACTTTCTCAGAAAATTGAATGAATACTTCCATTATTTTGGTCTGTACTATTTTTTATATGAAGGCATGTTTTCCTCTAACTTAAATACTCTCCTAATATTTGAAACATTTATCTTATCGAAAAATGGACAACACCAGTCGATTTGTCGTATCAAAGAACCCTGATTCTCATAATTTCAGTATTTTTTGAGAGGAAAAATATTTTTCGTCAAATATGTAGCTGGACTAAAGTAAGGAAAATACTGCATTCTTCGCAATTCTTTAAAAATATATTTGTGGCCTATCATCCTCTCGAAACATGTTCGATTAGATGAAAACTCATCTAAAATCGATGTGTGACTTAGTTGATACCCTAATTCTATGAATTTTTGAATAAATATGGATATTTGATTTTACCCTCTTCATTAGATACTCCAAGTTTGACGCACTCTACTTCTGAATCGCATCATTTAACAGCACTCCCGATTTTTTATATCATAGATTGGACCTTTGACGATACTTTCTCAGAAAATTGAATGAATACTTCCATTATTTTGGTCAGTACTATTTTTTATATGAAGGCATGTTTGCTTTTAACTTAAATGCTCTCCTAATATTTGAAACATTTATCTTACCGAAAAATGGACAACGCCAGTCGATTTGTCGTATCAAAGAACCCATATTCTCATAATTTCAGTATTTTTTGAGAGGAAAAACATTTTTCGTCAAATATGTAGCTGGACTATAGTAAGGAAAATATTGCATTTTTCGCAATACTCCAAAAACCTATTTTTGTCCTATCATCCTCTCGAAACATGTTCGATTAGATGAAATTTCATCTAAAATCGATAGGTGACTTTGTTAATGCCCTAATTCTATCAATTTTTGAATTACTATGGATATTTGATTTTATCCTCTTCATTGGATACTCCAAGTTTGACGCACTCTACTTCTGAATCGCATCATTTAAGAGCACTCCCGATTTTTTATATCATAGATTGGACCTTTGACGATACTTTCTCAGAAAATTGAATGAATACTTCCATTATTTTGGTCTGTACTATTTTTTATATGAAGGCATGTTTGCTTTTAACTTAAATGCTCTCCTAATATTTGAAACATTTATCTTACCGAAAAATGGACAACGCCAGTCGATTTGTCGTATCAAAGAACCCATATTCTCATAATTTCAGTATTTTTTGAGAGGAAAAACATTTTTCGTCAAATATGTAGCTGGACTATAGTAAGGAAAATATTGCATTTTTCGCAATACTCCAAAAACCTATTTTTGTCCTATCATCCTCTCGAAACATGTTCGATTAGATGAAATTTCATCTAAAATCGATAGGTGACTTAGTTGATACCCTAATTCTATGAATTTTTGAATAAATATGGATATTTGATTTAACCCTCTTCATTAGATACTCCAAGTTTGACGCACTCTACTTCTGAATCGCATCATTTAAGAGCACTCCCGATTTTTTATATCATAGATTGGACCTTTGACGATACTTTCTCAGAAAATTGAATGAATACTTCCATTATTTTGGTCTGTACTATTTTTTATATGAAGGCATGTTTGCTTTTAACTTAAATGCTCTCCTAATATTTGAAACATTTATCTTATCGAAAAATGGACAACACCAGTCGATTTGTCGTATCAGAGAACCCTTATTCCCATAATTTCAGTATTTTTTGAGAGGAAAAACATTTTTCGTCAAATTTGTAGCTGTAAGGAAAATATTGCATTTTTCGCAATACTCCAAAAATATATTTTTGGCCTATCATCCTCTCGAAACATCTTCGATTAGATGAAATTCCATCTAAAATCGATAGGTCACTTTGTTAATGCCCTAATTCTATCAATTTTTGAATAACTATGGATATTTGATTTCACCCTCTTCATTAGATACTCCAAGTTTGACGCACTCTACTTCTGAATCGCATCATTTAAGAGCACTCCCGATTTTTTATATCATAGATTGGACCTTTGACGATACTTTCTCAGAAAATTGAATGAATACTTCCATTATTTTGGTCTGTACTATTTTTTATATGAAGGCATGTTTGCTTTTAACTTAAATGCTCTCCTAATATTTGAAACATTTATCTTACCGAAAAATGGACAACGCCAGTCGATTTGTCGTATCAAAGAACCCATATTCTCATAATTTCAGTATTTTTTGAGAGGAAAAACATTTTTCGTCAAATATGTAGCTGGACTATAGTAAGGAAAATATTGCATTTTTCGCAATACTCCAAAAACCTATTTTTGTCCTATCATCCTCTCGAAACATGTTCGATTAGATGAAATTTCATCTAAAATCGATAGGTGACTTAGTTGATACCCTAATTCTATGAATTTTTGAATAAATATGGATATTTGATTTTACCCTCTCCATTAGATACTCCAAGTTTGACGCACTCTACTTCTGAATCGCATCATTTAAGAGCACTCCCGATTTTTTATATCATAGATTGGACCTTTGACGATACTTTCTCAGAAAATTGAATGAATACTTCCATTATTTTGGTCTGTACTATTTTTTATATGAAGGCATGTTTGCTTTTAACTTAAATGCTCTCCTAATATTTGAAACATTTATCTTATCGAAAAATGGACAACACCAGTCGATTTGTCGTATCAGAGAACCCTTATTCCCATAATTTCAGTATTTTTTGAGAGGAAAAACATTTTTCGTCAAATTTGTAGCTGTAAGGAAAATATTGCATTTTTCGCAATACTCCAAAAATATATTTTTGGCCTATCATCCTCTCGAAACATCTTCGATTAGATGAAATTCCATCTAAAATCGATAGGTCACTTTGTTAATGCCCTAATTCTATCAATTTTTGAATAACTATGGATATTTGATTTCACCCTCTTCATTGGATACTCCAAGTTTGACGCACTCAACTTCTGAATCGGATCATTTTAGAGCACTCCCGGTTTTTTATATCATAGATTGGACCTTTGACGATACTTTCTCAGAAAATTGAATGAATACTTCCATTATTTTGGTCTGTACTATTTTTTATATGAAGGCATGTTTAATTTTGACTTAAATGCTCTCCTAATATTTGAAACATTTATCTTATCGAAAAATGGACAACACCAGTCGATTTGTCGTATCAAAGAACCCTTATTCTCATAATTTCAGTATTTTTTGAGAGGAAAAACATTTATCGTCAAATATGTAGCTGGACTATAATAGTAAGGAAAATATTGCATTTTTCGCAATACTCCAAAAATATATTTTTGGCCTATCATCCTCTCGAAACATGTTCGATTAGATGAAATTCCATCTAAAATCGATAGGTGACTTTGTTAATGCCCTAATTCTATCAATTTTTGAATAACTATGGATATTTGATTTTACCCTCTTCATTGGATACTCCAAGTTTGACGCACTCTACTTCTGAATCGCATCATTTTAGAGCACTCCCGATTTTTTATATCATAGATTGGACCTTTGACGATACTTTCTCAGAAAATTGAATGAATACTTCCATTATTTTGGTCTGTACTATTTTTTATATGAAGGCATGTTTTCTTTTAACTTAAATGCTCTCCTAATATTTGAAACATTTATCTTATCGAAAAATGGACAACACCAGTCGATTTGTCGTATCAAAGAACCCTTATTCTCATAATTTCAGTATTTTTTGAGAGGAAAAACATTTTTCGTCAAATATGTAGCTGGACTATAATAGTAAGGAAAATATTGCATTTTTCGCAATACTCCAAAAATATATTTTTGGCCTATCATCCTCTCCAAACATGTTCGATTAGATGAAATTTCATCTAAAATCGATAGGTGACTTTGTTAATGCCCTAATTCTATCAATTTTTGAATAACTATGGATATTTGATTATATCCTCTTCATTGGATACTCCAAGTTTGACGCACTCTACTTCTGAATCGCATCATTTAAGAGCACTCCCGATTTTTTATATCATAGATTGGACCTTTGACGATACTTTCTCAGAAAATTGAATGAATACTTCCATTATTTTGGTCTGTACTATTTTTTATATGAAGGCATGTTTGCTTTTAACTTAAATGCTCTCCTAATATTTGAAACATTCATCTTACCGAAAAATGGACAACGCCAGTCGATTTGTCGTATCAAAGAACCCATATTCTCATAATTTCAGTATTTTTTGAGAGGAAAAACATTTTTCGTCAAATATGTAGCTGGACAGTAAGGAAAATATTGCATTTTTCGCAATACTCCAAAAACCTATTTTTGTCCTATCATCCTCTCGAAACATGTTCGATTAGATGAAATTTCATCTAAAATCGATAGGTGACATTGTTAATGCCCTAATTCTATCAATTTTTGAATAACTATGGATATTTGATTTTACCCTCTTCATTGGATACTCCAAGTTTGACGCACTCTACTTCTGAATCGGATCATTTTAGAGCACTCCCGATTTTTTATGTCATAGATTGGACCTTTGACAATACTTTCTCAGAAAATTGAATGAAAACTTCTAATATTTTGGTCTGTACTATTTTTTATATGAAGGCATGTTTTCTTTTAACTTAAATGCTCTCCTAATATTTGAAACATTTATCTTATCGAAAAATGGACAACACCAGTCGATTTGTCGTATCAAAGAACCCATATTCTCATAATTTCAGTATTTTTTGAGAGGAAAAACATTTTTCGTCAAATGTGTAGCTGGACTATAATAGTAAGGAAAATATTGCATTTTTCGCAATACTCCAAAAATATATTTTTGGCCTATCATCCTCTCGAAACATGTTCGATTAGATGAAATTTCATCTAAAATCGATAGGTGACTTTGTTAATGCCATAATTCTATCAATTCTTGAATAACTATGGATATTTGATTTTACCCTCTTCATTGGATACTCCAAGTTTGACGCACTCTACTTCTGAATCGGATCATTTTAGAGCACTCCCGATTTTTTATGTCATAGATTGGACCTTTGACAATACTTTCTCAGAAAATTGAATGAAAACTTCCATTATTTTGGTCTGTACTATTTTTTATATGAAGGCATATTTTCTTTTAACTCAAATGCTCTTCCTGATATTTGAAACATCTATCTTATCGAAAAATGGACAACACCAGTCGATTTGTCGTATCAAAGAAACCTTATTCTCATAATTTCAGTATTTTTTGAAAGGAAAAACATTTTTCGTCAAATATGTAGCAATACTCCAAAAATATATTTTTGGCCTATCATCCTCTCGAAACATGTTCGATTAGATGAAATTTCATCTAAAATCGATAGGTGACTTTGTTAATGCCCTAATTCTATCAATTTTTGAATAACTATGGATATTTGATTTTACCCTCTTCATTGGATACTCCAAGTTTGACGCACTCTACTTCTGAATCGCATCATTTTAGAGCACTCCCGATTTTTTATATCATAGATTGGACCTTTGACGATACTTTCTCAGAAAATTGAATGAATACTTCCATTATTTTGATCTGTACTATTTTTTATATGAAGGCATGTTTTCTTTTAACTTAAATGCTCTCCTAATATTTGAAACATTTATCTTATCAAAAAATGGACAACACCAGTCGATTTGTCGTATCAAAGATCCCTTATTCTCATAATTTCAGTATTTTTTGAGAGGAAAAACATTTTTCGTCAAATATGTAGCTGGACTATAATAGTAAGGAAAATATTGCATTTTTCGCAATACTCCAAAAATATATTTTTGGCCTATCATCCTCTCGAAACATGTTCGATTAGATGAAATGTCATCTAAAATCGATAGGTGACTTTGTTAATGCCCTAATTCTATCAATTCTTGAATAACTATGGATATTTGATTTTACCCTCTTCATTGGATACTCCAAGTTTGACGCACCCTACTTCTGAATCGGATCATTTTAGAGCATTCCCGATTTTTTATGTCATAGATTGGACCTTTGACAATACTTTCTCAGAAAATTGAATGAAAACTTCTATTATTTTGGTCTGTACTATTTTTTATATGAAGGCATGTTTTCTTTTAACTTAAATGCTCTCCTAATATTTGAAACATTTATCTTATCGAAAAATGGACAACACCAGTCGATTTGTCGTATCAAAGAACCCATATTCTCATAATTTCAGTATTTTTTGAGAGGAAAAACATTTTTCGTCAAATGTGTAGCTGGACTATAATAGTAAGGAAAATATTGCATTTTTCGCAATACTCCAAAAATATATTTTTGGCCTATCATCCTCTCGAAACATGTTCGATTAGATGAAATTTCATCTAAAATCGATAGGTGACTTTGTTAATGCCCTAATTCTATCAATTTTTGAATAACTATGGATATTTGATTTTACCCTCTTCTATGGATACTCCAAGTTTGACGCACTCTACTTCTGAATCGGATCATATTAGAGCACTCCCGGTTTTTTATATCATAGATTGGACCTTTGACGATACTTTCTCAGAAAATTGAATAAATACTTCCATTATTTTGGTCTGTACTATTTTTTATATGAAGGCATGTTTTCCTCTAACATTTATCTTATCGAAAAATGGACAACACCAGTCGATTTGTCGTATCAAGGAACCCTGATTCTCATAATTTTAGTATTTTTTGAGAGGAAAAACATTTTTCGTCAAATATGTAGCTGGACTATAATAGTAAGGAAAATATTGCATTTTTCGCAATACTCCAGAAATAAATTTTTGGCCTATCATCCTCTCGAAACATGTTCGATTAGATGAAATTTCATCTAAAATCGATAGGTGACTTCGTTAATGCCCTAATTCTATCAATTTTTGAATAACTATCGATATTTGATTTTACCCTCTTCATTGGATACTCCAAGTTTGACGCACTCTACTTCTGAATCGGATCATATTAGAGCACTCCCGGTTTTTTATATCATAGATTGGACCTTTGACGATACTTTCTCAGAAAATTGAATGAATACTTCCATTATTTTGGTCTGTACTATTTTTTATATGAAGGCATGTTTTTCTTTAACCTAAATGCTCTCCTAATATTTGAAACATCTATCTTATCGAAAAATGGACAACACCAGTTGATTTGTCGTATCAAAGAAACCTTATTCTCATAATTTCAGTATTTTTCGAGAGGAAAAACATTTTTCGTCAAATATGTAGCTGGACTATAGTAAGGAAAATATTGCATTTTTCGCAATACTCCAAAAATATATTTTTGTCCTATCATCCTCTCGAAACATGTTCGATTAGATGAAATTTCATCTAAAATCGATAGGTGACATTGTTAATGCCCTAATTCTATCAATTTTTGAATAACTATGGATATTTGATTTTACCCTCTTCATTGGATACTCCAAGTTTGACGCACTCTACTTCTGAATCGGATCATTTTAGAGCACTCCCGATTTTTTATGTCATAGATTGGACCTTTGACAATACTTTCTCAGAAAATTGAATGAAAACTTCCATTATTTTGGTCTGTACTATTTTTTATATGAAGGCATGTTTTTCTTTAACCTAAATGCTCTCCTAATATTTGAAACATCTATCTTATCGAAAAATGGACAACACCAGTTGATTTGTCGTATCAAAGAAACCTTATTCTCATAATTTCAGTATTTTTCGAGAGGAAAAACATTTTTCGTCAAATATGTAGCTGGACTATAGTAAGGAAAATATTGCATTTTTCGCAATACTCCAAAAATATATTTTTGGCCTATCATCCTCTCGAAACATGTTCGAGTAGATGAAATTTCATCTTAAATCGATAGGTGACTTTGTTAATGCCCTAATTCTATCAATTTTTGAATAACTATGGATATTTGATTTTACCCTCTTCATTGGATACTCCAAGTTTGACGCACTCTACTTCTGAATCGCATCATTTTAGAGCACTCCCGATTTTTTATATCATAGATTGGACCTTTGACGATACTTTCTCAAAAAATTGAATGAATACTTCTATTATTTTGATCTGTACTATTTTTTATATGAAGGCATGTTTTCTTTTAACCTAAATGCTCTCCTAATATTTGAAACATTTATCTTATCGACAAATGGACAACACCAGACGATTTGTCGTATCAAAGATCCCTTATTCTCATAATTTCAGTATTTTTTGAGAGGAAAAACATTTTTCGTCAAATATGTAGCTGGACTATAATAGTAAGGAAAATATTTCATTTTTCGCAATACTCCAAAAATATATTTTTGGCCTATCATCCTCTCGAAACATGTTCGATTAGATGAAATTTCATCTAAAATCGATAGGTGACTTTGTTAATGCCCTAATTCTATCAATTTTTGAATAACTATGGATATTTGATTTTACCCTCTTCATTGGATACTCCAAGTTTGACGCACTCTACTTCTGAATCGGATCATTTTAGAGCACTCCCGATTTTTTATGTCATAGATTGGACCTTTGACAATACTTTCTCAGAAAATTAAATGAAAACTTCCATTATTTTGGTCTGTACTATTTTTTATATGAAGGCATGTTTTCTTTTAACTTAAATGCTCTCCTAATATTTGAAACATTTATCTCATCGAAAAATGGACAACACCAGTCGATTTGTCGTATCAATGAACCCTTATTCTCATAATTTCAGTATTTTTTGAGAGGAAAAACATTTTTCGTCAAATATGTAGCTGGACTATAGTAAGGAAAATATTGCATTTTTCGCAATACTCCAAAAATATATTTTTGGCCTATCATCCTCTCGAAACATGTTCGATTAGATGAAATTTTATCTAAAATCGATAGGTGACTTTGTTGATGCCCTAATTCTATCAATTTTTGAATAACTATGGATATTTGATTTTACCATCTTCATTGGATACTCCAAGTTTGACGCACTCTACTTCTGAATCGCATCATTTTAGAGCACTCCCGATTTTTCATATCATAGATTGGACCTTTGACGATACTTTCTCAGAAAATTGAATGAATACTTCCATTATTTTGGTCTGTACTATTTTTTATATGAAGGCATGTTTTCTTTTAACTTAAATGCTCTCCTAATATTTGAAACATTTATCTTACCGAAAAATGGACAACGCCAGTAGATTTGTCGTATCAAAGAACCCTTATTCTCATGATTTCATTATTTTTCGAGAGGAAAAACATTTTTCGTCAAATATGTAGCTGGACTGTAAGGAAAATATTGCATTTTTCGCAATACTCCAAAAATATATTTTTCGCCTATCATCCTCTCGAAACATGTTCGATTAGATGAAATTTCATCTGAAATCGATAGGTGACTTTGTTAATGCCCTAATTCTATCAATTTTTGAATAACTGTGGATATTTGATTTTACCCTCTTCATTGGATACTCCAAGTTTGACGCACTCTACTTCTGAATCGCATCATTTTAGAGCACTCCCGATTTTTTATATCATAGATTGGACGTTTGACGATACTTTCTCAGAAAATTGAATGAATACTTTCATTATTTTGGTCTGTACTATTTTTTATATGAAGGCATATTTTATTTTAACTTACATGCTCTCCTAATATTTGAAACATTTATCTTATCGAAAAATGGACAACAGCAGTCGATTTGTCGTACCAAAGAACCCGTATTCTCATAATTTCATTATTTTTTGAGAGGAAAAACATTTTTCGTCAAATATGTAGCTGGACTATAGTAAGGAAATTTTGCATTTTTCGCAATACTCCAAAAATATATTTTTCGCCTATCATCCTCTCGAAACATGTTCGATTAGATGAAATTTCATCTGAAATCGATAGGTGACTTTGTTAATGCCCTAATTCTATCAATTTTTGAATAACTGTGGATATTTGATTTTACCCTCTTCATTGGATACTCCAAGTTTGACGCACTCTACTTCTGAATCGCATAATTTTAGAGCACTTCTGATTATTTATATCATAGATTGGACCTTTGACGATACTTTCTCAGAAAATTGAATGAATACTTTCATTATTTTGGTCTGTACTATTTTTTATATGAAGGCATGTTTTCTTTTAATTTGAATGCTCTCCTAATATTTGAAACATTTATCTTATCGAAAAATGGACAACACCAGTCAATTTGTCGTATCAAAGAACCCTTATTCTCATAATTTCAGTATTTTTTGAGAGGAAAAACATTTTTCGTCAAATATGTAGCTGGACTATAGTGAGGAAAATATTGCATTTTTCGCAATACTCCAAAAATATATTTTTGGCCTATCATCCTCTCGAAGCATGTTCGATTAGATGAAATTTCATCTAAAATCGATAGGTGACTTTGTTAATGCCCTAATTCTATCAATTTTTGAATAACTGTGGATATTTGATTTTACCCTCTTCATTGGATACTCCAAGTTTGACGCACTCTACTCCTGAATCGCATCATTTTAGAGCACTCCCGATTTTTTATATCATAGATTGGACGTTTGACGATACTTTCTCAGAAAATTGAATGAATACTTTCATTATTTTGGTCTGTACTATTTTTTATATGAAATCATGTTTTCTGTTAACTTAAATGCTCTTTTAATAATTGAAACATTTATCTTATCGAAAAATGGACAACACCAGTCGATTTGTCGTATCAAAGAACCCTTATTCTCATAATTTCAGTATTTTTTGAGAGGAAAATCATTTTTCGTCAAATATGTAGCTGGACTATAGTAAGTAAAATATTGCATTTTTCGCAATACTCCAAAAATATATTTTTGGCCTATCATCCTCTCGGAGCATGTTCGATTAGATGAAATTTCATCTAAAATCGATAGGTGACTTTGTTAATGCCCTAATTCTATCAATTTTTGAATAACTGTGGATATTTGATTTTACCCTCTTCATTGGATACTCCAAGTTTGACGCACTCTACTTCTGAATCGCATCATTTTAGAGCACTCCCGATTTTTATATCATAGATTGGACGTTTGACGATACTTTCTCAGAAAATTGAATAAATACTTCCATTATTTTGGTCTGTACTATTTTTTATATGAAGGCATGTTTTCTGTTAACTTAAATGCTCTTTTAATAAATGAAACATTTATATTATCGAAAAATGGACAACACCAGTCGATTTGTCGGATCAAAGAACCCTTATTCTCATATCTTCAGTATTTTTTGAGAGGAAAAACATTTTTCGTCAAATATGTAGCTGGACTATAGGAAAATATTGCATTTTTCGCAATACTCCAGAAATATATTTTTGGCCTATCATCCTCTCGAAACATGTTCGATTAGATGAAATTTTATCTAAAATCGATAGGTGACTTTGTTAATGCCCTAATTCTATAAATTTTTGAATAACTATGGATATTTGATTTTACCATCTTCATTGGATACTCCAAGTTTGACGTACTCTACTTCTGAATCGCATCATTTTAGAGCACTCCCGATTTTTTATATCATAGATTGGACCTTTGACGATACATTCTCAGAAAATTGAATGAATACTCCCATTATTTTGGTCTGTACTATTTTTTATATGAAGACATGTTTTCTTTTAACATAAATGCTCTCCTAATATTTGAAACATTTATCTTATCGAAAAATGGACAACAGCAGTCGATTTGTCGTATCAAAGAACCCGTATTCTCATAATTTCAGTATTTTTTGAGAGGAAAAACATTTTTCGTCAAATATGTAGCTGTAAGTAAAATATTGCATTTTTTGCAATACTCCAAAAATATATTTTTGGCCTATCATCCTCTCGGAGCATGTTCGATTAGATGAAATTTCATCTAAAATCGATAGGTGACTTTGTTAATGCCCTAATTCTATCAATTTTGGAATAACTGTGGATATTTGATTTTACCCTCTTCATTGGATACTCCAAGTTTGACGCACTCTACTTCTGAATCGCATCATTTTAGAGCACTCCCGATTTTTATATCATAGATTGGACGTTTGACGATACTTTCTCAGAAAATTGAATAAATACTTCCATTATTTTGGTCTGTACTATTTTTTATATGAAGGCATGTTTTCTGTTAACTTAAATGCTCTTTTAATAAATGAAACATTTATCTTATCGAAAAATGGACAACACCAGTCGATTTGTCGTATCAAAGAACCCTTATTCTCATATCTTCAGTATTTTTTGAGAGGAAAAACATTTTTCGTCAAATATGTAGCTGGACTATAGGAAAATATCGCATTTTTCGCAATACTCCAAAAATATATTTTTGGCCTATCATCCTCTCGAAACATGTTCCATTAGATGAAATTTCATCTAAAATCGATAGGTGACTTTGTTAATGCCCTAATTCTATCAATTTTTGAATAACTATGGATATTTGATTTTACCCTCTTCATTGGATACTCCAAGTTTGACGCACTCTACTTCTGAATCGGAACATTTTAGAGCACTCCAGATTTTTTATGTCATAGATTGGACCTTTGACAATACATTCTCAGAAAATTGAATGAAAACTTCCATTATTTTGGTCTGTACTATTTTTTATATGAAGGCATGTTTTCTTTTAACTTAAATGCTCTCCTAATATTTGAAACATTTATCTCATCGAAAAATGGACAACACCAGTCGATTTGTCGTATCAAAGAACCCTTATTCTCATAATTTCAGTATTTTTTGAGAGGAAAAACGTTTTTCGTCAAATATGTAGCTGGACTATAGTAAGAAAAATATTGCATTTTTCGCAATACTCCAAAAATATATTTTTGGCCTATCATCCTCTCGAAACATGTTCGATTAAATGAAATTTCATCTAAAATCGATAGGTGACTTTGTTAATGCCCTAATTCAATCAATTTTTGAATAACTATGGATATTTGATTTTACCCTCTTCATTGGATACTCCAAGTTTAACGCACTCTACTTCTGAATTGCATCATTTTAGAGCACTCCCGATTTTGTATATCATAGATTGGACCTTTGGCGATACTTTCTCAGAAAATTAAATGAATACTTCCATTATTTTGGTCTGTACTATTTTTTATATGAAGGCATGTTTTATTTTAACTTAAATGCTCTCCTAATATTTGAAACATTTATCTTATCGAAAAATGGACAACACCAGTCGATTTGTCGTATCAAAGAACCCTTATTCTCATAATTTCAGTATTTTTTGAGAGGAAAAACATTTTTCGTCAAATATGTAGCTGGACTATAGTAAGGAAAATATTGCATTTTTCGCAATACTCCAGAAATATATTTTTGGCCTATCATCCTCTCGAAACATGTTCGATTAGATGAAATTTTATCTAAAATCGATAGGTGACTTTGTTAATGCCCTAATTCTATCAATTTTTGAATAACTATGGATATTTGATTTTACCATCTTCATTGGATACTCCAAGTTTGACGTACTCTACTTCTGAATCGCATCATTTTAGAGCACTCCCGATTTTTTATATCATAGATTGGACCTTTGACGATACATTCTCAGAAAATTGAATGAATACTCCCATTGTTTTGGTCTGTACTATTTTTTATATGAAGACATGTTTTCTTTTAACTTAAATGCTCTCCTAATATTTGAAACATTTATCTTATCGAAAAATGGACAACAGCAGTCGATTTGTCGTATCAAAGAACCCGTATTCTCATAATTTCAGTATTTTTTGAGAGGAAAAACATTTTTCGTCAAATATGTAGCTGGACTATAGTAAGTAAAATATTGCATTTTTTGCAATACTCCAAAAATATATTTTTGGCCTATCATCCTCTCGGAGCATGTTCGATTAGATGAAAGTTCATCTAAAATCGATAGGTAACTTTGTTAATGCCCTAATTCTATCAATTTTTGAATAACTGTGGATATTTGATTTTACCCTCTTCATTGGATACTCCAAGTTTGACGTACTCTACTTCTGAATCGCATCATTTTAGAGCACTCCCGATTTTTTATATCATAGATTGGACCTTTGACGATACATTCTCAGAAAATTGAATGAATACTCCCATTGTTTTGGTCTGTACTATTTTTTATATGAAGACATGTTTTCTTTTAACTTAAATGCTCTCCTAATATTTGAAACATTTATCTTATCGAAAAATGGACAACAGCAGTCGATTTGTCGTATCAAAGAACCCGTATTCTCATAATTTCAGTATTTTTTGAGAGGAAAAACATTTTTCGTCAAATATGTAGCTGGACTATAGTAAGTAAAATATCGCATTTTTCGCAATACTCCAAAAATATATTTTTGGCCTATCATCCTCTCGAAACATGTTCCATTAGATGAAATTTCATCTAAAATCGATAGGTGACTTTGTTAATGCCCTAATTCTATCAATTTTTGAATAACTATGGATATTTGATTTTACCCTCTTCATTGGATACTCCAAGTTTGACGCACTCTACTTCTGAATCGGATCATTTTAGAGCACTCCAGATTTTTTATGTCATAGATTGGACCTTTGACAATACATTCTCAGAAAATTGAATGAAAACTTCCATTATTTTGGTCTGTACTATTTTTTATATGAAGGCATGTTTTCTTTTAACTTAAATGCTCTCCTAATATTTGAAACATTTATCTCATCGAAAAATGGACAACACCAGTCGATTTGTCGTATCAAAGAACCCGTATTCTCATAATTTCAGTATTTTTTGAGAGGAAAAACGTTTTTCGTCAAATATGTAGCTGGACTATAGTAAGAAAAATATTGCATTTTTCGCAATACTCCAAAAATATATTTTTGGCCTATCATCCTCTCGAAACATGTTCGAATAAATGAAATTTCATCTAAAATCGATAGGTGACTTTGTTAATGCCCTAATTCAATCAATTTTTGAATAACTATGGATATTTGATTTTACCCTCTTCATTGGATACTCCAAGTTTAACGCACTCTACTTCTGAATTGCATCATTTTAGAGCACTCCCGATTTTGTATATCATAGATTGGACCTTTGGCGATACTTTCTCAGAAAATTAAATGAATACTTCCATTATTTTGGTCTGTACTATTTTTTATATGAAGGCATGTTTTATTTTAACTTAAATGCTCTCCTAATATTTGAAACATTTATCTTATCGAAAAATGGACAACACCAGTCGATTTGTCGTATCAAAGAACCCTTATTCTCATAATTTCAGTATTTTTTGAGAGGAAAAACATTTTTCGTCAAATATGTAGCTGGACTATAGTAAGGAAAATATTGCATTTTTCGCAATACTCCAGAAATATATTTTTGGCCTATCATCCTCTCGAAACATGTTCGATTAGATGAAATTTTATCTAAAATCGATAGGTGACTTTGTTAATGCCCTAATTCTATCAATTTTTGAATAACTATGGATATTTGATTTTACCATCTTCATTGGATACTCCAAGTTTGACGTACTCTACTTCTGAATCGCATCATTTTAGAGCACTCCCGATTTTTTATATCATAGATTGGACCTTTGACGATACATTCTCAGAAAATTGAATGAATACTCCCATTGTTTTGGTCTGTACTATTTTTTATATGAAGACATGTTTTCTTTTAACTTAAATGCTCTCCTAATATTTGAAACATTTATCTTATCGAAAAATGGACAACAGCAGTCGATTTGTCGTATCAAAGAACCCGTATTCTCATAATTTCAGTATTTTTTGAGAGGAAAAACATTTTTCGTCAAATATGTAGCTGGACTATAGTAAGTAAAATATTGCATTTTTTGCAATACTCCAAAAATATATTTTTGGCCTATCATCCTCTCGGAGCATGTTCGATTAGATGAAAGTTCATCTAAAATCGATAGGTTACTTTGTTAATGCCCTAATTCTATCAATTTTTGAATAACTGTGGATATTTGATTTTACCCTCTTCATTGGATACTCCAAGTTTGACGCACTCTACTTCTAAATCGCATCATTTTAGAGCACTCCCGATTTTTATATCATAGATTGGACGTTTGACGATACTTTCTCAGAAAATTGAATAAATACTTCCATTATTTTGGTCTGTACTATTTTTTATATGAAGGCATGTTTTCTGTTAACTTAAATGCTCTTTTAATAAATGAAACATTTATCTTATCGAAAAATGGACAACACCAGTCGATTTGTCGTATCAAATAACCCTTATTCTCATATCTTCAGTATTTTTTGAGAGGAAAAACATTTTTCGTCAAATATGTAGCTGGTGACTTTGTTAATGCCCTAATTCTATCAATTTTTGAATAACTGTGGATATTTGATTTTACCCTCTTCATTGGATATTCCAAGTTTGACGCACTCTACTTCTGAATCGCATCATTTTAGAGCACTTCCGATTTTTTATATCATAGATTGGACGTTTGACGATACTTTCTCAGAAAATTGAATGAATACTTCCATTATTTTGGTCTGTACTATTTTTTATATGAAGGCATGTTTTCTGTTAACTTAAATGCTCTTTTAATAATTGAAACATTACTCTTATGGAAAAATGGACAACACCAGTCGATTTGTCGTATCAAAGAACCTTTATTCTCATAATTTCAGTATTTTTTGAGAGGAAAAACATTTTTCGTCAAATATGTAGCTGGACTATAGTAAGTAAAATATTGCATTTTTCGCAATACTCCAAAAATATATTTTTGGCCTATCATCCTCTCGGAGCATGTTCGATTAGATGAAATTTCATCTAAAATCGATAGGTGACTTTGTTAATGCCCTAATTCTATCAATTTTTGAATAACTGTGGATATTTGATTTTACCCTCTTCATTGGATACTCCAAGTTTGACGCACTCTACTTCTGAATCGCATCATTTTAGAGCACTCCCGATTTTTATATCATAGATTGGACGTTTGACGATACTTTCTCAGAAAATTGAATAAATACTTCCATTATTTTGGTCTGTACTATTTTTTATATGAAGGCATGTTTTCTGTTAACTTAAATGCTCTTTTAATAAATGAAACATTTATCTTATCGAAAAATGGACAACACCAGTCGATTTGTCGTATCAAAGAACCCTTATTCTCATATCTTCAGTATTTTTTGAGAGGAAAAACATTTTTCGTCAAATATGTAGCTGGACTATATATAGTAAGGAAAATATTGCATTTTTCGCAATACTCCAAAAATATATTTTTGGCCTATCATCCTCTCGAAACATGTTCTATTAGATGAAATTTCATCTATAATCGATAGGTGACTTTGTTAATGCCCTAATTCTATCAATTTTTGAATAACTATGGATATTTGATTTTACCCTCTTCATTGGATACTCCAAGTTTGACGCACTCTACTTCTGAATCGGATCATTTTAGAGCACTCCAGATTTTTTATGTCATAGATTGGACCTTTGACAATACTTTCTCAGAAAATTGAATGAAAACTTTCATTATTTTGGTCTGTACTATTTTTTATATGAAGGCATGTTTTCTTTTAACTTAAATGCTCTCCTAATATTTGAAACATTTATCTCATCGAAAAATGGACAACACCAGTCGATTTGTCGTATCAAAGAACCCTTATTCTCATAATTTCAGTATTTTTTGAGAGGAAAAACATTTTTCGTCTAATATGTAGGTCTCCGTAGGCTAGTGGAATGGTGCTCTGTCTGCTAACCGAGAGGCCCCGGGATCAAACCCGGGCCTAGTTAACATCATAATTAAAAATTCGGAGAGCCACCTGTCGGAAGGCAATGGCAAACCACCGACAGTATTCTGCCTAGTACAGCCTCTCAACATAGACGTTCGGATCCGTCGTTAAACTGTAGGTCCCTTCTATCTATAGTAACTGGAGAGCACAACACAGGTAGAAGTGAGAGGTCGCCTACGTCCGATCACGGATATGGCACTGTAAGAAGAATGTAGCTGGACTATAGTAAGGAAAATATTGCATTTTTCGCAATACTCCAAAAATATATTTTTGGCCTATCATCCTCTCGAAACATGTTCGATTAAATGAAATTTCATCTAAAATCGATAGGTGACTTTGTTAATGCCCTAATTCAATCAATTTTTGAATAACTATGGATATTTGATTTCACCCTCTTCATTGGATACTCCAAGTTTAACGCACTCTACTTCTGAATTGCATCATTTTAGAGCACTCCCGATTTTGTATATCATAGATTGGACCTTTGACGATACTTTCTCAGAAAATTAAATGAATACTTGCATTATTTTGGTCTGTACTATTTTTTATATGAAGGCATGTTTTATTTTAACTTAAATGCTCTCCTAATATTTGAAACATTTATCTTATCGAAAAATGGACAACACCAGTCGATTTGTCGTATCGAAGAACCCTTATTCTCATAATTTCAGTATTTTTTGAGAGGAAAAACATTTTTCGTCAAATATGTAGCTCTCCTAATATTTGAAACATTTATCTTACCGAAAAATGGACAACGCCAGTCGATTTGTCGTATCAAAGAACCCTTATTCTCATAATTTCAGTATTTTTTGAGAGAAAAAACATTTTTCGTCAAATATGTAGCTGGACTATAGTAAGTAAAATATTGCATTTTTCGCAATACTCCAAAAATATATTTTTGGCCTATCATCCTCTCGGAGCATGTTCGATTAGATGAAATTTCATCTAAAATCGATAGGTGACTTTGTTAATGCCCTAATTCTATCAATTTTTGAATAACTGTGGATATTTGATTTTACCCTCTTCATTGGATACTCCAAGTTTGACGCACTCTACTTCTGAATCGCATCATTTTAGAGCACTCCCGATTTTTATATCATAGATTGGACGTTTGACGATACTTTCTCAGAAAATTGAATAAATACTTCCATTATTTTGGTCTGTACTATTTTTTATATGAAGGCATGTTTTCTGTTAACTTAAATGCTCTTTTAATAAATGAAACATTTATCTTATCGAAAAATGGACAACACCAGTCGATTTGTCGTATCAAAGAACCCTTATTCTCATATCTTCAGTATTTTTTGAGAGGAAAAACATTTTTCGTCAAATATGTAGCTGGACTATATATAGTAAGGAAAATATTGCATTTTTCGCAATACTCCAAAAATATATTTTTGGCCTATCATCCTCTCGAAACATGTTCTATTAGATGAAATTCCATCTAAAATCGATAGGTGACTTTGTTGATGCCCTAATTCTATCAATTTTTGAATAACTATGGATATTTGATTTTACCCTCTTCATTGGATACTCCAAGTTTGACGCACTCTACTTCTGAATCGGATCATTTTAGAGCACTCCAGATTTTTTATGTCATAGATTGGACCTTTGACAATACTTTCTCAGAAAATTGAATGAAAACTTTCATTATTTTGGTCTGTACTATTTTTTATATGAAGGCATGTTTTCTTTTAACTTAAATGCTCTCCTAATATTTGAAACATTTATCTCATCGAAAAATGGACAACACCAGTCGATTTGTCGTATCAAAGAACCCTTATTCTCATAATTTCAGTATTTTTTGAGAGGAAAAACATTTTTCGTCTAATATGTAGGTCTCCGTAGGCTAGTGGAATGGTGCTCTGTCTGCTAACCGAGAGGCCCCGGGATCAAACCCGGGCCTAGTTAACATCATAATTAAAAATTCGGAGAGCCACCTGTCGGAAGGCAATGGCAAACCACCGACAGTATTCTGCCTAGTACAGCCTCTCAACATAGACGTTCGGATCCGTCGTTAAACTGTAGGTCCCTTCTATCTATGGTAACTGGAGAGCACAACACAGGTAGAAGTGAGAGGTCGCCTACGTCCAATCACGGATATGGCACTGTAAGAAGAATGTAGCTGGACTATAGTAAGGAAAATATTGCATTTTTCGCAATACTCCAAAAATATATTTTTGGCCTATCATCCTCTCGAAACATGTTCGATTAAATGAAATTTCATCTAAAATCGATAGGTGACTTTGTTAATGCCCTAATTCAATCAATTTTTGAATAACTATGGATATTTGATTTTACCCTCTTCATTGGATACTCCAAGTTTAACGCACTCTACTTCTGAATTGCATCATTTTAGAGCACTCCCGATTTTGTATATCATAGATTGGACCTTTGACGATACTTTCTCAGAAAATTAAATGAATACTTCCATTATTTTGGTCTGTACTATTTTTTATATGAAGGCATGTTTTATTTTAACTTAAATGCTCTCCTAATATTTGAAACATTTATCTTATCGAAAAATGGACAACACCAGTCGATTTGTCGTATCGAAGAACCCTTATTCTCATAATTTCAGTATTTTTTGAGAGGAAAAACATTTTTCGTCAAATATGTAGCTGGACTATAGTGAGGAAAATATTGCATTTTTCGCAATACTCCAAAAATATATTTTTGGCCTATCATCCTCTCGAATCATGTTCGATTAGATGAAATGTCATCTAAAATCGATAGGTGACTTTGTTAATGCCCTAATTCTATCAATTTTTGAATAACTATGGATATTTGATTTTACCCTCTTCATTGGATACTCCAAGTTGGACGCACTCTACTTCTGAATCGCATCATTTTAGAGCACTCCCGATTTTTTATATCATAGATTGGGCCCTTGACGATACATTCTCAGAAAATTGAATGAATACTTCCATTATTTTGGTCTGTACTATTTTTTATATGAAGGCATGTTTTCTTTTAACTTAAATGCTCTCCTAATATTTGAAACATTTATCTTATCGAAAAATGGACAACACCAGTCGATTTGTCGTATCAAAGAACCCTTATTCTCATAATTTCAGTATTTTTTGAGAGGAAAAACATTTTTCGTCAAATATGTAGCTGGACATAGTAAGGAAAATATTGCATTTTTCGCTATACTCCAAAAATATATTTTTGGCCTATCATCCTCTCGAAACATGTTCGATTAGATCAAATTTCATCTAAAATCGATAGGTGACTTTGTTAATGCCCTAATTCTATCAATTTTTGAATAACTATGGATATTTGATTTCACCCTCTTCATTGGATACTCCAAGTTTGACGCACTCTACTTCTGAATCGCATAATTTTAGAGCACTACTGATTTTTTATATCATAGATTGGACCTTTGACGATACTTTCTCAGAAAATTGAATGAATACTTCCATTATTTTGGTCTGTACTATTTTTTATATGAAGGCATGTTTTCATTCAACTTAAATGCTCTCCTAATATTTGAAACATTTATCTTATCGAAAAATGGACAACACCAGTCGATTTGTCGTATCAAAGAACCCTTATTCTCATAATTTCAGTATTTTTTGAGAGGAAAAACATTTTTCGTCAAATATGTAGCTGGACTATATAGTAAGGAAAATATTGCATTTTTCGCTATACTCCAAAAATATATTTTTGGCCTATCATCCTCTCGAAACATGTTCGATTAGATCAAATTTCATCTAAAATCGATAGGTGACTTTGTTAATGCCCTAATTCTATCAATTTTTGAATAACTATGGATATTTGATTTCACCCTCTTCATTGGATACTCCAAGTTTGACGCACTCTACTTCTGAATCGCATAATTTTAGAGCACTACTGATTTTTTATATCATAGATTGGACCTTTGACGATACTTTCTCAGAAAATTGAATGAATACTTCCATTATTTTGGTCTGTACTATTTTTTATATGAAGGCATGTTTTCATTCAACTTAAATGCTCTCCTAATATTTGAAACATTTATCTTATCGAAAAATGGACAACACCAGTCGATTTGTCGTATCAAAGAACCCTTATTCTCATAATTTCAGTATTTTTTGAGAGGAAAAACATTTTTCGTCAAATATGTAGCTGGACATAGTAAGGAAAATATTGCATTTTTCGCTATACTCCAAAAATATATTTTTGGCCTATCATCCTCTCGAAACATGTTCGATTAGATCAAATTTCATCTAAAATCGATAGGTGACTTTGTTAATGCCCTAATTCTATCAATTTTTGAATAACTATGGATATTAGATTTCACCCTCTTCATTGGATACTCCAAGTTTGACGCACTCTACTTCTGAATCGCATCATTTTAGAGCACTCCCGATTTTTATATCATAGATTGGACGTTTGACGATACTTTCTCAGAAAATTGAATAAATACTTCCATTATTTTGGTCTGTACTATTTTTTATATGAAGGCATGTTTTCTGTTAACTTAAATGCTCTTTTAATAAATGAAACATTTATCTTATCGAAAAATGGACAACACCAGTCGATTTGTCGTATCAAAGAACCCTTATTCTCATATCTTCAGTATTTTTTGAGAGGAAAAACATTTTTCGTCAAATATGTAGCTGGACAAGGAAAATATTGCATTTTTCGCAATACTCCAAAAATATATTTTTGGCCTATCATCTTCTCGAAACATGTTCGATTAGATGAAATTTCATCTAAAATCGATAGGTGACTTCGTTAATGCCCTAATTCTATCAATTTTTGAATAACTATGGATATTTGATATTACCCTCTTCATTGGATACTCCAAGTTTGACGCACTCTACTTCTGAATCGCATCATTTTAGAGCACTCCCGATTTTTTATATCATAGATTGGACCTTTGACGATACTTTCTCAGAAAATTGAATGAATACTTCCATCATTTTGGTCTGTACTATTTTTTATATGAAGGCATGTTTTCTTATAACTTAAATGCTCTCCTGATATTTGAAACATTTATCTTACCGAAAAATGGACAACGCCAGTCGATTTGTCGTATCAAAGAACCCTTATTCTCATAATTTCAGTATTTTTTGAGAGGAAAAACATTTTTCGTCAAATATGTAGCTGGACTATAGTAAGGAAAATATTGCATTTTTCGCAATACTCCAAAAATATATTTTTGGCCTATCATCCTCTCGAAACATGTTCGATTAGATGAAATTTCATCTAAAATCGATAGGTGACTTTGTTAATGCCCTAATTCTATCAATATTTGAATAACTATGGATATTTGATTTTACCCTCTTCATTGGATACTCCAAGTTTGACGCACTCTACTTCTGAATTGGATCATTTTAGAGCACTCCCGATTTTTTATGTCATAGATTGGACCTTTGACAATAATTTCTCAGAAAATTGAATGAAAACTTCCATTATTTTGGTCTGTACTATTTTTTATATGAAGGCATGTTTTCTTTTAACTTAAATGCTCTCCTAATATTTGAAACATCTATCTTATCGAAAAATGGACAACACCAGTCGATTTGTCGTATCAAAGAAACCTTATTCTCATAATTTCAGTATTTTTTGAGAGGAAAAACATTTTTCGTAAGGGAAATATTGCATTTTTCGCAATACTCCAAAAATATATTTTTGGCCTATCATCCTCTCGAAACATGTTCGATTAGATCAAATTTCATCTAAAATCGATAGGTGACTTTGTTAATGCCCTGATTCTATCAATTTTTGAATAACTATGGATATTTGATTTCACCCTCTTCATTGGATACTCCAAGTTTGACGCACTCTACTTCTGAATCGGATCATTTTAGAGCACTCCCGATTTTTTATGTCATAGATTGGACCTTTGACAATACTTTCTCAGAAAATTGAATGAAAACTTCCATTATTTTGGTCTGTACTATTTTTTATATGAAGGCATGTTCTCTTTTAACTTAAATGCTCTCCTAATATTTGAAACATTTATCTTATCGAAAAATGGACAACACCAGTCGATTTGTCGTATCAAAGAACCCCTATTCTCATAATTTCAGTATTTTTTGAGAGGAAACACATTTTTCGTCAAATATGTAGCTGGACTATATATAGTAAGGAAAATATTGCATTTTTCGCAATACTCCAAAAATATATTTTTGGCCTATCATCCTCTCGAAACATGTTCGATCAAATGAAATTTCATCTAAAATCGATAGGTGACTTTGTTAATGCCCTAATTCTATCAATTTTTGAATAACTATGGATATTTGATTTTACCCTCTTCATTGGATACTCCAAGTTTAACGCACTCTACTTCTGAATTGCATCATTTTAGAGCACTCCCGATTCTGTAAATCATAGATTGGACCTTTGACGATACTTTCTCAGAAAATTAAATGAATACTTCCATTATTTTGGTCTGTACTATTTTTTATATGAAGGCATGTTTTATTTTAACTTAAATGCTCTCCTAATATTTGAAACATTTATCTTATCGAAAAATGGACAACACCAGTCGATTTGTCGTATCAAAGAACCCTTATTCTCATAATTTGAGTATTTTTTGAGAGGAAAAACGTTTTTCGTCAAATATGTAGCTGGACTATATAGTAAGGAAAATATTGCATTTTTCGCTATACTCCAAAAATATATTTTTGGCCTATCATCCTCTCGAAACATGTTCGATTAGATGAAATTCCATCTAAAATCGATAGGTGACTTTGTTAATGCCCTAATTCTATCAATTTTTGAATAACTATGGATATTTGATTTTACCCTCTTCATTGGATACTCCAAGTTTGACGCACTCTACTTCTGAATCGCATCATTTTAGAGCACTCCCGATTTTTTATATCATAGATTGGACGTTTGACGATACTTTCTCAGAAAATTGAATGAATACTTCCATTATTTTGGTCTGTACTATTTTTTATATGAAGGCATGTTTTCTGTTAACTTAAATGCTCTTTTAATAATTGAAACATTCATCTTATCGAAAAACGGACAACACCAGTCGATTTGAAGTATCAAAGAACCCTTATTCTCATAATTTCAGTATTTTTTGAGAGGAAAAACATTTTTCGTCAAATATGTAGCTGGATGGCCTATCATCCTCTCGAAACATGTTCGATTAGATCAAATTTCATCTAAAATCGATAGGTGACTTTGTTAATGCCCTAATTCTATCAATTTTTGAATAACTATGGATATTTGATTTTACCCTCTTCATTGGATACTCCAAGTTTGACGCAGTCTACTTCTGAATCGCATCATTTTAGAGCACTCCCGATTTTTTATATCATAGATTGGACGTTTGACGATACTTTCTCAGAAAATTGAATGAATACTTCCATTATTTTGGTCTGTACTATTTTTTATATGAAGGCATGTTTTCTTTTAACTCAAATGCTCTCCTAATATTTGAAACATTTATCTTATCGAAAAATGGACAACACCAGTCGATTTGTCGTATCAAAGAACCCTTATTCTCATAATTTCAGTATTTTTTGAGAGGAAAAACATTTTTCGTCAAATATGTAGGGAATTTATTTCATTTTTCGCAATACTCCAAAAATATATTTTTGGCCTATCATCATCTCGAAACATGTTCGATTAGATGAAATTTCATCTTAAATCGATAGGTGACTTTGTTAATGCCCTAATTCTATCAATTTTTGAATAACTATGGATATTTGATTTTACCCTCTTCATTGGATACTCCAAGTTTGACGCACTCTACTTCTGAATCGCATAATTTTAGAGCACTACTGATTCTTTATATCATAGATTGGACCTTTGACGATACTTTTTCAGAAAATTGAATGAATACTTCCATTATTTTGGTCTGTACTATTTTTTATATGAAGGCATGTTTTCATTCAACTTAAATGCTCTCCTAATATTTGAAACATTTATCTTATCGAAAAATGGACAACACCAGTCGATTTGTCGTATCAGAGAACCCTTATTCTCATAATTTCAGTATTTTTTGAGAGGAAAAACATTTTTCATCAAATATGTAGTCCAGCTATATAGTAAGGAAAATATTGCATTTTTCGCTATACTCCAAAAATATATTTTTGGCCTATCATCATCTCGAAACATGTTCGATTAGATGAAATTTCATCTAAAATCGATAGGTGACTTTGTTAATGCCCTAATTCTATCAATTTTTGAATAACTATGGATATTTGATTTTACCCTCTTCATTGGATACTCCAAGTTTGACGTACTCTACTTCTGAATCGCATAATTTTAGAGCACTCCTGATTTTTTATATCATAGATTGGACCTTTGACGATACTTTCTCAGAAAATTGAATGAATACTTCCATTATTTTGGTCTGTACTATTTTTTATATGAAGGCATGTTTTCTATTAACTTAAATGCTCTCCTAATATTTGAAACATTTATCTTATCGAAAAATGGACAACACCAGTCAATTTGTCGTATCAAAGAACCCTTATTCTCATAATTTCAGTATTTTTTGAGAGGGAAAACATTTTTCGTCAAATATGTAGCTGGACTATAGTGAGGAAAATATTGCATTTTTCGCAATACTCCAAAAATATATTTTTGGCCTATCATCCTCTCGAAGCATGTTCGATTAGATGGAATGTCATCTAAAATCGATAGGTGACTTTGTTAATGCCCTAATTCTATCAATTTTTGAATAACTGTGGATATTTGATTTTACCCTCTTCATTGGATACTCCAAGTTTGACGCACTCTACTTCTGAATCGCATCATTTTAGAGCACTTCCGATTTTTTATATCATAGATTGGACCTTTGACAATACTTTCTCAGAAAATTGAATGAATACTTCCATTATTTTGGTCTGTACTATTTTTTATATGAAGGCATGTTTTCTTCTAACGTAAATGCTCTCCTAATATTTGAAACATTTATCTTATCGAAGAATGGACAACACCAGTCGATTTGTCGTATCAAAGAACACTTATTCTCATAATTTCAGTATTTTTTGAGAGGAAAAACATTTTTCGTCAAATATGTAGCTGGACTGTAAGGAATTTATTTCATTTTTCGCAATACTCCAAAAATATATTTTTGGCCTATCATCATCTCGAAACATGTTCGATTAGATGAAATTTCATCCAAAATCGATAGGTGACTTTGTTAATGCCCTAATTCTATCAATTTTTGAATAACTATGGATATTTGATTTTACCCTCTTCATTGGATACTCCAAGTTTGACGCACTCTACTTCTGAATCGCATAATTTTAGAGCACTCCTGATTTTTTATATCATAGATTGGACCTTTGACGATACTTTCTCAGAAAATTGAATGAATACTTCCATTATTTTGGTCTGTACTATTTTTTATATGAAGGCATGTTTTCTATTAACTTAAATGATCTCCTAATATTTGAAACATTTATCTTATCGAAAAATGGACAACACCAGTCGATTTGTCGTATCAAAGAACCCTTATTCTCATAATTTCAGTATTTTTTGAGAGGAAAAACATTTCTCGTCAAATATGTAGCTGGACTGTAAGTAAAATATTGCATTTTTCGCAATACTCCAAAAATATATTTTTGGCCTATCATCCTCTCGAAACATGTTTGATTAGATGAAATTTTATCTAAAATCGATAGGTGACTTTGTTAATGCCCTAATCCTATCAATTTTTGAATAACTATGGATATTTGATTTTACCCTCTTCATTGGATACTCCAAGTTTGACGCACTCTACTTCTGAATCGCATCATTTCAGAGCACTCCCGATTTTTTATATCATAGATTGGGCCCTTGACGATACTTTCTCAAAAAATTGAGTGAATACTTCCATTATTTTGGTCTGTACTATTTTTTATATGAAGGCATGTTTTCATTTAACTTAAATGCTCTCCTAATATTTGAAACATTTATCTTATCGAAAAATGGACAACACCAGTCGATTTGTCGTATCAAAGAACCCTTATTCTCATAATTTCAGTATTTTTTGAGAGGAAAAACATTTTTCGTCAAATATGTAGCTGGACTATAGTGAGGAAAATATTGCATTTTTCGCAATACTCCAAAAATATATTTTTGGCCTATCATCATCTTGAAACATGTTCGATTAGATCAAATTTCATCTAAAATCGATAGGTGACTTCGTTAATGCCCTAATTCTATCAATTTTTGAATAACTATGGATATTTGATTTTACCCTCTTCATTGGATACTCCAAGTTTGACGCACTGTACTTCTGAACCGCATAATTTTAGAGCACTCCTGATTTTTTATATCATAGATTGGACCTTTGACGATACTTTCTCAGAAAATTGAATGAATACTTCCATTATTTTGGTCTGTACTATTTTTTATATGAAGGCATGTTTTCTGTTAACTTAAATGCTCTTTTAATAATTGAAACATTTATCTTATCGAAAAATGGACAACACCAGTCGATTTGTCGTATCAAAGAACCCTTATTCTCACAATTTCAGTATTTTTTGAGAGGAAAAACATTTTTCGTCAAATATGTAGCTGGACTATAGTAAGTAAAATATTGCATTTTTCGCAATACTCCAAAAATATATTTTTGGCCTATCATCCTCTCGAAACATGTTCGATTAGATGAAATTTCATCTAAAATCGATAGGTGACTTTGTTAATGCCCTAATTCTATCAATTTTTGAATAACTATGGATATTTGATTTTACCCTCTTCATTGGATACTCCAAGTTGGACGCACTCTACTTCTGAATCGCATCATTTTAGAGCACTCCCGATTTTTTATATCATAGATTGGGCCCTTGACGATACTTTCTCAGAAAATTGAGTGAATACTTCCATTATTTTGGTCTGTACTATTTTTTATATGAAGGCATGTTTTCATTTAACTTAAATGCTCTCCTAATATTTGAAACATTTATCTTATCGAAAAATGGACAACACCAGTCGATTTGTCGTATCAAAGAACCCTTATTCTCATAATTTCAGTATTTTTTGAGATGAAAAATATTGCATTTTTCGCAATACTCCAAAAATATATTTTTGGCCTATCATCCTCTCGAAACATGTTCGATTAGATGAAATTTCATCTAAAATGGATAGGTGACTTTGTTAATGCCCTAATTCTATCAATTTTTGAATAACTATGGATATTTGATTTTACCCTCTTCATTGGATACTCCAAGTTTGACGCACTCTACTTCTGAATCGCATCATATTAGAGAACTCCCGATTTCTTATATCATGGATTGGACCGTTGACGATACTTTCTCAGAAAATTGAATGAATACTTCCATTATTTTGGTCTGCACTAGTTTTCATATGGAGGCATGTTTTCCTCTAACTTAAATACTCTCCTAATATTTGAAACATTTATCTTATCGGAAAATGGACAACACCAGTCGATTTGTCGTATCAAAGAACCCTGATTCTCATAATTTCAGTATTTTTTGAGAGGAAAAATATTTTTCGTCAAATATGTAGCTGGACTAAAGTAAGGAAAATATTGCATTCTTCGCAATTCTGCAAAAATATATTTGTGGCCTATCATCCTCTCGAAACATGTTCGATTAGATGAAAATTCATCTAAAATCGATGGGTGACTCAGTTGATGCCCTAATTCTATCAATTTTTGAATAACTATGGATATTTGATTTTACCCTCTTCATTGGATACTCCAAGTTTGACGCACTCTACTTCTGAATCGCATAATTTTAGAGCACTCCTGATTTTTTATATCATAGATTGGACCTTTGACGATACTTTCTCAGAAAATTGAATGAATACTTCCATTATTTTGGTCTGTACTATTTTTTATATGAAGGCATGTTTTCTATTAACTTAAATGCTCTCCTAATATTTGAAACATTTATCTTATCGAAAAATGGACAACACCAGTCAATTTGTCGTATCAAAGAACCCTTATTCTCATAATTTCAGTATTTTTTGAGAGGGAAAACATTTTTCGTCAAATATGTAGCTGGACTATAGTGAGGAAAATATTGCATTTTTCGCAATACTCCAAAAATATATTTTTGGCCTATCATCCTCTCGAAGCATGTTCGATTAGATGGAATGTCATCTAAAATCGATAGGTGACTTTGTTAATGCCCTAATTCTATCAATTTTTGAATAACTGTGGATATTTGATTTTACCCTCTTCATTGGATACTCCAAGTTTGACGCACTCTACTTCTGAATCGCATCATTTTAGAGCACTTCCGATTTTTTATATCATAGATTGGACCTTTGACAATACTTTCTCAGAAAATTGAATGAATACTTCCATTATTTTGGTCTGTACTATTTTTTATATGAAGGCATGTTTTCTTCTAACGTAAATGCTCTCCTAATATTTGAAACATTTATCTTATCGAAGAATGGACAACACCAGTCGATTTGTCGTATCAAAGAACACTTATTCTCATAATTTCAGTATTTTTTGAGAGGAAAAACATTTTTCGTCAAATATGTAGCTGGACTGTAAGGAATTTATTTCATTTTTCGCAATACTCCAAAAATATATTTTTGGCCTATCATCATCTCGAAACATGTTCGATTAGATGAAATTTCATCCAAAATCGATAGGTGATTTTGTTAATGCCCTAATTCTATCAATTTTTGAATAACTATGGATATTTGATTTTACCCTCTTCATTGGATACTCCAAGTTTGACGCACTCTACTTCTGAATCGCATAATTTTAGAGCACTCCTGATTTTTTATATCATAGATTGGACCTTTGACGATACTTTCTCAGAAAATTGAATGAATACTTCCATTATTTTGGTCTGTACTATTTTTTATATGAAGGCATGTTTTCTATTAACTTAAATGCTCTCCTAATATTTGAAACATTTATCTTATCGAAAAATGGACAACACCAGTCGATTTGTCGTATCAAAGAACCCTTATTCTCATAATTTCAGTATTTTTTGAGAGGAAAAACATTTCTCGTCAAATATGTAGCTGGACTGTAAGTAAAATATTGCATTTTTCGCAATACTCCAAAAATATATTTTTGGCCTATCATCCTCTCGAAACATGTTTGATTAGATGAAATTTTATCTAAAATCGATAGGTGACTTTGTTAATGCCCTAATCCTATCAATTTTTGAATAACTATGGATATTTGATTTTACCCTCTTCATTGGATACTCCAAGTTTGACGCACTCTACTTCTGAATCGCATCATTTCAGAGCACTCCCGATTTTTTATATCATAGATTGGGCCCTTGACGATACTTTCTCAAAAAATTGAGTGAATACTTCCATTATTTTGGTCTGTACTATTTTTTATATGAAGGCATGTTTTCATTTAACTTAAATGCTCTCCTAATATTTGAAACATTTATCTTATCGAAAAATGGACAACACCAGTCGATTTGTCGTATCAAAGAACCCTTATTCTCATAATTTCAGTATTTTTTGAGAGGAAAAACATTTTTCGTCAAATATGTAGCTGGACTATAGTGAGGAAAATATTGCATTTTTCGCAATACTCCAAAAATATATTTTTGGCCTATCATCATCTTGAAACATGTTCGATTAGATCAAATTTCATCTAAAATCGATAGGTGACTTCGTTAATGCCCTAATTCTATCAATTTTTGAATAACTATGGATATTTGATTTTACCCTCTTCATTGGATACTCCAAGTTTGACGCACTCTACTTCTGAACCGCATAATTTTAGAGCACTCCTGATTTTTTATATCATAGATTGGACCTTTGACGATACTTTCTCAGAAAATTGAATGAATACTTCCATTATTTTGGTCTGTACTATTTTTTATATGAAGGCATGTTTTCTGTTAACTTAAATGCTCTTTTAATAATTGAAACATTTATCTTATCGAAAAATGGACAACACCAGTCGATTTGTCGTATCAAAGAACCCTTATTCTCACAATTTCAGTATTTTTTGAGAGGAAAAACATTTTTCGTCAAATATGTAGCTGGACTATAGTAAGTGAAATATTGCATTTTTCGCAATACTCCAAAAATATATTTTTGGCCTATCATCCTCTCGAAACATGTTCGATTAGATGAAATTTCATCTAAAATCGATAGGTGACTTTGTTAATGCCCTAATTCTATCAATTTTTGAATAACTATGGATATTTGATTTTACCCTCTTCATTGGATACTCCAAGTTGGACGCACTCTACTTCTGAATCGCATCATTTTAGAGCACTCCCGATTTTTTATATCATAGATTGGGCCCTTGACGATACTTTCTCAGAAAATTGAGTGAATACTTCCATTATTTTGGTCTGTACTATTTTTTATATGAAGGCATGTTTTCATTTAACTTAAATGCTCTCCTAATATTTGAAACATTTATCTTATCGAAAAATGGACAACACCAGTCGATTTGTCGTATCAAAGAACCCTTATTCTCATAATTTCAGTATTTTTTGAGAGGAAAAATATTGCATTTTTCGCAATACTCCAAAAATATATTTTTGGCCTATCATCCTCTCGAAACATGTTCGATTAGATGAAATTTCATCTAAAATGGATAGGTGACTTTGTTAATGCCCTAATTCTATCAATTTTTGAATAACTATGGATATTTGATTTTACCCTCTTCATTGGATACTCCAAGTTTGACGCACTCTACTTCTGAATCGCATCATATTAGAGAACTCCCGATTTCTTATATCATGGATTGGACCGTTGACGATACTTTCTCAGAAAATTGAATGAATACTTCCATTATTTTGGTCTGTACTATTTTTCATATGGAGGCATGTTTTCCTCTAACTTAAATACTCTCCTAATATTTGAAACATTTATCTTATCGAAAAATGGACAACACCAGTCGATTTGTCGTATCAAAGAACCCTGATTCTCATAATTTCAGTATTTTTTGAGAGGAAAAATATTTTTCGTCAAATATGTAGCTGGACTAAAGTAAGGAAAATATTGCATTCTTCGCAATTCTCCAAAAATATATTTGTGGCCTATCATCCTCTCGAAACATGTTCGATTAGATGAAAATTCATCTAAAATCGATGGGTGACTCAGTTGATGCCCTAATTCTATCAATTTTTGAATAACTATGGATATTTGATTTTACCCTCTTCATTGGATACTCCAAGTTTGACGCACTCTACTTCTGAATCGCATAATTTTAGAGCACTCCTGATTTTTTATATCATAGATTGGACCTTTGACGATACTTTCTCAGAAAATTGAATGAATACTTCCATTATTTTGGTCTGTACTATTTTTTATATGAAGGCATGTTTTCTGTTAACTTAAATGCTCTTTTAATAATTGAAACATTTATCTTATCGAAAAATGGACAACACCAGTCGATTTGTCGTATCAAAGAACCCTTATTCTCACAATTTCAGTATTTTTTGAGAGGAAAAACATTTTTCGTCAAATATGTAGCTGGACTATAGTAAGTAAAATATTGCATTTTTCGCAATACTCCAAAAATATATTTTTGGCCTATCATCCTCTCGAAACATGTTCGATTAGATGAAATTTCATCTAAAATCGATAGGTGACTTTGTTAATGCCCTAATTCTATCAATTTTTGAATAACTATGGATATTTGATTTTACCCTCTTCATTGGATACTCCAAGTTGGACGCACTCTACTTCTGAATCGCATCATTTTAGAGCACTCCCGATTTTTTATATCATAGATTGGGCCCTTGACGATACTTTCTCAGAAAATTGAGTGAATACTTCCATTATTTTGGTCTGTACTATTTTTTATATGAAGGCATGTTTTCATTTAACTTAAATGCTCTCCTAATATTTGAAACATTTATCTTATCGAAAAATGGACAACACCAGTCGATTTGTCGTATCAAAGAACCCTTATTCTCATAATTTCAGTATTTTTTGAGAGGAAAAATATTGCATTTTTCGCAATACTCCAAAAATATATTTTTGGCCTATCATCCTCTCGAAACATGTTCGATTAGATGAAATTTCATCTAAAATGGATAGGTGACTTTGTTAATGCCCTAATTCTATCAATTTTTGAATAACTATGGATATTTGATTTTACCCTCTTCATTGGATACTCCAAGTTTGACGCACTCTACTTCTGAATCGCATCATATTAGAGAACTCCCGATTTCTTATATCATGGATTGGACCGTTGACGATACTTTCTCAGAAAATTGAATGAATACTTCCATTATTTTGGTCTGTACTATTTTTCATATGGAGGCATGTTTTCCTCTAACTTAAATACTCTCCTAATATTTGAAACATTTATCTTATCGAAAAATGGACAACACCAGTCGATTTGTCGTATCAAAGAACCCTGATTCTCATAATTTCAGTATTTTTTGAGAGGAAAAATATTTTTCGTCAAATATGTAGCTGGACTAAAGTAAGGAAAATATTGCATTCTTCGCAATTCTCCAAAAATATATTTGTGGCCTATCATCCTCTCGAAACATGTTCGATTAGATGAAAATTAATCTAAAATCGATGGGTGACTCAGTTGATGCCCTAATTCTATGAATTTTTGAATAAATTTGGATATTTGATTTTACCCTCTTCATTGGATACTCCAAGTTTGACGCACTCTACTTCTGAATCGCATCATTTTAGAGCACTCCCGATTTTTTATATCATAGATTGGACCTTTGACGATACTTTCTCAGAAAATTGAATGAATACTTCCATTATTTTGGTCTGTACTATTTTTTATATGAAGGCATGTTTTCTTTCAACTTAAATGCTCTCCTAATATTTGAAACATTTATCTTATCGAAAAATGGACAACACCAGTCGATTTGTCGTATCAAAGAACCCTTATTCTCATAATTTCAGTATTTTTTGAGAGGAAAAACATTTTTCGTCAAATATGTAGCTGGACATAGTAAGGAAAATATTGCATTTTTCGCTATACTCCAAAAATATATTTTTGGCCTATCATCCTCTCGAAACATGTTCGATTAGATGAAATTCCATCTAAAATCGATAGGTGACTTTGTTAATGCCCTAATTCTATCAATTTTTGAATAACTATGGATATTTGATTTTACCCTCTTCATTGGATACTCCAAGTTTGACGCACTCTACTTCTGAATCGCATTATTTTAGAGCACTCCCGATTTTTATATCATAGATTGGACGTTTGACGATACTTTCTCAGAAAATTGAATAAATACTTCCATTATTTTGGTCTGTACTATTTTTTATATGAAGGCATGTTTTCTGTTAACTTAAATGCTCTTTTAATAAATGAAACATTTATCTTATCGAAAAATGGACAACACCAGTCGATTTGTCGTATCAAAGAACCCTTATTCCCATATCTTGAGTATTTTTTGAGAGGAAAAACATTTTTCGTCAAATATGTAGCTGGACTATAGTAAGTAAAATATTGCATTCTTCGCAATACTCCAAAAATATATTTTTGGCCTATCATCCTCTCGAAACATGTTCGATTAGATGAAATTCCATCTAAAATTGATAGGTGACTTTGTTAGTGCCCTAATTCTATCAATTTTTGAATAACTATGGATATTTGATTTTACCCTCTTCATTGGATACTCCAAGTTTGACGCACTCTACTTCTGAATCGCATCATTTTAGAGCACTCCCGATTTTTTATATCATAGATTGGACCTTTGACGATACTTTCTCAGAAAATTGAGTGAATACTTCCATTATTTTGGTCTGTACTATTTTTTATATGAAGGCATGTTTTCTTTTAACTTAAATGCTCTCCTAATATTTGAAACATTTATCTTATCGAAAAATGGACAACCCCAGTCGATTTGTCGTATCAAAGAACCCGTATTCTCATAATTTCAGTATTTTTTGAGAGGAAAAACATTTTTCGTCAAATATGTAGCTGGAATATATTGCATTTTTCGCAATACTCCAAAAATATATTTTTGGCCTATCATCCTTTCGAAACATGTTCGATTAGATGAAACTTCATCTAAAATCGATAGGTGACTTTGTTAATGCCCTAATTCTATCAATGTTTGAATCACTACGGATATTTGATTTTACCCTCTTCATTGGATACTCCAAGTTTGACGCACTCTACTTCTGAATCGAATAATTTTAGAGCACTCCTGATTTTTTATATCATAGATTGGACCTTTGATGAAATTTTCTCAGAAAATTGAATGAATACTTCCATTATTTTGGTCTGTACTATTTTTTATATGAAGGCATGTTTTCAGTTAACTTAAATGCTCTTTTGATAATTGAAACATTTATCTTATCGAAAAATGGACAACACCAGTCGATTTGTCGTATCAAAGAACCCTTATTCTCATAATTTCAGTATTTTTTGAGAGGAAAAACATTTTTCGTCAAATATGTAGCTTGACTATAGTAAGTAAAATATTGCATTTTTCGCAATACTCCAAAAATATATTTTTGACCTATCATCCTCTCGAAACATGTTCGATTAGATGAAATTTCATCTAAAATCGATAGGTGACTTTGTTAATGCCCTAATTCTATCAATTTTTGGATAACTATGGATATTTGATTTCACCCTCTTCATTGGATACTCCAAGTTGGACGCACTCTACTTCTGAATCGCATCATTTTAGAGCACTCTCGATTTTTTATATCATAGATTGGACGTTTGACGATACTTTCTCAGAAAATTGAATGAAAACTTCCATTATTTTGGTCTGTACTATTTTTTATATGAAGGCAGGTTTTCTTTTAACTTAAATGCTCTCCTAATATTTGAAACATCTATCTTATCGAAAAATGGACAACACCAGTCGATTTGTCGTATCAAAGAAACCTTATTCTCATAATTTCACTATTTTTTTAGAGGAAAAACATTTTTCGTCAAATATGTAGCTGGACTATAGTAAGGAAAATATTGCATTTTTCGCAATACTCCAAAAATATATTTTTGGCCTTTCATCCTCTCGAAACATGTTCGATTAAATGAAATTTCATCTAAAATCGATAGGTGACTTTGTGAATGCCCTAATTCTATCAATTTTTGAATAACTATGGATATTTGATTTTACCCTATTCATTGGATAATCTAAGTTTGACGCACTCTACTTCTGAATCGCATCATTTTAGAGCACTCCCGATTTTTTATATCATAGATTGGACCTTTGACGATACTTTCTCAGAAAATTGAATGAATACTTCCATTAATTTGGTCTGTACTATTTTTTATATAAAGGCATGTTTTCTTTTAACTTAAATGCTCTCCTAATATTTGAAACATTTATCTTATCGAAAAATGGACAACACCAGTCGATTTGTCGTATCAAAGAACCCTTATTCTCATAATTTCAGTATTTTTTGAGAGGAAAAACATTTTTCGTCAAATATGTAGCTGGACTATAGTAAGGAAAATATTGCATTTTTCGCAATACTCCAAAAATATATTTTTGGCCTATCATCCTCTCGAAGCATGTTCGATTAGATGAAATTTCATCTAAAATCGATAGGTGACTTTGTTAATGCCCTAATTCTATCAATTTTTGAATAACTATGGATATTTGATTTTACCCTCTTCATTGGATACTCCAAGTTTAACGCACTCTACTTCTGAATTGCATTATTTTAGAGCACTCCCGATTTTGTCTATCATAGATTGGACCTTTGACGATACTTTCTCAGAAAATTAAATGAATACTTCCATTATTTTGGTCTGTACTATTTTTTATATGAAGGCATGTTTTATTTTAACTTAAATGCTCTCCTAATATTTGAAACATTTATCTTATCGAAAAATGGACAACACCAGTCGATTTGTCGTATCAAAGAACCCTGATTCTCATAATTTCAGTATTTTTTGAGAGGAAAAATATTTTTCGTCAAATATGTAGCTGGACTAAAGTAAGGAAAATATTGCATTCTTCGCAATTCTCCAAAAATATATTTGTGGCCTATCATCCTCTCGAAACATGTTCGATTAGATGAAAATTCATCTAAAATCGATGGGTGACTCAGTTGATGCCCTAATTCTATGAATTTTTGAATAAATTTGGATATTTGATTTTACCCTCTTCATTGGATACTCCAAGTTTGACGCACTCTACTTCTGAATCGCATCATTTTAGAGCACTCCCGATTTTTTATATCATAGATTGGACCTTTGACGATACTTTCTCAGAAAATTGAATGAATACTTCCATTATTTTGGTCTGTACTATTTTTTATATGAAGGCATGTTTTCTTTCAACTTAAATGCTCTCCTAATATTTGAATCATTTATCTTACCGAAAAATGGACAACGCCAGTCGATTTGTCGTATCAAAGAACCCGTATTCTCATAATTTCAGTATTTTTTGAGAGGAAAAACATTTTTCGTCAAATATGTAGCTGGACTATAGTAAGGAATATATTGCATTTTTCGCAATACTCCTAAAATATATTTTTGGCCTATCATCCTCTCGAAACATGTTCGATTAGATGAAACTTCATCTAAAATCGATAGGTGACTTTGTTAATGCCCTAATTCTATCAATTTTTGAATCACTATGGATATTTGATTTTACCCTCTTCATTGGATACTCCAAGTTTGACGCACTCTACTTCTGAATCGCATAATTTTAGAGCACTCCTGATTTTTTATATCGTAGATTGGACCTTTGATGAAACTTTCTCAGAAAATTGAATGAATACTTCCATTATTTTGGTCTGTACTATTTTTTATATGAAGGCATGTTTTCTGTTAACTTAAATGCTCTTTTAATAATTGAAACATTCATCTTATCGAAAAATGGACAACACCAGTCGATTTATCATATCAAAGAACCCTTATTCTCATAATTTCAGTATTTTTTGAGAGGAAAAATATTTTTCGTCAAATATGTAGCTGGACTATAGTAAGTAAAATATTGCATTTTTCGCAATACTCCAAAAATATATTTTTGGCCTATCATCCTCTCGAAACATGTTCGATTAGATTAAATTTCATCTAAAATCGATAGGTGACTTTGTTAATGCCCTAATTCTATCAATTTTTGAATAACTATGGATATTTGATTTTACCCTCTTCATTGGATACTCCAAGTTTGACGCACTCTACTTCTGAATCGCATTATTTTAGAGCACTCCCGATTTTTATATCATAGATTGGACGTTTGACGATACTTTCTCAGAAAATTGAATAAATACTTCCATTATTTTGGTCTGTACTATTTTTTATATGAAGGCATGTTTTCTGTTAACTTAAATGCTCTTTTAATAAATGAAACATTTATCTTATCGAAAAATGGACAACACCAGTCGATTTGTCGTATCAAAGAACCCTTATTCCCATATCTTGAGTATTTTTTGAGAGGAAAAACATTTTTCGTCAAATATGTAGCTGGACTATAGTAAGTAAAATATTGCATTCTTCGCAATACTCCAAAAATATATTTTTGGCCTATCATCCTCTCGAAACATGTTCGATTAGATGAAATTCCATCTAAAATTGATAGGTGACTTTGTTAGTGCCCTAATTCTATCAATTTTTGAATAACTATGGATATTTGATTTTACCCTCTTCATTGGATACTCCAAGTTTGACGCACTCTACTTCTGAATCGCATCATTTTAGAGCACTCCCGATTTTTTATATCATAGATTGGACCTTTGACGATACTTTCTCAGAAAATTGAGTGAATACTTCCATTATTTTGGTCTGTACTATTTTTTATATGAAGGCATGTTTTCTTTTAACTTAAATGCTCTCCTAATATTTGAAACATTTATCTTATCGGAAAATGGACAACCCCAGTCGATTTGTCGTATCAAAGAACCCGTATTCTCATAATTTCAGTATTTTTTGAGAGGAAAAACATTTTTCGTCAAATATGTAGCTGGACTAAGGAATATATTGCATTTTTCGCAATACTCCAAAAATATATTTTTGGCCTATCATCCTTTCGAAACATGTTCGATTAGATGAAACTTCATCTAAAATCGATAGGTGACTTTGTTAATGCCCTAATTCTATCAATGTTTGAATCACTACGGATATTTGATTTTACCCTCTTCATTGGATACTCCAAGTTTGACGCACTCTACTTCTGAATCGAATAATTTTAGAGCACTCCTGATTTTTTATATCATAGATTGGACCTTTGATGAAATTTTCTCAGAAAATTGAATGAATACTTCCATTATTTTGGTCTGTACTATTTTTTATATGAAGGCATGTTTTCTGTTAACTTAAATGCTCTTTTGATAATTGAAACATTTATCTTATCGAAAAATGGACAACACCAGTCGATTTGTCGTATCAAAGAACCCTTATTCTCATAATTTCAGTATTTTTTGAGAGGAAAAACATTTTTCGTCAAATATGTAGCTTGATTATAGTAAGTAAAATATTGCATTTTTCGCAATACTCCAAAAATATATTTTTGGCCTATCATTCTCTCGAAGCATGTTCGATTAGATGAAATTTCATCTAAAATCGATAGGTGACTTTGTTAATGCCCTAATTCTATCAATTTTTGAATAACTATGGATATTTGATTTTACCCTCTTCATTGGATACTCCAAGTTTAACGCACTCTACTTCTGAATTGCATTATTTTAGAGCACTCCCGATTTTGTCTATCATAGATTGGACCTTTGACGATACTTTCTCAGAAAATTAAATGAATACTTCCATTATTTTGGTCTGTACTATTTTTTATATGAAGGCATGTTTTATTTTAACTTAAATGCTCTCCTAATATTTGAAACATTTATCTTATCGAAAAATGGACAACACCAGTCGATTTGTCGTATCAAAGAACCCTGATTCTCATAATTTCAGTATTTTTTGAGAGGAAAAATATTTTTCGTCAAATATGTAGCTGGACTAAAGTAAGAAAAATATTGCATTCTTCGCAATTCTCCAAAAATATATTTGTGGCCTATCATCCTCTCGAAACATGTTCGATTAGATGAAAATTCATCTAAAATCGATGGGTGACTCAGTTGATGCCCTAATTCTATGAATTTTTGAATAAATTTGGATATTTGATTTTACCCTCTTCATTGGATACTCCAAGTTTGACGCACTCTACTTCTGAATCGCATCATTTTAGAGCACTCCCGATTTTTTATATCATAGATTGGACCTTTGACGATACTTTCTCAGAAAATTGAATGAATACTTCCATTATTTTGGTCTGTACTATTTTTTATATGAAGGCATGTTTTCTTTCAACTTAAATGCTCTCCTAATATTTGAATAATTTATCTTACCGAAAAATGGACAACGCCAGTCGATTTGTCGTATCAAAGAACCCGTATTCTCATAATTTCAGTATTTTTTGAGAGGAAAAACATTTTTCGTCAAATATGTAGCTGGACTTATAGTAAGGAATATATTGCATTTTTCGCAATACTCCAAAAATATATTTTTGGCCTATCATCCTTTCGAAACATGTTCGATTAGATGAAACTTCATCTAAAATCGATAGGTGACTTTGTTAATGCCCTAATTCTATCAATGTTTGAATCACTACGGATATTTGATTTTACCCTCTTCATTGGATACTCCAAGTTTGACGCACTCTACTTCTGAATCGAATAATTTTAGAGCACTCCTGATTTTTTATATCATAGATTGGACCTTTGATGAAATTTTCTCAGAAAATTGAATGAATACTTCCATTATTTTGGTCTGTACTATTTTTTATATGAAGGCATGTTTTCTGTTAACTTAAATGCTCTTTTGATAATTGAAACATTTATCTTATCGAAAAATGGACAACACCAGTCGATTTGTCGTATCAAAGAACCCTTATTCTCATAATTTCAGTATTTTTTGAGAGGAAAAACATTTTTCGTCAAATATGTAGCTTGATTATAGTAAGTAAAATATTGCATTTTTCGCAATACTCCAAAAATATATTTTTGGCCTATCATCCTCTCGAAGCATGTTCGATTAGATGAAATTTCATCTAAAATCGATAGGTGACTTTGTTAATGCCCTAATTCTATCAATTTTTGAATAACTATGGATATTTGATTTTACCCTCTTCATTGGATACTCCAAGTTTAACGCACTCTACTTCTGAATTGCATTATTTTAGAGCACTCCCGATTTTGTCTATCATAGATTGGACCTTTGACGATACTTTCTCAGAAAATTAAATGAATACTTCCATTATTTTGGTCTGTACTATTTTTTATATGAAGGCATGTTTTATTTTAACTTAAATGCTCTCCTAATATTTGAAACATTTATCTTATCGAAAAATGGACAACACCAGTCGATTTGTCGTATCAAAGAACCCTGATTCTCATAATTTCAGTATTTTTTGAGAGGAAAAATATTTTTCGTCAAATATGTAGCTGGACTAAAGTAAGAAAAATATTGCATTCTTCGCAATTCTCCAAAAATATATTTGTGGCCTATCATCCTCTCGAAACATGTTCGATTAGATGAAAATTCATCTAAAATCGATGGGTGACTCAGTTGATGCCCTAATTCTATGAATTTTTGAATAAATTTGGATATTTGATTTTACCCTCTTCATTGGATACTCCAAGTTTGACGCACTCTACTTCTGAATCGCATCATTTTAGAGCACTCCCGATTTTTTATATCATAGATTGGACCTTTGACGATACTTTCTCAGAAAATTGAATGAATACTTCCATTATTTTGGTCTGTACTATTTTTTATATGAAGGCATGTTTTCTTTCAACTTAAATGCTCTCCTAATATTTGAATCATTTATCTTACCGAAAAATGGACAACGCCAGTCGATTTGTCGTATCAAAGAACCCGTATTCTCATAATTTCAGTATTTTTTGAGAGGAAAAACATTTTTCGTCAAATATGTAGCTGGACTATAGTAAGGAATATATTGCATTTTTCGCAATACTCCTAAAATATATTTTTGGCCTATCATCCTCTCGAAACATGTTCGATTAGATGAAACTTCATCTAAAATCGATAGGTGACTTTGTTAATGCCCTAATTCTATCAATTTTTGAATCACTACGGATATTTGATTTTACCCTCTTCATTGGATACTCCAAGTTTGACGCACTCTACTTCTGAATCGCATAATTTTAGAGCACTCCTGATTTTTTATATCGTAGATTGGACCTTTGATGAAACTTTCTCAGAAAATTGAATGAATACTTCCATTATTTTGGTCTGTACTATTTTTTATATGAAGGCATGTTTTCTGTTAACTTAAATGCTCTTTTAATAATTGAAACATTCATCTTATCGAAAAATGGACAACACCAGTCGATTTGTCATATCAAAGAACCCTTATTCTCATAATTTCAGTATTTTTTGAGAGGAAAAATATTTTTCGTCAAATATGTAGCTGGACTATAGTAAGTAAAATATAGCATTTTTCGCAATACTCCAAAAATATATTTTTGGCCTATCATCCTCTCGAAACATGTTCGATTAGATTAAATTTCATCTAAAATCGATAGGTGACTTTGTTAATGCCCTAATTCTATCAATTTTTGAATAACTATGGATATTTGATTTTACCCTCTTCATTGGATACTCCAAGTTTAACGCACTCTACTTCTGAATTGCATTATTTTAGAGCACTCCCGATTTTGTCTATCATAGATTGGACCTTTGACGATACTTTCTCAGAAAATTAAATGAATACTTCCATTATTTTGGTCTGTACTATTTTTTATATGAAGGCATGTTTTATTTTAACTTAAATGCTCTCCTAATATTTGAAACATTTATCTTATCGAAAAATGGACAACACCAGTCGATTTGTCGTATCAAAGAACCCTTAATCTCATAATTTCAGTATTTTTTGAGAGGAAAAACATTTTTCGTCAAATATGTAGCTGGACTATAGTAAGGAAAATAATGCATTTTTCGCAATACTCCAAAAATATATTTTTGGCCTATCATCCTCTCGAAACATGTTCGATTAGATGAAATTTCATCTAAAATCGATAGGTGACTTTGTTAATGCCCTAATTCTATCAATTTTTGAATCACTACGGATATTTGATTTTACCCTCTTCATTGTATACTCCAAGTTTGACGCACTCTACTTCTGAATCACATCATATTAGAGAACTCCCGATTTCTTATATCATGGATTGGACCGTTGACGATACTTTCTCAGAAAATTGAATGAATACTTCCATTATTTTGGTCTGTACTATTTTTCATATGGAGGCATGTTTTCCTCTAACTTAAATACTCTCCTAATATTTGAAACATTTATCTTATCGAAAAATGGACAACACCAGTCGATTTGTCGTATCAAAGAACCCTGATTCTCATAATTTCAGTATTTTTTGAGAGGAAAAATATTTTTCGTCAAATATGTAGCTGGACTAAAGTAAGGAAAATATTGCATTCTTCGCAATTCTCCAAAAATATATTTGTGGCCTATCATCCTCTCGAAACATGTTCGATTAGATGAAAATTCATCTAAAATCGATGGGTGACTCAGTTGATGCCCTAATTCTATGAATTTTTGAATAAATTTGGATATTTGATTTTACCCTCTTCATTGGATACTCCAAGTTTGACGCACTCTACTTCTGAATCGCATCATTTCAGAGCACTCCCGATTTTTTATATCATAGATTGGACCTTTGACGATACTTTCTCAGAAAATTGAATGAATACTTCCATTATTTTGGTCTGTACTATTTTTTATATGAAGGCATGTTTTCTTTTAACTTAAATGCTCTCCTAATATTTGGAACATTTATCTTATCGAAAAATGGACAACACCAGTCGATTTGTCGTATCAAAGAACCCGTATTCTCATAATTTCAGTATTTTTTGAGAGGAAAAACATTTTTCGTCAAATATGTAGCTGGAAAATATTGCATTTTTCGCAATACTCCAAAAATATATTTTTGGCCTATCATCCTCTCGAAACATGTTCGATTAGATGAAACTTCATCTAAAATCGATAGGTGACTTTGTTAATGCCCTAATTCTATCAATTTTTGAATAACTATGGATATTTGATTTTACCCTCTTCATTGGATACTCCAAGTTTGACGCACTCTACTTCTGAATCGCATCATTTTAGAGCACTCCCGATTTTTTATATCATAGATTGGACCTTTGACGATACTTTCTCAGAAAATTGAATGAATACTTCCATTATTTTGGTCTGTACTATTTTTTATATGAAGGCATGTTTTCTGTTAACTTAAATGCTATTTAATATTTGAAACATTTATCTTATCGAAAAATGGACAACACCAGTCGATTTGTCGTATCAAAGAACCCTTATTCTCATAATTTCAGTATTTTTTGAGAAGAAAAACATTTTTCGTCAAATATGTAGCTGGACTATATTAGTAAGGAAAATATTGCATTTTTCGCAATACTCCAAAAATATATTTTTGGCCTATCATCCTCTCGAAACATGTTCGATTAGATTAAATTTCATCTAAAATCGATAGGTGACTTTGTTAATGCCCTAATTCTATCAATTTTTGAATAACTATGGATATTTGATTTTACCCTCTTCATTGGATACTCCAAGTTTAACGCACTCTACTTCTGAATTGCATTATTTTAGAGCACTCCCGATTTTGTCTATCATAGATTGGACCTTTGACGATACTTTCTCAGAAAATTAAATGAATACTTCCATTATTTTGGTCTGTACTATTTTTTATATGAAGGCATGTTTTATTTTAACTTAAATGCTCTCCTAATATTTGAAACATTTATCTTATCGAAAAATGGACAACACCAGTCGATTTGTCGTATCAAAGAACCCTTAATCTCATAATTTCAGTATTTTTTGAGAGGAAAAACATTTTTCGTCAAATATGTAGCTGGACTATAGTAAGGAAAATAATGCATTTTTCGCAATACTCCAAAAATATATTTTTGGCCTATCATCCTCTCGAAACATGTTCGATTAGATGAAATTTCATCTAAAATCGATAGGTGACTTTGTTAATGCCCTAATTCTATCAATTTTTGAATAACTATGGATATTTGATTTTACCCTCTTCATTGGATACTCCAAGTTTGACGCACTCTACTTCTGAATCGCATCATTTTAGAGCACTCCCGATTTTTTATATCATAGATTGGACCTTTGACGATACTTTCTCAGAAAATTGAGTGAATACTTCCATTATTTTGGTCTGTACTATTTTTTATATGAAGGCATGTTTTCTTTTAACTTAAATGCTCTCCTAATATTTGAAACATTTATCTTATCGAAAAATGGACAACCCCAGTCGATTTGTCGTATCAAAGAACCCGTATTCTCATAATTTCAGTATTTTTTGAGAGGAAAAACATTTTTCGTCAAATATGTAGCTGGACATAGTAAGGAATATATTGCATTTTTCGCAATACTCCAAAAATATATTTTTGGCCTATCATCCTTTCGAAACATGTTCGATTAGATGAAACTTCATCTAAAATCGATAGGTGACTTTGTTAATGCCCTAATTCTATCAATGTTTGAATCACTACGGATATTTGATTTTACCCTCTTCATTGGATACTCCAAGTTTGACGCACTCTACTTCTGAATCGAATAATTTTAGAGCACTCCTGATTTTTTATATCATAGATTGGACCTTTGATGAAATTTTCTCAGAAAATTGAATGAATACTTCCATTATTTTGGTCTGTACTATTTTTTATATGAAGGCATGTTTTCTGTTAACTTAAATGCTCTTTTGATAATTGAAACATTTATCTTATCGAAAAATGGACAACACCAGTCGATTTGTCGTATCAAAGAACCCTTATTCTCATAATTTCAGTATTTTTTGAGAGGAAAAACATTTTTCGTCAAATATGTAGCTTGATTATAGTAAGTAAAATATTGCATTTTTCGCAATACTCCAAAAATATATTTTTGGCCTATCATTCTCTCGAAGCATGTTCGATTAGATGAAATTTCATCTAAAATCGATAGGTGACTTTGTTAATGCCCTAATTCTATCAATTTTTGAATAACTATGGATATTTGATTTTACCCTCTTCATTGGATACTCCAAGTTTAACGCACTCTACTTCTGAATTGCATTATTTTAGAGCACTCCCGATTTTGTCTATCATAGATTGGACCTTTGACGATACTTTCTCAGAAAATTAAATGAATACTTCCATTATTTTGGTCTGTACTATTTTTTATATGAAGGCATGTTTTATTTTAACTTAAATGCTCTCCTAATATTTGAAACATTTATCTTATCGAAAAATGGACAACACCAGTCGATTTGTCGTATCAAAGAACCCTGATTCTCATAATTTCAGTATTTTTTGAGAGGAAAAATATTTTTCGTCAAATATGTAGCTGGACTAAAGTAAGAAAAATATTGCATTCTTCGCAATTCTCCAAAAATATATTTGTGGCCTATCATCCTCTCGAAACATGTTCGATTAGATGAAAATTCATCTAAAATCGATGGGTGACTCAGTTGATGCCCTAATTCTATGAATTTTTGAATAAATTTGGATATTTGATTTTACCCTCTTCATTGGATACTCCAAGTTTGACGCACTCTACTTCTGAATCGCATCATTTTAGAGCACTCCCGATTTTTTATATCATAGATTGGACCTTTGACGATACTTTCTCAGAAAATTGAATGAATACTTCCATTATTTTGGTCTGTACTATTTTTTATATGAAGGCATGTTTTCTTTCAACTTAAATGCTCTCCTAATATTTGAATCATTTATCTTACCGAAAAATGGACAACGCCAGTCGATTTGTCGTATCAAAGAACCCGTATTCTCATAATTTCAGTATTTTTTGAGAGGAAAAACATTTTTCGTCAAATATGTAGCTGGACTTATAGTAAGGAATATATTGCATTTTTCGCAATACTCCAAAAATATATTTTTGGCCTATCATCCTTTCGAAACATGTTCGATTAGATGAAACTTCATCTAAAATCGATAGGTGACTTTGTTAATGCCCTAATTCTATCAATGTTTGAATCACTACGGATATTTGATTTTACCCTCTTCATTGGATACTCCAAGTTTGACGCACTCTACTTCTGAATCGAATAATTTTAGAGCACTCCTGATTTTTTATATCATAGATTGGACCTTTGATGAAATTTTCTCAGAAAATTGAATGAATACTTCCATTATTTTGGTCTGTACTATTTTTTATATGAAGGCATGTTTTCTGTTAACTTAAATGCTCTTTTGATAATTGAAACATTTATCTTATCGAAAAATGGACAACACCAGTCGATTTGTCGTATCAAAGAACCCTTATTCTCATAATTTCAGTATTTTTTGAGAGGAAAAACATTTTTCGTCAAATATGTAGCTTGATTATAGTAAGTAAAATATTGCATTTTTCGCAATACTCCAAAAATATATTTTTGGCCTATCATCCTCTCGAAGCATGTTCGATTAGATGAAATTTCATCTAAAATCGATAGGTGACTTTGTTAATGCCCTAATTCTATCAATTTTTGAATAACTATGGATATTTGATTTTACCCTCTTCATTGGATACTCCAAGTTTAACGCACTCTACTTCTGAATTGCATTATTTTAGAGCACTCCCGATTTTGTCTATCATAGATTGGACCTTTGACGATACTTTCTCAGAAAATTAAATGAATACTTCCATTATTTTGGTCTGTACTATTTTTTATATGAAGGCATGTTTTATTTTAACTTAAATGCTCTCCTAATATTTGAAACATTTATCTTATCGAAAAATGGACAACACCAGTCGATTTGTCGTATCAAAGAACCCTGATTCTCATAATTTCAGTATTTTTTGAGAGGAAAAATATTTTTCGTCAAATATGTAGCTGGACTAAAGTAAGAAAAATATTGCATTCTTCGCAATTCTCCAAAAATATATTTGTGGCCTATCATCCTCTCGAAACATGTTCGATTAGATGAAAATTCATCTAAAATCGATGGGTGACTCAGTTGATGCCCTAATTCTATGAATTTTTGAATAAATTTGGATATTTGATTTTACCCTCTTCATTGGATACTCCAAGTTTGACGCACTCTACTTCTGAATCGCATCATTTTAGAGCACTCCCGATTTTTTATATCATAGATTGGACCTTTGACGATACTTTCTCAGAAAATTGAATGAATACTTCCATTATTTTGGTCTGTACTATTTTTTATATGAAGGCATGTTTTCTTTCAACTTAAATGCTCTCCTAATATTTGAATCATTTATCTTACCGAAAAATGGACAACGCCAGTCGATTTGTCGTATCAAAGAACCCGTATTCTCATAATTTCAGTATTTTTTGAGAGGAAAAACATTTTTCGTCAAATATGTAGCTGGACTATAGTAAGGAATATATTGCATTTTTCGCAATACTCCTAAAATATATTTTTGGCCTATCATCCTCTCGAAACATGTTCGATTAGATGAAACTTCATCTAAAATCGATAGGTGACTTTGTTAATGCCCTAATTCTATCAATTTTTGAATCACTACGGATATTTGATTTTACCCTCTTCATTGGATACTCCAAGTTTGACGCACTCTACTTCTGAATCGCATAATTTTAGAGCACTCCTGATTTTTTATATCGTAGATTGGACCTTTGATGAAACTTTCTCAGAAAATTGAATGAATACTTCCATTATTTTGGTCTGTACTATTTTTTATATGAAGGCATGTTTTCTGTTAACTTAAATGCTCTTTTAATAATTGAAACATTCATCTTATCGAAAAATGGACAACACCAGTCGATTTGTCATATCAAAGAACCCTTATTCTCATAATTTCAGTATTTTTTGAGAGGAAAAATATTTTTCGTCAAATATGTAGCTGGACTATAGTAAGTAAAATATAGCATTTTTCGCAATACTCCAAAAATATATTTTTGGCCTATCATCCTCTCGAAACATGTTCGATTAGATTAAATTTCATCTAAAATCGATAGGTGACTTTGTTAATGCCCTAATTCTATCAATTTTTGAATAACTATGGATATTTGATTTTACCCTCTTCATTGGATACTCCAAGTTTAACGCACTCTACTTCTGAATTGCATTATTTTAGAGCACTCCCGATTTTGTCTATCATAGATTGGACCTTTGACGATACTTTCTCAGAAAATAAAATGAATACTTCCATTATTTTGGTCTGTACTATTTTTTATATGAAGGCATGTTTTATTTTAACTTAAATGCTCTCCTAATATTTGAAACATTTATCTTATCGAAAAATGGACAACACCAGTCGATTTGTCGTATCAAAGAACCCTTAATCTCATAATTTCAGTATTTTTTGAGAGGAAAAACATTTTTCGTCAAATATGTAGCTGGACTATAGTAAGGAAAATAATGCATTTTTCGCAATACTCCAAAAATATATTTTTGGCCTATCATCCTCTCGAAACATGTTCGATTAGATGAAATTTCATCTAAAATCGATAGGTGACTTTGTTAATGCCCTAATTCTATCAATTTTTGAATCACTACGGATATTTGATTTTACCCTCTTCATTGTATACTCCAAGTTTGACGCACTCTACTTCTGAATCGCATCATATTAGAGAACTCCCGATTTCTTATATCATGGATTGGACCGTTGACGATACTTTCTCAGAAAATTGAATGAATACTTCCATTATTTTGGTCTGTACTATTTTTCATATGGAGGCATGTTTTCCTCTAACTTAAATACTCTCCTAATATTTGAAACATTTATCTTATCGAAAAATGGACAACACCAGTCGATTTGTCGTATCAAAGAACCCTGATTGTCATAATTTCAGTATTTTTTGAGAGGAAAAATATTTTTCGTCAAATATGTAGCTGGACTAAAGTAAGGAAAATATTGCATTCTTCGCAATTCTCCAAAAATATATTTGTGGCCTATCATCCTCTCGAAACATGTTCGATTAGATGAAAATTCATCTAAAATCGATGGGTGACTCAGTTGATGCCCTAATTCTATGAATTTTTGAATAAATTTGGATATTTGATTTTACCCTCTTCATTGGATACTCCAAGTTTGACGCACTCTACTTCTGAATCGCATCATTTCAGAGCACTCCCGATTCTTTATATCATAGATTGGACCTTTGACGATACTTTCTCAGAAAATTGAATGAATACTTCCATTATTTTGGTCTGTACTATTTTTTATATGAAGGCATGTTTTCTGTTAACTTAAATGCTATTTAATATTTGAAACATTTATCTTATCGAAAAATGGACAACACCAGTCGATTTGTCGTATCAAAGAACCCTTATTCTCATAATTTCAGTATTTTTTGAGAGGAAAAACATTTTTCGTCAAATATATAGCTGGACTATATTAGTAAGGAAAATATTGCATTTTTCGCAATACTCCAAAAATATATTTTTGGCCTATCATCCTCTCGAAACATGTTCGATTAGATTAAATTTCATCTAAAATCGATAGGTGACTTTGTTAATGCCCTAATTCTATCAATTTTTGAATAACTATGGATATTTGATTTTACCCTCTTCATTGGATACTCCAAGTTTAACGCACTCTACTTCTGAATTGCATTATTTTAGAGCACTCCCGATTTTGTCTATCATAGATTGGACCTTTGACGATACTTTCTCAGAAAATTAAATGAATACTTCCATTATTTTGGTCTGTACTATTTTTTATATGAAGGCATGTTTTATTTTAACTTAAATGCTCTCCTAATATTTGAAACATTTATCTTATCGAAAAATGGACAACACCAGTCGATTTGTCGTATCAAAGAACCCTTAATCTCATAATTTCAGTATTTTTTGAGAGGAAAAACATTTTTCGTCAAATATGTAGCTGGACTATAGTAAGGAAAATAATGCATTTTTCGCAATACTCCAAAAATATATTTTTGGCCTATCATCCTCTCGAAACATGTTCGATTAGATGAAATTTCATCTAAAATCGATAGGTGACTTTGTTAATGCCCTAATTCTATCAATTTTTGAATAACTATGGATATTTGATTTTACCCTCTTCATTGGATACTCCAAGTTTGACGCACTCTACTTCTGAATCGCATCATATTAGAGCACTCCCGATTTTTTATATCATGGATTGGACCTTTGACGATACTTTCTCAGAAAATTGAATGAATACTTCCATTATTTTGGTCTGTACTATTTTTTATATGAAGGCATGTTTTCCTCTAACTTAAATACTCTCCTAATATTTGAAACATTTATCTTATCGAAAAATGGACAACACCAGTCGATTTGTCGTATCAAAGAACCCTTATTCTCATAATTTCAGTATTTTTTGAGAGGAAAAACATTTTTCGTCAAATATATAGCTGGACTATGGTAAGGAAAATATTGCATTTTTCGCAATCCTCCAAAAATATATTTTTGGCCTATCATCCTCTCGAAACATGTACGATTAGATGAAATTTCATCTAAAATCGATAGGTGACTTTGTTAATGCCCTAATTCTATCAATTTTTGAATAACTATGGATATTTGATTTTACCCTCTTCATTGGATACTCCAAGTTTGACGCACTATACTTCTGAATCGGATCACTTTAGAGCACTCCCGATTTTTTATGTCATAGATTGGACCTTTGACAATACTTTCTCAGAAAATTGAATGAAAACTTCCATTATTTTGGTCTGTACTATTTTTTATATGAAGGCATGTTTTCTTTTAAATTAAATGCTCTCCTAATATTTGAAACATCTATCTTATCGAAAAATGGACAACACCAGTCGATTTGTCGTATCAAAGAAACCTTATTCTCATAATTTCAGTATTTTTTGAGAGGAAAAACATTTTTCGTCAAATGTGTAGCTGGGCTTATAGTAAGGGAAATATTGCATTTTTCGCAATACCCCAAAAATATATTTTTGGCCTATCATCCTCTCGAAGCATGTTCGATTAGATGAAATTTCATCTAAAATCGATAGGTGACTTTGTTAATGCCCTAATTCTATCAATTTTTGAATAACGATGGATATTTGATTTTACCCTCTTCATTGAATACTCCAAGTTCAACGCACTCTACTTCTGAATTGCATCATTTTAGAGCACTCCCGATTTTGTATATCATAGATTGGACCTTTGACGATACTTTCTCAGAAAATTAAATGAATACTTCCATTATTTTGGTCTGTACTATTTTTTATATGAAGGCATGTTTTATTTTAACTAAAATGCTCTCCTAATATTTGAAACATTTATCTTATCGAAAAATGGACAACACCAGTCGATTTGTCGTATCAAAGAACCCTTATTCTCATAATTTCAGTATTTTTTGAGAGGAAAAACATTTTTCGTCAAATATGTAGCTGGACTATAGTAAGGAAAATTAAATGAATACTTCCATTATTTTGGTCTGTACTATTTTTTATATGAAGGCATGTTTTATTTTAACTAAAATGCTCTCCTAATATTTGAAACATTTATCTTATCGAAAAATGGACAACACCAGTCGATTTGTCGTATCAAAGAACCCTTATTCTCATAATTTCAGTATTTTTTGAGAGGAAAAACATTTTTCGTCAAATATGTAGCTGGACTATAGTAAGGAAAATATTGCATTTTTCGCAATACTCCAAAAATATATTTTTGGCCTATCATCCTCTCAAAACATGTTCGATTAGATGAAACTTCATCTAAAATCGATAGGTGACTTTGTTAATGCCCTAATTCTATCAATTTTTGAATAACTATGGATATTTGATTTTACCCTCTTCATTGGATACTCCAAGTTTGACGCACTCTACTTCTGAATCGGATCATTTTAGAGCACTCCCGATTTTTTATGTCATAGATTGGACCTTTGACAATACTTTCTCAGAAAATTGAATGAAAACTTCCATTATTTTGGTCTGTACTATTTTTTATATGAAGGCATGTTTTATTTTAACTTAAATGCTCTCCTAATATTTGAAACATTTATCTTATCGAAAAATGGACAACACCAGTCGATTTGTCGTATCAAAGAACCCTTATTCTCATAATTTCAGTATTTTTTGAGAGGAAAAACATTTTTCGTCAAATATGTAGCTGGATACTCCAAGTTTAACGCACTCTACTTCTGAATTGCATCATTTTAGAGCACTCCCGATTTTGTATATCATAGATTGGACCTTTGACGATACTTTCTCAGAAAATTAAATGAATACTTCCATTATTTTGGTCTGCACTATTTTTTATATGAAGGCATGTTTTCTTTTAACTTAAATGCTCTCCTAATATTTGAAACATTTATCTTATAGTAAGGAAAATATTGCATTTTTCGCAATACTCCAAAAATATATTTTTGGCCTATCATCCTCTCGAAGCATGTTCGATTAGATGAAAATTCATCTAAAATCGATAGGTGACTTTGTTAATGCCCTAATTCTATCCATTTTTGAATAACTATGGATATTTGATTTTACCCTCTTCATTGGATATTCCAAGTTTAAAGCACTCTACTTCTGAATTGCATCATTTTAGAGCACTCCCGATTTTGTATATCATAGATTGGACCTTTGACGATACTTTCTCAGAAAATTAAATGAATACTTCCATTATTTTGGTCTGTACTATTTTTTATATGAAGGCATGTTTTCTTTTAACTTAAATGCTCTCCTAATATTTGAAACATTTATCTTATCGAAAAATGGACAACACCTGTCGATTTGTCGTATCAAAAAACCCTTATTCTCATAATTTCAGTATTTTTTGAGAGGAAAAACATTTTTCGTCAAATATGTAGCTGGACTATAGTAAGGAAAATATTGCATTTTTCGCAATACTCCAAAAATATATTTTTGGCCTATCATCCTCTCGAAGCATGTTCGATTAGATGAAATTTCATCTAAAATCGATAGGTGACTTTGTTAATGCCCTAATTCTATCAATTTTTGAATAACTATGGATATTTGATTTTACCCTCTTCATTGGATACTCCAAGTTTAACGCACTCTACTTCTGAATTGCATCATTTTAGAGCACTCCCGATTTTGTATATCATACATTGGACCTTTGACGATACTTTCTCAGAAAATTGAATGAATACTTCCATTATTTTGGTCTGTACTATTTTTCATATAAAGGCATGTTTTCTTTTAACTTAAATGCTCTCCTAATATTTGAAACATTTATCTTATCGAAAAATGGACAACACCAGTCGATTTGTCGTATCAAAGAACCCTTATTCTCATAATTTCAGTATTTTTTGAGAGGAAAAACATTTTTCGTCAAATATTGCATTTTTCGCAATACTCCAAAAATATATTTTTGGCCTATCATCCTCTCGAAACATGTTCGATTAGATGAAATTTCATCTAGAATCGATAGGTGACTTTGTTAATGCCCTAATTCTATCAATTTTTGAATAACTATGGATATTTGATTTTACCCTCTTCATTGGATACTCCAAGTTTGACGCACTCTACTTCTGAATCGCATCATATTAGAGCACTCCCGATTTTTTATATCATGGATTGGACCTTTGACGATACTTTCTCAGAAAATTGAATGAATACTTCCATTATTTTGGTCTGTACTATTTTTTATATGAAGGCATGTTTTCCTCTAACTTAAATACTCTCCTAATATTTGAAACATTTATCTAATCGAAAAATGGACAACACCAGTCGATTTGTCGTATCAAAGAACCCTGATTGTCAAAATTTCAGTATTTTTTGAGAGGAAAAATATTTTTCGTCAAATATGTAGCTGGAAAATATTGCATTCTCCGCAATACTCCAAAAATATATTTGTGGCCTATCATCCTCTCGAAACATGTTCGATTAGATGAAAATTCATCTAAAATCGATGGGTGACTTAGTTGATGCCCTAATTCTATGAATTTTTGAATAAATATGGATATTTGATTTTACCCTCTTCATTGGATACTCCAAGTTTGACGCACTCTACTTCTGAATCGCATCATTTTAGAGCACTCCTGATTCTTTATATCATAGATTGGACCTTTGACGATACTTTCTCAGAAAATTGAATGAATACTTCCATTATTTTGGTCTGTACTATTTTTTATATGAAGGCATGTATTCTTTCAACTTAAATGCTCTCCTAATATTTGAAACATTTATCTAACCGAAAAATAGACAACGCCAGTCGATTTGTCGTATCAAAGAACCCTTATTCTCATAATTTCAGTATTTTTTGAGAGGAAAAACATTTTTCGTCAAATATGTAGCTGGACTATAGTAAGGAAAATATTGCATTTCTCGCAATACTCCAAAAATATATTCTTGGCCTATCATCCTCTCGAAACATGTTCGATTAGATGAAATTTCATCTAAAATCGATAGGTGACTTTGTTAATGCCCTAATTCTATCAATTTTTGAATAACTATGGATATTTGATTTTACCCTCTTCATTGGATACTCCAAGTTTGACGAACTCTACTTCTGAATCGCATCATATTAGAGCACTCCCGATTTTTTATATCATAGATTGGACCTTTGACGATACTTTCTCAGAAAATTGAATGAATACTTCCATTATTTTGGTCTGTACTATTTTTTATATGAAGGCATGTTTTCTTTTAACTTAAATGCTCTCCTGATATTTGAAACATTTATCTTATCGAAAAATGGACAACACCAGTCGATTTGTCGTATCAAAGAACCCTTATTCTCATAATTTCAGTATTTTTTTGGAGGAAAAACATTTTTCGTCAAATATGTAGCTGGACTATAGTAAGGAAAATATTGCATTTTTCGCAATACTCCAAAAATATATTTTTGGCCTATCATCCTCTCGAAACATGTTCGATTAGATAAAATTTTATCTAAAATCGATAGGTGACTTTGTTAATGCCCTAATTCTATCAATTTTTGAATAACTATGGATATTTGATTTTACCATCTTCATTGGATACTCCAAGTTTGACGCACTCTACTTCTGAATCGCATCATTTTAGAGCACTCCCGATTTTTTATATCATAGATTGGAACTTTGACGATACTTTTTCAGAAAATTGAATGAATACTTCCATTATTTTGGTCTGTACTATTTTTTATATGAAGGCATGTTTTCTTTTAACTTAAATGCTCTCCTAATATTTGAAACATTTATCTTATCGAAAAATGGACAACACCAGTCGATTTGTCGTATCAAAGAACCCTTATTCTCATAATTTCAGTATTTTTTGAGAGGAAAAACATTTTTCGTCAAATATGTAGCTGGACTATAGTAAGGAAAATATTGCATTTTTCGCAATATTCCAAAAATATATTTTTGGCCTATCATCCTCTCGAAGCGTGTTCGATTATATGAAATTTCATCTTAAATCGATAGGTGACTTTGTTAATGCCCTAATTCTATCAATTTTTGAATAACTATGGATATTTGATTTTACCCGCTTCATTGGATACTCCAAGTTTGACGCACTCTACTTCTGAATCGCATCATTTTAGAGCACTCCCGATTCTTTATATCATAGATTGGACCTTTGACGATACTTTCTCAGAAAATTGAATGAATACTTCCATTATTTTGGTCTGTACTATTTTTTATATAAAGGCATGTTTTCTTTTAACTTAAATGCTCTCCTAATATTTGAAACATTTATCTTATCGAAAAATGGACAACACCAGTCGATTTGTCGTATCAAAGAACCCTTATTCTCATAATTTCAGTATTTTTTGAGAGGAAAAACATTTTTCGTCAAATATGTAGCTGGACTATAGTAAGGAAAATATTGCATTTTTCGCAATATTCCAAAAATATATTTTTGGCCTATCATCCTCTCGAAGCGTGTTCGATTATATGAAATTTCATCTTAAATCGATAGGTGACTTTGTTAATGCCCTAATTCTATCAATTTTTGAATAACTATGGATATTTGATTTTACCCGCTTCATTGGATACTCCAAGTTTGACGCACTCTACTTCTGAATCGCATCATTTTAGAGCACTCCCGATTCTTTATATCATAGATTGGACCTTTGACGATACTTTCTCAGAAAATTGAATGAATACTTCCATTATTTTGGTCTGTACTATTTTTTATATAAAGGCATGTTTTCTTTTAACTTAAATGCTCTCCTAATATTTGAAACATTTATCTTATCGAAAAATGGACAACACCAGTCGATTTGTCGTATCAAAAAACCCTTATTCTCATAATTTCAGTATTTTTTGAGAGGAAAAACATTTTTCGTCAAATATGTAGCTGGACTATATATAGTAAGGAAAATATTGCATTTTTCGCAATACTCCAAAAATATATTTTTGGCCTATCATCCTCTCGAAGCATGTTCGATTAGATGAAATCTCATCTAAAATCGATAGGTGACTTTGTTAATGCCCTAATTCTATCAATTTTTGACTAACTATGGATATTTGATTTTACCCTCTTCATTGGATACTCCAAGTTTAACGCACTCTACTTCTGAATTGCATCATTTTAGAGCACTCCCGATTTCGTATATCATAGATTGGACCTTTGACGATACTTTCTCAGAAAATTGAATGAATACTTCCATTATTTTGGTCTGTACTATTTTTTATATAAAGGCATGTTTTCTTTATCCTTAAATGCCCTCCTAATATTTGAAACATTTATCTTATCGAAAAATGGACAACACCAGTCGATTTGTCGTATCAAAGAACCCTTATTCTCATAATTTCAGTATTTTTTGAGAGGAAAAACATTTTTCGTCAAATATTGCATTTTTTGCAATACTCCAAAAATATATTTTTGGCCTATCATCCTCTCGAAACATGTTCGATTAGATGAAATTTCATCTAAAATCGATAGGTGACTTTGTTAATGCCCTAATTCTATCAATTTTTGAATAACTATGGATATTTGATTTTACCCTCTTCATTGGATACTCCAAGTTTGACGCACTCTACTTCTGAATCGCATCATATTAGAGCACTCCCGATTTTTTATATCATGGATTGGACCTTTGACGATATTTTCTCAGAAAATTGAATGAATACTCCCATTATTTTGGTCTGTACTATTTTTTATATGAAGGCATGTTTTCCTCTAACTTAAATACTCTCCTAATATTTGAAACATTTATCTAATCGAAAAATGGACAACACCAGTCGATTTGTCGTATCAAAGAACCCTGATTGTCATAATTTCAGTATTTTTTGAGAGGAAAAATATTTTTCGTCAAATATGTAGCTGGAAAATATTGTATTCTCCGCAATTCTCCAAAAATTTATTTTTGGCCTATCATCCTCTCGAAACATGTTCGATTAGATGAAAATTCATCTAAAATCGATGGGTGACTTTGTTAATGCCCTAATTCTATGAATTTTTGAATAAATATGGATATTTGATTTTACCCTCTTCATTGGATACTCCAAGTTTGACGGACTCTACTTCTGAATTGCATCATTTTAGAGCACTCCCGATTTTTTATGTCATAGATTGGACCTTTGACAATGATTTCTCAGAAAATTGAATGAAAACTTCCATTATTTTGGTCTGTACTATTTTTTATATGAAGGCATGTTTTCTTTTAACTTAAATGCTCTCCTAATATTTGAAACATCTATATTATCGAAAAATGGACAACACCAGTCGATTTGTCGTATCAAAGAAACCTTATTCTCATAATTTCAGTATTTTTTGAGAGGAAATACATTTTTCGTCAAATATGTAGCTGGACTATAGTGAGGAAAATATAGCATTTTTCGCAATACTCCAAAAATATATTTTTGGCCTATCATCCTCTCGAAGCATGTTCGATTAGATGAAATTTCATCTAAAATCGATAGGTGACTTTGTTAATGCCCTAATTCTATCAATTTTTGAATAACTATGGATATTTGATTTTACCCTCTTCATTGGATACTCCAAGTTTGACGCACTCTACTTCTGAATCGCATCATATTAGAGCACTCCCGATTTTTTATATCATAGATTGGACCTTTGACGATACTTTCTCAGAAAATTGAATGAATACTTCCATTATTTTGGTCTGTACTATTTTTTATATGAAGGCATGTTTTCTTTTAACTTAAATGCTCTCCTGATATTTGAAACATTTATCTTATCGAAAAATGGACAACACCAGTCGATTTGTCGTATCAAAGAACCCTTATTCTCATAATTTCAGTATTTTTTTGGAGGAAAAACATTTTTCGTCAAATATGTAGCTGGACTATAGTAAGGAAAATATTGCATTTTTCGCAATACTCCAAAAATATATTTTTGGCCTATCATCCTCTCGAAACATGTTCGATTAGATGAAATTTTATCTAAAATCGATAGGTGACTTTGTTAATGCCCTAATTCTATCAATTTTTGAATAACTATGGATATTTGATTTTACCATCTTCATTGGATACTCCAAGTTTGACGCACTCTACTTCTGAATCGCATGATTTTAGAGCACTCCCGAATTTTTATATCATAGATTGGAACTTTGACGATACTTTTTCAGAAAATTGAATGAATACTTCCATTATTTTGGTCTGTACTATTTTTTATATGAAGGCATGTTTTCTTTTAACTTAAATGCTCTCCTAATATTTGAAACATTTATCTTATCGAAAAATGGACAACACCAGTCGATTTGTCGTATCAAAAAACCCTTATTCTCATAATTTAAGTATTTTTTGAGAGGAAAAACATTTTTCGTCAAATATGTAGCTGGAAAATATTGCATTTTTCGCAATACTCCAAAAATATATTTTTGGCCTATCATCCTCTCGAAGCATGTTCGATTAGATGAAATATCATCTAAAATCGATAGGTGACTTTGTTAATGCCCTAATTCTATCCATTTTTGAATAACTATGGATATTTGATTTTACCCTCTTCATTGGATACTCCAAGTTTAACGCACTCTACTTCTGAATTGCATCATTTTAGAGCACTCCCGATTTTGTATATCATAGATTGGACCTTTGACGATACTTTCTCAGAAAATTGAATGAATACTTCCATTATTTTGGTCTGTACTATTTTTTATATAAAGGCATGTTTTCTTTTAACTTAAATGCTCTCCTAATATTTGAAACATTTATCTTATCGAAAAATGGACAACACCAGTCGATTTGTCGTATCAAAGAACCCTTATTCTCATAATTTCAGTATTTTTTGAGAGGAAAAACATTTTTCGTCAAATATGTAGCTGGACTATATATAGTAAGGAAAATATTGCATTTTTCGCAATATTCCAAAAATATATTTTTGGCCTATCATCCTCTCGAAGCGTGTTCGATTATATGAAATTTCATCTTAAATCGATAGGTGACTTTGTTAATGCCCTAATTCTATCAATTTTTGAATAACTATGGATATTTGATTTTACCCTCTTCATTGGATACTCCAAGTTTGACGCACTCTACTTCTGAATCGCATCATTTTAGAGCACTCCCGATTCTTTATATCATAGATTGGACCTTTGACGATACTTTCTCAGAAAATTGAATGAATACTTCCATTATTTTGGTCTGTACTATTTTTTATATGAAGGCATGTTTTCTTTTAACTTAAATGCTCTCCTAATATTTGAAACATTTATCTTATCGAAAAATGGACAACACCAGTCGATTTGTCGTATCAAAAAACCCTTATTCTCATAATTTCAGTATTTTTTGAGAGGAAAAACATTTTTCGTCAAATATGTAGCTGGACTATATATAGTAAGGAAAATATTGCATTTTTCGCAATACTCCAAAAATATATTTTTGGCCTATCATCCTCTCGAAGCATGTTCGATTAGATGAAATCTCATCTAAAATCGATAGGTGACTTTGTTAATGCCCTAATTCTATCAATTTTTGACTAACTATGGATATTTGATTTTACCCTCTTCATTGGATACTCCAAGTTTAACGCACTCTACTTCTGAATTGCATCATTTTAGAGCACTCCCGATTTCGTATATCATAGATTGGACCTTTGACGATACTTTATCAGAAAATTGAATGAATACTTCCATTATTTTGGTCTGTACTATTTTTTATATGAAGGCATGTTTTCTTTATCCTTAAATGCCCTCCTAATATTTGAAACATTTATCTTATCGAAAAATGGACAACACCAGTCGATTTGTCGTATCAAAGAACCCTTATTCTCATAATTTCAGTATTTTTTGAGAGGAAAAACATTTTTCGTCAAATATTGCATTTTTTGCAATACTCCAAAAATATATTTTTGGCCTATCATCCTCTCGAAACATGTTCGATTAGATGAAATCTCATCTAAAATCGATAGGTGACTTTGTTAATGCCCTAATTCTATCAATTTTTGACTAACTATGGATATTTGATTTTACCCTCTTCATTGGATACTCCAAGTTTAACGCACTCTACTTCTGAATTGCATCATTTTAGAGCACTCCCGATTTCGTATATCATAGATTGGACCTTTGACGATATTTTCTCAGAAAATTGAATGAATACTCCCATTATTTTGGTCTGTACTATTTTTTATATGAAGGCATGTTTTCCTCTAACTTAAATACTCTCCTAATATTTGAAACATTTATCTAATCGAAAAATGGACAACACCAGTCGATTTGTCGTATCAAAGAACCCTGATTGTCATAATTTCAGTATTTTTTGAGAGGAAAAATATTTTTCGTCAAATATGTAGCTGGAAAATATTGCATTCTCCGCAATTCTCCAAAAATATATTTTTGGCCTATCATCCTCTCGAAACATGTTCGATTAGATGAAAATTCATCTAAAATCGATGGGTGACTTTGTTAATGCCCTAATTCTATGAATTTTTGAATAAATATGGATATTTGATTTTACCCTCTTCATTGGATACTCCAAGTTTGACGGACTCTACTTCTGAATTGCATCATTTTAGAGCACTCACGATTTTTTATGTCATAGATTGGACCTTTGACAATGATTTCTCAGAAAATTGAATGAAAACTTCCATTATTTTGGTCTGTACTATTTTTTATATGAAGGCATGTTTTCTTTTAACTTAAATGCTCTCCTAATATTTGAAACATCTATATTATCGAAAAATGGACAACTCCAGTCGATTTGTCGTATCAAAGAAACCTTATTCTCATAATTTCAGTATTTTTTGAGAGGAAATACATTTTTCGTCAAATATGTAGCTGGACTATAGTGAAGAAAATATAGCATTTTTCGCAATACTCCAAAAATATATTTTTGGCCTATCATCCTCTCGAAGCATGTTCGATTAGATGAAATTTCATCTAAAATCGATAGGTGACTTTGTTAATGCCCTAATTCTATCAATTTTTGAATAACTATGGATATTTGATTTTACCCTCTTCATTGGATACTCCAAGTTTGACGCACTCTACTTCTGAATCGCATCATTTTAGAGCACTCCTAATTTTTTATATCATAGATTGGACCTTTGACGATACTTTCTCAGAAAATTGAATGAATACTTCCATTATTTTGGTCTGTACTATTTTTTATATGAGGGCATGTTTTCTTTTGACTTGAATGCTCTCCTAATATTTGAAACATTTATCTTACCGAAAAATGGACAACGCCAGTCGATTTGTCGTATCAAAGAACCCTTATTCTCATAATTTCAGTATTTTTTGAGAGGAAAAACATTTTTCGTCAAATATGTAGCTGGAAATATTGCATTTTTCGCAATACTCCAAAAATATATTTTTGGCCTATCATCCTCTCGAATCATGTTCGATTAGATGAAATTTCATCTTAAATCGATAGGTGACTTTGTTAATGCCCTAATTCTATCAATTTTTGAATAACTATGGATATTTGATTTTACCCTCTTCATTGGATACTCCAAGTTTAACGCACTCTTCTTCTGAATTGCATCATTTAAGAGCACTCCCGATTTTGTATATCATAGATTGGACCTTTGACGATACTTTCTCAGAAAATTAAATGAATACTTCCATTATTTTGGTCTGTACTATTTTTCATATGAAGGCATGTTTTCTTTTAACTTAAATGCTCTCCTAATATTTAAAACATTTATCTTATCGAAAAATGGACAACACCAGTCGATTTGTCGTATCAAAGAACCCTTATTCTCATAATTTCAGTATTTTTTGAGAGGAAAAACATTTTTCGTCAAATATGTAGCTGGAAATATTGCATTTTTCGCAATACTCCAAAAATATATTTTTGGCCTATCATCCTCTCGAATCATGTTCGATTAGATGAAATTTCATCTTAAATCGATAGGTGACTTTGTTAATGCCCTAATTCTATCAATTTTTGAATAACTATGGATATTTGATTTTACCCTCTTCATTGGATACTCCAAGTTTGACGCACTCTACTTCTGAATCGCATCATTTTAGAGCACTCCCGATTTTTTTTATCATAGATTGGACCTTTGACGATACTTTCTCAGAAAATTGAATGAATACTTCCATTATTTTGGTCTGTACTCTTTTTTATATGAGGGCATGTTTTCTTTTGACTTAAATGCTCTTCTAATATTTGAAACATTTATCTTACCGAAAAATGGACAACGCCAGTCGATTTGTCGTATCAAAGAACCCTTATTCTCATAATTTCAGTATTTTTTGAGAGGAAAAACATTTTTCGTCAAATATGTAGCTGGAAATATTGCATTTTTCGCAATACTCCAAAAATATATTTTTGGCCTATCATCCTCTCGAAGCATGTTCGATTAGATGAAATTTCATCTAAAATCGATAGGTGACTTTGTTAATGCCCTAATTCTATCAATTTTTGAATAACTATGGATATTTGATTTTACCCTCTTCATTGGATACTCCAAGTTTAACGCACTCTTCTTCTGAATTGCATCATTTAAGAGCCCTCCCGATTTTGTATATCATAGATTGGACCTTTGACGATACTTTCTCAGAAAATTAAATGAATACTTCCATTATTTTGGTCTGTACTATTTTTTATATGAAGGCATGTTTTCTTTTAACTTAAATGCTCTCCTAATATTTGAAACATTTATCTTATCGAAAAATGGACAACACCAGTCGATTTGTCGTATCAAAGAATCCTTATTCTCATAATTTCAGTATTTTTTGAGAGGAAAAACATTGTTCGTCAAATATGTAGCTGGACTATACATAGTAAGGAAAATATTGCATTATTCGCAATACTCCAAAAATATATTTTTGGCCTATCATCCTCTCGAAACATGTTCGATTAGATGAAATTTCATCTAAAATCGAAAGGTGACTTTGTTAATGCCCTAATTCTATCAATTTTTGAATAACTATGGATATTTGATTTTACCCTCTTCATTGGATACTCCAAGTTTGACGCACTCTACTTCTGAATCGCATCATATTAGAGCACTCCCGATTTTTTATGTCATAGATTGGACCTTTCACGATACTTTCTCAGAAAATTGAATGAATACTTCCATTATTTTGGTCTGTACTATTTTTTATATGAAGGCATGTTTTCTTTTAACCTAAATGCTCTCCTTATATTTGAAACATTTATCTTATCGAAAAATGGACAACAGCAGTCGATTTGTCGTATCAAAGAACCCGTATTCTCATAATTTCAGTATTTTTTGAGAGGAGAAACATTTTTCGTCAAATATGTAGCTGGACTATAGTAAGGAATATATTGCATTTTTCGCAATACTCCAAAAATATATTTTTGGCCTATCATCCTCTCGACACATGTTCGATTAGATGGAATTTCATCTAAAATCGATAGGTGACTTTGTTAATGCCCTAATTCTATCAATTTTTGAATAACTATGGATATTTGATTTTACCCTCTTCATTGGATACTCCAAGTTTAACGTACTCTTCTTCTGAATTGCATCATTTAAGAGCACTCCCGATTTTGTATATCATAGATTGGACCTTTGACGATACTTTCTCAGAAAATTGAATGAATACTTCCATTATTTTGGTCTGTACTATTTTTTATATGAAGGCATGTTTTCTTTTAACTTAAATGCTCTCCTAATATTTGAAACATTTATCTTATCGAAAAATGGACAACACCAGTCGATTTGTCGTATCAAAGAACCCTTATTCTCATAATTTCAGTATTTTTTGAGAGGAAAAACATTGTTCGTCAAATATGTAGCTGGACTATACATAGTAAGGAAAATATTGCATTTTTCGCAATACTCCAAAAATATATTTTTGGCCTATCATCCTCTCGAAACATGTTCGATTAGATGAAATTTCATCTAAAATCGATAGGTGACTTTGTTAATGCCCTAATTCTATCATTTTTTGAATAACTATGGATATTTGATTTTACCCTCTTCATTGGATACTCCAAGTTTAACGCACTCTTCTTCTGAATTGCATCATTTAAGAGCACTCCCGATTTTGTATATCATAGATTGGACCTTTGACGATACTTTCTCAGAAAATTAAATGAATACTTCCATTATTTTGGTCTGTACTATTTTTTATATGAAGGCATGTTTTCTTTTAACTTAAATGCTCACCTAATATTTGAAACATTTATCTTATCGAAAAATGGACAACACCAGTCGATTTGTCGTATCAGAGAACCCTTATTCTCATAATTTCAGTATTTTTTGAGAGGAAAAACATTTTTCGTCAAATATGTAGCTGGACTATACATAGTAAGGAAAATATTGCATTTTTCGCAATACTCCAAAAATATATTTTGGCCTATCATCCTCTCGAAATATGTTCGATTAGATGAAATATCTCCTAAAATCGATAGGTGACTTCGTTAATGCCCTAATTCTATCAATTTTTGAATAAGTATGGATATTTCATTTTCCCCTTTCCATTGGATACTCCAAGTTTGACGCACTCTACTTCTCAATCGCATAATTTTAGAGCACTCCTGATTTTTTATATCATAGATTGGACCTTTGACGATACTTTCTCAGAAAATTGAATGAATACTTCCATTATTTTGGTCTGTACTATTTTTTATATGAAGGCATTTTTTCTTTTAACTCAAATGCTCTCCTAATATTTGAAACATTTATCTTATCGAAAAATGGACAACATCAGTCGATTTGTCGTATCAAAGAACCCTTATTCTCATAATTTCAGTATTTTTTGAGAGGAAAAACATTTTTCGTCAAATATGTAGCTGGACTATACATAGTAAGGAAAATATTGCATTTTTCGCAATACTCCAAAAATATATTTTTGGCCTATCATCCTCTCGAAATATGTTCGATTAGATGAAATATCTCCTAAAATCGATAGGTGACTTTGTTAATGCCCTAATTCTATCAATTTTTGAATAACTATGGATATTTGATTTTACCCTCTTCATTGGATACTCCAAGTTTGACGCACTCTACTTCTGAATCGCATCATTTTATAGCACTCCCGATTCTCTATATCAGCGGTTCCCAAACTTTTTTGATGGCGTACCACCTAATATGAAGTCTTCCTTTCATGTACCACCAGTATAAAAATGATTAATCATCATTCCATTGCCAACATAGTAAAGTTTGTAAATAACAATTAAAAAATAACATTTAGCCTTTTAAGTACTTTACTTTAAAACAATGTTTATTTAGTTCTTTGCAGTTAGTTGTAAATAAATTAGTTAAAATTAAACTTTTCATAGTTATAACCAATGCTTATTTTGAAATAAAAATTAGGATGAAAGAATATAAATAAACTTTAAGGTGTAGAACAAAACTGTATTTGGAAAACAATACAACAAATTCAAACATAAGTACACACAAGTTAATGAGAAGGATGAGCTTGTAGCGATTTGCTTAAAGTTGCAATGTCTGGTTTTATTGGGCTTAGCTTCAAACCCAAGTCATTTTCAACACAAGCCAGCCTATTTCTGTATTTGTTTTTAAGGTAACAAAGAGAAGAAAACGCAGCTTCACATAAGTAGGATGTTGAAAATGGGAGTAAAAACTTGACTGCTCGGTTGGCGATTTCACCGTAGTCTTGGCGTCGTTGAATCCAAAAATCAATCAGGGTAGCTTTATCAAAAACTTCCTTCAAATCTGAGTCACAATTTAAGTCGAACAGTTGATCTTTTTCGGCTAATGAGAGATTCTCTGGGATTGTCATTTTCTTAATGTCACTAAACGGGGTTTTCATCCACAAATGTTCTTTATAGTTTTCTGGGAAGTAAATGCTCAAGTTTTCCTTCAAAATGTTACAATGGTCACTGATATCACTAAGAACTGTCTTACTAAGTGAAAGCTCATTTTCTTCAACAAAAGTGCTGAGAGAAGGAAAAAACGAAACCTTGCTTTTCTTGGCTTCATCATCTGCAAAGGTGATTTTTTGTTTCAAGGCATTAATTTTGTCACACACTCGAAACGGGGTATTAGAAGTACCTTGAAAACTCATGTTCACATCATTGAGTTTTGAAAAAATGTCAGCTAAGTAAGCCAGTCGACACAGCCATAGTTCATCAGTAAAACGACTTCGTAGCTCAAAATCAGAATCTGTTAAAAAAATCAATATCTCGTGACGTAACTCAAAAACGCGAGTCAGCATCTTTCCTCTTGAAAGCCACCTAACTTCTGTGTGGAGCAGTAGTTGTTTATGAATACTGTCCATTTCTTGACATAAGTTGTGAAAAAGGCGTGAATTCAAGGCTCTGCTCTTGATAAACTTCACTGTCTTTACAGCCTCGTTCAAAACAGTTTTTAGTTGTGCTGGACAGCGTTTTGTTACAAGCGCTTCTCTGTGAAGGCTGCAGTGAATATGTTGTGCCTCCGGAGCTTCTTTTTTTATTTTAGTTACCAATCCACTATGAGCTCCTGTCATGGCTCTCGCACCATCCGTGCATATACCAACACATTTCTTCCAATCCATTCCATTCCTGAGCACAAATTCATTTACTTTATAAAATATGTCTTCTCCAGTAGTATGAGCTGAAAGAGTTTCACAAAATAACATATCTTCACCAACTGAGTATTTTTCTTCATAGCGAACATAACATAACAGTTGAGCCAAATTTGCGACATCTGTTGTTTCGTCCACTTGTATCGCAAAGTATTTACTACTGTTCACTTTCTTGAGTAAAATGTCTTTTACATTTAAAGCCATATTAGATATTCTTCTTGAAACAGTATTATCAGACAAGGAAACCACATCGAGCTGTTTTCCCTCTTTATCACCTATAATTGTGGAAACAAGGTCTTTAGCTGCTGGAAAAATTAGAGTCTCTCCAATAGTATGAGGTTTTAGTTCTTGTGCTATTCTCAGACTAACCTTGTATGAAGCTTCAACAGCCCTAGTGTTTAACCCCGTAAATGAAGTGATTGCTCCTTTATTCACTTTTAACTCAGACTCCTTCCGTTTAAAAAACTCTAATGGCTTGTTTATGAGATTGATATGCTTTGTATTAAAATGACGCAATAAAAGTGATGGTTTCATCAAATGATTTGACAAAGTTTCTAAACAAATGACACATTGTGGAACAGGTTCACTGAAATTTCCAGTATAAGTGAAACCAAACGATAAATACTTCTCATCATATTTACGTTTACCTGATTTCTTTTTGTTTTCACAAGTTCGTAACAAAGGCGTAGAAGTAGAGGAACAGCTTGGTTGCTCAGCATCTGTTCCTGCTGCAATAGGCTTTTCTTGTTCCGGTGACAAAGTTCTTTGCTTTTTAGAACTACTACACGTAGATCTTACCAAAAACTTATCCATTTCAATTCGACAGCTAACACTTACCAACAATGTTATTCTCACTGACTGATAGACACAAACTCTATATAAACAACAACACGTCAAACTGCAGGTTAGGTTTTCTACGGAGCTACGTAGTAGATAGTGCTCGCTGAGATGACAGACAGGCGACTGGGACTGGCTGACTGGCATCTGGCACAACACAATAACAAAGCGCGCGGCCTTGAACGGCGCTACTCCCCTCCACGCCCTCACAATCTTTCCCACTCCGACTGTCACCCCTCCATCCGCTGCTCGCTCACCCTCACGCTACTAGTAGAGTATACCAATTTTCGAACTTCACTCGCGTACCACCAGCAACGTTCCCGCGTACCACCAGTGGTACGCGTACCACAGTTTGGGAACCGTTGCTCTATATCATAGATTGGACCTTTCACGATACTTTCTCAGAAAATTGAATGAATACTTCCATTATTTTGGTCTGTACTATATTTTATATGAAGGCATGTTTTCTTTCAACTTAAATGCTGTCCTAACATTTGAAACATTTATCTTATCGAAAAATGGACAACACCAATCGATTTGTCGTATCAAAGAACCCTCATCATCATAATTTCAGTATTTTTTGAGAGGAAAAACATTTTTCGTCAAATATGTAGCTGGACTATAGTAAGGAAAATATTGCATTTTTCGCAATACTCCAAAAATATATATTTGCCCTATCATCCTCTCGAAACATGTTCGATTAGATGAAATTTCATCTAAAATCGATAGGTGACTTTGTTAATGCCCTAATTCTATCAATTTTTGAATAACTATGGATATTTGATTTTACCCTCTTCATTGGATACTCCAAGTTGGACGCACTCTACTTCTGAATCGCATAATTTTAGAGCACTCCTGATTTTTTATATCATAGATTGGACGTTTGACGATACTTTCTCAGAAAATTGAATAAATACTTCCATTATTTTGGTCTGTACTATTTTTTATATGAAGGCATGTTTTCTTTTAACTTAAATGCTCTCCTAATATTTGGAACATTTATCTTATCGAAAAATGGACAACACAAGTCGATTTGTCGTATCAAAGAACCCTTATTCTCATAATTTCAGTATTTTTTGAGAGGAAAAACATTTTTCGTCAAATATGTAAAATATTGCATTTTTCGCAATACTCCAAAAATATATTTTTAGCCTTTCATCCTCTCGAAACATGTTCGATTAGATGAAATTTCATCTAAAATCGATAGGTGACTTTGTTAATGCCCTAATTCTATCAATTTTTGAATAACTAGGGATATTTGATTTTACCCTCTTCATTGGATACTCCAAGTTTGACGCACTCTACTTCTGAATCTCATCATTTTAGAGCACTCCCGATTTTTTATATCATAGATTGGACCTTTGACGATACTTTCTCAGAAAATTGAATGAATACTTCCATTATTTTGGTCTGTACTATTTTTTATATGAAGGCATGTTTTCTTTTAACTTAAATGCTCTCCGAATATTTGAAACATTTATCTTATCGAAAAATGGACAACACCAGTCGATTTGTCGTATCAAAGAACCCTTATTCTCATAATTTCAGTATTTTTTGAGAGGAAAAACATTTTTCGTCAAATATGTAGCTGGACTATATAGTAAGGAAAATATTGCATTTTTCGCTATACTCCAAAAATATATTTTTGGCCTATCATCCTCTCGAAACATGTTCGATTAGATGAAATTTCATCTAAAATCGATAGGTGACTTTGTTAATGCCCTGATTCTATCAATTTTTGAATAACTATGGATATTTGATTTTACCCTCTTCATTGGATACTCCAAGTTTGACGCACTCTACTTCTGAATCGCATCATTTTAGAGCACTCCCGATTTTTAATATCATAGACTGGACCTTTGACGATACTTTCTCAGAAAATTGAATGAATACTCCCATTATTTTGGTCTGTACTATTTTTTATATGAAGGCATGTTTTCTTTTAACTTAAATGCTCCCCTAATATTTGAAACATTTATCTTATCGAAAAATGGACAACACCAATCGATTTGTCGTATCAAAGAACCCTTATCATCATAATTTCAGTATTTTTTGAGAGGAAAAACATTTTTCGTCAAATATGTAGCTGGACTATAGTAAGGAAAATATTGCATTTTTCGCAATACTCCAAAAATATATTTTTGGCCTTTCATCCTCTCGAAACATGTTCGATTAGATGAAATTTCATCTAAAATCGATAGGTGACTTTGTTAATGCCCTAATTCTATCAATTTTTGAATAACAATGGATATTTGATTTTACCCTCTTCATTGGATACTCCAAGTTTGACGCACTCTACTTCTGAATCTCATCATTTTAGAGCACTCCCGATTTTTTAAGTCATAGATTGGACCTTTGACGATACTTTCTCAGAAAATTGAATGAATACTTCCATTATTTTGGTCTGTACTATTTTTCATATGAAGGCATGTTTTCTTTTAACTTAAATGCTCTCCTAATATTTGAAACATTCATATTATCGAAAAATGGACAACACTAGTCGATTTGTCGTATCAAAGAACCCTTATTCTCATAATTTCAGTATTTTTTGAGAGGAAAAACATTTTTCGTCAAATATGTAGCTGGAAGTAAGGAAAATATTGCATTTTTCGAAATTCTCCAAAAATATATTTTTGGCCTATCATCCTCTCGAAACATGTTCGATTAGATGAAATTTCATCTAAAATCGATAGGTGACTTTGTTAATGCCCTAATTCTATCAATTTTTGAATAACTATGGATATTTGATTTTACCCTCTTCATTGGATACTCCAAGTTTGACGCACTCTACTTCTGAATCGCATCTTTTTAGAGCACTCCCGATTTTTTATATCATAGATTGGACCTTTCACAATACTTTCTCAGAAAATTGAATGAATACTTCCATTATTTTGGTCTGTACTATTTTTTATATGAAGGCATGTTTTCTTTTAACTTAAATGCTCTTCTAATAATTGAAACATTTATCTTATCGAATAATGGACAACACCAGTCAATTTGTCGTATCAAAGAACCCTTATTCTCATAATTTCAGTATTTTTTGAGAGGAAAAACATTTTTCGTCAAATATGTAGCTGGACTATATATAGTAAGGAAAATATTGCATTTTTCGCAATACTCCAAAAATATGTTTTTGGCCTATCATCTTCTCGAAACATGTTCGATTAGATGAAATATCTCCTAAAATCGATAGGTGACTTTGTTAATGCCCTAATTCTATCAATTTTTGAATAACTATGGATATTCGATTTTACCCTCTTCATTGGATACTCCAAGTTGGACGCACTCTACTTCTGAATCGCATCATTTTAGAGCACTCCCGATTTTTTATATCATAGATTGGACCTTTGACGATAATTTCTCAGAAAATTGAATGGATACTTCCATTATTTTGGTCTGTACTATTTTTTATATGAAGGCATGTTTTCTTTTAACTTAAATGCTCCCCTAATATTTGAAACATTTATCTTATCGAAAAATGGACAACACCAGTCGATTTGTGGTATCAAAGAACCCTCATTCTCATAATTTCAGTATTTTTTGAGAGGAAAAACATTTTTCGTCAAATATGTAGCTGGACTATAGTAAGTAAAATATTGCATTTTTCGCAATACTCCAAAAATATATTTTGGGCCTATCATCCTCTCGAAACATGTTCGATTAGATGAAATTTCATCTAAAATCGATAGGTGACTTTGTTAATGCCCTAATTCTATCAATTTTTGAATAACTATGGATATTTGATTTTACCCTCTTCATTGGATACTCCAAGTTTGACGCACTCTACTTCTGAATCGCATCATTTTAGAGTACTCCCGATTTTTTATATCATAGACTGGACCTTTGACGATACTTTCTCAGAAAATTGAATGAATACTCCCATTATTTTGGTCTGTACTATTTTTTATATGAAGGCATGTTTTCTTTTAACTTAAATGCTCTCCTAATATTTGAAACATTTATCTTATCGAAAAATGGTCAACACCAGTCGATTTGTCGTATCAAAGAACCCTTATTCTCATAATTTCAGTATTTTTTGAGAGGAAAAACATTTTTCGTCAAATATGTAGCTGGACTCCAAGTAAGGAAAATATTGCATTTTTCGCAATACTCCAAAAATATATTTTTGCCCTATCATCCTCTCGAAACATGTTCGATTAGATGGAATTTCATCTAAAATCGATAGGTGACTTCGTTAATGCCCTAATTCTATCAATTTTTGAATAACTATGGATATTTGACTTTACCCTCTTCATTGGATACTCCAAGTTGGACGCACTCTACTTCTAAATCGCATCATTTTAGAGCACTCCCGATTTTTTATATCATAGATAGGACGTTTGACGATACTTTCTCAGAGAATTGAATGAATACTTCCATTATTTTGAGAGGAAAAACATTTTTCGTCAAATATGTAGCTGGACTATAGTAAGTAATATATTGCATTTTTCGCTATACTCCAAAAATATATTTTTGGCCTATCATCCTCTCGAAACATGTTCGATTAGATGAAATTTCATCTAAAATCGATAGGTGACTTTGTTAATGCCCTAATTCTATCAATTTTTGAATAACTATGGATATTTGATTTTACCCTCTTCATTGGATACTCCAAGTTGGACGCACTCTACTTCTGAATCGCATCATTTTAGAGCACTCCCGATTTTTTATATCATAGACTGGACCTTTGACGATAATTTCTCAGAAAATTGGATGGATACTTCCATTATTTTGGTCTGTACTATTTTTTATATGAAGGCATGTTTTCTTTTAACTTAAATGCTCCCCTAATATTTGAAACATTTATCTTATCGAAAAATGGACAACACCAGTCGATTTGTAGTATCAAAGAACCCTCATTCTCATAATTTCAGTATTTTTTGAGAGGAAAAACATTTTTCGTCAAATATGTAGCTGGACTATAGTAAGTAAAATATTGCATTTTTCGCAATACTCCAAAAATATATTTTGGGCCTATCATCCTCTCGAAACATGTTCGATTAGATGAAATTTCATCTAAAATCGATAGGTGACTTTGTTAATGCCCTAATTCTATCAATTTTTGAATAACTATGGATATTTGATTTTACCCTCTTCATTGGATACTCCAAGTTGGACGCACTCTACTTCTGAATCGCATCATTTTAGAGCACTCCCGATTTTTTATATCATAGATAGGACGTTTGACGATACTTTCTCAGAAAATTGAATGAATACTTCCATTATTTTGGTCTGTACTATTCTTTATATGAAGGCATGTTTTCTGTTAACTTGAATGATCTTTTAATAATTGAAACATTTATCTTATCGAAAAATGGACAACACCAGTCGATTGGTCGTATCAAAGAACCCTTATTCTCATAATTTCAGTATTTTTTGAGAGGAAAAACATTTTTCGTCAAATATGTAGCTGGACTCCAAGTAAGGAAAATATTGCATTTTTCGAAATTCTCCAAAAATATATTTTTGGCCTATCATCCTCTCGAAACATGTTCGATTAGATGAAATTTCATCTAAAATCGATAGGTGACTTTGTTAATGCCCTAATTCTATCAATTTTTGAATAACTATGGATATTTGATTTTACCCTCTTCATTGGATACTCCAAGTTTGACGCACTCTACTTCTGAATCGCATCATTTTAGAGCACTCCCGATTTTTTATATCATAGATTGGACCTTTGACGATACTTTCTCAGAAAATTGAATGAATACTTCCATTATTTTGGTCTGTACTATTTTTTATATGAAGGCATGTTTTCTTTTAACTTACATGCTGTCCTAACATTTGAAACATTTATCTTATCGAAAAATGGACAACACCAATCGATTTGTCGTATCAAAGAACCCTTATTCTCATAATTTCAGTATTTTTTGAGAGGAAAAACATTTTTCGTCAAATATGTAGCTGGACTATATATAGTAAGGAAAATATTGCATTTTTCGCAATACTCCAAAAATATGTTTTTGGCCTATCATCTTCTAGAAACATGTTCGATTAGATGAAATATCTCCTAAAATCGATAGGTGACTTTGTTAATGCCCTAATTCTGTCAATTTTTGAATAACTATGGATATTTGATTTTACCCTCTTCATTGGATACTCCAAGTTTGACGCACTCTACTTCTGAATCGCATCATTTTATAGCACTCCCGATTTTTTATATCATAGATTGGACCTTTCACGATACTTTCTCAGAAAATTGAATGAGTACTCCCATTATTTTGGTCTGTACTATTTTTTATATGAAGGCATGTTTTCTTTTAACTTAAATGCTCTCCTAATATTTGAATTATTTATCTTATCGAAAAATGGACAACACCAGTCAATTTGTCGTATCAAAAAACCCTTATTCTCATAATTTCAGTATTTTTTGAGAGGAAAAACATTTTTCGTCAAATATGTAGCTGGACTATATAGTAAGGAAAATATTGCATTTTTCGCTATACTCCAAAAATATATTTTTGGCCTATCATCCTCTCGAAACATGTTCGATTAGATGAAATTCCATCTAAAATCGATAGGTGACTTTGTTCTTGCCCTAATTCTATCAATTTTTGAATAACTATGGATTTTTGATTTTACCCTCTTCATTGGATACTCCAAGTTTGACGCACTCTACTTCTGAATCGCATCATTTTAGAGCACTCCCGATTTTTTATATCATAGATTGGACCTTTGACGATACTTTCTCAGAAAATTGAATGAATACTTCCATTATTTTGGTCTGTACTATTTTTTATATGAAGGCATGTTTTCTTTTAACTTAAATGCTCCCCTAATATTTGAAACAGTCATCTTATCGAAAAATGGACAACACCAGTCGATTTGTGGTATCAAAGAACCCCTCATTCTCATAATTTCAGTATTTTTTGAGAGGAAAAACATTTTTCGTCAAATATGTAGCTGGATTATAGTAAGGAAAATATTGCATTTTTCGCAATACTCCAAAAATATATTTTTGGCCTTTCATCCTCTCGAAACATGTTCGATTAGATGAAATTTCATCTAAAATCGATAGGTGACTTCGTTAATGCCCTAATTCTATCAATTTTTGAATAACTATGGATATTTGATTTTACCCTCTTCATTGGATACTCCAAGTTTGACGCACTCTACTTCTCAATCGCATAATTTTAGAGCACTCCTGATTTTTGATATCATAGATTGGACCTTTGAAGATACTTTCTCAGAAAATTGAATGAATACTTCCATTATTTTGGTCTGTACTATTTTTTATATGAAGGCATGTTTTCTTTTAACTTAAATGCTCTCCTAATCTTTGAAACATTTATCTTATCGAAAAATGGACAACACCAGTCAATTTGTCGTATCAAAGAACCCTTATTCTCATAATTTCAGTATTTTTTGAGAGGAAAAACATTTTTCGTCAAATATGTAGCTGGATTATAGTAAGGAAAATATTGCATTTTTCGCAATACTCCAAAAATATATTTTTGGCCTATCATCCTCTCGAAGCATGTTCGATTAGATGAAATTTCATCTAAAATCGATAGGTGACTTTGTTAATGCCCTAATTCTATCAATTTTTGAATAACTATGGATATTTGATTTTACCCTCTTCATTGGATACTCCAAGTTTGACGCACTCTACTTCTGAATCGCATAATTTTAGAGCACTCCTGATTTTTTATATCATAGATTGGAGGTTTGACGATACTTTCTCAGAAAATTGAATAAATACTTCCATTATTTTGGTCTGTACTATTTTTTATATGAAGGCATGTTTTCTTTTAACTTAAATGCTCTCCTAATATTTGAAACATTTATCTTATCGAAAAATGGACAACACCAGTCAATTTGTCGTATCAAAAAACCCTTATTCTCATAATTTCAGTATTTTTTGAGAGGAAAAACATTTTTCGTCAAATATGTAGCTGGACTATATAGTAAGGAAAATATTGCATTTTTCGCTATACTCCAAAAATATATTTTTGGCCTATCATCCTCTCGAAACATGTTCGATTAGATGAAATTCCATCTAAAATCGATAGGTGACTTTGTTCTTGCCCTAATTCTATCAATTTTTGAATAACTATGGATTTTTGATTTTACCCTCTTCATTGGATACTCCAAGTTTGACGCACTCTACTTCTGAATCGCATCATTTTAGAGCACTCCCGATTTTTTATATCATAGATTGGACCTTTGACGATACTTTCTCAGAAAATTGAATGAATACTTCCATTATTTTGGTCTGTACTATTTTTTATATGAAGGCATGTTTTCTTTTAACTTAAATGCTCCCCTAATATTTGAAACAGTCATCTTATCGAAAAATGGACAACACCAGTCGATTTGTGGTATCAAAGAACCCCTCATTCTCATAATTTCAGTATTTTTTGAGAGGAAAAACATTTTTCGTCAAATATGTAGCTGGATTATAGTAAGGAAAATATTGCATTTTTCGCAATACTCCAAAAATATATTTTTGGCCTTTCATCCTCTCGAAACATGTTCGATTAGATGAAATTTCATCTAAAATCGATAGGTGACTTTGTTAATGCCCTAATTCTATCAATTTTTGAATAACTATGGATATTTGATTTTACCCTCTTCATTGGATACTCCAAGTTTGACGCACTCTACTTCTGAATCGCATCATTTTAGAGCACTCCCGATTTTTTATATCATAGATTGGACCTTTGACGATACTTTCTCAGAAAATTGAATGAATACTTCCATTATTTTGGTCTGTACTATTTTTTATATGAAGGCATGTTTTCTTTTAACTCAAATGCTCCCCTAATATTTGAAACAGTCATCTTATCGAAAAATGGACAACACCAGTCGATTTGTGGTATCAAAGAACCCTCATTCTCATAATTTCAGTATTTTTTGAGAGGAAAAACATTTTTCGTCAAATATGTAGCTGGATTATAGTAAGGAAAATATTGCATTTTTCGCAATACTCCAAAAATATATTTTTGGCCTTTCATCCTCTCGAAACATGTTCGATTAGATGAAATTTCATCTAAAATCGATAGGTGACTTTGTTAATGCCCTAATTCTATCAATTTTTGAATAACTATGGATATTTGATTTTACCCTCTTCATTGGATACTCCAAGTTTGACGCACTCTACTTCTGAATCGCATCATTTTAGAGCACTCCCGATTTTTTATATCATAGATTGGACCTTTGACGATACTTTCTCAGAAAATTGAATGAATACTTCCATTATTTTGGTCTGTACTATTTTTTATATGAAGGCATGTTTTCTTTTAACTTAAATGCTCTCCTAATATTTGAAACATTTATCTTACCGAAAAATGGACAACACCAGTCAATTTGTCGTATCAAAGAACCCTTATTCTCATAATTTCAGTATTTTTTGAGAGGAAAAACATTTTTCGTCAAATATGTAGCTGGACTATAAGTGAGGAAAATATTGCATTTTTCGCAATACTCCAAAAATATATTTTTGGCCTATCATCCTCTCGAAGCATGTTCGATTAGATGAAATTTCATCTAAAATCGATAGGTGACTTTGTTAATGCCCTAATTCTATCAATTTTTGAATAACTATGGATATTTGATTTTACCCTCTTCATTGGATACTCCAAGTTTGACGCACTCTACTTCTGAATCGCATAATTTTAGAGCACTCCTGATTTTTTATATCATAGATTGGACGTTTGACGATACTTTCTCAGAAAATTGAATAAATACTTCCATTATTTTGGTCTGTACTATTTTTTATATGAAGGCATGTTTTCTTTTAACTTAAATGCTCTCCTAATATTTGGAACATTTATCTTATCGAAAAATGGACAACACCAGTCGATTTGTCGTATCAAAGAACCCTTATTCTCATAATTTCAGTATTTTTTGAGAGGAAAAACATTTTTCGTCAAACATGTAAAATATTGCATTTTTCGCAATACTCCAAAAATATATTTTTAGCCTTTCATCCTCTCGAAACATGTTCGATTAGATGAAATTTCATCTAAAATCGATAGGTGACTTTGTTAATGCCCTAATTCTATCAATTTTTGAATAACTATGGATATTTGATTTTACCCTCTTCATTGGATACTCCAAGTTTGACGCACTCTACTTCTGAATCTCATCATTTTAGAGCACTCCCGATTTTTTATATCATAGATTGGACCTTTGACGATACTTTCTCAGAAAATTGAATGAATACTTCCATTATTTTGGTCTGTACTATTTTTTATATGAAGGCATGTTTTCTTTTAACTTAAATGCTCTCCGAATATTTGAAACATTTATCTTATCGAAAAATGGACAACACCAGTCGATTTGTCGTATCAAAGAACCCTTATTCTCATAATTTCAGTATTTTTTGAGAGGAAAAACATTTTTCGTCAAATATGTAGCTGGACTATATAGTAAGGAAAATATTGCATTTTTCGCTATACTCCAAAAATATATTTTTGGCCTATCATCCTCTCGAAACATGTTCGATTAGATGAAATTTCATCTAAAATCGATAGGTGACTTTGTTAATGCCCTGATTCTATCAATTTTTGAATAACTATGGATATTTGATTTTACCCTCTCCATTGGATACTCCAAGTTTGACGCACTCTACTTCTGAATCTCATCATTTTAGAGCACTCCCGATTTTTTATATCATAGATTGGACCTTTGACGATACTTTCTCAGAAAATTGAATGAATACTTCCATTATTTTGGTCTGTACTATTTTTTATATGAAGGCATGTTTTCTTTTAACTTAAATGCTCTCCGAATATTTGAAACATTTATCTTATCGAAAAATGGACAACACCAGTCGATTTGTCGTATCAAAGAACCCTTATTCTCATAATTTCAGTATTTTTTGAGAGGAAAAACATTTTTCGTCAAATATGTAGCTGGACTATATAGTAAGGAAAATATTGCATTTTTCGCTATACTCCAAAAATATATTTTTGCCCTATCATCCTCTCGAAACATGTTCGATTAGATGGGATTTCATCTAAAATCGATAGGTGACTTCGTTAATGCCCTAATTCTATCAATTTTTGAATAACTATGGATATTTGATTTCACCTTCTTCATTGGATACTCCAAGTTTGACGCACTCTACTTCTGAATCGCATCATTTTAGAGCACTCCCGATTTTTTATATCATAGATTGGACCTTTGACGATACATTCTCAGAAAATTGAATGAATACTTCCATTATTTTGGTCTGTACTATTTTTTATATGAAGGCATGTTTTGGATATTTGATTTTACCCTCTTCATTGGATACTCCAAGTTGGACGCACTCTACTTCTGAATCGCATCATTTTAGAGCACTCCCGATTTTTTATATCATAGATTGGACCTTTGACGATAATTTCTCAGAAAATTGAATGGATACTTCCATTATTTTGGTCTGTACTATTTTTTATATGAAGGCATGTTTTCTTTTAACTTAAATGCTCCCCTAATATTTGAAACATTTATTTTATCGAAAAATGGACAACACCAGTCGATTTGTGGTATCAAAGAACCCTCACTCTCATAATTTCAGTATTTTTTGAGAGGAAAAACATTTTTCGTCAAATATGTAGCTGGACTATAGTAAGTAAAATATTGCATTTTTCGCAATACTCCAAAAATATATTTTGGGCCTATCATCGTCTCGAAACATGTTCGATTAGATGAAATTTCATCTAAAATCGATAGGTGACTTTGTTAATGCCCTAATTCTATCAATTTTTGAATAACTATGGATATTTGACTTTACCCTCTTCATTGGATACTCCAAGTTGGACGCACTCTACTTCTAAATCGCATCATTTTAGAGCACTCCCGATTTTTTATATCATAGATAGGACGTTTGACGATACTTTCTCAGAGAATTGAATGAATACTTCCATTATTTTGAGAGGAAAAACATTTTTCGTCAAATATGTAGCTGGACTATAGTAAGTAATATATTGCATTTTTCGCAATACTCCAAAAATATATTTTTGGCCTATCATCCTCTCGAAACATGTTCGATTAGATGAAATTTCATCTAAAATCGATAGGTGACTTTGTTAATGCCCTAATTCTATCAATTTTTGAATAACTATGGATATTTGATTTTACCCTCTTCATTGGATACTCCAAGTTGGACGCACTCTACTTCTGAATCGCATCATTTTAGAGCACTCCCGATTTTTTATATCATAGACTGGACCTTTGACGATAATTTCTCAGAAAATTGGATGGATACTTCCATTATTTTGGTCTGTACTATTTTTTATATGAAGGCATGTTTTCTTTTAACTTAAATGCTCCCCTAATATTTGAAACATTTATCTTATCGAAAAATGGACAACACCAGTCGATTTGTGGTATCAAAGAACCCTCATTCTCATAATTTCAGTATTTTTTGAGAGGAAAAACATTTTTCGTCAAATATGTAGCTGGACTATAGTAAGTAAAATATTGCATTTTTCGCAATACTCCAAAAATATATTTTGGGCCTATCATCCTCTCGAAACATGTTCGATTAGATGAAATTTCATCTAAAATCGATAGGTGACTTTGTTAATGCCCTAATTCTATCAATTTTTGAATAACTATGGATATTTGATTTTACCCTCTTCATTGGATACTCCAAGTTGGACGCACTCTACTTCTGAATCGCATCATTTTAGAGCACTCCCGATTTTTTATATCATAGATAGGACGTTTGACGATACTTTCTCAGAAAATTGAATGAATACTTCCATTATTTTGGTCTGTACTATTCTTTATATGAAGGCATGTTTTCTGTTAACTTGAATGATCTTTTAATAATTGAAACATTTATCTTATCGAAAAATGGACAACACCAGTCGATTGGTCGTATCAAAGAACCCTTATTCTCATAATTTCAGTATTTTTTGAGAGGAAAAACATTTTACGTCAAATATGTAGCTGGACTATATATAGTAAGTAAAATATTGCATTTTTCGCAATACTCCAAAAATATATTTTTGGCCTATCATCGTCTCGAAACATGTTCAATTAGATGAAATTCCATCTAAAATCGATAGGTGACTTTGTTAATGCCCTAATTCTATCAATTTTTGAATAACTATGGATATTTGATTTTACCCTCTTCATTGGATACTCCAAGTTTGACGCACTCTACTTCTGAATCGCATCATTTTAGAGCACTCTCGATTTTTTATATCATAGATTGGACCTTTGACGATACTTTCTCTGAAAATTGAATGAATACTTCCATTATTTTGGTCTGTACTATTTTTTATATGAAGGCATGTTTTCTTTTAACTTAAATGCTCTCCTTATATTTGAAACATTTATCTTATCGAAAAATGGACAACACCAGTCGATTTGTCGTATCAATGAACCCGTATTCTCATAATTTCAGTATTTTTTGAGAGGAAAAACATTTTTTGTCAAATATGTAGCTGGACTATAGTAAGGAAAATATTGCATTTTTTGCAATACTCCAAAAATATATTTTTGGCCTTTCATCCTCTCGAAACATGTTCGATTAGATGAAATTTCATCTAAAATCGATAGGTGACTTTGTTAATGCCCTAATTCTATCAATTTTTGAATAACTATGGATATTTGATTTTACCCTCTTCATTGGATACTCCAAGTTTGACGCACTCTACTTCTGAATCTCATCATTTTAGAGCACTCCCGATTTTTTAAGTCATAGATTGGACCTTTGACGATACTTTCTCAGAAAATTGAATGAATACTTCCATTATTTTGGTCTGTACTATTTTTTATATGAAGGCATGTTTTCTTTTAACTTAAATGCTCTCCTAATATTTGAAACATTTATCTTATCGAAAAATGGACAACACCAGACGATTTGTCGTATCAAAGAACCCTTATTCTCATAATTTCAGTATTTTTTGAGAGGAAAAACATTTTTCGTCAAATATGTAGCTGGACTCCAAGTAAGGAAAATATTGCATTTTTCGAAATTCTACAAAAATATATTTTTGGCCTATCATCCTCTCGAAACATGTTCGATTAGATGAAATTTCATCTAAAATCGATAGGTGACTTTGTTAATGCCCTAATTCTATCAATTTTTGAATAACTATGGATATTTGATTTTACCCTCTTCATTGGATACTCCAAGTTTGACGCACTCTACTTCTGAATCGCATCATTTTAGAGCACTCCCGATTTTTTATATCATAGATTGGACCTTTGACGATACTTTCTCAGAAAATTGAATGAATACTTCCATTATTTTGGTCTGTACTATTTTTTATATGAAGGCATGTTTTCTTTTAACTTACATGCTGTCCTAACATTTGAAACATTTATCTTATCGAAAAATGGACAACACCAATCGATTTGTCGTATCAAAGAACCCTTATTCTCATAATTTCAGTATTTTTTGAGAGGAAAAACATTTTTCGTCAAATATGTAGCTGGACTATATATAGTAAGGAAAATATTGCATTTTTCGCAATACTCCAAAAATATGTTTTTGGCCTATCATCTTCTAGAAACATGTTCGATTAGATGAAATATCTCCTAAAATCGATAGGTGACTTTGTTAATGCCCTAATTCTATCAATTTTTGAATAACTATGGATATTTGATTTTACCCTCTTCATTGGATACTCCAAGTTTGACGCACTCTACTTCTCAATCGCATAATTTTAGAGCACTCCTGATTTTTGATATCATAGATTGGACCTTTGAAGATACTTTCTCAGAAAATTGAATGAATACTTCCATTATTTTGGTCTGTACTATTTTTTATATGAAGGCATGTTTTCTTTTAACTTAAATGCTCTCCTAATATTTGAAACATTTATCTTATCGAAAAATGGACAACACCAGTCAATTTGTCGTATCAAAGAACCCTTATTCTCATAATTTCAGTATTTTTTGAGAGGAAAAACATTTTTCGTCAAATATGTAGCTGGACTATAGTGAGGAAAATATTGCATTTTTCGCAATACTCCAAAAATATATTTTTGGCCTATCATCCTATCGAAGCATGTTCGATTAGATGAAATTTCATCTAAAATCGATAGGTGACTTTGTTAATGCCCTAATTCTATCAATTTTTGAATAACTATGGATATTTGATTTTACCCTCTTCATTGGATACTCCAAGTTTGACGCACTCTACTTCTGAATCGCATAATTTTAGAGCACTCCTGATTTTTAATATCATAGATTGGACGTTTGACGATACTTTCTCAGAAAATTGAATAAATACTTCCATTATTTTGGTCTGTACTATTTTTTATATGAAGGCATGTTTTCTTTTAACTTAAATGCTCTCCTAATATTTGAAACATTTATCTTATCGAAAAATGGACAACACCAGTCAATTTGTCGTATCAAAGAACCCTTATTCTCATAATTTCAGTATTTTTTGAGAGGAAAAACATTTTTCGTCAAATATGTAGCTGGACTATATAGTAAGGAAAATATTGCATTTTTCGCTATACTCCAAAAATATATTTTTGGCCTATCATCCTCTCGAAACATGTTCGATTAGATGAAATTCCATCTAAAATCGATAGGTGACTTTGTTCTTGCCCTAATTCTATCAATTTTTGAATAACTATGGATATTTGATTTTACCCTCTTCATTGGATACTCCAAGTTTGACGCACTCTACTTCTGAATCGCATCATTTTAGAGCACTCCCGATTTTTTATATCATAGATTGGACCTTTGACGATACTTTCTCAGAAAATTGAATGAATACTTCCATTATTTTGGTCTGTACTATTTTTTATATGAAGGCATGTTTTCTTTTGACTTAAATGCTCCCCTAATATTTGAAACAGTCATCTTATCGAAAAATGGACAACACCAGTCGATTTGTGGTATCAAAGAACCCCTCATTCTCATAATTTCAGTATTTTTTGAGAGGAAAAACATTTTTCGTCAAATATGTAGCTGGATTGTAAGGAAAATATTGCATTTTTCGCAATACTCCAAAAATATATTTTTGGCCTTTCATCCTCTCGAAACATGTTCGATTAGATGAAATTGCATCTAAAATCGATAGGTGACTTTGTTAATGCCCTAATTCTATCAATTTTTGAATAACTATGGATATTTGATTTTACCCTCTTCATTGGATACTCCAAGTTTGACGCACTCTACTTCTGAATCGCATCATTTTAGAGCACTCCCGATTTTTTATATCATAGATTGGACCTTTGACGATACTTTCTCAGAAAATTGAATGAATACTTCCATTATTTTGGTCTGTACTATTTTTTAGATGAAGGCAGGTTTTCTTTTAACTTAAATGCTCCCCTAATATTTGAAACAGTCATCTTATCGAAAAATGGACAACACCAGTCGATTTGTGGTATCAAAGAACCCTCATTCTCATAATTTCGGTATTTTTTGAGAGGAAAAACATTTTTCGTCAAATATGTAGCTGGATTATAGTAAGGAAAATATTGCATTTTTCGCAATACTCCAAAAATATATTTTTGGCCTTTCATCCTCTCGAAACATGTTCGATTAGATGAAATTTCATCTAAAATCGATAGGTGACTTTGTTAATGCCCTAATTCTATCAATTTTTGAATAACTATGGATATTTGATTTTACCCTCTTCATTGGATACTCCAAGTTTGACGCACTCTACTTCTGAATCTCATCATTTTAGAGCACTCCCGATTTTTTATATCATAGATTGGACCTTTGACGATACTTTCTCAGAAAATTGAATGAATACTTCCATTATTTTGGTCTGTACTATTTTTTATATAAAGGCATGTTTTCTTTTAACTTAAATGCTCTTCTAATATTTGAAACATTTATCTTATCGAAAAATGGACAACACCAGTCAATTTGTCGTATCAAAAAACCCTTATTCTCATAATTTCAGTATTTTTTGAGAGGAAAAACATTTTTCGTCAAATATGTAGCTGGACTATATATAGTAAGGAAAATATTGCATTTTTCGCAATACTCCAAAAATATGTTTTTGGCCTATCATCCTCTCGAAACATGTTCGATTAGATGAAATTTCATCTAAAATCGATAGGTGACTTTGTTAATGCCCTAATTCTATCAATTTTTGAATAACTATGGATATTTGATTTTACCCTCTTCATTGGATACTCCAAGTTTGACGCACTCTACTTCTGAATCGCATCATTTTAGAGCACTCCCGATTTTTTATATCATAGATTGGACCTTTCACAATACTTTCTCAGAAAATTGAATGAATACTTCCATTATTTTGGTCTGTACTATTTTTTATATGAAGGCATGTTTTCTTTTAACTTAAATGCTCTTCTAATATTTGAAACATTTATCTTATCGAAAAATGGACAACACCAGTCAATTTGTCGTATCAAAGAACCCTTATTCTCATAATTTCAGTATTTTTTGAGAGGAAAAACATTTTTCGTCAAATATGTAGCTGGACTATATATAGTAAGGAAAATATTGCATTTTTCGCAATACTCCAAAAATATGTTTTTGGCCTATCATCCTCTCGAAACATGTTCGATTAGATGAAATATCTCCTAAAATCGATAGGTGACTTTGTTAATGCCCTAATTCTATCAATTTTTGAATAACTATGGATATTTGATTTTACCCTCTTCATTGGATACTCCAAGTTTGACGCACTCTACTTCTGAATCGCATCATTTTAGAGCACTCCCGATTTTTTATATCATAGATTGGACCTTTGACGATACTTTCTCAGAAAATTGAATGAATACTTCCATTATTTTGGTCTGTACTATTTTTTATATGAAGGCATGTTTTCTTTTAACTTAAATGTTCTCCTAATATTTGAAACATTTATCTTATCAAAAAATGGACAACACCAGTCGATTTGTCGTATCGAAAAACCCGTATTCTCATAATTTCAGTATTTTTTGAGAGGAAAAACATTTTTCGTCAAATATGTAGCTGGACTATAGTAAGGAATATATTGCATTTTTCGCAATACTCCAAAAATATGTTTTTGGTCTATCATCCTCTCGAAACATGTTCGATTAGATGAAATTCCATCTAAAATCGATAGGTGACTTTGTTATTGCCCTAATTCTATCAATTTTTGAATAACTATGGATATTTGATTTTACCCTCTTCATTGGATACTCCAAGTTTGACGCACTCTACTTCTGAATCGCATCATTTTAGAGCACTCTCGATTTTTTATATCATAGATTGGACCTTTGACGATACTTTCTCTGAAAATTGAATGAATACTTCCATTATTTTGGTCTGTACTATTTTTTATATGAAGGCATGTTTTCTTTTAACTTAAGTGCTCTCCTAATATTTGAAACATTTATCTTATCGAAAAATGGACAACACCAGTCGATTTGTCGTATCAAAGAACCCGTATTCTCATAATTTCAGTATTTTTTGAGAGGAAAAACATTTTTCGTCAAATATGTAGCTGGACTATAGTAACGAATATATTGCATTTTTCGCAATACTCCAAAAATATATTTTTGGCCTAGCATCCTCTCGAAACATGTTCGATTAGATGAAACTTCATCTAAAATCGATAGGTGACTTTGTTAATGCCCCAATTCTATCAATTTTTGAATAACTACGGATATTTGATTTTACCCTCTTCATTGGATACTCCAAGTTCGACGCACTCTACTTCTGAATCGCATAATTTTAGAGCACTCCTGATTTTTTATATCATAGATTGGACCTTTGATGAAACTTTCTCAGAAAATTGAATGAATACTTCCATTATTTTGGTCTGTACTATTTTTTATATGAAGGCATGTTTTCTGTTAACTTAAATGCTCTTTTAATAATTGAAACATTTATCTCATCGAAAAATAGACAACACCAATCGATTTGTCGTATCAAAGAACCCTTATTCTCATAATTTCAGTATTTTTTGAGATGAAAAACATTTTTCGTCAAATATGTAGCTGGACTATAGTAAGTAAATATTGCATTTTTCGCAATACTCCAAAAATATATTTTTGGCCTATCATCCTCTCGAAACATGTTCGATTAGATGAAATTTCATCTAAAATCGATAGGTGACTTTGTTAATGCCCTAATTCTATCAATTTTTGAATAACTATGGATATTTGATTTTACCCTCTTCATTGGATACTCCAAGTTGGACGCACTCTACTTCTGAATCGCATCATTTTAGAGCACTCCCGATTTTTTATATCATAGATTGGACGTTTGACGATACTTTCTCAGAAAATTGAATGAATACTTCCATTATTTTGGTCTGTACTATTTTTTATATGAAGGCATGTTTTCTGTTAACTTGAATGCTCTTTTAATAATTGAAACATCTATCTTATCGAAAAATGGACAACACCAGTCGATTTGTCGTATCAAAGAACCCTTATTCTCATAATTTCAGTATTTTTTGAGAGGAAAAACATTTTACGTCAAATATGTATCAAAGAACCCTCATTCTCATAATTTCAGTATTTTTTGAGAGGAAAAACATTTTTCGTCAAATATGTAGCTGGACTATAGTAAGTAAAATATTGCATTTTTCGCAATACTCCAAAAATAAATTTTGGGCCTATCATCCTCTCGAAACATGTTCGATTAGATGAAAATTCATCTAAAATCGATAGGTGACTTTGTTAATGCCCTAATTCTATCAATTTTTGAATAACTATGGATATTTGATTTTACCCTCTTCATTGGATACTCCAAGCTGGACGCACTCTACTTCTGAATCGCATCATTTTAGAGCACTCCCGATTTTTTATATCATAGATTGGACGTTTGACGATACTTTCTCAGAAAATTGAATGAATACTTCCATTATTTTGGTCTGTACTATTTTTTATATGAAGGCATGTTTTCTGTTAACTTGAATGCTCTTTTAATAATTGAAACATTTATCTTATCGAAAAATGGACAACACCAGTCGATTTGTCGTATCAAAGAACCCTTATTCTCATAATTTCAGTATTTTTTGAGAGGAAAAACATTTTACGTCAAATATGTAGCTGGACTATAGCAAGTAAAATATTGCATTTTTCGCAATACTCCAAAAATATATTTTTGGCCTATCATCCTCTCGAAACATGTTCGATTAGATGAAATTCCATCTAAAATCGATAGGTGACTTTGTTATTGCCCTAATTCTATCAATTTTTGAATAACTATGGATATTTGATTTTACCCTCTTCATTGGATAGTCCAAGTTTGACGCACTCTACTTCTGAATCGCATCATTTTAGAGCACTCTCGATTTTTTATATCATAGATTGGACCTTTGACGATACTTTCTCTGAAAATTGAATGAATACTTCCATTATTTTGGTCTGTACTATTTTTTATATGAAGGCATGTTTTCTTTTAACTTAAATGCTCTCCTAATATTTGAAACATTTATCTTATCGAAAAATGGACAACACCAGTCGAAGTGTCGTATCAAAGAACCCGTATTCTCATAATTTCAGTATTTTTTGAGAGGAAAAACATTTTTTGTCAAATAGTAAGTAATATATTGCATTTTTCGCAATACTCCAAAAATCTATTTTTGGCCTATCATCCTCTCGAAACATGTTCGATTAGATGAAATTTCGTCTAAAATCGATAGGTGACTTTGTTAATGCCCTGATTCTATCAATTTTTGAATAACTATGGATATTTGATTCTACCCTCTTCATTGGATACTCCAAGTTTGACGCACTCTACTTCTGAATCGCATCATTTTAGAGCACTCCCGATTTTTTATATCATAGATTGGACCTTTGACGATACTTTCTCAGAAAATTGAATGAATACTTCCATTATTTTGGTCTGTACTATTTTTTATATGAAGGCATGTTTTCTTTTAACTTAAGTGCTCCCCTAATATTTGAAACATTTATGTTATCGAAAAATGGACAACACCAGTCGATTTGTGGTATCAAAGAACCCTCATTCTCATAATTTCAGTATTTTTTGAGAGGAAAAACATTTTTCGTCAAATATGTATCAAAGAACCCTCATTCTCATAATTTCAGTATTTTTTGAGAGGAAAAACATTTTTCGTCAAGTATGTAGCTGGACTATAGTAAGTAAAATATTGCATTTTTCGCAATACTCCAAAAATAAATTTTGGGCCTATCATCCTCTCGAAACATGTTCGATTAGATGAAATTTCATCTAAAATCGATAGGTGACTTTGTTAATGCCCTAATTCTATCAATTTTTGAATAACTATGGATATTTGATTTTACCCTCTTCATTGGATACTCCAAGTTGGACGCACTCTACTTCTGAATCGCATCATTTTAGAGCACTCCCGATTTTTTATATCATAGATTGGACGTTTGACGATACTTTCTCAGAAAATTGAATGAATACTTCCATTATTTTGGTCTGTACTATTTTTTATATGAAGGCATGTTTTCTGTTAACTTGAATGCTCTTTTAATAATTGAAACATTTATCTTATCGAAAAATGGACAACACCAGTCGATTTGTCGTAACAAAGAACCCTTATTCTCATAATTTCAGTATTTTTTGAGAGGAAAAACATTTTACGTCAAATATGTAGCTGGACTATATATAGTAAGTAAAATATTGCATTTTTCGCAATACTCCAAAAATATATTTTTGGCCTATCATCCTCTGGAACATGTTCGATTAGATGAAATTCCATCTAAAATCGATAGGTGACTTTGTTAATGCCCTAATTCTATCAATTTTTGAATAACTATGGATATTTGATTTTACCCTCTTCATTGGATACTCCAAGTTTGACGCACTCTACTTCTGAATCGCATCATTTTAGAGCACTCTCGATTTTTTATATCATAGATTGGACCTTTGACAATACTTTCTCTGAAAATTGAATGAATACTTCCATTATTTTGGTCTGTACTATTTTTTATATGAAGGCATGTTTTCTGTTAACTTGAATGCTCTCCTAATATTTGAAACATTTATCTTATCGAAAAATGGACAACACCAGTCGATTTGTCGTATCAAAGAACCCTTATTCTCATAATTTCAGTATTTTTTGAGAGGAAAAACATTTTACGTCAAATATGTAGCTGGACTATAGTAAGTAAAATATTGCATTTTTCGCAATACTCCAAAAATATATTTTTGGCCTATCATCCTCTCGAAACATGTTCGATTAGATGAAATTCCATCTAAAATCGATAGGTGACTTTGTTATTGCCCTAATTCTATCAATTTTTGAATAACTATGGATATTTGATTTTACCCTCTTCATTGGATACTCCAAGTTTGACGCACTCTACTTCTGAATCGCATCATTTTAGAGCACTCTCGATTCTTTATATCATAGATTGGACCTTTGACGATACTTTCTCTGAAAATTGAATGAATACTTCCATTATTTTGGTCTGTACTATTTTTTATATGAAGGCATGTTTTCTGTTAACTTGAATGCTCTCCTAATATTTGAAACATTTATCTTATCGAAAAATGGACAACACCAGTCGATTTGTCGTATCAAAGAACCCTTATTCTCATAATTTCAGTATTTTTTGAGAGGAAAAACATTTTACGTCAAATATGTAGCTGGACTATAGTAAGTAAAATATTGCATTTTTCGCAATACTCCAAAAATATATTTTTGGCCTATCATCCTCTCGAAACATGTTCGATTAGATGAAATTTCATCTAAAATCGATAGGTGACTTTGTTAATGCCCTGATTCTATCAATTTTTGAATAACTATGGATATTTGATTTTACCCTCTTCATTGGATACTCCAAGTTTGACGCACTCTACTTCTGAATCGCATCATTTTAGAGCACTCTCGATTTTTTATATCATAGATTGGACCTTTGACGATACTTTCTCAGAAAATTGAATGAATACTTCCATTATTTTGGTCTGTACTATTTTTTATATGAAGGCATGTTTTCTTTTAACTTAAGTGCTCCCCTAATATTTAAAACATTTATCTTATCGAAAAATGGACAACACCAGTCGATTTGTGGTATCAAAGAACCCTCATTCTCATAATTTCAGTATTTTTTGAGAGGAAAAACATTTTTCGTCAAATATGTATCAAAGAACCCTCATTCTCATAATTTCAGTATTTTTTGAGAGGAAAAACATTTTTCGTCAAATATGTAGCTGGACTATAGTAAGTAAAATATTGCATTTTTCGCAATACTCCAAAAATAAATTTTGGGCCTATCATCCTCTCGAAACATGCTCGATTAGATGAAATTTCATCTAAAATCGATAGGTGACTTTGTTAATGCCCTAATTCTATCAATTTTTGAATAACTATGGATATTTGATTTTACCCTCTTCATTGGATACTCCAAGTTGGACGCACTCTACTTCTGAATCGCATCATTTTAGAGCACTCTCGATTTTTTATATCATAGATTGGACCTTTGACAATACTTTCTCTGAAAATTGAATGAATACTTCCATTATTTTGGTCTGTACTATTTTTTATATGAAGGCATGTTTTCTTTTAACTTAAATGCTCTCCTGATATTTGAAACATTTATCTTATCGAAAAATGGACAACACCAGTCGATTTGTCGTATCAAAGAACCCGTATTCTCATAATTTCAGTATTTTTTGAGAGGAAAAACATTTTTTGTCAAATATGTAGCTGGACTATAGTAAGGAAAATATTGCATTTTTCGCAATACTCCAAAAATATATTTTTGGCCTTTCATCCTCTCGAAACATGTTCGATTAGATGAAATTTCATCTAAAATCGATAGGTGACTTTGTTAATGCCCTAATTCTATCAATTTTTGAATAACTATGGATATTTGATTTTACCCTCTTCATTGGATACTCCAAGTTTGACGCACCCTACTTCTGAATCTCATCATTTTAGAGCACTCCCGATTTTTTAAGTCATAGATCGGACCTTTGACGATACTTTCTCAGAAATTGAATGAATACTTCCATTATTTTGGTCTGTACTATTTTTTATATGAAGGCATGTTTTCTTATAACTTAAATGCTCTCCTAATATTTGGAACATTTATCTTATCGAAAAATGGACACCAGTCGATTTGTCGTATCAAAGAACCCTTATTCTCATAATTTCAGTATTTTTTGAGAGGAAAAACATTTTTCGTCAAATATGTAGCTGGACTATAATATAGTAAGGAAAATATTGCATTTTTCGCAATACTCCAAAAATATGTTTTTGGCCTATCATCCTCTCGAAACATGTTCGATTAGATGAAATATCTCCTAAAATCGATAGGTGACTTTGTTAATGCCCTAATTCTATCAATTTTTGAATAACTATGGATATTTGATTTTACCCTCTTCATTGGATACTCCAAGTTTGACGCACTCTACTTCTGAATCGCATCATTTTATAGCACTCCCGATTTTTTATATCATAGATTGGACCTTTCACGATACTTTCTCAGAAAATTGAATGAATACTTCCATTATTTTGGTCTGTACTATATTTTATATGAAGGCATGTTTTCTTTTAACTTAAATGCTGTCCTAATATTTGAAACATTTATCTTATCGAAAAATGGACAACACCAGTCGATTTATCGTATCAAAGAACCCTTATCATCATAATTTCAGTATTTTTTGAGAGGAAAAACATTTTTCGTCAAATATGTAGCTGGACTATAGTAAGGAAAATATTGCATTTTTCGCAATACTCCAAAATTATATTTTTGCCCTATCATCGTCTCGAAACATGTTCGATTAGATGAAATTTCATCTAAAATCGATAGGTGACTTTGTTAATGCCCTAATTCTATCAATTTTTGAATAACTATGGATATTTGATTTTACCCTCTTCATTGGATACTCCAAGTTTGACGCACTCTACTTCTGAATCGCATCATTTTAGAGCACTCTCGATTTTTTATATCATAGATTGGACCTTTGACAATACTTTCTCTGGAAATTGAATGAATACTTCCATTATTTTGGTCTGTACTATTTTTTATATGAAGGCATGTTTTCTTTTAACTTAAATGCTCTCCTAATATTTGAAACATTTATCGTATCGAAAAATGGACAACACCAGTCGATTTGTCGTATCAAAGAACCCTTATTCTCATAATTTCAGTATTTTTTGAGAGGAAAAACATTTCTCGTCAAATATGTAGCTGGAAAATATTGCATTTTTCGAAATTCTCCAAAAATATATTTTTGGCCTATCATCCTCTCGAAACATGTTCGATTAGATGAAATTTCATCTAAAATCGATAGGTGACTTCGTTAATGCCCTAATTCTATCAATTTTTGAATAACTATGGATATTTGATTTTACCCTCTTCATTGGATACTCCAAGTTTGACGCACTCTACTTCTGAATCGCATCATTTTAGAGCACTCCCGATTTTTTATATCATAGATTGGACCTTTCACAATACTTTCTCAGAAAATTGAATGAATACTTCCATTATTTTGGTCTGTACTATTTTTTATATGAAGGCATGTTTTCTTTTAACTTAAATGCTCTTCTAATATTTGAAACATTTATCATATCGAAAAATGGACAACACCAGTCAATTTGTCGTATCAAAGAACCCTTATTCTCATAATTTCAGTATTTTTTGAGCGGAAAAATATTTTTCGTCAAATATGTAGCTGGACTATAATATAGTAAGGAAAATATTGTATTTTTCGCTATACTCCAAAAATATATTTTTGGCCTATCATCCTCTCGAAACATGTTCGATTAGATGAAATATCTCCTAAAATCGATAGGTGACTTTGTTAATGCCCTAATTCTATCAATTTTTGAATAACTATGGATATTTGATTTTACCCTCTTCATTGGATACTCCAAGTTTGACGCACTCTACTTCTGAATCGCATAATTTTAGAGCACTCCTGATTTTTTATATCATAGATTGGACGTTTGACGATACTTTCTCAGAAAATTGAATAAATACTTCCATTATTTTGGTCTGTACTTACTATTTTTTATATGAAGGCATGTTTTCTTTTAACTTAAATGCTCTCCTAATATTTGAAACATTTATCTTATCGAAAAATGGACAACACCAGTCAATTTGTCGTATCAAAGAACCCTTATTCTCATAATTTCAGTATTTTTTGAGAGGAAAAACATTTTTCGTCAAATATGTAGCTGGACTATATAGTAAGGAAAATATTGCATTTTTCGCTATACTCCAAAAATATATTTTTGGCCTATCATCCTCTCGAAACATGTTCGATTAGATGAAATTCCATCTAAAATCGATAGGTGACATTGTTAATGCCCTAATTCTATCAATTTTTGAATAACTATGGATATTTGATTTTACCCTCTTCATTGGATACTCCAAGTTTGACGCACTCTACTTCTGAATCGCATCATTTTAGAGCACTCCCGATTTTTTATATCATAGATTGGACATTTGACGATACTTTCTCAGAAAATTGAATGAATACTTCCATTATTTTGGTCTGTACTATTTTTTATATGAAGGCCTGTTTTCTGTTAACTTAAATGCTCTTTTAATAATTGAAACATTTATCTTATCGAAAAATGGACAACACCAGTCGATTTGTCGTATCAAAGAACCCTTATTCTCATAATTTCAGTATTTTTTGAGAGGAAAAACATTTTTCGTCAAATATGTAGCTGGACTATAGCAAGTAAAATATTGCATTTTTCGCAATACTCCAAAAATATATTTTTAGCCTTTCATCCTCTCGAAACATGTTCGATTAGATGAAATTTCATCTAAAATCGATAGGTGACTTTGTTAATGCCCTAATTCTATCAATTTTTGAATAACTATGGATATTTGATTTTACCCTCTTCATTGGATACTCCAAGTTTGACGCACTCTACTTCTGAATCTCATCATTTTAGAGCACTCCTGATTTTTTATATCATAGATTGGAACTTTGACGATACTTTCTCAGAAAATTGAATGAATACTTCCATTATTTTGGTCTGCACTATTTTTTATATGAAGGCATGTTTTCTTTTAACTTAAATACTCTCCGAATATTTGAAACATTTATCTTATCGAAAAATGGACAACACCAGTCGATTTGTCGTATCAAAGAGTCCTTATTCTCATAATTTCAGTATTTTTTGAGAGGAAAAACATTTTTCGTCAAATATGTAGCTGGACTATATAGTAAGGAAAATATTGCATTTTTCGCTATACTCCAAAAATATATTTTTGGCCTATCATCCTCTCGAAACATGTTCGATTAGATGAAATTTCATCTAAAATCGACAGGTGACTTTGTTAATGCCCTGATTCTATCAATTTTTGAATAACTATGGATATTTGATTTTACCCTCTTCATTGGATACTCCAAGTTTGACGCACTCTACTTCTGAATCGCATCATTTTAGAGCACTCCCGATTTTTTATATCATAGATTGTACCTTTGACGATACTTTCTCAGAAAATTGAATGAATACTTCCATTATTTTGGTCTGTACAATTTTTTATATGAAGGCATGATTTCTTTTAACTTAAATGCTCCCCTAATATTTGAAACATTTATCTTATCGAAAAATGGACAACACCAGTCGATTTGTGGTATCAAAGAACCCTCATTCTCATAATTTCAGTATTTTTTGAGAGGAAAAACATTTTTCGTCAAATATGTAGCTGGACTATAGTAAGGAAAATATTGCATTTTTCGCAATACTCCAAAATTATATTTTTGGCCTTTCATCCTCTCAAAACATGTTCGATTAGATGAAATTTCATCTAAAATCGATAGGTGACTTTGTTAATGCCCTAATTCTATCAATTTTTGAATAACTATGGATATTTGATTTTACCCTCTTCATTGGATACTCCAAGTTTGACGCACTCTACTTCTGAATCTCATCATTTTAGAGCACTCCCGATTTTTTAAGTCATAGATTGGAACTTTGACGATACTTTCTCAGAAAATTGAATGAATACTTCCATTATTTTGGTCTGCACTATTTTTTATATGAAGGCATGTTTTCTTTTAACTTAAATACTCTCCGAATATTTGAAACATTTATCTTATCGAAAAATGGACAACACCAGTCGATTTGTCGTATCAAAGAGTCCTTATTCTCATAATTTCTGTATTTTTTGAGAGGAAAAACATTTTTCGTCAAATATGTAGCTGGACTATATAGTAAGGAAAATATTGCATTTTTCGCAATACTCCAAAATTATATTTTTGGCCTTTCATCCTCTCGAAACATGTTCGATTAGATGAAATTTCATCTAAAATCGATAGGTGACTTTGTTAATGCCCTAATTCTATCAATTTTTGAATAACTATGGATATTTGATTTTACCCTCTTCATTGGATACTCCAAGTTTGACGCACTCTACTTCTGAATCTCATCATTTTAGAGCACTCCCGATTTTTTAAGTCATAGATTGGACCTTTGACGATACTTTCTCAGAAATTGAATGAATACTTCCATTATTTTGGTCTGTACTATTTTTTATATGAAGGCATGTTTTCTTTTAACTTAAATGCTCTCCTAATATTTGAAACATTTATCTTATCGAAAAATGGACAACACCAGTCGATTTATCGTATCAAAGAACCCTTATCATCATAATTTCAGTATTTTTTGAGAGGAAAAACATTTTTCGTCAAATATGTAGCTGGACTATAGTAAGGAAAATATTGCATTTTTCGCAATACTCCAAAATTATATTTTTGCCCTATCATCCTCTCGAAACATGTTCGATTAGATGAAATTTCATCTAAAATCGATAGGTGACTTCGTTAATGCCCTAATTCTATCAATTTTTGAATAACTATGGATATTTGATTTTACCCTCTTCATTGGATACTCCAAGTTTGACGCACTCTACTTCCGAATCGCATCATTTTAGAGCACTCACGATTTTTTATATCATAGATTGGACCTTTGACGATACATTCTCAGAAAATTGAATGAATACTTCCATTATTTTGGTCTGTACTATTTTTTATATGAAGGCATGTTTTCTTTTAACTTAAATGCTCTCCTAATATTTGAAACATTTATCTTATCGAAAAATGGACAACAGCAGTCGATTTGTCGTATCAAAGAACCCGTATTCTCATAATTTCAGTATTTTTTGAGAGGAAAAACATTTTCCGTCAAATATGTAGCTGGACTATAGTAAGGAATATATTGCATTTTTCGCAATACTCCAAAAATATATTTTTGGCCTATCATCCTCTCGACACATGTTCGATTAGATGAAATTTCATCTAAAATAGATAGGTGACTTTGTTAATGCCCTAATTCTATAAATTTTTGAATAACTACGGATATTTGATTTTACCCTCTTCATTGGATACTCCAAGTTTGACGCACTCTACTTCTGAATCGCATAATTTTAGAGCACTCCCGATTTTTATATCATAGATTGAACCTTTGACGATAATTTGTCTGAAAATTGAATGAATACTTCCATTATTTTGGTCTGTACTATTTTTTATATGAAGGCATATTTTCTTTTAACTTAAATGCTCTCCTAATATTTGAAACATTTATCTTATCGAAAAATGGACAACACCAGTCGATTTGTCGTATCAAAGAACCCGTATTCTCATAATTTCAGTATTTTTTTAGAGGAAAAACATTTTTAGTCAAATATGTAGCAGGGCTATATATAGTAAGGAATATATTGCATTTTTCGCAATACTCCAAAAATATATTTTTGGCCTATCATCCTCTCGAAACATGTTCGATTAGATGAAATTTCATCTAAAATCGATAGGTGACTTTGTTAATGCCCTGATTCTATCAATTTTTGAATAACTATGGATATTTGATTTTACCCTCTTCATTGGATACTCCAAATTTGACGCACTCTACTTCTGAGTCGCATCATTTTAGAGCACTCCCGATTTTTTATATCATAGATTGGACCTTTGACGATACTTTCTCAGAAAATTGAGTTAATACTTCCATTATTTTGGTCTGTACTATTTTTTATATGAAGGCATGTTTTCTTTTAACTTAAATGTTCTCCTAATATTTGAAACATTAATCTTATCGAAAAATGGACAACACCAGTCGATTTGTCGTATCAAAGAACCCTTATTCTCATAATTTCAGTATTTTTTGAGAGGAAAAACATTTTTCGTCAAATATTGCATTTTTCGCAATACTCCAAAAATATATTTTTGGCCTATCATCATCTCGAAACATGTTCGATTAGATGAAATTTCATCTAAAATCGATAGGTGACTTTGTTAATGCCCTAATTCTATCAATTTTTGAATAACTATGGATATTTGATATTACCCTCTTCATTGGATACTCCAAGTTTGACGCACTCTACTTCTGAATCGCATCATTTTAGAGCACTCCTGATTTTCTATGTCATAGATTGGACCTTTGACGATACTTTCTCAGAAAATTGAATGAATACTTCCATTATTTTGGTCTGCACTATTTTTTATATGAAGGCATGTTTTCTTTTAACTTAAATACTCTCCGAATATTTGAAACATTTATCTTATCGAAAAATGGACAACACCAGTCGATTTGTCGTATCAAAGAGTCCTTATTCTCATAATTTCTGTATTTTTTGAGAGGAAAAACATTTTTCGTCAAATATGTAGCTGGACTATATAGTAAGGAAAATATTGCATTTTTCGCAATACTCCAAAATTATATTTTTGGCCTTTCATCCTCTCGAAACATGTTCGATTAGATGAAATTTCATCTAAAATCGATAGGTGACTTTGTTAATGCCCTAATTCTATCAATTTTTGAATAACTATGGATATTTGATTTTACCCTCTTCATTGGATACTCCAAGTTTGACGCACTCTACTTCTGAATCTCATCATTTTAGAGCACTCCCGATTTTTTAAGTCATAGATTGGACCTTTGACGATACTTTCTCAGAAATTGAATGAATACTTCCATTATTTTGGTCTGTACTATTTTTTATATGAAGGCATGTTTTCTTTTAACTTAAATGCTCTCCTAATATTTGAAACATTTATCTTATCGAAAAATGGACAACACCAGTCGATTTATCGTATCAAAGAACCCTTATCATCATAATTTCAGTATTTTTTGAGAGGAAAAACATTTTTCGTCAAATATGTAGCTGGACTATAGTAAGGAAAATATTGCATTTTTCGCAATACTCCAAAATTATATTTTTGCCCTATCATCCTCTCGAAACATGTTCGATTAGATGAAATTTCATCTAAAATCGATAGGTGACTTCGTTAATGCCCTAATTCTATCAATTTTTGAATAACTATGGATATTTGATTTTACCCTCTTCATTGGATACTCCAAGTTTGACGCACTCTACTTCCGAATCGCATCATTTTAGAGCACTCACGATTTTTTATATCATAGATTGGACCTTTGACGATACATTCTCAGAAAATTGAATGAATACTTCCATTATTTTGGTCTGTACTATTTTTTATATGAAGGCATGTTTTCTTTTAACTTAAATGCTCTCCTAATATTTGAAACATTTATCTTATCGAAAAATGGACAACAGCAGTCGATTTGTCGTATCAAAGAACCCGTATTCTCATAATTTCAGTATTTTTTGAGAGGAAAAACATTTTCCGTCAAATATGTAGCTGGACTATAGTAAGGAATATATTGCATTTTTCGCAATACTCCAAAAATATATTTTTGGCCTATCATCCTCTCGACACATGTTCGATTAGATGAAATTTCATCTAAAATAGATAGGTGACTTTGTTAATGCCCTAATTCTATAAATTTTTGAATAACTACGGATATTTGATTTTACCCTCTTCATTGGATACTCCAAGTTTGACGCACTCTACTTCTGAATCGCATAATTTTAGAGCACTCCCGATTTTTATATCATAGATTGAACCTTTGACGATAATTTGTCTGAAAATTGAATGAATACTTCCATTATTTTGGTCTGTACTATTTTTTATATGAAGGCATATTTTCTTTTAACTTAAATGCTCTCCTAATATTTGAAACATTTATCTTATCGAAAAATGGACAACACCAGTCGATTTGTCGTATCAAAGAACCCGTATTCTCATAATTTCAGTATTTTTTTAGAGGAAAAACATTTTTAGTCAAATATGTAGCAGGGCTATATATAGTAAGGAATATATTGCATTTTTCGCAATACTCCAAAAATATATTTTTGGCCTATCATCCTCTCGAAACATGTTCGATTAGATGAAATTTCATCTAAAATCGATAGGTGACTTTGTTAATGCCCTGATTCTATCAATTTTTGAATAACTATGGATATTTGATTTTACCCTCTTCATTGGATACTCCAAATTTGACGCACTCTACTTCTGAATCGCATCATTTTAGAGCACTCCCGATTTTTTATATCATAGATTGGACCTTTGACGATACTTTCTCAGAAAATTGAGTTAATACTTCCATTATTTTGGTCTGTACTATTTTTTATATGAAGGCATGTTTTCTTTTAACTTAAATGTTCTCCTAATATTTGAAACATTAATCTTATCGAAAAATGGACAACACCAGTCGATTTGTCGTATCAAAGAACCCTTATTCTCATAATTTCAGTATTTTTTGAGAGGAAAAACATTTTTCGTCAAATATTGCATTTTTCGCAATACTCCAAAAATATGTTTTTGGCCTATCATCATCTCGAAACATGTTCGATTAGATGAAATTTCATCTAAAATCGATAGGTGACTTTGTTAATGCCCTAATTCTATCAATTTTTGAATAACTATGGATATTTGATATTACCCTCTTCATTGGATACTCCAAGTTTGACGCACTCTACTTCTGAATCGCATCATTTTAGAGCACTCCTGATTTTCTATGTCATAGATTGGACCTTTGACGATACTTTCTCAGAAAATTGAATGAATACTTCCATTATTTTGGTCTGTACTATTTTTTATATGAAGGCATGCTTTCTTTTAACTTAAATGCTCTCCTTATATTTGAAACATTTATCTTATCGAAAAATGGACAACACCAGTCGATTTGTCGTATCAAAGAACCCTTATTCTCATATTTTCAGTATTTTTTGAGAGGAAAAACATTTTTCGTCAAATATGTAGCTGGACTATAGTAAGGAAAATATTGCATTTTTCGCAATACTCCAAAAATATATTTTTGGCCTATCATCCTCTCGAAACATGTTCGATTAGATGAAAGTTCATCTAAAATCGATGGGTGACTTTGTTGATGCCCTTATTCTATTAATTTTTGAATATTTATGGATATTTTATCCTACCCTCTTCATTGGATACTCCAAGTTTGACGCACTCAACTTCTGAATCGCATCATTTTAGAGCACTCCCGATTTTTTATATCATAGATTGGTCCTTTGACGATACTTTCTCAGAAAATTGAATGAATACTTCCATTATTTTGGTCTGCAACATTTTTTATATTAAGGCATGTTTTCCTTTAACTTAAATACTCTCCTAATATTTGAAACATTTATCTTATCGAAAAATGGACAACACCAGTCGATTTGTCGTATCAAAGAACCCTGATTCTCATAATTTCAGTATTTTTTGAGAGGAAAAACATTTTGCGTCAAATATGTAGCTGGACTATAGTATGGAATATATTGTTTTTTTCGCAATACTCCAAAAATATATGTTTGGCCTATCATCCTCTCGAAACATGTTCGATTAGATGAAATTTCATCTAAAATCGATAGGTGATTTTGTTAATGCCCTGATTCTATCAATTTTTGAATAACTATGGATATTTGATTTTACCCTCTTCATTGGATACTCCAAATTTGACGCACTCTACTTCTGAATCGCATCATTTTAGAGCACTCCCGATTTTTTATATCATAGATTGGACCCTTGACGATACTTTCTCAGAAAATTGAATTAATACTTCCAGTATTTTGGTCTGTACTATTTTTTATATGAAGAAATGTTTTCTTTTAACTTAAATGTACTCCTAATATTTGAAACATTAATCTTATCGAAAAATGGACAACACCAGTCGATTTGTCGTATCAAAGAACCCTTATTCTCATAATTTCAGTATTTTTTGAGAGGAAAAACATTTTTCGTCAAATATGTAGCTGGAAAATGTAAGGAAAATATTGCATTTTTCGCAATACTCCAAAAATATATTTTTGGCCTATCATCATCTCGAAACATGTTCGATTAGATGAAATTTCATCTAAAATCGATAGGTGACTTTGTTAATGCCCTAATTCTATCAATTTTTGAATAACTATGGATATTTGATTTTACCCTCTTCATTGGATACTCCAAGTTTGACGCACTCTACTTCTGAATCGCATCATTTTAGAGCACTCTCGATTTTTTATATCATAGATTGGACCTTTGACGATACTTTCTCAGAAAATTGAATGAATACTTCCATTATTTTGGTCTGTACTATTTTTTATATGAAGAAATGTTTTCTTTTAACTTAAATGTACTCCTAATATTTGAAACATTAATCTCATCGAAAAATGGACAACACCAGTCGATTTGTCGTATCAAAGAACCCTTATTCTCATAATTTCAGTATTTTTTGAGAGGAAAAACATTTTTCGTCAAATATGTAGCTGGACTATAGTAAGGAAAATATTGCATTTTTCGCATACTCCAAAAATATATTTTTGGCCTATCATCATCTCGAAACATGTTCGATTAGATGAAATTCCATCTAAAATCGATAGGGGACTTTGTTAATGCCCTAATTCTATCAATATTTGAATAACTATGGATATTTGATTTTACCCTCTTCATTGGATACTCCAAGTTTGACGCACTCTACTTCTGAATCGCATCATTTTAGAGCACTCCCGATTTCTTATATCATAGATTGGACCTTTGACGATACTTTCTCAAAAAATTGAATGAATACTTCCATTATTTTGGTCTGTACTATTTTTTATATGAAGGCATGTTTTCTTTTAACTTAAATGCTCTCCTAATATTTGAAACATTTATCTTATCGAAAAATGGACGACACCAGTCGATTTGTCGTATCAATGAACCCGTATTCTCATAATTTCAGTATTTTTTGAGAGGAAAAACATTTTTCGTCAAATATTGCATTTTTCGAAATACTCCAATAATATATTTTTGGCCTATCATCCTCTCGAAATATGTTCGATTAGATGAAATTTCATCTAAAATCGATAGGTGACTTTGTTAATGCCCTAATTCTATCAATTTTTGAATAACTATGGATATTTGATTTTACCCTCTTCATTGGATACTCCAAGTTTGACGCACTCTACTTCTGAATCGCATCATTTTAGAGCACTCCCGATTTTTTATATCATAGAATGGACCTTTGACGATACTTTCTCAGAAAATTGAATGAATACTTCCATTATTTTGGTCTGTACTATTTTTTATATGAAGGCATATTTTCTTTTAACTTAAATGCTCTCCTGATATTTGAAACATTTATCTTATCGATAAATGGACAACACCAGTCGATTTGTCGTATCAAAGAACCCGTATTCTCATAATTTCAGTATTTTTTGAGAGGAAAAACATTTTGCGTCAAATATGTAGCGGGACTATAGTATGGAATATATTGTTTTTTTCGCAATACTCCAAAAATATATTTTAGGCCTATCATCCTCTCGAAACATGTTCTATTAGATGGAATTTCATCTAAAATCGATAGGTGACTTTGTTAATGCCCTGATTCTATCAATTTTTGAATAACTATGGATATTTGATTTTACCCTCTTCATTGGATACTCCAAGTTTGACGCACTCTACTTCTGAATCGCATAATTTTAGAGCACTCCCGATTTTTTATATCATAGATTGGACCTTTGACGATACTTTCTCAGAAAATTGAATGAATACTTCCATTATTTTGGTCTGTACTATTTTTTATATGAAGGCATGTTTTCTTTTAACTTAAATGCTCTCCTAATATTTGAAACATTTATCTTATCGAAAAATGGACAACACCAGTCGATTTGTCGTATCAAAGAACCCGTATTCTCATAATTTCAGTATTTTTTGAGAGGAAAAACATTTTTCGTCAAATATGTAGCTGGACTATAGTAAGGAGAATATTGCATTTTTCGCAATACTCCAAAAATATATTTTTGGCCTATCATCATCTCGAAACATGTTCGATTAGATGAAATTTCATCTAAAATCGATAGGTGACTTTGTTAATGCCCTAATTCTATCAATTTTTGAATAACTATGGATATTTTATTACACCCTCTTCATTGGATACTCCAAGTTTGACGCACTCTACTTCTGAATCGCATCATTTTAGAGCACTCCCGATTATTTATATCATAGATTGGACCTTTGACGATACTTTCTCAGAAAATTGAATTAATACTTCCATTATTTTGGTCTGTACTATTTTTTATATGAAGGCATGTTTTCTTTTAACTTAAATGTTCACCTAATATTTGAAACATCAATCTTATCGAAAAATGGACAACACCAGTCGATTTGTCGTATCAAATAACCCTTATTCTCATAATTTCAGTATTTTTTGAGAGGAAAAACATTTTTCGTCAAATATGTAGCTGGACTATAGTAAGGAATATATTGCATTTTTCGCAATACTCCAAAAATATATTTTTGGCCTATCATCCTCTCGAAACATGTTCGATTAGATGAAATTTAATCTAAAATCGATAGGTGACTTTGTTAATGCCCTGATTCTATCAATTTTTGAATAACTATGGATATTTGATTTTACCCTCTACATTGGATACTCCAAATTTGACGCACTCTACTTCTGAATCGCATCATTTTAGAGCACTCCCGATTTTTTATATCATAGATTGGACCTTTGACGATACTTTCTCAGAAAATTTAATTAATACTTCCATTATTTTGGTCTGTACTATTTTTTATATGAAGGCATGTTTTCTTTTAACTTAAATGTTCTCCTAATATTTGAAACATTAATCTTATCGAAAAATGGACAACACCAGTCGATTTGTCGTATCAAAGAACCCTTATTCTCATAATTTCAGTATTTTTTGAGAGGAAAAACATTTTTTGTCAAGAATGTAGCTGGAAAATGTAAGGAAAATATTGCATTTTTTGCAATACTCCAAAAATATATTTTTGGCCTATCATCATCTCGAAACATGTTCGATTAGATGAAATTTCATCTAAAATCGATAGGTGACTTTGTTAATGCCCTAATTCTATCAATTTTTGAATAACTATGGATATTTGATTTTACCCTCTTCATTGGATACCCCAAGTTTGACGCACTCTACTTCTGAATCGCATCATTTTAGAGCACTCTCGATTTTTTATGTCATAGATTGGACCTTTGACGATACTTTCTCAGAAAATTGAATGAATACAACACCAGTCGATTTGTCGTATCAAAGAACCCGTATTCTCATAATTTCAGTATTTTTTGAGAGGAAAAACATTTTTAGTCAAATATGTAGCAGGACTATAGTAAGGAATATATTGCATTTTTCGCAATACTCCAAAAATATATTTTTGGCCTATCATCCTCTCGAAACATGTTCGATTAGATGAAATTTCATCTAAAATCGATAGGTGACTTTGTTAATGCCCTGATTCGATCAATTTTTGAATAACTATGGATATTTGATTTTACCCTCTTCATTGGATACTCCAAATTTGACGCACTCTACTTCTGAATCGCATCATTTTAGAGCACTCCCGATTTTTTATATCATAGATTTGACCTTTGACGATACTTTCTCAGAAAATTGAGTTAATACTTCCATTATTTTGGTCTGTACTATTTTTTATATGAAGGCATGTTTTCTTTTAACTTAAATGTTCTCCTAATATTTGAAACATTAATCTTATCGAAAAATGGACAACACCAGTCGATTTGTCGTATCAAAGAACCCTTATTCTCATAATTTCAGTATTTTTTGTGAGGAAAAACATTTTTCGTCAAATATGTAGCTGGACTATAGTAAGGAAAATATTGCATTTTTCGCAATACTCCAAAAATATATTTTTGGCCTATCATCATCTCGAAACATGTTCGATTAGATGAAATCTCATCTAAAATCGATAGGTGACTTTGTTAATGCCCTAATTCTATCAATTTTTGAATAACTATGGATATTTGATTTTACCCTCTTCATTGGATACTCCAAGTTTGACGCACTCTACTTCTGAATCGCATCATTTTAGAGCACTCCTGATTTTTTATGTCATAGATTGGACCTTTGACGATACTTTCTCAGAAAATTGAATGAATACTTCCATTATTTTGGTCTGTACTATTTTTTATATGAAGGCATACTTTCTTTTAACTTAAATGCTCTCCTTATATTTGAAACATTTATCTTATCGAAAAATGGACAACACCAGTCGATTTGTCGTATCAAAGAACCCTTATTCTCATAATTTCAGTATTTTTTGAAAGGAAAAACATTTTTCGTCAAATATGTAGCTGGACTATAGTAAGGAAAATATTGCATTTTTCGCAATACTCCAAAAATATATTTTTGGCCTATCATCATCTCGAAACATGTTCGATTAGATGAAAGTTCATCTAAAATCGATAGGTGACTTTGTTAATGCCCTAATTCTATCAATATTTGAATAACTATGGATATTTGATTTTACCCTCTTCATTGGATACTCCAAGTTTGACGCACTCTACTTCTGAATCGCATTATTTAAGAGCACTCCCGATTTTTTATATCATAGATTGGACCTTTGGCGATACTTTCTCAGAAAATTGAATGAATACTTCCATTATTTTGGTCTGTACTATTTTTTATATGAAGGCATGTTTTCTTTTAACTTAAATGCTCTCCTAATATTTGAAACATTTATCTTATCGAAAAATGGACAACACCAGTCGATTTGTCGTATCAAAGAACCCGTATTCTCATAATTTCAGTATTTTTTGAGAGGAAAAACATTTTGCGTCAAATATGTAGCTGGACTATAGTATGGAATATATTGTTCTTTTCGCAATACTCCAAAAATATATTTTTGGCCTATCATCCTCTCGAAACATGTTCGATTAGATGAAATTTCATCTAAAATCGATAGGTGATTTTGTTAATGCCCTGATTCTATCAATTTTTGAATAACTATGGATATTTGATTTTACCCTCTTCATTGGATACTCCAAATTTGACGCACTCTACTTCTGAATCGTATCATTTTAGAGCACTCCCGATTTTTTATATCATAGATTGGACCTTTGACGATACTTTCTCAGAAAATTGAATTAATACTTCCATTATTTTGGTCTGTACTATTTTTTATATGAAGGCATGTTTTCTTTTAACTTAAATGTACTCCTTATATTTGAAACATTAATCTTATCGACAAATGGACAACACCAGTCGATTTGTCGTATCAATGAACCCTTATTCTCATAATTTCAGTATTTTTTGAGAGGAAAAACATTTTTCGTCAAATATGTAGCTGGACTATAGTAAGGAATATATTGCATTTTTCGCAATACTCCAAAAATATATTTTTGGCCTATCATCCTCTCGAAACATGTTCGATTAGATGAAACTTCATCTAAAATCGATAGGTGACTTTGTTAATGCCCTAATTCTATCAATTTTTGAATAACTACGGATATTTGATTTTGCCCTTTTCATTGGATACTCCAAGTTTGACGCACTCTACTTCTGAATCGCATAATTTTAGAGCACTCCTGATTTTTTATATCATAGATTGGACCTTTGATGAAACTTTCTCAGAAAATTGAATGAATACTTCCATTATTTTGGTCTGTACTATTTTTTATATGAAGGCATGTTTTCTGTTAACTTAAATGCTCTTTTAATAATTGAAACATTTATCTTATCGAAAAATGGACAACACCAGTCGATTTGTCGTATCAAAGAACCCTTATTCTCATAATTTCAGTATTTTTTGAGAGGAAAAACATTTTTCGTCAAATATGTAGCTGGACTATATATAGTAAGTAAAATATTGCATTTTTCGCAATACTCCAAAAATATATTTTTGGCCTATCATCCTCTCGAAACATGTTCGATTAGATGAAATTCCATCTAAAATCGATAGGTGACTTTGTTAATGCCCTAATTCTATCAATTTTTGAATAACTATGGATATTTGATTTTACACTCTTCATTGGATACTCCAAGTTTGACGCACTCTACTTCTGCATCGCATCATTTTAGAGCACTCCCGATTTTTATATTATAGATTGGACCTTTGACGATAATTTCTCTGAAAATTGAATGAATACTTCCATTATTTTGGTCTGTACTATTTTTTATATGAAGGCATATTTTCTTTTAACTTAAATGCTCTCCTAATATTTGAAACATTTATCTTATCGAAAAATGGACAACACCAGTCGATTTGTCGTATCAAAGAACCCGTATTCTCATAATTTCAGTATTTTTTGAGAGGAAAAACATTTTTAGTCAAATATGTAAGGAATATATTGCATTTTTCGCAATACTCCAAAAATATATTTTTGGCCTATCATCCTCTCGAAACATGTTCGATTAGATGAAATTCCATCTAAAATCGATAGGTGACTTTGTTAATGCCCTGATTCTATCAATTTTTGAATAACTATGGATATTTGATTTTACCCTCTTCATTGGATACTCCAAATTTGACGCACTCTACTTCTGAATCGCATCATTTTAGAGCACTCCCGATTTTTTATATCATAGATTGGACCTTTGACGATACTTTCTCAGAAAATTGAGTTAATACTTCCATTATTTTGGTCTGTACTATTTTTTATATGAAGGCATGTTTTCTTTTAACTTAAATGTTCTCCTAATATTTGAAACATTAATCTTATCGAAAAATGGACAACACCAGTCGATTTGTCGTATCAAAGAACCCTTATTCTCATAATTTCAGTATTTTTTGAGAGGAAAAACATTTTTCGTCAAATATGTAGCTGGACTATAGTAAGGAAAATATTGCATTTTTCGCAATACTCCAAAAATATATTTTTGGCCTATCATCATCTCGAAACATGTTCGATTAGATGAAATTTCATCTAAAATCGATAGGTGACTTTGTTAATGCCCTAATTCTATCAATTTTTGAATAACTATGGATATTTGATTTTACCCTCTTCATTGGATACTCCAAGTTTGACGCACTCTACTTCTGAATCGCATCATTTTAGAGCACTCCTGATTTTTTATGTCATAGATTGGACCTTTGACGATACTTTCTCAGAAAATTGAATGAATACTTCCATTATTTTGGTCTGTACTATTTTTTATATGAATGCATGCTTTCTTTTAACTTAAATGCTCTCCTTATATTTGAAACATTTATCTTATCGAAAAATGGACAACACCAGTCGATTTGTCGTATCAAAGAACCCTTATTCTCATAATTTCAGTATTTTTTGAAAGGAAAAACATTTTTCGTCAAATATGTAGCTGGACTATAGTAAGGAAAATATTGCATTTTTCGCAATACTCCAAAAATATATTTTTGGCCTATCATCATCTCGAAACATGTTCGATTAGATGAAATTTCACCTAAAATCGATAGGTGATTTTGTTAATGCCCTGATTCTATCAATTTTTGAATAACTATGGATATTTGATTTTACCCTCTTCATTGGATACTCCAAATTTGACGCACTCTACTTCTGAATCGCATCATTTTAGAGCACTCCCGATTTTTTATATCATAGATTGGACCTTTGACGATACTTTCTCAGAAAATTGAGTTAATACTTCCATTATTTTGGTCTGTACTATTTTTTATATGAAGGCATGTTTTCTTTTAACTTAAATGCTCTCCTAATATTTGAAACATTTATCTTATCGAAAAATGGACAACACCAGTCGATTTGTCGTATCAAAGAACCCGTATTCTCATAATTTCAGTATTTTTTGAGAGGAAAAACATTTTGCGTCAAATATGTAGCTGGACTATAGTATGGAATATATTGTTTTTTCGCAATACTCCAAAAATATATTTTTGGCCTATCATCCTCTCGAAACATGTTCTATTAGATGAAATTTCATCTAAAATCGATAGGTGACTTTGTTAATGCCCTAATTCTATCAATTTTTGAATAACTATGGATATTTTATTTTACCCTCTTCATTGGATTCGATCGATAGGTGACTTTGTTAATGCCCTAATTCTATCAATTTTTGAATAACTATGGATATTTGATTTTACCCTCTTCATTGGATACTCCAAGTTTGACGCACTCTACTTCTGAATCGCATCATTTTAGAGCACTCCCGATTATTGATATCATAGATTGGACCTTTGACGATACTTTCTCAGAAAATTGAATGAATACTTCCATTATTTTGGTCTGTACTATTTTTTATATGAAGGCATATTTTCTTTTAACTTAAATGCTCTCCTGATATTTGAAACATTTATCTTATCGATAAATGGACAACACCAGTCGATTTGTCGTATCAAAGAACCCGTATTCTCATAATTTCAGTATTTTTTGAGAGGAAAAACATTTTTCGTCAAATATGTAGCTGGACCATAGTAAGGAAAATATTGCATTTTTCTCAATACTCCAAAAATATATTTTTGGCCTATCATCATCTCGAAACATGTTCGATTAGATGAAATTTCATCTAAAATCGATAGGTGACTTTGTTAATGCCCTAATTCTATCAATTTTTGAACAACTATGGATATTTTATTACACCCTCTTCATTGGATACTTCCATTATTTTGGTCTGTACTATTTTTTATATGAAGGCATGTTTTCTTTTAACTTAAATGTTCACCTAATATTTGAAACATCAATCTTATCGAAAAATGGACAACACCAGTCGATTTGTCGTATCAAATAACCCTTATTCTCATAATTTCAGTATTTTTTGAGAGGAAAAACATTTTTCGTCAAATATGTAGCTGGACATAGTAAGGAATATATTGCATTTTTCGCAATACTCCAAAAATATATTTTTGGCCTATCATCCTCTCGAAACATGTTCGATTAGATGAAATTTAATCTAAAATCGATAGGTGACTTTGTTAATGCCCTGATTCTATCAATTTTTGAATAACTATGGATATTTGATTTTACCCTCTACATTGGTTACTCCAAATTTGACGCACTCTACTTCTGAATCGCATCATTTTAGAGCACTCCCGATTTTTTATATCATAGATTGGACCTTTGACGATACTTTCTCAGAAAATTGAATTAATACTTCCATTATTTTGGTCTGTACTATTTTTTATATGAAGGCATGTTTTCTTTTAACTTAAATGTTCTCCTAATATTTGAAACATTAATCTTATCGAAAAATGGACAACACCAGTCGATTTGTCGTATCAAAGAACCCTTATTCTCATAATTTCAGTATTTTTTGAGAGGAAAAACATTTTTCGTCAAGAATGTAGCTGGAAAATGTAAGGAAAATATTGCATTTTTCGCAATACTCCAAAAATATATTTTTGGCCTATCATCATCTCGAAACATGTTCGATTAGATGAAATTTCATCTAAAATCGATAGGTGACTTTGTTAATGCCCTAATTCTATCAATTTTTGAATAACTATGGATATTTGATTTTACCCTCTTCATTGGATACCCCAAGTTTGACGCACTCTACTTCTGAATCGCATCATTTTAGAGCACTCTCGATTTTTTATGTCATAGATTGGACCTTTGACGATACTTTCTCAGAAAATTGAATGAATACAACACCAGTCGATTTGTCGTATCAATGAACCCGTATTCTCATAATTTCAGTATTTTTTGAGAGGAAAAACATTTTTAGTCAAATATGTAGCAGGACTATAGTAAGGAATATATTGCATTTTTCGCAATACTCCAAAAATATATTTTTGGCCTATCATCCTCTCGAAACATGTTCGATTAGATGAAATTTCATCTAAAATCGATAGGTGACTTTGTTAATGCCCTGATTCTATCAATTTTTGAATAACTATGGATATTTGATTTTACCCTCTTCATTGGATACTCCAAATTTGACGCACTCTACTTCTGAATCGCATCATTTTAGAGCACTCCCGATTTTTTATATCATAGATTTGACCTTTGACGATACTTTCTCAGAAAATTGAGTTAATACTTCCATTATTTTGGTCTGTACTATTTTTTATATGAAGGCATGTTTTCTTTTAACTTAAATGTTCTCCTAATATTTGAAACATTAATCTTATCGAAAAATGGACAACACCAGTCGATTTGTCGTATCAAAGAACCCTTATTCTCATAATTTCAGTATTTTTTGAGAGGAAAAACATTTTTCGTCAAATATGTAGCTGGACTATAGTAAGGAAAATATTGCATTTTTCGCAATACTCCAAAAATATATTTTTGGCCTATCATCATCTCGAAACATGTTCGATTAGATGAAATTTCATCTAAAATCGATAGGTGACTTTGTTAATGCCCTAATTCTATCAATTTTTGAATAACTATGGATATTTGATTTTACCCTCTTCATTGGATACTCCAAGTTTGACGCACTCTACTTCTGAATCGCATCATTTTAGAGCACTCCTGATTTTTTATGTCATAGATTGGACCTTTGACGATACTTTCTCAGAAAATTGAATGAATACTTCCATTATTTTGGTCTGTACTATTTTTTATATGAAGGCATGCTTTCTTTTAACTTAAATGCTCTCCTTATATTTGAAACATTTATCTTATCGAAAAATGGACAACACCAGTCGATTTGTCGTATCAAAGAACCCTTATTCTCATAATTTCAGTATTTTTTGAAAGGAAAAACATTTTTCGTCAAATATGTAGCTGGACTATAGTAAGGAAAATATTGCATTTTTCGCAATACTCCAAAAATATATTTTTGGCCTATCATCATCTCGAAACATGTTCGATTAGATGAAAGTTCATCTAAAATCGATAGGTGACTTTGTTAATGCCCTAATTCTATCAATATTTGAATAACTATGGATATTTGATTTTACCCTCTTCATTGGATACTCCAAGTTTGACGCACTCTACTTCTGAATCGCATTATTTAAGAGCACTCCCGATTTTTTATATCATAGATTGGACCTTTGACGATACTTTCTCAGAAAATTGAATGAATACTTCCATTATTTTGGTCTGTACTATTTTTTATATGAAGGCATGTTTTCTTTTAACTTAAATGCTCTCCTAATATTTGAAACATTTATCTTATCGAAAAATGGACAACACCAGTCGATTTGTCGTATCAAAGAACCCGTATTCTCATAATTTCAGTATTTTTTGAGAGGAAAAACATTTTGCGTCGAATATGTAGCTGGACTATAGTATGGAATATATTGTTCTTTTCGCAATACTCCAAAAATATATTTTTGGCCTATCATCCTCTCGAAACATGTTCTATTAGATGAAATTTCATCTAAAATCGATAGGTGACTTTGTTAATGCCCTAATTCTATCAATTTTTGAATAACTATGGATATTTTATTTTACCCTCTTCATTGGATACTCCAAGTTTGACGCACTCTACTTCTGAATCGCATCATTTTAGAGCACTCCCGATTATTGATATCATAGATTGGACCTTTGACGATACTTTCTCAGAAAATTGAATTAATACTTCCATTATTTTGGTCTGTACTATTTTTTATAAGAAGGCATGTTTTCTTTTAACTTAAATGTTCTCCTAATATTTGAAACATTAATCTTATCGAAAAATGGACAACACCAGTCGATTTGTCGTATCAAAGAACCCTTATTCTCATAATTTCAGTATTTTTTGAGAGGAAAAACATTTTTCGTCAAATATGTATCTGGACTATAGTAAGGAATATATTGCATTTTTCGCAATACTCCAAAAATATATGTTTGGCCTATCATCCTCTCGAAACATGTTCGATTAGATGAAATTTCATCTAAAATCGATAGGTGATTTTGTTAATGCCCTGATTCTATCAATTTTTGAATAACTATGGATATTTGATTTTACCCTCTTCATTGGATACTCCAAATTTGACGCACTCTACTTCTGAATCGTATCATTTTAGAGCACTCCCGATTTTTTATATCATAGATTGGACCTTTGACGATACTTTCTCAGAAAATTGAATTAATACTTCCATTATTTTGGTCTGTACTATTTTTTATATGAAGGCATGTTTTCTTTTAACTTAAATGTACTCCTTATATTTGAAACATTAATCTTATCGAAAAATGGACAACACCAGTCGATTTGTCGTATCAAAGAACCCTTATTCTCATAATTTCAGTATTTTTTGAGAGGAAAAACATTTTTCGTCAAATATGTAGCTGGACTATAGTAAGGAATATATTGCATTTTTCGCAATACTCCAAAAATATATTTTTGGCCTATCATCCTCTCGAAACATGTTCGATTAGATGAAACTTCATCTAAAATCGATAGGTGACTTTGTTAATGCCCTAATTCTATCAATTTTTGAATAACTACGGATATTTGATTTTGCCCTCTTCATTGGATACTCCAAGTTTGACGCACTCTACTTCTGAATCGCATAATTTTAGAGCACTCCTGATTTTTTATATCATAGATTGGACCTTTGATGAAACTTTCTCAGAAAATTGAATGAATACTTCCATTATTTTGGTCTGTACTATTTTTTATATGAAGGCATGTTTTCTGTTAACTTAAATGCTCTTTTAATAATTGAAACATTTATCTTATCGAAAAATGGACAACACCAGTCGATTTGTCGTATCAAAGAACCCTTATTCTCATAATTTCAGTATTTTTTGAGAGGAAAAACATTTTTCGTCAAATATGTAGCTGGACTATAGTAAGTAAAATATTGCATTTTTCGCAATACTCCAAAAATATATTTTTGGCCTATCATCCTCTCGAAACATGTTCGATTAGATGAAATTCCATCTAAAATCGATAGGTGACTTTGTTAATGCCCTAATTCTATCAATTTTTGAATAACTATGGATATTTGATTTTACCCTCTTCATTGGATACTCCAAGTTTGACGCACTCTACTTCTGCATCACATCATTTTAGAGCACTCCCGATTTTTATATTATAGATTGGACCTTTGACGATAATTTCTCTGAAAATTGAATGAATACTTCCATTATTTTGGTCTGTACTATTTTTTATATGAAGGCATATTTTCTTTTAACTTAAATGCTCTCCTAATATTTGAAACATTTATCTTATCGAAAAATGGACAACACCAGTCGATTTGTCGTATCAAAGAACCCGTATTCTCATAATTTCAGTATTTTTTGAGAGGAAAAACATTTTTAGTCAAATATGTAAGGAATATATTGCATTTTTCGCAATACTCCAAAAATATATTTTTGGCCTATCATCCTCTCGAAACATGTTCGATTAGATGAAATTCCATCTAAAATCGATAGGTGACTTTGTTAATGCCCTGATTCTATCAATTTTTGAATAACTATGGATATTTGATTTTACCCTCTTCATTGGATACTCCAAATTTGACGCACTCTACTTCTGAATCGCATCATTTTAGAGCACTCCCGATTTTTTATATCATAGATTGGACCTTTGACGATACTTTCTCAGAAAATTGAGTTAATACTTCCTTTATTTTGGTCTGTACTATTTTTTATATGAAGGCATGTTTTCTTTTAACTTAAATGTTCTCCTAATATTTGAAACATTAATCTTATCGAAAAATGGACAACACCAGTCGATTTGTCGTATCAAAGAACCCTTATTCTCATAATTTCAGTATTTTTTGAGAGGAAAAACATTTTTCGTCAAATATGTAGCTGGACTATAGTAAGGAAAATATTGCATTTTTCGCAATACTCCAAAAATATATTTTTGGCCTATCATCATCTCGAAGCATGTTCGATTAGATGAAATTTCATCTAAAATCGATAGGTGACTTTGTTAATGCCCTAATTCTATCAATTTTTGAATAACTATGGATATTTGATTTAACCCTCTTCATTGGATACTCCAAGTTTGACGCACTCTACTTCTGAATCGCATCATTTTAGAGCACTCCTGATTTTTTATGTCATAGATTGGACCTTTGACGATACTTTCTCAGAAAATTGAATGAATACTTCCATTATTTTGGTCTGTACTATTTTTTATATGAAGGCATGCTTTCTTTTAACTTAAATGCTCTCCTTATATTTGAAACATTTATCTTATCGAAAAATGGACAACACCAGTCGATTTGTCGTATCAAAGAACCCTTATTCTCATAATTTCAGTATTTTTTGAAAGGAAAAACATTTTTCGTCAAATATGTAGCTGGACTATAGTAAGGAAAATATTGCATTTTCCGCAATACTCCAAAAATATATTTTTGGCCTATCATCATCTCGAAATATGTTCGATTAGATGAAATTTCATCTAAAATCGATAGGTGATTTTGTTAATGCCCTGATTCTATCAATTTTTGAATAACTATGGATATTTGATTTTACCCTCTTCATTGGATACTCCAAATTTGACGCACTCTACTTCTGAATCGCATCATTTTAGAGCACTCCCGATTTTTTATATCATAGATTGGACCTTTGACGATATTTTCTCAGAAAATTGAGTTAATACTTCCATTATTTTGGTCTGTACTATTTTTTATATGAAGGCATGTTTTCTTTTAACTTAAATGCTCTCCTAATATTTGAAACATTTATCTTATCGAAAAATGGACAACACCAGTCGATTTGTCGTATCAAAGAACCCGTATTCTCATAATTTCAGTATTTTTTGAGAGGAAAAACATTTTGCGTCAAATATGTAGCTGGACTATAGTATGGAATATATTGTTTTTTTCGCAATACTCCAAAAATATATTTTTGGCCTATCATCCTCTCGAAACATGTTCTATTAGATGAAATTTCATCTAAAATCGATAGGTGATTTTGTTAATGCCCTAATTCTATCAATTTTTGAATAACTATGGATATTTTATTTTACCCTCTTCATTGGATTCGATCGATAGGTGACTTTGTTAATGCCCTAATTCTATCAATTTTTGAATAACTATGGATATTTTATTTTACCCTCTTCATTGGATACTCCAAGTTTGACGCACTCTACTTCTGAATCGCATCATTTTAGAGCACTCCTGATTTTTTATGTCATAGATTGGACCTTTGACGATACTTTCTCAGAAAATTGAATGAATACTTCCATTATTTTGGTCTGTACTATTTTTTATATGAAGGCATGCTTTCTTTTAACTTAAATGCTCTCCTGATATTTGAAACATTTATCTTATCGATAAATGGAAAACACCAGTCGATTTGTCGTATCAAAGAACCCGTATTCTCATAATTTCAGTATTTTTTGAGAGGAAAAACATTTTGCGTCAAATATGTAGCGGGACTATAGTATGGAATATATTGTTTTTTTCGCAATACTCCAAAAATAAATTTTAGGCCTATCATCCTCTCGAAACATGTTCTATTAGATGGAATTTCATCTAAAATCGATAGGTGACTTTGTTAATGCCCTGATTCTATCAATTTTTGAATAACTATGGATATTTGATTTTACCCTCTTCATTGGATACTCCAAGTTTGACGCACTCTACTTCTGAATCGCATAATTTTAGAGCACTCCCGATTTTTTATATCAAAGATTGGACCTTTGACGATACTTTCTCAGAAAATTGAATGATTACTTCCATTATTTTGGTCTGTACTATTTTTTATATGAAGGCATGTTTTCTTTTAACTTAAATGCTCTCCTAATATTTGAAACATTTATCTTATCGAAAAATGGACAACACCAGTCGATTTGTCGTATCAAAGAACCCGTATTCTCATAATTTCAGTATTTTTTGAGAGGAAAAACATTTTTCGTCAAATATGTAGCTGGACTATAGTAAGGAAAATATTGCATTTTTCGCAATACTCCAAAAATATATTTTTGGCCTATCATCATCTCGAAACATGTTCGATTAGATGAAATTTCATCTAAAATCGATAGGTGACTTTGTTAATGCCCTAATTATATCAATTTTTGAATAACTATGGATATTTTATTACACCCTCTTCATTGGATACTCCAAGTTTGACGCACTCTACTTCTGAATCGCATCATTTTAGAGCACTCCCGATTATTTATATCATAGATTGGACCTTTGACGATACTTTCTCAGAAAATTGAATTAATACTTCCATTATTTTGGTCTGTACTATTTTTTATATGAAGGCATGTTTTCTTTTAACTTAAATGTTCACCTAATATTTGAAACATCAATCTTATCGAAAAATGGACAACACCAGTCGATTTGTCGTATCAAATAACCCTTATTCTCATAATTTCAGTATTTTTTGAGAGGAAAAACATTTTTCGTCAAATATGTAGCTGGACTATAGTAAGGAATATATTGCATTTTTCGCAATACTCCAAAAATATATTTTTGGCCTATCATCCTCTCGAAACATGTTCGATTAGATGAAATTTAATCTAAAATCGATAGGTGACTTTGTTAATGCCCTGATTCTATCAATTTTTGAATAACTATGGATATTTGATTTTACCCTCTACATTGGATACTCCAAATTTGACGCACTCTACTTCTGAATCGCATCATTTTAGAGCACTCCCGATTTTTTATATCATAGATTGGACCTTTGACGATACTTTCTCAGAAAATTTAATTAATACTTCCATTATTTTGGTCTGTACTATTTTTTATATGAAGGCATGTTTTCTTTTAACTTAAATGTTCTCCTAATATTTGAAACATTAATCTTATCGAAAAATGGACAACACCAGTCGATTTGTCGTATCAAAGAACCCTTATTCTCATAATTTCAGTATTTTTTGAGAGGTAAAACATTTTTCGTCAAGAATGTAGCTGGAAAATGTAAGGAAAATATTGCATTTTTCGCAATACTCCAAAAATATATTTTTGGCCTATCATCATTTCGAAACATGTTCGATTAGATGAAATTTCATCTAAAATCGATAGGTGACTTTGTTAATGCCCTAATTCTATCAATTTTTGAATAACTATGGATATTTGATTTTACCCTCTTCATTGGATACCCCAAGTTTGACGCACTCTACTTCTGAATCGCATCATTTTAGAGCACTCTCGATTTTTTATGTCATAGATTGGACCTTTGACGATACTTTCTCAGAAAATTGAATGAATACAACACCAGTCGATTTGTCGTATCAAAGAACCCGTATTCTCATAATTTCAGTATTTTTTGAAAGGAAAAACATTTCTAGTCAAATATGTAGCAGGACTATAGTAAGGAATATATTGCATTTTTCGCAATACTCCAAAAATATATTTTTGGTCTATCATCCTCTCGAAACATGTTCGATTAGATGAAATTTCATCTAAAATCGATAGGTGACTTTGTTAATGCCCTGATTCTATCAATTTTTGAATAACTATGGATATTTGATTTTACCCTCTTCATTGGATACTCCAAATTTGACGCACTCTACTTCTGAATCGCATCATTTTAGAGCACTCCCGATTTTTTATATCATAGATTTGACCTTTGACGATACTTTCTCAGAAAATTGAGTTAATACTTCCATTATTTTGGTCTGTACTATTTTTTATATGAAGGCATGTTTTCTTTTAACTTAAATGTTCTCCTAATATTTGAAACATTAATCTTATCGAAAAATGGACAACACCAGTCGATTTGTCGTATCAAAGAACCCTTATTCTCATAATTTCAGTATTTTTTGAGAGGAAAAACATTTTTCGTCAAATATGTAGCTGGACTATAGTAAGGAAAATATTGCATTTTTCGCAATACTCCAAAAATATATTTTTGGCCTATCATCATCTCGAAACATGTTCGATTAGATGAAATTTCATCTAAAATCGATAGGTGACTTTGTTAATGCCCTAATTCTATCAATTTTTGAATAACTATGGATATTTGATTTTACCCTCTTCATTGGATACTCCAAGTTTGACGCACTCTACTTCTGAATCGCATCATTTTAGAGCACTCCTGATTTTTTATGTCATAGATTGGACCTTTGACGATACTTTCTCAGAAAATTGAATGAATACTTCCATTATTTTGGTCTGTACTATTTTTTATATGAAGGCATGCTTTCTTTTAACTTAAATGCTCTCCTTATATTTGAAACATTTATCTTATCGAAAAATGGACAACACCAGTCGATTTGTCGTATCAAAGAACCCTTATTCTCATAATTTCAGTATTTTTTGAAAGGAAAAACATTTTTCGTCAAATATGTAGCTGGACTATAGTAAGGAAAATATTGCATTTTTCGCAATACTCCAAAAATATATTTTTGGCCTATCATCATCTCGAAACATGTTCGATTAGATGAAAGTTCATCTAAAATCGATAGGTGACTTTGTTAATGCCCTAATTCTATCAATATTTGAATAACTATGGATATTTGATTTTACCCTCTTCATTGGATACTCCAAATTTGACGCACTCTACTTCTGAATCGTATCATTTTAGAGCACTCCCGATTTTTTATATCATAGATTGGACCTTTGACGATACTTTCTCAGAAAATTGAATTAATACTTCCATTATTTTGGTCTGTACTATTTTTTATATGAAGGCATGTTTTCTTTTAACTTAAATGTACTCCTTATATTTGAAACATTAATCTTATCGAAAAATGGACAACACCAGTCGATTTGTCGTATCAAAGAACCCTTATTCTCATAATTTCAGTATTTTTTGAGAGGAAAAACATTTTTCGTCAAATATGTAGCTGGACTATAGTAAGGAATATATTGCATTTTTCGCAATACTCCAAAAATATATTTTTGGCCTATCATCCTCTCGAAACATGTTCGATTAGATGAAACTTCATCTAAAATCGATAGGTGACTTTGTTAATGCCCTAATTCTATCAATTTTTGAATAACTACGGATATTTGATTTTGCCCTCTTCATTGGATACTCCAAGTTTGACGCACTCTACTTCTGAATCGCATAATTTTAGAGCACTCCTGATTTTTTATATCATAGATTGGACCTTTGATGAAACATTCTCAGAAAATTGAATGAATACATCCATTATTTTGGTCTGTACTATTTTTTATATGAAGGCATATTTTCTGTTAACTTAAATGCTCTTTTAATAATTGAAACATTTATCTTATCGAAAAATGGACAACACCAGTCGATTTGTCGTATCAAAGAACCCTTATTCTCATAATTTCAGTATTTTTTGAGAGGAAAAACATTTTTCGTCAAATATGTAGCTGGACTATAGTAAGTAAAATATTGCATTTTTCGCAATACTCCAAAAATATATTTTTGGCCTATCATCCTCTCGAAACATGTTCGATTAGATGAAATTCCATCTAAAATCGATAGGTGACTTTGTTAATGCCCTAATTCTATCAATTTTTGAATAACTATGGATATTTGATTTTACCCTCTTCATTGGATACTCCAAGTTTGACGCACTCTACTTCTGCATCGCATCATTTTAGAGCACTCCCGATTTTTATATTATAGATTGGACCTTTGACGATAATTTCTCTGAAAATTGAATGAATACTTCCATTATTTTGGTCTGTACTATTTTTTATATGAAGGCATATTTTCTTTTAACTTAAATGCTCTCCTAATATTTGAAACATTTATCTTATCGAAAAATGGACAACACCAGTCGATTTGTCGTATCAAAGAACCCGTATTCTCATAATTTCAGTATTTTTTGAGAGGAAAAACATTTTTAGTCAAATATGTAAGGAATATATTGCATTTTTCGCAATACTCCAAAAATATATTTTTGGCCTATCATCCTCTCGAAACATGTTCGATTAGATGAAATTCCATCTAAAATCGATAGGTGACTTTGTTAATGCCCTGATTCTATCAATTTTTGAATAACTATGGATATTTGATTTTACCCTCTTCATTGGATACTCCAAATTTGACGCACTCTACTTCTGAATCGCATCATTTTAGAGCACTCCCGATTTTTTATATCATAGATTGGACCTTTGACGATACTTTCTCAATAAATTGAGTTAATACTTCCATTATTTTGGTCTGTACTATTTTTTATATGAAGGCATGTTTTCTTTTAACTTAAATGTTCTCCTAATATTTGAAACATTAATCTTATCGAAAAATGGACAACACCAGTCGATTTGTCGTATCAAAGAACCCTTATTCTCATAATTTCAGTATTTTTTGAGAGGAAAAACATTTTTCGTCAAATATGTAGCTGGACTATAGTAAGGAAAATATTGCATTTTTCGCAATACTCCAAAAATATATTTTTGGCCTATCATCATCTCGAAACATGTTCGATTAGATGAAATTTCATCTAAAATCGATAGGTGACTTTGTTAATGCCCTAATTCTATCAATTTTTGAATAACTATGGATATTTGATTTTACCCTCTTCATTGGATACTCCAAGTTTGACGCACTCTACTTCTGAATCGCATCATTTTAGAGCACTCCTGATTTTTTATGTCATAGATTGGACCTTTGACGATACTTTCTCAGAAAATGAATGAATACTTCCATTATTTTGGTCTGTACTATTTTTTATATGAAGGCATGCTTTCTTTTAACTTAAATGCTCTCCTTATATTTGAAACATTTATCTTATCGAAAAATGGACAACACCAGTCGATTTGTCGTATCAAAGAACCCTTATTCTCATAATTTCAGTATTTTTTGAAAGGAAAAACATTTTTCGTCAAATATGTAGCTGGACTATAGTAAGGAAAATATTGCATTTTCCGCAATACTCCAAAAATATATTTTTGGCCTATCATCATCTCGAAACATGTTCGATTAGATGAAATTTCATCTAAAATCGATAGGTGATTTTGTTTATGCCCTGATTCTATCAATTTTTGAATAACTATGGATATTTGATTTTACCCTCTTCATTGGATACTCCAAATTTGACGCACTCTACTTCTGAATCGCATCATTTTAGAGCACTCCCGATTTTTTATATCATAGATTGGACCTTTGACGATACTTTCTCAGAAAATTGAGTTAATACTTCCATTATTTTGGTCTGTACTATTTTTTATATGAAGGCATGTTTTCTTTTAACTTAAATGCTCTCCTAATATTTGAAACATTTATCTTATCGAAAAATGGACAACACCAGTCGATTTGTCGTATCAAAGAACCCGTATTCTCATAATTTCAGTATTTTTTGAGAGGAAAAACATTTTGCGTCAAATATGTAGCTGGACTATAGTATGGAATATATTGTTTTTTTCGCAATACTCCAAAAATATATTTTTGGCCTATCATCCTCTCGAAACATGTTCTATTAGATGAAATTTCATCTAAAATCGATAGGTGACTTTGTTAATGCCCTAATTCTATCAATTTTTGGATAACTATGGATATTTTATTTTACCCTCTTCATTGGATTCGATCGATAGGTGACTTTGTTAATGCCCTAATTCTATCAATTTTTGAATAACTATGGATATTTTATTTTACCCTCTTCATTGGATACTCCAAGTTTGACGCACTCTACTTCTGAATCGCATCATTTTAGAGCACTCCTGATTTTTTATGTCATAGATTGGACCTTTGACGATACTTTCTCAGAAAATTGAATGAATACTTCCATTATTTTGGTCTGTACTATTTTTTATATGAAGGCATGCTTTCTTTTAACTTAAATGCTCTCCTGATATTTGAAACATTTATCTTATCGATAAATGGACAACACCAGTCGATTTGTCGTATCAAAGAACCCGTATTCTCATAATTTCAGTATTTTTTGAGAGGAAAAACATTTTGCGTCAAATATGTAGCGGGACTATAGTATGGAATATATTGTTTTTTTCGCAATACTCCAAAAATATATTTTAGGCCTATCATCCTCTCGAAACATGTTCTATTAGATGGAATTTCATCTAAAATCGATAGGTGACTTTGTTAATGCCCTGATTCTATCAATTTTTGAATAACTATGGATATTTGATTTTACCCTCTTCATTGGATACTCCAAGTTTGACGCACTCTACTTCTGAATCGCATAATTTTAGAGCACTCCCGATTTTTTATATCATAGATTGGACCTTTGACGATACTTTCTCAGAAAATTGAATGAATACTTCCATTATTTTGGTCTGTACTATTTTTTATATGAAGGCATGTTTTCTTTTAACTTAAATGCTCTCCTAATATTTGAAACATTTATCTTATCGAAAAATGGACAACACCAGTCGATTTGTCGTATCAAAGAACCCGTATTCTCATAATTTCAGTATTTTTTTAGAGGAAAAACATTTTTCGTCAAATATGTAGCTGGACTATAGTAAGGAAAATATTGCATTTTTCGCAATACTCCAAAAATATATTTTTGGCCTATCATCATCTCGAAACATGTTCGATTAGATGAAATTTCATCTAAAATCGATAGGTGACTTTGTTATTGCCCTAATTATATCAATTTTTGAATAACTATGGATATTTTATTACACCCTCTTCATTGGATACTCCAAGTTTGACGCAATCTACTTCTGAATCGCATCATTTTAGAGCACTCCCGATTATTTATATCATAGATTGGACCTTTGACGATACTTTCTCAGAAAATTGAATTAATACTTCCATTATTTTGGTCTGTACTATTTTTTATATGAAGGCATGTTTTCTTTTAACTTAAATGTTCACCTAATATTTGAAACATCAATCTTATCAAAAAATGGACAACACCAGTCGATTTGTCGTATCAAATAACCCTTATTCTCATAATTTCAGTATTTTTTGAGAGGAAAAACATTTTTCGTCAAATATGTAGCTGGACTATAGTAAGGAATATATTGCATTTTTCGCAATACTCCAAAAATATATTTTTGGCCTATCATCCTCTCGAAACATGTTCGATTAGATGAAATTTAATCTAAAATCGATAGGTGACTTTGTTAATGCCCTGATTCTATCAATTTTTGAATAACTATGGATATTTGATTTTACCCTCTACATTGGATACTCCAAATTTGACGCACTCTACTTCTGAATCGCATCATTTTAGAGCACTCCCGATTTTTTATATCATAGATTGGACCTTTGACGATACTTTCTCAGAAAATTTAATTAATACTTCCATTATTTTGGTCTGTACTATTTTTTATATGAAGGCATGTTTTCTTTTAACTTAAATGTTCTCCTAATATTTGAAACATTAATCTTATCGAAAAATGGACAACACCAGTCGATTTGTCGTATCAAAGAACCCTTATTCTCATAATTTCAGTATTTTTTGAGAGGAAAAACATTTTTCGTCAAGAATGTAGCTGGAAAATGTAAGGAAAATATTGCATTTTTCGCAATACTCCAAAAATATATTTTTGGCCTATCATCATTTCGAAACATGTTCGATTAGATGAAATTTCATCTAAAATCGATAGGTGACTTTGTTAATGCCCTAATTCTATCAATTTTTGAATAACTATGGATATTTGATTTTACCCTCTTCATTGGATACCCCAAGTTTGACGCACTCTACTTCTGAATCGCATCATTTTAGAGCACTCTCGATTTTTTATGTCATAGATTGGACCTTTGACGATACTTTCTCAGAAAATTGAATGAATACAACACCAGTCGATTTGTCGTATCAAAGAACCCGTATTCTCATAATTTCAGTATTTTTTGAGAGGAAAAACATTTTTAGTCAAATATGTAGCAGGACTATAGTAAGGAATATATTGCATTTTTCGCAATACTCCAAAAATATATTTTTGGTCTATCATCCTCTCGAAACATGTTCGATTAGATGAAATTTCATCTAAAATCGATAGGTGACTTTGTTAATGCCCTGATTCTATCAATTTTTGAATAACTATGGATATTTGATTTTACCCTCTTCATTGGATACTCCAAATTTGACGCACTCTACTTCTGAATCGCATCATTTTAGAGCACTCCCGATTTTTTATATCATAGATTTGACCTTTGACAATACTTTCTCAGAAAATTGAGTTAATACTTCCATTATTTTGGTCTGTACTATTTTTTATATGAAGGCATGTTTTCTTTTAACTTAAATGTTCTCCTAATATTTGAAACATTAATCTTATCGAAAAATGGACAACACCAGTCGATTTGTCGTATCAAAGAACCCTTATTCTCATAATTTCAGTATTTTTTGAGAGGAAAAACATTTTTCGTCAAATATGTAGCTGGACTATAGTAAGGAAAATATTGCATTTTTCGCAATACTCCAAAAATATATTTTTGGCCTATCATCATCTCGAAACATGTTCGATTAGATGAAAGTTCATCTAAAATCGATAGGTGACTTTGTTAATGCCCTAATTCTATCAATATTTGAATAACTATTGATATTTGATTTTACCCTCTTCATTGGATACTCCAAGTTTGACGCACTCTACTTCTGAATCGCATTATTTAAGAGCACTCCCGATTTTTTATATCATAGATTGGACCTTTGACGATACTTTCTCAGAAAATTGAATGAATACTTCCATTATTTTGGTCTGTACTATTTTTTATATGAAGGCATGTTTTCTTTTAACTTAAATGCTCTCCTAATATTTGAAACATTTATCTTATCGAAAAATGGACAACACCAGTCGATTTGTCGTATCAAAGAACCCGTATTCTCATAATTTCAGTATTTTTTGAGAGGAAAAACATTTTGCGTCAAATATGTAGCTGGACTATAGTATGGAATATATTGTTCTTTTCGCAATACTCCAAAAATATATTTTTGGCCTATCATCCTCTCGAAACATGTTCTATTAGATGAAATTTCATCTAAAATCGATAGGTGACTTTGTTAATGCCCTAATTCTATCAATTTTTGAATAACTATGGATATTTTATTTTACCCTCTTCATTGGATACTCCAAGTTTGACGCACTCTACTTCTGAATCGCATCATTTTAGAGCACTCCCGATTATTGATATCATAGATTGGACCTTTGACGATACTTTCTCAGAAAATTGAATTAATACTTCCATTATTTTGGTCTGTACTATTTTTTATAAGAAGGCATGTTTTCTTTTAACTTAAATGTTCTCCTAATATTTGAAACATTAATCTTATCGAAAAATGGACAACACCAGTCGATTTGTCGTATCAAAGAACCCTTATTCTCATAATTTCAGTATTTTTTGAGAGGAAAAACATTTTTCGTCAAATATGTATCTGGACTATAGTAAGGAATATATTGCATTTTTCGCAATACTCCAAAAATATATGTTTGGCCTATCATCCTCTCGAAACATGTTCGATTAGATGAAATTTCATCTAAAATCGATAGGTGATTTTGTTAATGCCCTGATTCTATCAATTTTTGAATAACTATGGATATTTGATTTTACCCTCTTCATTGGATACTCCAAGTTTGACGCACTCTACTTCTGAATCGCATCATTTTAGAGCACTCCTGATTTTTTATGTCATAGATTGGACCTTTGACGATACTTTCTCAGAAAATTGAATGAATACTTCCATTATTTTGGTCTGTACTATTTTTTATATGAAGGCATGCTTTCTTTTAACTTAAATGCTCTCCTTATATTTGAAACATTTATCTTATCGAAAAATGGACAACACCAGTCGATTTGTCGTATCAAAGAACCCTTATTCTCATAATTTCAGTATTTTTTGAGAGGAAAAACATTTTTCGTCAAATATGTAGCTGGACTATAGTAAGTAAAATATTGCATTTTTCGCAATACTCCAAAAATATATTTTTGGCCTATCATCCTCTCGAAACATGTTCGATTAGATGAAATTCCATCTAAAATCGATAGGTGACTTTGTTAATGCCCTAATTCTATCAATTTTTGAATAACTATGGATATTTGATTTTACCCTCTTCATTGGATACTCCAAGTTTGACGCACTCTACTTCTGCATCGCATCATTTTAGAGCACTCCCGATTTTTATATTATAGATTGGACCTTTGACGATAATTTCTCTGAAAATTGAATGAATACTTCCATTATTTTGGTCTGTACTATTTTTTATATGAAGGCATATTTTCTTTTAACTTAAATGCTCTCCTAATATTTGAAACATTTATCTTATCGAAAAATGGACAACACCAGTAGATTTGTCGTATCAAAGAACCCGTATTCTCATAATTTCAGTATTTTTTGAGAGGAAAAACATTTTTAGTCAAATATGTAGCAGGAATATATTGCATTTTTCGCAATACTCCAAAAATATATTTTTGGCCTATCATCCTCTCGAAACATGTTCGATTAGATGAAATTTCATCTAAAATCGATAGGTGACTTTGTTAATGCCCTGATTCTATCAATTTTTGAATAACTATGGATATTTGATTTTACCCTCTTCATTGGATACTCCAAATTTGACGCACTCTACTTCTGAATCGCATCATTTTAGAGCACTCCCGATTTTTTATATCATAGATTGGACCTTTGACGATACTATCTCAGAAAATTGAGTTAATACTTCCATTATTTTGGTCTGTACTATTTTTTATATGAAGGCATGTTTTCTTTTAACTTAAATGTTCTCCTAATATTTGAAACATTAATCTTATCGAAAAATGGACAACACCAGTCGATTTGTCGTATCAAAGAACCCTTATTCTCATAATTTCAGTATTTTTTGAGAGGAAAAACATTTTTCGTCAAATATGTAGCTGGACTATAGTAAGGAAAATATTGCATTTTTCGCAATACTCCAAAAATATATTTTTGGCCTATCATCATCTCGAAACATGTTCGATTAGATGAAATTTCATCTAAAATCGATAGGTGACTTTGTTAATGCCCTAATTCTATCAATTTTTGAATAACTATGGATATTTGATTTTACCCTCTTCATTGGATACTCCAAGTTTGACGCACTCTACTTCTGAATCGCATCATTTTAGAGCACTCCTGATTTTTTATGTCATAGATTGGACCTTTGACGATACTTTCTCAGAAAATTGAATGAATACTTCCATTATTTTGGTCTGTACTATTTTTTATATGAAGGCATGCTTTCTTTTAACTTAAATGCTCTCCTTATATTTGAAACATTTATCTTATCGAAAAATGGACAACACCAGTCGATTTGTCGTATCAAAGAACCCTTATTCTCATAATTTCAGTATTTTTTGAGAGGAAAAACATTTTTCGTCAAATATGTAGCTGGACTATAGTAAGTAAAATATTGCATTTTTCGCAATACTCCAAAAATATATTTTTGGCCTATCATCCTCTCGAAACATGTTCGATTAGATGAAATTCCATCTAAAATCGATAGGTGACTTTGTTAATGCCCTAATTCTATCAATTTTTGAATAACTATGGATATTTGATTTTACCCTCTTCATTGGATACTCCAAGTTTGACGCACTCTACTTCTGCATCGCATCATTTTAGAGCACTCCCGATTTTTATATTATAGATTGGACCTTTGACGATAATTTCTCTGAAAATTGAATGAATACTTCCATTATTTTGGTCTGTACTATTTTTTATATGAAGGCATATTTTCTTTTAACTTAAATGCTCTCCTAATATTTGAAACATTTATCTTATCGAAAAATGGACAACACCAGTCGATTTGTCGTATCAAAGAACCCGTATTCTCATAATTTCAGTATTTTTTGAGAGGAAAAACATTTTTAGTCAAATATGTAGCAGGACTATAGTAAGGAATATATTGCATTTTTCGCAATACTCCAAAAATATATTTTTGGCCTATCATCCTCTCGAAACATGTTCGATTAGATGAAATTTCATCTAAAATCGATAGGTGACTTTGTTAATGCCCTGATTCTATCAATTTTTGAATAACTATGGATATTTGATTTTACCCTCTTCATTGGATACTCCAAGTTTGACGCACTCTACTTCTGAATCGCATTGTTTAAGAGCACTCCCGATTTTTTATATCATAGATTGGACCTTTGACGATACTTTCTCAGAAAATTGAATGAATACTTCCATTATTTTGGTCTGTACTATTTTTTATATGAAGGCATGTTTTCTTTTAACTTAAATGCTCTCCTAATATTTGAAACATTTATCTTATCGAAAAATGGACAACACCAGTCGATTTGTCGTATCAAAGAACCCGTATTCTCATAATTTCAGTATTTTTTGAGAGGAAAAACATTTTGCGTCAAATATGTAGCTGGACTATAGTATGGAATATATTGTTCTTTTCGCAATACTCCAAAAATATATTTTTGGCCTATCATCCTCTCGAAACATGTTCTATTAGATGAAATTTCATCTAAAATCGATAGGTGACTTTGTTAATGCCCTAATTCTATCAATTTTTGAATAACTATGGATATTTTATTTTACCCTCTTCATTGGATACTCCAAGTTTGACGCACTCTACTTCTGCATCGCATCATTTTAGAGCACTCCCGATTATTGATATCATAGATTGGACCTTTGACGATACTTTCTCAGAAAATTGAATTAATACTTCCATTATTTTGGTCTGTACTATTTTTTATAAGAAGGCATGTTTTCTTTTAACTTAAATGTTCTCCTAATATTTGAAACATTAATCTTATCGAAAAATGGACAACACCAGTCGATTTGTCGTATCAAAGAACCCTTATTCTCATAATTTCAGTATTTTTTGAGAGGAAAAACATTTTTCGTCAAATATGTATCTGGACTATAGTAAGGAATATATTGCATTTTTCGCAATACTCCAAAATATATGTTTGGCCTATCATCCTCTCGAAACATGTTCGATTAGATGAAATTTCATCTAAAATCGATAGGTGATTTTGTTAATGCCCTGATTCTATCAATTTTTGAATAACTATGGATATTTGATTTTACCCTCTTCATTGGATACTCCAAGTTTGACGCACTCTACTTCTGCATCGCATCATTTTAGAGCACTCTCGATTTTTATATTATAGATTGGACCTTTGACGATAATTTCTCTGAAAATTGAATGAATACTTCCATTATTTTGGTCTGTACTATTTTTTATATGAAGGCATATTTTCTTTTAACTTAAATGCTCTCCTAATATTTGAAACATTTATCTTATCGAAAAATGGACAACACCAGTCGATTTGTCGTATCAAAGAACCCGTATTCTCATAATTTCAGTATTTTTTGAGAGGAAAAACATGTTTAGTCAAATATGTAGCAGGACTATAGTAAGGAATATATTGCATTTTTCGCAATACTCCAAAAATATATTTTTGGCCTATCATCCTCTCGAAACATGTTCGATTAGATGAAATTTCATCTAAAATCGATAGGTGACTTTGTTAATGCCCTGATTCTATCAATTTTTGAATAACTATGGATATTTGATTTTACCCTCTTCATTGGATACTCCAAGTTTGACGCACTCTACTTCTGAATCGCATTATTTAAGAGCACTCCCGATTTTTTATATCATAGATTGGACCTTTGACGATACTTTCTCAGAAAATTGAATGAATACTTCCATTATTTTGGTCTGTACTATTTTTTATATGAAGGCATGTTTTCTTTTAACATAAATGCTCTCCTAATATTTGAAACATTTATCTTATCGAAAAATGGACAACACCAGTCGATTTGTCGTATCAAAGAACCCGTATTCTCATAATTTCAGTATTTTTTGAGAGGAAAAACATTTTGCGTCAAATATGTAGCTGGACTATAGTATGGAATATATTGTTCTTTTCGCAATACTCCAAAAATATATTTTTGGCCTATCATCCTCTCGAAACATATTCTATTAGATGAAATTTCATCTAAAATCGATAGGTGACTTTGTTAATGCCCTAATTCTATCAATTTTTGAATAACTATGGATATTTGATTTTACCCTCTTCATTGGATACTCCAAATTTGACGCACTCTACTTCTGAATCGTATCATTTTAGAGCACTCCCGATTTTTTATATCATAGATTGGACCTTTGACGATACTTTCTCAGAAAATTGAATTAATACTTCCATTATTTTGGTCTGTACTATTTTTTATATGAAGGCATGTTTTCTTTTAACTTAAATGTACTCCTTATATTTGAAACATTAATCTTATCGAAAAATGGACAACACCAGTCGATTTGTCGTATCAAAGAACCCTTATTCTCATAATTTCAGTATTTTTTGAGAGGAAAAACATTTTTCGTCAAATATGTAGCTGGACTGTAAGGAATATATTGCATTTTTCGCAATACTCCAAAAATATATTTTTGGCCTATCATCCTCTCGAAACATGTTCGATTAGATGAAACTTCATCTAAAATCGATAGGTGACTTTGTTAATGCCCTAATTCTATCAATTTTTGAATAACTACGGATATTTGATTTTGCCCTCTTCATTGGATACTCCAAGTTTGACGCACTCTACTTCTGAATCGCATAATTTTAGAGCACTCCTGATTTTTTATATCATAGATTGGACCTTTGATGAAACTTTCTCAGAAAATTGAATGAATACTTCCATTATTTTGGTCTGTACTATTTTTTATATGAAGGCATGTTTTCTGTTAACTTAAATGCTCTTTTAATAATTGAAACATTTATCTTATCGAAAAATGGACAACACCAGTCGATTTGTCGTATCAAAGAACCCTTATTCTCATAATTTCAGTATTTTTTGAGAGGAAAAACATTTTTCGTCAAATATGTAGCTGGACTATAGTAAGTAAAATATTGCATTTTTCGCAATACTCCAAAAATATATTTTTGGCCTATCATCCTCTCGAAACATGTTCGATTAGATGAAATTCCATCTAAAATCGATAGGTGACTTTGTTAATGCCCTAATTCTATCAATTTTTGAATAACTATGGATATTTGATTTTACCCTCTTCATTGGATACTCCAAGTTTGACGCACTCTACTTCTGCATCGCATCATTTTAGAGCACTCCCGATTTTTATATTATAGATTGGACCTTTGACGATAATTTCTCTGAAAATTGAATGAATACTTCCATTATTTTGGTCTGTACTATTTTTTATATGAAGGCATATTTTCTTTTAACTTAAATGCTCTCCTAATATTTGAAACATTTATCTTATCGAAAAATGGACAACACCAGTCGATTTGTCGTATCAAAGAACCCGTATTCTCATAATTTCAGTATTTTTTGAGAGGAAAAACATTTTTAGTCAAATATGTAGCAGGACTATAGTAAGGAATATATTGCATTTTTCGCAATACTCCAAAAATATATTTTTGGCCTATCATCCTCTCGAAACATGTTCGATTAGATGAAATTTCATCTAAAATCGATAGGTGACTTTGTTAATGCCCTGATTCTATCAATTTTTGAATAACTATGGATATTTGATTTTACCCTCTTCATTGGATACTCCAAATTTGACGCACTCTACTTCTGAATCGCAAATGATGTTTTCGAACTTCGAGAAGGCCTTTTTAAAAAACGAACTACACAAAATGAGACGTTTATTAAGTGAATTTTAACAATACAATCTACTATTTATTTTGGTACAATGATATTTATGTTTTATGATATGCTTATGGCACAAAACGCATTATTGCATAATAAACAATATCCATTGACGTAACTCCTCCGCCCTAGGAGAGAACTATGGGGATGGACCAGAGTTCGACATGATGGGAAAATTTTTCAGAACATCTTCTTCACTTGTTGTCGTCCGTTTCGATTGACTTTTCTTCTTTCTATTCTTGAGTACTAGGTAGATAATGCAGGCTGTAACTATAAAGTAGAATAAAATTGAATAAAAGCTTATACTTTTGAAATGAATCGGTGACCAATCTATTTTCTCGGCTAAAGTTTTATCTTCTTGAATGGCACTGATGACATTGTTCATTTCGTTAAGATCAATTGAATCCAAATACACAGGTTTTAGCTTAGCGGTATCTAAAGTGTAATTATTTTTATTAATTTGTAATTTCGGTAAATCAATGTTTTTATATTCTGGCACTTTGGTCTTAAAAGTTCTTAAATAAATATTGTCTATTAAAATTTCACAGCGGTTATTAAGTTCGATTAAGTAACTACCGTTCACAGGAATGTTCGTAATGTCTTTGTTACAATTTTGTCTGGCTATAACACTATACGGGGTAATCACAATCCAATGGTCAGTTTCCAATTTCTGCACTTTAACTTCACTAATGGTAGATGGAATTTCTCGACAACTGTTTGTAGATTGGGAATATTTTAGAAGTTGGACTTCGCAAGGAGCTTTCTGTGAGATTACTCTTGTTTGTATCTCTCGGCAGATGAATTCTTCTTGAATAATTTCTTCACACTTCGAATTTGTAGATGCATAGCTTAGCTCATTTAAAAGGAGAAATTTGGTTTGGGGTATTATAAGTTTAAAATTTTGGTTTGAAGGTGTAGGTATGGGATATAGATGATAGTAGTTATATTCACTAAGTTCTACAATCGGTACTTCTAATATGAAAATAATACTATTATATTTACTGTAACTTTTAACTTTGATAATTTTCTCGAATAATAGAATATTGTTTAAAGAAGTTTCGAAAGGAAATCTGTTATTTTTGTTAATATTTTTCTTAACTGTGTTAATCTCTAAAAGTATTTCGCTTGGGTTTGCTATAGAATTGTGAAAGGTATTTATTTTTGCGAAGCTTATAGCTACTTCTATTTTATCGAGCATATCATATATTATTTGAAAGCTAATAGAAAATTGAGAAACGATCTGTTCTATTGAGAAGAAATGGAAAGTTTCTATATTTTCAATTTTTATATTTCGTAATTCTTTTTGTAAATCGTTAATACGTGAGCTTAATATTTCTTGGTTGTGGGATAATATTCTAGAATTGTTTTCAAATATTTTCATTGATGATTCGAGTAATGTTACTTGGTGTTCTAACAATGTTTTTATTTTATTTTGATTATCAGATAAGGCTTTAATAGCTTCGTCATATCGTATTGCATCGTCTTGGTCTAAATTACCTGTCAAGAATTTTATTGCTGAGCCAAGTCCGTCAAAAAGTGATCGTTTTACCTGCTTTCTCCATAGTGGGTTTATTTGATTGATTTGTGAATATATTTTATTTTCTAATACTTGAATTATATGATAGGAGTTATCGAAGTGTTCTGTAAAATTAAATATGCTGGGGTGTTTTGATAGAGATTCATGTAGATTATCATATTGGTCTTTTAAAGTTAAAAAGTGATCTGTCAAGTTTGTAATATCATAAATGTGTATAAAGGTCCAAAAATCTGTTTGTACATATGCTGTTCCTAGTCGTAAGGGTAGGAGGCCAGGATTATCGTTCAGGTTATGGAATTTAGGGGTATTTAATCTTCCTTCGGTGGTCCAACAGAGGAACCTGTAATGGGAGGTTTTTTTAGTTCATTAATGTGAATAATTTCTTGATGTGCTTTAAGTTTTTTATGTTTGAGTAAATTTCCAGAAATTTCAACACGATTCCTGTCAAGTATTTGAGTAATTTCGAAAGGGCCTAGAAAACGTTTATCTTTTTTATTTCGTTTCTTGGGGTTGTGCTTGTATACAATTTGACCGATTTTAAATTCATTATTCGAGTCACCTTTTGTATTACGTTTCTCTATAATTTTTTCTTTGTTTTGTTTCAATTTGTCGTGTACATCTTTATAAACATGTTGTAATTTTGATTGATGACTGTTCACATAATCGTTATAGAAAGCTTGGGGTATGAAAATTTCGTTAGGATTTCTAGAATCTGTGTGACCAAAAGTAAGTTCAAAAGGGGTAAAACTTGTAGAACTATGTATAGAATTATTATAACCTATTATTGCGTAATCCATTAAATCATCTTCGTCGGGATAGAGTTCTCGTAATAATCTTAGATGTTCAATTAAGGTTGAATGTACTCTTTCGGCTATAGAGTTGGATTCATGATGACCAGCTGTGGTAAAGTGTATTTTAATTTTGTGTAACGCTAAGAGTTCTTTAATAGTTTCGTTATTAAATTCTGTACCTTTATCTAAAATAATTAATTGTGGTACTCCGAAAGATGTGAAATATTTTATTAAAGCTTTGCTTATAATAACAGCTGTTTTAGAAGGAATGTGCACTGCTTGTGCAAATTTTGTAAATGCATCTGTTAACGTTAGATAAGACTTTCCGTCGTAAATAAAAACATCAATGTGTATAATTTGAAACGGTTTGGACGCGGTTTCAGTTAGCATTAGCGGAACATACGGTTTTTGTCTAGCATATTTATTTTTTTGGCAAATAGTACAAGAATTTATGTAATTAGTTATTGTATTCTTCATATTTTTCCAATAATAATTTATTTTTAATTTTTCTAAAGTTTCCTGAATTCCTCTGTGTGTGGTCTTGCCTTCATGGTAATTTTTCAATAAAATCATTTGTTCCTCCTTATCAGATACAGTGTTTACTAATTTAGTGCATTTAATGAGTCTTGGTTCGTTTGAAGAGAAATGTTTTAAGTAAACTTTATTAAAATCGTTATATAAATTTTCTTTGTTAAAATAAATGTAAAACGTGTTATTAAGATCTGTGTATTCTACTAAAAATTCAAATATGAAACGTTCATTGTCGTTTTCAGGGATTTTAACTTTTATAATTTTATGATTTTCATAAGTATGTTGAGAGATATCTATTTTTTGATATAAATTTGAGTATACTAAAATTTGGTGAACTTTGTTATTTATAATTTCGTCTAATATAGGAATACCTTGATTAGTGGTTTCATTATCAGCTATGGAATGAACGGTTGAAGAATTAGATTTAGGAGTAGAAAGTTTCGTCCAGTCAGGTTGAGGTGTATTGAGTTCGTCTCTAGAATTTGTAGGTATATCAGCGGTATTATTAGGAGGCTGTATTCGTATATCTGAAATAATGTTTATTTTTGATTCGTTTTGCGCACTCGTAGAAGCTTTTTCCATTTCTAATGAGCTTTCAAACTCACGTAAGAATTCTAAAATTTCTTGATTAGTATCACCAGGGTTATTAATAACTGATTCAGTGTCTAAAGCGTTAATTGGTATTCTACTCAAGCAATCAGATACAACATTTAAAGATCCGCGTTTGTAAAATATCTTGTAGTCATATTCCTCTAATTTCAAACGCCAACGTACAAGTTTTGAATTTGGTTCTTTTAGTTTGAAAAGCCAGGTTAGAGGTTTATGGTCAGTGTATATGTGAAATTGTCGACCATACAAGTAAGGTCGAAAATGTTTGCAAGCCCATACGATTGCAAGTAATTCTTTTTCGATTGTGGAGTAGTTGATTTCTGAATCATTTAAAGTTCGTGAGGCGTAAGCTATAGGTTTGTCATTTGGAACGGTACCTTGTGATAATACTGCTCCAAGAGAGTAATTACTACTGTCTGTTGTTAGTATCATGGGTTTAGAAAAGTCCGGATATTGTAATATTGGGTCATTTGTTAGAATTTCTTTGCAGTTTCGAAAAGAGTCTATAAATTCTTTGTCATGAATTATTCGCATACCTTTTTTCAAGCATTTAGTCATGGGCTTTGTCAATTTTGCAAAATTGGGTATGAAGCGACGGTAGTATCCTAGTAGTCCAAGGAAACTTTTGATTTCTGTTTGTGTTTTAGGAATTGGGAAATTTTTAATGACAGAAATTTTCTCGGGATTAGGTTTAACACCTTCGGGAGTAATAATATGACCTAGATATACTATAGTTTTCTGAAGGAATTCGGATTTGTCAAGTTGTACTTTCAAGTTATATTTTCTCAGTCTGTCAAATATCTGTTTCACTCGTTGTATATGTTCCTGAAGGGAAGTACTATAAATTAAGATGTCGTCAAGATAAACAATACATGTTTCGTCAGTTAGTCCTCGTAATACGTTGTCCATTACACTTTGAAAAGTGGAAGGGGCGTTTTTAAGTCCAAAAGGCATTCTTTTGAATTGAAAGTGACCTTGTGGGGTGCTGAAAGCAGTTTTGGGTACGTCTTCGGGATCAACTTCAATTTGGTGGAAGCCACTAGCTAAATCCAAGGATGTAAAATAGTTAGCTCTTCCTAGTCGGTCCATAATTTCATTTATCCTGGGAATTGGATATCGGTTTTGAATAGTCTTCTCATTTAACTTGCGGTAGTCTATTACCAGTCTCCATTTTTTCTTGCCAGAAGCATCTGATCGTTTTGGGACAATCCATATTGGCGAAGAAAACGGCGAAGTTGATTCTTCAATGATGCCATCTTGTAACATTTTTCCCATTTGTCTCTTTACTTCTTCTCTATGAATTTCCGGGAACCGATATGATTTGGTATAAATTGGACTATCGTCGGTTAATTTAATTTTATGTTTGATTTCGTTCGTGAAACTTAAAGGGATGCCTTCACAGTAAAATATATCTCTATACTGATAGCAAATATTTCTTAATGCATCTTTCTCTTCTTTATTACAATGATCTAATCTGATATTTTTTAAATTTTCTTTCAATTTATTATCATCGGAATTACTAAAATTTATTTCTGAATCTACTTCCATTTTTCCTAAGAAATTAACTTCAACTAAACTTAAAGGTTCGATGTCAAAAGGTTCATGAATATCAAGTTTAACCGGATTCTCATTAGAATTTATTATTGTAGTTATTGCAAAATTATCAACTATATTTACTAAAGCTTTTGGTGTTTCGAGTCCATTACCTAACTTCTCGTAATCAAGTATTCCAATGCCATTTTTGTAATTAACGGGTAATTTAACAACTTGTTGAGTACGACCCGGTATTATTAATGAATAATTTTTTATATTTTCCTCAGTATTTGAACCAAATATTAAAGGAATAACTGTGTTAGGGGTAACAATTTCCTTTTTACTAACATTAACGCTAGCATTTAATTGTTTAAGTAAATCTACGCCTATGATTCCATCAAATCTTTCACTAAACTTGAAAAGATAAAATTTATGAGTTTCCTGTAAATTAAAGATATCAAACAATGGAATATGAGCTACCTCGTCGTGATACGTGATATTATGAGCAGTTTGAATGTTAAATTTTTCTTTAAAAATGCAATTGTTATAAAATTTATACGCAAGTTCCGGATCTATAAGTGACTTTGAACTTCCTGTGTCAACTAAAAACTTTGCACTTATTTCTGGAATTTCTATGAATGGCAAATTCGTTTTCAAGGCGTTAACATAAATTATGTTATTTGGTTTAGATATGTGCGAGTATGAAAATCCTGAATCTGATTATTTGATATTTCCGTAACGTGAGAGTCTACATGAGAATCTCTGTAAAAATCATTGTAACTTGTCGGATCATTTACGTGAGGATATTCTGTTTCCGGCGTATAATGATTGTCAGCATTTTCATCTGTTTCATAATTATATGAATTTTCGTAATCAAATAATTTTTCATAATTTTCTGTATCAAATTGGTTATCGGTTGGAAGGGAACTATTGATTTCTTGATTTTGATAAGGATTGTCTACAGTTTGATTGAAAAGTTCTGCTGATGTAAATTTGGGATTTGATCGGGACTTAAGTATCGTATTTCCTGAAGAAATGTCCATAGGTTCTGGTTTGAAACTTTGAGAATTATTTGGACGATTAAATTGTTGATTATTATGGCGAACATTTTGCTGGTTGAAATTTGGAATTGGCTGTGAGGGTCGCTGTATTGGGTTGTAAGTTTGATTTGTGAAAAATGGATGACGTTGAGTCGGATAATTGTTATTTGGACGCCAATTGTAAGATTGGTTTGGAGGAGAATGTTGTGTATACCTCTGTGGATATGATACTGGAGGACGAGTTATTAAATTAGATGGAAATATTGGTCGGGTTGATTGAAATTGTGTTGGTGATTGGTGTCGATGTATATTATTATAATTGGGGGTGAATGAAGGGTACTGATTGAAATTTTGATTCCTTGTAGGTGTTACTCTTAAACTAGGCTTAAATGATACATTAGAATTTAAGTTACTTAATCTTTGAGTGGAATATAGAAAATTTTCTTCTTCTACAACTAAACTCATAGCTTTTTCTAAGCTGTCAGGTGATCTTAAACGTACGTTAGTTTGTATTGGTACAGGTAATCCACGAACAAAAGTTTTTAAGGCTAAATTGTCATAATTTTTAAGATGTAGGCGTTTTTCATTTATGTCTAAGTCTAAAGAATTTAATTTGGAAATAATAAGGCTCCTAGAATCTTGGCATCGCATACCAAAATTATAAGGACTTTCATTTTTTAAAGGTTTTAAATTAATAAGATCTTGTACCAAACAGTCAATGTTTCTTTGGTCTCCAAAACTTAAATTTAAAGCTTGTTTAATTTCATCCCACGTTTTTAATTCTGTGCGGGAACCAATTAATATTTGAGCTCTACCTATTAATTTACCTATAATAGCTCTAAGTAGAAATGTATTTAAAGAAGCATCTGTGTTACTAGCGAACGCAGAAATAAAACTTTCACAATTACCTATAAAAATATTAAGTGTATGAGGGTTTCCATCAAAATTTGGAATTGAGTCTAGATATAATTTAAGTAGTTGGTAGTTTGTACCTGATGAAGTCATTTCTAAGTCTAAATTTCCTAAATTATTTTCAGTTATATTATTTTCAAAATTATTGTTTTCACTTTCTTGTAAATTTAAAATATTTTCAAGTAGTGTACTTATATTCTCTAGTTCAGATTCACTCATTAAATTATATTAATTATTTTTATATATATACAACTATAACTACTAAAGAAATGGTTATGGAAAATAAAGGAAATAATAATGAGCACTTACGTTATAACTAAAGCTATCATATTCTAAGGTCCTAAAGGTTGGAACGATGCTAGTTCTTAACCCAGGTGGTTTGTGGTCTTCGTTTTTCTTGCTCTTCTGAAGTTCTTTCTGGTGTCGTCCACTGGAACTGCTGGACTTGCTCGATGTCCACTCGAACTATCTGCAGCTTCGATATGCACTCGAATACAGTTTCTGAACACTAATTCGAATATTTCGGTTAATCGTTGAAACGAAAAATTTCCCGTGCGATACGTTAAACTTCCGAAATATCCTACTGACTGCGCCAATGATGTTTTCGAACTTCGAGAAGGCCTTTTTAAAAAACGAACTACACAAAATGAGACGTTTATTAAGTGAATTTTAACAATACAATCTACTATTTATTTTGGTACAATGATATTTATGTTTTATGATATGCTTATGGCACAAAACGCATTATTGCATAATAAACAATATCCATTGACGTAACTCGCATCATTTTAGAGCACTCCCGATTTTTTATATCATAGATTGGACCTTTGACGATACTATCTCAGAAAATTGAGTTAATACTTCCATTATTTTGGTCTGTACTATTTTTTATATGAAGGCATGTTTTCTTTTAACTTAAATGTTCTCCTAATATTTGAAACATTAATCTTATCGAAAAATGGACAACACCAGTCGATTTGTCGTATCAAAGAACCCTTATTCTCATAATTTCAGTATTTTTTGAGAGGAAAAACATTTTTCGTCAAATATGTAGCTGGACTATAGTAAGGAAAATATTGCATTTTTCGCAATACTCCAAAAATATATTTTTGGCCTATCATCATCTCGAAACATGTTCGATTAGATGAAATTTCATCTAAAATCGATAGGTGACTTTGTTAATGCCCTAATTCTATCAATTTTTGAATAACTATGGATATTTGATTTTACCCTCTTCATTGGATACTCCAAGTTTGACGCACTCTACTTCTGAATCACATCATTTTAGAGCACTCCTGATTTTTTGTGTCATAGATTGGACCTTTGACGATACTTTCTCAGAAAATTGAATGAATACTTCCATTATTTTGGTCTGTACTATTTTTTATATGAAGGCATGCTTTCTTTTAACTTAAATGCTCTCCTTATATTTGAAACATTTATCTTATCGAAAAATGGACAACACCAGTCGATTTGTCGTATCAAAGAACCCTTATTCTCATAATTTCAGTATTTTTTGAAAGGAAAAACATTTTTCGTCAAATATGTAGCTGGACTATAGTAAGGAAAATATTGCATTTTTCGCAATACTCCAAAAATATATTTTTGGCCTATCATCATCTCGAAACATGTTCGATTAGATGAAATTTCATCTAAAATCGATAGGTGATTTTGTTAATGCCCTGATTCTATCAATTTTTGAATAACTATGGATATTTGATTTTACCCTCTTCATTGGATACTCCAAATTTGACGCACTCTACTTCTGAATCGCATCATTTTAGAGCACTCCCGATTTTTTATATCATAGATTGGACCTTTGAAGATACTTTCTCAGAAAATTGAGTTAATACTTCCATTATTTTGGTCTGTACTATTTTTTATATGAAGGCATGTTTTCTTTTAACTTAAATGCTCTCCTAATATTTGAAACATTTATCTTATCGAAAAATGGACAACACCAGTCGATTTGTCGTATCAAAGAACCCGTATTCTCATAATTTCAGTATTTTTTGAGAGGAAAAACATTTTGCGTCAAATATGTAGCTGGACTATAGTATGGAATATATTGGTTTTTTCGCAATACTCCAAAAATATATTTTTGACCTATCATCCTCTCGAAACATGTTCTATTAGATGAAATTTCATCTAAAATCGATAGGTGACTTTGTTAATGCCCTAATTCTATCAATTTTTGAATAACTATGGATATTTTATTTTACCCTCTTCATTGGATTCGATCGATAGGTGACTTTGTTAATGCCCTAATTCTATCAATTTTTGAATAACTATGGATATTTTATTTTACCCTCTTCATTGGATACTCCAAGTTTGACGCACTCTACTTCTGAATCGCATCATTTTAGAGCACTCCCGATTATTGATATCATAGATTGGACCTTTGACGATACTTTCTCAGAAAATTGAATTAATACTTCCATTATTTTGGTCTGTACTATTTTTTATAAGAAGGCATGTTTTCTTTTAACTTAAATGTTCTCCTAATATTTGAAACATTAATCTTATCGAAAAATGGACAACACCAGTCGATTTGTCGTATCAAAGAACCCTTATTCTCATAATTTCAGTATTTTTTGAGAGGAAAAACATTTTTCGTCAAATATGTATCTGGACTATAGTAAGGAATATATTGCATTTTTCGCAATACTCCAAAAATATATGTTTGGCCTATCATCCTCTCGAAACATGTTCGATTAGATGAAATTTCATCTAAAATCGATAAGTGATTTTGTTAATGCCCTGATTCTATCAATTTTTGAATAACTATGGATATTTGATTTTACCCTCTTCATTGGATACTCCAAATTTGACGCACTCTACTTCTGAATCGCATCATTTTAGAGCACTCCCGATTTTTTATATCATAGATTGGACCTTTGACGATACTTTCTCAGAAAATTGAATTAATACTTCCATTATTTTGGTCTGTACTATTTTTTATATGAAGGCATGTTTTCTTTTAACTTAAATGTACTCCTTATATTTGAAACATTAATCTTATCGAAAAATGGACAACACCAGTCGATTTGTCGTATCAAAGAACCCTTATTCTCATAATTTCAGTATTTTTTGAGAGAAAAAACATTTTTCGTCAAATATGTAGCTGGACTATAGTAAGGAATATATTACATTTTTCGCAATACTCCAAAAATATATTTTTGGCCTATCATCCTCTCGAAACATGTTCGATTAGATGAAACTTCATCTAAAATCGATAGGTGACTTTGTTAATGCCCTAATTCTATCAATTTTTGAATAACTACGGATATTTGATTTTGCCCTCTTCATTGGATACTCCAAGTTTGACGCACTCTACTTCTGAATCGCATAATTTTAGAGCACTCCTGATTTTTTATATCATAGATTGGACCTTTGATGAAACTTTCTCAGAAAATTGAATGAATACTTCCATTATTTTGGTCTGTACTATTTTTTATATGAAGGCATGTTTTCTGTTAACTTAAATGCTCTTTTAATAATTGAAACATTTATCTTATCGAAAAATGGACAACACCAGTCGATTTGTCGTATCAAAGAACCCTTATTCTCATAATTTCAGTATTTTTTGAGAGGAAAAACATTTTTCGTCAAATATGTAGCTGGACTATAGTAAGTAAAATATTGCATTTTTCGCAATACTCCAAAAATATGTTTTTGGCCTATCATCCTCTCGAAACATGTTCGATTAGATGAAATTCCATCTAAAATCGATAGGTGACTTTGTTAATGCCCTAATTCTATCAATTTTTGAATAACTATGGATATTTGATTTTACCCTCTTCATTGGATACTCCAAGTTTGACGCACTCTACTTCTGCATCGCATCATGTTAGAGCACTCCCGATTTTTATATTATAGATTGGACCTTTGACGATAATTTCTCTGAAAATTGAATGAATACTTCCATTATTTTGGTCTGTACTATTTTTTATATGAAGGCATATTTTCTTTTAACTTAAATGCTCTTCTAATATTTGAAACATTTATCTTATCGAAAAATGGACAACACCAGTCGATTTGTCGTATCAAAGAACCCGTATTCTCATAATTTCAGTATTTTTTGAGAGGAAAAACATTTTTAGTCAAATATGTAGCAGGACTATAGTAAGGAATATATTGCATTTTTCGCAATACTCCAAAAATATATTTTTGGCCTATCATCCTCTCGAAACATGTTCAATTAGATGAAATTCCATCTAAAATCGATAGGTGACTTTGTTAATGCCCTGATTCTATCAATTTTTGAATATCTATGGATATTTGATTTTACCCTCTTCATTGGATACTCCAAATTTGACGCACTCTACTTCTGAATCGCATCATTTTAGAGCACTCCCGATTTTTTATATCATAGATTGGACCTTTGACGATACTTTCTCAGAAAATTGAGTTAATACTTCCATTATTTTGGTCTGTACTATTTTTTATATGAAGGCATGTTTTCTTTTAACTTAAATGTTCTCCTAATATTTGAAACATTAATCTTATCGAAAAATGGACAACACCAGTCGATTTGTCGTATCAAAGAACCCTTATTCTCATAATTTCAGTATTTTTTGAGAGGAAAAACATTTTTCGTCAAATATGTAGCTGGACTATAGTAAGGAAAATATTGCATTTTTCGCAATACTCCAAAAATATATTTTTGGCCTATCATCATCTCGAAACATGTTCGATTAGATGAAATTTCATCTAAAATCGATAGGTGACTTTGTTAATGCCCTAATTCTATCAATTTTTGAATAACTATGGATATTTGATTTTACCCTCTTCATTGGATACTCCAAGTTTGACGCACTCTACTTCTGAATCGCATCATTTTAGAGCACTTCTGATTTTTTATGTCATAGATTGGACCTTTGACGATACTTTCTCAGAAAATTGAATGAATACTTCCATTATTTTGGTCTGTACTATTTTTATATGAAGGCATGCTTTCTTTTAACTTAAATGCTCTCCTTATATTTGAAACATTTATCTTATCGAAAAATGGACAACACCAGTCGATTTGTCGTATCAAAGAACCCTTATTCTCATAATTTCAGTATTTTTTGAAAGGAAAAACATTTTTCGTCAAATATAAAGCTGGACTATAGTAAGGAAAATATTGCATTTTTCGCAATACTCCAAAAATATATTTTTGGCCTATCATCATCTCGAAACATGTTCGATTAGATGAAATTTCATCTAAAATCGATAGGTGACTTTGTTAATGCCCTAATTCTATCAATATTTGAATGACTATGGATATTTGATTTTACCCTCTTCATTGGATACTCCAAGTTTGACGCACTCTACTTCTGAATCGCATCATTTAAGAGCACTCCCGATGTTTTATATCATAGATTGGACCTTTGACGATACTTTCTCAGAAAATTTAATGAATACTTCCATTATTTTGGTCTGCAACATTTTTCATATGAAGGCATGTTTTCCTTTAACTTAAATACTCTCCTAATATTTGAAACATTTATCTTATCGAAAAATGGACAACACCAGTCGATTTGTCGTATCAAAGAACCCTGATTCTCATAATTTCAGTATTTCTTGAGAGGAAAAATATTTTTCGTCAAATATGTAGCTGGACTATAGTAAGGAAAATATTGCATTTTTCGCAATACTCCAAAAATATATTTTTGGCCTATCATCATCTCGAAACATGTTCGATTAGATGAAAGTTCATCTAAAATCGATAGGTGACTTTGTTAATGCCCTAATTCTATCAATATTTGAATAACTATGGATATTTGATTTTACCCTCTTCATTGGATACTCCAAGTTTGACGCACTCTACTTCTGAATCGCATTATTTAAGAGCACTCCCGATTTTTTATATCATAGATTGGACCTTTGACGATACTTCCTCAGAAAATTGAATGAATACTTCCATTATTTTGGTCTCTACTATTTTTTATATGAAGGCATGTTTTCTGTTAGCTTAAATGCTCTTTTAATAATTGAAACATTTATCTTATCGAAAAATGGACAACACCAGTCGATTTGTCGTATCAAAGAACCCTTATTCTCATAATTTCAGTATTTTTTGAGAGGAAAAACATTTTTCGTCGAATATGTAGCTGGACTATAGTAAGTAAAATATTGCATTTTTCGCAATACTCCAAAAATATATTTTTGGCCTATCATCCTCTCGAAACATGTTCGATTAGATGAAATTCCATCTAAAATCGATAGGTGACTTTGTTAATGCCCTAATTCTATCAATTTTTGAATAACTATGGATATTTGATTTTACCCTCTTCATTGGATACTCCAAGTTTGACGCACTCTACTTCTGCATCGCATCATGTTAGAGCACTCCCGATTTTTATATTATAGATTGGACCTTTGACGATAATTTCTATGAAAATTGAATGAATACTTCCATTATTTTGGTCTGTACTATTTTTTATATGAAGGCATATTTTCTTTTAACTTAAATGCTCTCCTAATATTTGAAACATTTATCTTATCGAAAAATGGACAACACCAGTCGATTTGTCGTATCAAAGAACCCGTATTCTCATAATTTCAGTATTTTTTGAGAGGAAAAACATTTTTAGTTAAATATGTAGCAGGACTATAGTAAGGAATATATTGCATTTTTCGCAATACTCCAAAAATATATTTTTGGCCTATCATCCTCTCGAAACATGTTCGATTAGATGAAATTCCATCTAAAATCGATAGGTGACTTTGTTAATGCCCTGATTCTATCAATTTTTGAATAACTATGGATATTTGATTTTACCCTCTTCATTGGATACTCCAAATTTGACGCACTCTACTTCTGAATCGCATCATTTTAGAGCACTCCCGATTTTGTATATCATAGATTGGACCTTTGACGATACTTTCTCAGAAAATTGAGTTAATACTTCCATTATTTTGGTCTGTACTATTTTTTATATGAAGGCATGTTTTCTTTTAACTTAAATGTTCTCCTAATATTTGAAACATTAATCTTATCGAAAAATGGACAACACCAGTCGATTTGTCGTATCAAAGAACCCTTATTCTCATAATTTCAGTATTTTTTGAGAGGAAAAACATTTTTCGTCAAATATGTAGCTGGACTATAGTAAGGAAAATATTGCATTTTTCGCAATACTCCAAAAATATATTTTTGGCCTATCATCATCTCGAAACATGTTCGATTAGATGAAATTTCATCTAAAATCGATAGGTGACTTTGTTAATGCCCTAATTCTATCAATTTTTGAATAACTATGGATATTTGATTTTACCCTCTTCATTGGATACTCCAAGTTTGACGCACTCTACTTCTGAATCGCATCATTTTAGAGCACTCCTGATTTTTTATGTCATAGATTGGACCTTTGACGATACTTTCTCAGAAAATTGAATGAATACTTCCATTATTTTGGTCTGTACTATTTTTTATATGAAGGCATGCTTTCTTTTAACTTAAATGCTCTCCTTATATTTGAAACATTTATCTTATCGAAAAATGGACAACTTCAGTCGATTTGTCGTATCAAAGAACCCTTATTCTCATAATTTCAGTATTTTTTGAAAGGAAAAACATTTTTCGTCAAATATAAAGCTGGACTATAGTAAGGAAAATATTGCATTTTTCGCAATACTCCAAAAATATATTTTTGGCCTATCATCATCTCGAAACATGTTCGATTAGATGAAATTTCATCTAAAATCGATAGGTGACTTTGTTAATGCCCTAATTCTATCAATATTTGAATGACTATGGATATTTGATTTTACCCTCTTCATTGGATACTCCAAGTTTGACGCACTCTACTTCTGAATCGCATCAATTAAGAGCACTCCCGATTTTTTATATCATAGATTTGACCTTTGACGATACTTTCTCAGAAAATTTAATGAATACTTCCATTATTTTGGTCTGCAACATTTTTCATATGAAGGCATGTTTTCCTTTAACTTAAATACTCTCCTAATATTTGAAACATTTATCTTATCGAAAAATGGACAACACCAGTCGATTTGTCGTATCAAAGAACCCTGATTCTCATAATTTCAGTATTTCTTGAGAGGAAAAATATTTTTCGTCAAATATGTAGCTGGACTATAGTATGGAATATATTGTTTTTTTCGCAATACTCCAAAAATATATTTTTGGCCTATCATCCTCTCGAAACATGTTCTATTAGATGAAATTTCATCTAAAATCGATAGGTGACTTTGTTAATGCCCTAATTCTATCAATTTTTGAATAACTATGGATATTTTATTTTACCCTCTTCATTGGATACTCCAAGTTTGACGCACTCTACTTCTGAATCGCATCATTTTAGAGCACTCCCGATTATTGATATCATAGATTGGACCTTTGACGATACTTTCTCAGAAAATTGAATTAATACTTCCATTATTTTGGTCTGTACTATTTTTTATATGAAGGCATGTTTTCTTTTAACTTAAATGTTCTCCTAATATTTGAAACATTAATCTTATCGAAAAATGGACAACACCAGTCGATTTGTCGTATCAAAGAACCCTTATTCTCATAATTTCAGTATTTTTTGAGAGGAAAAACATTTTTCGTCAAATATGTAGCTGGACTATAGTAAGGAATATATTGCATTTTTCGCAATATTCCAAAAATATATTTTTGGCCTATCATCCTCTCGAAACATGTTCGATTAGATGAAACTTCATCTAAAATCGATAGGTGACTTTGTTAATGCCCTAATTCTATCAATTTTTGAATAACTACGGATATTTGATTTTGCCCTCTTCATTGGATACTCCAAGTTTGACGCACTCTACTTCTGAATCGCATAATTTTAGAGCACTCCCGATTTTTTATATCATAGATTGGACCTTTGATGAAACTTTCTCAGAAAATTGAATGAATACTTCCATTATTTTGGTCTGTACTATTTTTTATATGAAGGCATGTTTTCTGTTAACTTAAATGCTCTTTTAATAATTGAAACATTTATCTTATCGAAAAATGGACAACACCAGTCGATTTGTCGTATCAAAGAACCCTTATTCTCATAATTTCAGTATTTTTTGAGAGGAAAAACATTTTTCGTCAAATATGTAGCTGGACTATAGTAAGGAATATATTGCATTTTTCGCAATACTCCAAAAATATATTTTTGGCCTATCATCCTCTCGAAACATGTTCGATTAGATGAAATTTCATCTAAAATCGATAGGTGACTTTGTTAATGCCCTGATTCTATCAATTTTTGAATAACTATGGATATTTGATTTTACCCTCTTCATTGGATACTCCAAATTTGAGGCACTCTACTTCTGAATCGCATCATTTTAGAGCACTCCCGATTTTTCATATCATAGATTGGACCTTTGACGATACTATCTCAGAAAATTGAGTTAATACTTCCATTATTTTGGTCTGTACTATTTTTTATATGAAGGCATGTTTTCTTTTAACTTAAATGTTCTCCTAATATTTGAAACATTAATCTTATCGAAAAATGGACAACACCGGTCGATTTGTCGTATCAAAGAACCCTTATTCTCATAATTTCAGTATTTTTTGAGAGGAAAAACATTTTTCGTCAAATATGTAGCTGTATAGTAAGGAAAATATTGCATTTTTCGCAATACTCCAAAAATATATTTTTGGCCTATCATCATCTCGAAACATGTTCGATTAGATGAAATTTCATCTAAAATCGATAGGTGACTTTGTTAATGCCCTAATTCTATCAATTTTTGAATAACTATGGATATTTGATTTTACCCTCTTCATTGGATACTCCAAGTTTGACGCACTCTACTTCTGAATCGCATCATTTTAGAGCACTCCTAATTTTTTATGTCATAGATTGGACCTTTGACGATACTTTCTCAGAAAATTGAATGAATACTTCCATTATTTTGGTCTGTACTATTTTTTATATGAAGGCATGCTTTCTTTTAACTTAAATGCTCTCTTTATATTTGAAACATTTATCTTATCGAAAAATGGACAACACCAGTCGATTTGTCGTATCAAAGAACCCTTATTCTCATAATTTCAGTATTTTTTGAAAGGAAAAACATTTTTCGTCAAATATGTAGCTGGACTATAGTAAGGAAAATATTGCATTTTTCGCAATACTCCAAAAATATATTTTTGGCCTATCATCATCTCGAAACATGTTCGATTAGATGAAATTTCATCTAAAATCGATAGGTGACTTTGTTAATGCCCTAATTCTATCAATATTTGAATGACTATGGATATTTGATTTTACCCTCCTCATTGGATACTCCAAGTTTGACGCACTCTACTTCTGAATCGCATCATTTAAGAGCACTCCCGATTTTTTATATCATAGATTGGACCTTTGACGATACTTTCTCAGAAAATTTAATGAATACTTTCATTATTTTGGTCTGCAACATTTTTTATATGAAGGCATGTTTTCCTTTAACTTAAATACTCTCGTAATATTTGAAACATTTATCTTATCGAAAAATGGACAACACCAGTCGATTTGTCGTATCAAAGAACCCTGATTCTCATAATTTCAAAATTTCTTGAGAGGAAAAATATTTTTCGTCAAATATGTAGCTGGAAGGAAAATATTGCATTTTTCGCAATTCTCCAAAAATATATTTGTGGCCTATAATCCTCTCGAAACATGTTCGATTAGATGAAAGTTCATCTAAAATCGATAGGTGACTTTGTTAATGCCCTAATTCTATCAATATTTGAATAACTATGGATATTTGATTTTACCCTCTTCATTGGATACTCCAAGTTTGACGCACTCTACTTCTGAATCGCATCATTTAAGAGCACTCCCGATTTTTTATATCATAGATTGGACCTTTGACGATACTTTCTCAGAAAATTGAATGAATACTTCCATTATTTTGGTCTGTACTATTTTTTATATGAAGGCATGTTTTCTTTTAACTTAAATGCTCTCCTAATATTTGAAACATTTATCTTATCGAAAAATGGACAACACCAGTCGATTTGTCGTATCGAAGAACCCGTATTCTCATAATTTCAGTATTTTTTGAGAGGAAAAACATTTTGCGTCAAATATGTAGCTGGACTATAGTATGGAATATATTGTTTTTTTCGCAATACTCCAAAAATATATTTTTGGCCTATCATCCTCTCGAAACATGTTCTATTAGATGAAATTTCATCTAAAATCGATAGGTGACTTTGTTAATGCCCTAATTCTATCAATTTTTGAATAACTATGGATATTTTATTTTACCCTCTTCATTGGATACTCCAAGTTTGACGCACTCTACTTCTGAATCGCATCATTTTAGAGCACTCCTGATTTTTTATGTCATAGATTGGACCTTTGACGATACTTTCTCAGAAAATTGAATGAATACTTCCATTATTTTGGTCTGTACTATTTTTTATATGAAGGCATGCTTTCTTTTAACTTAAATGCTCTCCTTATATTTGAAACATTTATCTTATCGAAAAATGGACAACACCAGTCGATTTGTCGTATCAAAGAACCCTTATTCTCATAATTTCAGTATTTTTTGAAAGGAAAAACATTTTTCGTCAAATATGTAGCTGGACTATAGTAAGGAAAATATTGCATTTTTCGCAATACTCCAAAAATATATTTTTGGCCTATCATCATCTCGAAACATGTTCGATTAGATGAAATTTCATCTAAAATCGATAGGTGATTTTGTTAATGCCCTGATTCTATCAATTTTTGAATAACTATGGATATTTGATTTTACCCTCTTCATTGGATACTCCAAGTTTGACGCACTCTACTTCTGAATCGCATTATTTAAGAGCACTCCCGATTTTTTATATCATAGATTGGACCTTTGACGATACTTTCTCAGAAAATTGAATGAATACTTCCATTATTTTGGTCTGTACTATTTTTTATATGAAGGCATGTTTTCTTTTAACTTAAATGCTCTCCTAATATTTGAAACATTTATCTTATCGAAAAATGGACAACACCAGTCGATTTGTCGTATCAAAGAACCCGTATTCTCATAATTTCAGTATTTTTTGAGAGGAAAAACATTTTGCGTCAAATATGTAGCTGGACTATAGTATGGAATATATTGTTTTTTTCGCAATACTCCAAAAATATATTTTTGGCCTATCATCCTCTCGAAACATGTTCTATTAGATGAAATTTCATCTAAAATCGATAGGTGACTTTGTTAATGCCCTAATTCTATCAATTTTTGAATAACTATGGATATTTTATTTTACCCTCTTCATTGGATACTCCAAATTTGACGCACTCTACTTCTGAATCGCATCATTTGAGAGCACTCCCGATTTTTTATATCATAGATTGGACCTTTGACGATACTTTCTCTGAAAATTGAATTAATACTTCCATTATTTTGGTCTGTACTCTTTTTTATATGAAGGCATGTTTTCTTTTAACTTAAATGTACTCCTTATATTTGAAACATTAATCTTATCGAAAAATGGACAACACCAGTCGATTTGTCGTATCAAAGAACCCTTATTCTCATAATTTCAGTATTTTTTGAGAGGAAAAACATTTTTCGTCAAATATGTAGCTGGACTATAGTAAGTAAAATATTGCATTTTTCGCAATACTCCAAAAATATATTTTTGGCCTATCATCCTCTCGAAACATGTTCGATTAGATGAAATTCCATCTAAAATCGATAGGTGACTTTGTTAATGCCCTAATTCTATCAATTTTTGAATAACTATGGATATTTGATTTTACCCTCTTCATTGGATACTCCAAGTTTGACGCACTCTACTTCTGCATCGCATCATTTTAGAGCACTCCCGATTTTTATATTATAGATTGGACCTTTGACGATAATTTCTCTGAAAATTGAATGAATACTTCCATTATTTTGGTCTGTACTATTTTTTATATGAAGGCATATTTTCTTTTAACTTAAATGCTCTCCTAATATTTGAAACATTTATCTTATCGAAAAATGGACAACACCAGTCGATTTGTCGTATCAAAGAACCCGTATTCTCATAATTTCAGTATTTTTTTAGAGGAAAAACATTTTTAGTCAAATATGTAGCAGGACTATAGTAAGGAATATATTGCATTTTTCGCAATACTCCAAAAATATATTTTTGGCCTATCATCCTCTCGAAACATGTTCGATTAGATGAAATTTCATCTAAAATCGATAGGTGACTTTGTTAATGCCCTGATTCTATCAATTTTTGAATAACTATGGATATTTGATTTTACCCTCTTCATTGGATACTCCAAATTTGACGCACTCTACTTCTGAATCGCATCATTTTAGAGCACTCCCGATTTTTTATATCATAGATTGGACCTTTGACGATACTTTCTCAGAAAATTGAGTTAATACTTCCATTATTTTGGTCTGTACTATTTTTTATATGAAGGCATGTTTTCTTTTAACTTAAATGTTCTCCTAATATTTGAAACATTAATCTTATCGAAAAATGGACAACACCAGTCGATTTGTCGTATCAAAGAACCCTTATTCTCATAATTTCAGTATTTTTTGAGAGGAAAAACATTTTTCGTCAAATATGTAGCTGGACTATAGTAAGGAAAATATTGCATTTTTCGCAATACTCCAAAAATATATTTTTGGCCTATCATCATCTCGAAACATGTTCGATTAGATGAAATTTCATCTAAAATCGATAGGTGACTTTGTTAATGCCCTAATTCTATCAATTTTTGAATAACTATGGATATTTGATTTTACCCTCTTCATTGGATACTCCAAGTTTGACGCACTCTACTTCTGAATCGCATCATTTTAGAGCACTCCTGATTTTTTATGTCATAGATTGGACCTTTGACGATACTTTCTCAGAAAATTGAATGAATACTCCCATTATTTTGATCTGTACTATTTTTTATATGAAGGCATGCTTTCTTTTAACTTAAATGCTCTCCTTATATTTGAAACATTTATCTTATCGAAAAATGGACAACACCAGTCGATTTGTCGTATCAAAGAACCCTTATTCTCATAATTTCAGTATTTTTTGAAAGGAAAAACATTTTTCGTCAAATATGTAGCTGGACTGTAAGGAAAATATTGCATTTTTCGCAATACTCCAAAAATATATTTTTGGCCTATCATCATCTCGAAACATGTTCGATTAGATGAAATTTCATCTAAAATCGATAGGTGACTTCGTTAATGCCCTAATTCTATCAATATTTGAATGACTATGGATATTTGATTTTACCCTCTTCATTGGATACTCCAAGTTTGACGCACTCTACTTCTGAATCGCATCATTTAAGAGCACTCCCGATTTTTTATATCATAGATTGGACCTTTGACGATACTTTCTCAGAAAATTGAATGAATACTTCCATTATTTTGGTCTGTACTATTTTTTATATGAAGGCATGCTTTCTTTTAACTTAAATGCTCTCCTTATATTTGAAACATTTATCTTATCGAAAAATGGACAACACCAGTCGATTTGTCGTATCAAAGAACCCGTATTCTCATAATTTCAGTATTTTTTGAGAGGAAAAACATTTTTAGTCAAATATGTAGCAGGACTATAGTAAGGAATATATTGCATTTTTCGCAATACTCCAAAAATATATTTTTGGCCAATCATCCTCTCGAAACAAGTTCGATTAGATGAAATTTCATCTAAAATCGATAGGTGACTTTGTTAATGCCCTAATTCTATCAATATTTGAATGACTATGGATATTTGATTTTACCCTCTTCATTGGATACTCCAAGTTTGACGCACTCTACTTCTGAATCGCATCATTTAAGAGCACTCCCGATTTTTTATATCATAGATTGGACCTTTGACGATACTTTCTCAGAAAATTTAATGAATACTTCCATTATTTTGGTCTGCAACATTTTTTATATGAAGGCATGTTTTCCTTTAACTTAAATACTCTCCTAATATTTGAAACATTTATCTTATCGAAAAATGGACAACACCAGTCGATTTGTCGTATCAAAGAACCCTGATTCTCATAATTTCAGTATTTCTTGAGAGGAAAAATATTTTTCGTCAAATATGTAGCTGGACTATAGTAAGGAAAATATTGCATTTTTCGCAATACTCCAAAAATATATTTTTGGCCTATCATCATCTCGAAACATGTTCGATTAGATGAAAGTTCATCTAAAATCGATAGGTGACTTTGTTAATGCCCTAATTCTATCAATATTTGAATAACTATGGATATTTGATTTTACCCTCTTCATTGGATACTCCAAGTTTGACGCACTCTACTTCTGAATCGCATTATTTAAGAGCACTCCCGATTTTTTATATCATAGATTGGACCTTTGACGATACTTTCTCAGAAAATTGAATGAATACTTCCATTATTTTGGTCTGTACTATTTTTTATATGAAGGCATGTTTTCTTTTAACTTAAATGCTCTCCTAATATTTGAAACATTTATCTTATCGAAAAATGGACAACACCAGTCGATTTGTCGTATCGAAGAACCCGTATTCTCATAATTTCAGTATTTTTCGAGAGGAAAAACATTTTGCGTCAAATATGTAGCTGGACTATAGTATGGAATATATTGTTTTTTTCGCAATACTCCAAAAATATATTTTTGGCCTATCATCCTCTCGAAACATGTTCTATTAGATGAAATTTCATCTAAAATCGATAGGTGACTTTGTTAATGCCCTAATTCTATCAATTTTTGAATAACTATGGATATTTTATTTTACCCTCTTCATTGGATACTCCAAGTTTGACGCACTCTACTTCTGAATCGCATCATTTTAGAGCACTCCCGATTATTGATATCATAGATTGGACCTTTGACGATACTTTCTCAGAAAATTGAATTAATACTTCCATTATTTTGGTCTGTACTATTTTTTATAAGAAGGCATGTTTTCTTTTAACTTAAATGTTCTCCTAATATTTGAAACATTAATCTTATCGAAAAATGGACGACACCAGTCGATTTGTCGTATCAAAGAACCCTTATTCTCATAATTTCAGTATTTTTTGAGAGGAAAAACATTTTTCGTCAAATATGTATCTGGACTATAGTAAGGAATATATTGCATTTTTCGCAATACTCCAAAAATATATGTTTGGCCTATCATCCTCTCGAAACATGTTCGATTAGATGAAATTTCATCTAAAATCGATAGGTGATTTTGTTAATGCCCTGATTCTATCAATTTTTGAATAACTATGGATATTTGATTTTACCCTCTTCATTGGATACTCCAAATTTGACGCACTCTACTTCTGAATCGCATCATTTTAGAGCACTCCCGATTTTTTATATCATAGATTGGACCTTTGACGATACTTTCTCAGAAAATTGAATTAATACTTCCATTATTTTGGTCTGTACTATTTTTTATATGAAGGCATGTTTTCTTTTAACTTAAATGTACTCCTTATATTTGAAACATTAATCTAATCGAAAAATGGACAACACCAGTCGATTTGTCGTATCAAAGAACCCTTATTCTCATAATTTCAGTATTTTTTGAGAGGAAAAACATTTTTCGTCAAATATGTAGCTGGACTATAGTAAGGAATATATTGCATTTTTCGCAATACTACAAAAATATATTTTTGGCCTATCATCCTCTCGAAACATGTTCGATTAGATGAAACTTCATCTAAAATCGATAGGTGACTTTGTTAATGCCCTAATTCTATCAATTTTTGAATAACTACGGATATTTGATTTTACCCTCTTCATTGGATACTCCAAGTTTGACGCACTCTACTTCTGCATCGCATCATTTTAGAGCACTCCCGATTTTTATATTATAGATTGGACCTTTGACGATAATTTCTCTGAAAATTGAATGAATACTTCCATTATTTTGGTCTGTACTATTTTTTATATGAAGGCATATTTTCTTTTAACTTAAATGCTCTCCTAATATTTGAAACATTTATCTTATCGAAAAATGGACAACACCAGTCGATTTGTCGTATCAAAGAACCCGTATTCTCATAATTTCAGTATTTTTTGAGAGGAAAAACATTTTTAGTCAAATATGTAGCAGGACTATAGTAAGGAATATATTGCATTTTTCGCAATACTCCAAAAATATATTTTTGGCCTATCATCCTCTCGAAACATGTTCGATTAGATGAAATTTCATCTAAAATCGATAGGTGACTTTGTTAATGCCCTGATTCTATCAATTTTTGAATAACTATGGATATTTGATTTTACCCTCTTCATTGGATACTCCAAATTTGACGCACTCTACTTCTGAATCGCATCATTTTAGAGCACTCCCGATTTTTTATATCATAGATTGGACCTTTGACGATATTTTCTCAGAAAATTGAGTTAATACTTCCATTATTTTGGTCTGTACTATTTTTTATATGAAGGCATGTTTTCTTTTAACTTAAATGTTCTCCTAATATTTGAACCATTAATCTTATCGAAAAATGGACAACACCAGTCGATTTGTCGTATCAAAGAACCCTTATTCTCATAATTTCAGTATTTTTTGAGAGGAAAAACATTTTTCGTCAAATATGTAGCTGGACTATAGTAAGGAAAATATTGCATTTTTCGCAATACTCCAAAAATATATTTTTGGCCTATCATCATCTCGAAACATGTTCGATTAGATGAAATTTCATCTAAAATCGATAGGTGACTTTGTTAATGCCCTAATTCTATCAATTTTTGAATAACTATGGATATTTGATTTTACCCTCTTCATTGGATACTCCAAGTTTGACGCACTCTACTTCTGAATCGCATCATTTTAGAGCAGTCCTGATTTTTTATGTCATAGATTGGACCTTTGACGATACTTTCTCAGAAAATTGAATGAATACTTCCATTATTTTGGTCTGTACTATTTTTTATATGAAGGCATGCTTTCTTTTAACTTAAATGCTCTCCTTATATTTGAAACATTTATCTTATCGAAAAATGGACAACACCAGTCGATTTGTCGTATCAAAGAACCCTTATTTTCATAATTTCAGTATTTTTTGAAAGGAAAAACATTTTTCGTCAAATATGTAGCTGGACTATAGTAAGGAAAATATAGCATTTTTCGCAATACTCCAAAAATATATTTTTGGCCTATCATCATCTCGAAACATGTTCGATTAGATGAAATTTCATCTAAAATCGATAGGTGACTTTGTTAATGCCCTAATTCTATCAATATTTGAATGACTATGGATATTTGATTTTACCCTCTTCATTGGATACTCCAAGTTTGACGCACTCTACTTCTGAATCGCATCATTTAAGAGCACTCCCGATTTTTTATATCATAGATTGGACCTTTGACGATACTTTCTCAGAAAATTTAATGAATACTTCCATTATTTTGGTCTGCAACATTTTTTATATGAAGGCATGTTTTCCTTTAACTTAAATACTCTCCTGATATTTGAAACATTTATCTTATCGAAAAATGGACAACACCAGTCGATTTGTCGTATCAAAGAACCCTGATTCTCATAATTTCAGTATTTCTTGAGAGGAAAAATATTTTTCGTCAAATATGTAGCTGGACTATAGTAAGGAAAATATTGCATTTTTCGCAATACTCCAAAAATATATTTTTGGCCTATCATCATCTCGAAACATGTTCGATTAGATGAAAGTTCATCTAAAATCGATAGGTGACTTTGTTAATGCCCTAATTCTATCAATATTTGAATAACTATGGATATTTGATTTTACCCTCTTCATTGGATACTCCAAGTTTGACGCACTCTACTTCTGAATCGCATTATTTGAGAGCACTCCCGATTTTTTATATCATAGATTGGACCTTTGACGATACTTTCTCAGAAAATTGAATGAATACTTCCATTATTTTGGTCTGTACTATTTTTTATATGAAGGCATGTTTTCTTTTAACTTAAATGCTCTCCTAATATTTGAAACATTCATCTTATCGAAAAATGGACAACACCAGTCGATTTGTCGTATCGAAGAACCCGTATTCTCATAATTTCAGTATTTTTTGAGAGGAAAAACATTTTGCGTCAAATATGTAGCTGGACTATCGTATGGAATATATTGTTTTTTTCGCAATACTCCAATAATATATTTTTGGCCTATCATCCTCTCGAAACATGTTCTATTAGATGAAATTTCATCTAAAATCGATAGGTGACTTTGTTAATGCCCTAATTCTATCAATTTTTGAATAACTATGGATATTTTATTTTACCCTCTTCATTGGATACTCCAAGTTTGACGCACTCTACTTCTGAATCGCATCATTTTAGAGCACTCCCGATTATTGATATCATAGATTGGACCTTTGACGATACTTTCTCAGAAAATTGAATTAATACTTCCATTATTTTGGTCTGTACTATTTTTTATAAGAAGGCATGTTTTCTTTTAACTTAAATGTTCTCCTAATATTTGAAACATTAATCTTATCGAAAAATGGACAACACCAGTCGATTTGTCGTATCAAAGAACCCTTATTCTCATAATTTCAGTATTTTTTGAGAGGAAAAACATTTTTCGTCAAATATGTATCTGGACTATAGTAAGGAATATATTGCATTTTTCGCAATACTCCAAAAATATATGTTTGGCCTATCATCCTCTCGAAACATGTTCGATTAGATGGAATTTCATCTAAAATCGATAGGTGATTTTGTTAATGCCCTGATTCTATCAATTTTTGAATAACTATGGATATTTGATTTTACCCTCTTCATTGGATACTCCAAATTTGACGCACTCTACTTCTGAATCGCATCATTTTAGAGCACTCCCGATTTTTTATATCATAGATTGGACCTTTGACGATACTTTCTCAGAAAATTGAATTAATACTTCCATTATTTTGGTCTGTACTATTTTTTATATGAAGGCATGTTTTCTTTTAACTTAAATGTACTCCTTATATTTGAAACATTAATCTTATCGAAAAATGGACAACACCAGTCGATTTGTCGTATCAAAGAACCCTTATTCTCATAATTTCAGGATTTTTTGAGAGGAAAAACATTTTTCGTCAAATATGTAGCTGGACTATAGTAAGGAATATATTGCATTTTCCGCAATACTCCAAAAATATATTTTTGGCCTATCATCCTCTCGAACATGTTCGATTAGATGAAATTCCATCTAAAATCGATAGGTAACTTTGTTAATGCCCTAATTCTATCAATTTTTGAATAACTATGGATATTTGATTTTACCCTCTTCATTGGATACTCCAAGTTTGACGCACTCTACTTCTGCATCGCATCATTTTAGAGCACTCCCGATTTTTATATTATAGATTGGACCTTTGACGATAATTTCTCTGAAAATTGAATGAATACTTCCATTATTTTGGTCTGTACTATTTTTTATATGAAGGCATATTTTCTTTTAACTTAAATGCTCTCCTAATATTTGAAACATTTATCTTATCGAAAAATGGACAACACCAGTCGATTTGTCGTATCAAAGAACCCGTATTCTCATAATTTCAGTATTTTTTGAGAGGAAAAACATTTTTAGTCAAATATGTAGCAGGACTATAGTAAGGAATATATTGCATTTTTCGCAATACTCCAAAAATATATTTTTGGCCTATCATCCTCTCGAAACATGTTCGATTAGATGAAATTTCATCTAAAATCGATAGGTGACTTTGTTAATGCCCTGATTCTATCAATTTTTGAATAACTATGGATATTTGATTTTACCCTCTCCATTGGATACTCCAAATTTGACGCACTCTACTTCTGAATCGCATCATTTTAGAGCACTCCCGATTTTTCATATCATAGATTGGACCTTTGACGATACTTTCTCAGAAAATTGAGTTAATACTTCCATTATTTTGGTCTGTACTATTTTTTATATGAAGGCATGTTTTCTTTTAACTTAAATGTTCTCCTAATATTCGAAACATTAATCTTATCGAAAAATGGACAACACCAGTCGATTTGTCGTATCAAAGAACCCTTATTCTCATAATTTCAGTATTTTTTGAGAGGAAAAACATTTTTCGTCAAATATGTAGCTGGACTGTAAGGAAAATATTGCATTTTTCGCAATACTCCAAAAATATATTTTTGGCCTATCATCATCTCGAAACATGTTCGATTAGATGAAATTTCATCTAAAATCGATAGGTGACTTTGTTAATGCCCTAATTCTATCAATTTTTGAATAACTATGGATATTTTATTTTACCCTCTTCATTGGATACTCCAAGTTTGACGCACTCTACTTCTGAATCGCATCATTTTAGAGCACTCCCGATTATTGATATCATAGATTGGACCTTTGACGATACTTTCTCAGAAAATTGAATTAATACTTCCATTATTTTGGTCTGTACTATTTTTTATAAGAAGGCATGTTTTCTTTTAACTTAAATGTTCTCCTAATATTTGAAACATTAATCTTATCGAAAAATGGACAACACCAGTCGATTTGTCGTATCAAAGAACCCTTATTCTCATAATTTCAGTATTTTTTGAGAGGAAAAACATTTTTCGTCAAATATGTATCTGGACTATAGTAAGGAATATATTGCATTTTTCGCAATACTCCAAAAATATATGTTTGGCCTATCATCCTCTCGAAACATGTTTGATTAGATGAAGTTTCATCTAAAATCGATAGGTGATTTTGTTAATGCCCTGATTCTATCAATTTTTGAATAACTATGGATATTTGATTTTACCCTCTTCATTGGATACTCCAAATTTGACGCACTCTACTTCTGAATCGCATCATTTTAGAGCACTCCCGATTTTTTATATCATAGATTGGACCTTTGACGATACTTTCTCAGAAAATTGAATTAATACTTCCATTATTTTGGTCTGTACTATTTTTTATATGAAGGCATGTTTTCTTTTAACTTAAATGTACTCCTTATATTTGAAACATTAATCTTATCGAAAAATGGACAACACCAGTCGATTTGTCGTATCAAAGAACCCTTATTCTCATAATTTCAGTATTTTTTGAGAGGAAAAACATTTTTCGTCAAATATGTAGCTGGACTATAGTAAGGAATATATTGCATTTTTCGCAATACTCCAAAAATATATTTTTGGCCTATCATCCTCTCGAAACATGTTCGATTAGATGAAACTTCATCTAAAATCGATAGGTGACTCTGTTAATGCCCTAATTCTATCAATTTTTGAATAACTACGGATATTTGATTTTGCCCTCTTCATTGGATACTCCAAGTTTGACGCACTCTACTTCTGAATCGCATAATTTTAGAGCACTCCTGATTTTTTATATCATAGATTGGACCTTTGATGAAACTTTCTCAGAAAATTGAATGAATACTTCCATTATTTTGGTCTGTACTATTTTTTATATGAAGGCATGTTTTCTGTTAACTTAAATGCTCTTTTAATAATTGAAACATTTATCTTATCGAAAAATGGACAACACCAGTCGATTTGTCGTATCAAAGAACCCTTATTCTCATAATTTCAGTATTTTTCGAGAGGAAAAACATTTTTCGTCAAATATGTAGCTGGACTATAGTAAGTAAAATATTGCATTTTTCGCAATACTCCAAAAATATATTTTTGGCCTATCATCCTCTCGAAACATGTTCGATTAGATGAAATTTCATCTAAAATCGATAGGTGACTTTGTTAATGCCCTGATTCTATCAATTTTTGAATAACTATGGATATTTGATTTTACCCTCTTCATTGGATACTCCAAGTTTGACGCACTCTACTTCTGCATCGCATCATTTTAGAGCACTCCCGATTTTTATATTATAGATTGGACCTTTGACGATAATTTCTCTGAAAATTGAATGAATACTTCCATTATTTTGGTCTGTACTATTTTTTATATGAAGGCATATTTTCTTTTAACTTAAATGCTCTCCTAATATTTGAAACATTTATCTTATCGAAACATGGACAACACCAGTCGATTTGTCGTATCAAAGAACCCGTATTCTCATAATTTCAAAAATTTTTGAGAGGAAAAACATTTTTAGTCAAATATGTAGCAGGAATATATTGCATTTTTCGCAATACTCCAAAAATATATTTTTGGCCTATCATCCTCTCGAAACATGTTCGATTAGATGAAATTTCATCTAAAATCGATAGGTGACTTTGTTAATGCCCTGATTCTATCAATTTTTGAATAACTATGGATATTTGATTTTACCCTCTTCATTGGATACTCCAAATTTGACGCACTCTACTTCTGAATCGCATCATTTTAGAGCACTCCCGATTATTGATATCATAGATTGGACCTTTGACGATACTTTCTCAGAAAATTGAATTAATACTTCCATTATTTTGGTCTGTACTATTTTTTATAAGAAGGCATGTTTTCTTTTAACTTAAATGTTCTCCTAATATTTGAAACATTAATCTTATCGAAAAATGGACAACACCAGTCGATTTGTCGTATCAAAGAACCCTTATTCTCATAATTTCAGTATTTTTTGAGAGGAAAAACATTTTTCGTCAAATATGTATGTGGACTATAGTAAGGAATATATTGCATTTTTCGCAATACTCCAAAAATATATGTTTGGCCTATCATCCTCTCGAAACATGTTCGATTAGATGAAATTTCATCTAAAATCGATAGGTGATTTTGTTAATGCCCTGATTCTATCAATTTTTGAATAACTATGGATATTTGATTTTACCCTCTTCATTGGATACTCCAAATTTGACGCACTCTACTTCTGAATCGCATCATTTTAGAGCACTCCCGATTTTTTATATCATAGATTGGACCTTTGACGATACTTTCTCAGAAAATTGAATTAATACTTCCATTATTTTGGTCTGTACTATTGTTTATATGAAGGCATGTTTTCTTTTAACTTAAATGTACTCCTTATATTTGAAACATTAATCTAATCGAAAAATGGACAACACCAGTCGATTTGTCGTATCAAAGAACCCTTATTCTCATAATTTCAGTATTTTTTGAGAGGAAAAACATTTTTCGTCAAATATGTAGCTGGACTATAGTAAGGAATATATTGCATTTTTCGCAATACTCCAAAAATATATTTTTGGCCTATCATCCTCTCGAAACATGTTCGATTAGATGAAACTTCATCTAAAATCGATAGGTGACTTTGTTAATGCCCTAATTCTATCAATTTTTGAATAACTACGGATATTTGATTTTGCCCTCTTCATTGGATACTCCAAGTTTGACGCACTCTACTTCTGAATCGCATAATTTTAGAGCACTCCTGATTTTTTATATCATAGATTGGACCTTTGATGAAACTTTCTCAGAAAATTGAATGAATACTTCCATTATTTTGGTCTGTACTATTTTTTATATGAAGGCATGTTTTCTGTTAACTTAAATGCTCTTTTAATAATTGAAACATTTATCTTATCGAAAAATGGACAACACCAGTCGATTTGTCGTATCAAAGAACCCTTATTCTCATAATTTCAGTATGTTTTGAGAGGAAAAACATTTTTCGTCAAATATGTAGCTGGACTATAGTAAGTAAAATATTGCATTTTTCGCAATACTCCAAAAATATATTTTTGGCCTATCATCCTCTCGAAACATGTTCGATTAGATGAAATTCCATCTAAAATCGATAGGTGACTTTGTTAATGCCCTAATTCTATCAATTTTTGAATAACTATGGATATTTGATTTTACCCTCTTCATTGGATACTCCAAGTTTGACGCACTCTACTTCTGCATCGCATCATTTTAGAGCACTCCCGATTTTTATATTATAGATTGGACCTTTGACGATAATTTCTCTGAAAATTGAATGAATACTTCCATTATTTTGGTCTGTACTATTTTTTATATGAAGACATATTTTCTTTTAACTTAAATGCTCTCCTAATATTTGAAACATTTATCTTATCGAAAAATGGACAACACCAGTCGATTTGTCGTATCAAAGAACCCGTATTCTCATAATTTCAGTATTTTTTGAGAGGAAAAACATTTTTAGTCAAATATGTAGCAGGACTATAGTAAGGAATATATTGCATTTTTCGCAATACTCCAAAAATATATTTTTGGCCTATCATCCTCTCGAAACATGTTCGATTAGATTAAATTTCATCTAAAATCGATAGGTGACTTTGTTAATGCCCTGATTCTATCAATTTTTGAATAACTATGGATATTTGATTTTACCCTCTTCATTGGATACTCCAAATTTGACGCACTCTACTTCTGAATCGCATCATTTTAGAGCACTCCCGATTTTTTATATCATAGATTGGACCTTTGACGATACTTTCTCAGAAAATTGAGTTAATACTTCCATTATTTTGGTCTGTACTATTTTTTATATGAAGGCATGTTTTCTTTTAACTGAAATGTTCTCCTAATATTTGAAACATTAATCTTATCGAAAAATGGACAACACCAGTCGATTTGTCGTATCAAAGAACCCTTATTCTCATAATTTCAGTATTTTTTGAGAGGAAAAACATTTTTCGTCAAATATGTAGCTGGACTATAGTAAGGAAAATATTGCATTTTTCGCAATACTCCAAAAATATATTTTTGGCCTATCATCATCTCGAAACATGTTCGATTAGATGAAATTTCATCTAAAATCGATAGGTGACTTTGTTAATGCCCTAATTCTATCAATATTTGAATGACTATGGATATTTGATTTTACCCTCTTCATTGGATACTCCAAGTTTGACGCACTCTACTTCTGAATCGCATCATTTTAGAGAACTCCTGATTTTTTATGTCATAGATTGGACCTTTGACGATACTTTCTCAGAAAATTGAATGAATACTTCCATTATTTTGGTCTGTACTATTTTTTATATGAAGGCATGCTTTCTTTTAACTTAAATGCTATCCTTATATTTGAAACATTTATCTTATCGAAAAATGGACAACACCAGTCGATTTGTCGTATCAAAGAACCCTTATTCTCATAATTTCAGTATTTTTTGAAAGGAAAAACATTTTTCGTCAAATATGTAGCTGGACTATAGTAAGGAAAATATTGCATTTTTCGCAATACTCCAAAAATATATTTTTGGCCTATCATCATCTCGAAACATGTTCGATTAGATGAAATTTCATCTAAAATCGATAGGTGACTTTGTTAATGCCCTAATTCTTTCAATATTTGAATGACTATGGATATTTGATTTTACCCTCTTCATTGGATACTCCAAGTTTGACGCACTCTACTTCTGAATCACATCATTTAAGAGCACTCCCGATTTTTTATATCATAGATTGGACCTTTGACGATACTTTCTCAGAAAATGTAATGAATACTTCCATTATTTTGGTCTGCAACATTTTTTATATGAAGGCATGTTTTCCTTTAACTTAAATACTCTCCTAATATTTGAAACATTTATCTTATCGAAAAATGGACAACACCAGTCGATTTGTCGTATGAAAGAACCCTGATTCTCATAATTTCAGTATTTCTTGAGAGGAAAAATATTTTTCGTCAAATATGTAGCTGGACTATAGTAAGGAAAATATTGCATTTTTCGCAATACTCCAAAAATATATTTTTGGCCTATCATCATCTCGAAACATGTTCGATTAGATGAAAGTTCATCTAAAATCGATAGGTGACTTTGTTAATGCCCCAATTCTATCAATATTTGAATAACTATGGATTTTGATTTTACCCTCTTCATTGGATACTCCAAGTTTGACGCACTCTACTTCTGAATCGCATCATTTTAGAGCACTCCCGATTATTGATATCATAGATTGGACCTTTGACGATACTTTCTCAGAAAATTGAATTAATACTTCCATTATTTTGGTCTGTACTATTTTTTATAAGAAGGCATGTTTTCTTTTAACTTAAATGTTCTCCTAATATTTGAAACATTAATCTTATCGAAAAATGGACAACACCAGTCGATTTGTCGTATCAAAGAACCCTTATTCTCATAATTTCAGTATTTTTTGAGAGGAAAAACATTTTTCGTCAAATATGTATCTGGACTATAGTAAGGAATATATTGCATTTTTCGCAATACTCCAAAAATATATGTTTGGCCTATCATCCTCTCGAAACATGTTCGATTAGATGAAATTTCATCTAAAATCGATAGGTGATTTTGTTAATGCCCTGATTCTATCAATTTTTGAATAACTATGGATATTTGATTTTACCCTCTTCATTGGATACTCCAAATTTGACGCACTCTACTCCTGAATCGCATCATTTTAGAGCACTCCCGATTTTTTATATCATAGATTGGACCTTTGACGATACTTTCTCAGAAAATTGAATTAATACTTCCATTATTTTGGTCTGTACTATTTTTTATATGAAGGCATGTTTTTTTTTAACTTAAATGTACTCCTTATATTTGAAACATTAATCTTATCGAAAAATGGACAACACCAGTCGATTTGTCGTATCAAAGAACCCTTATTCTCATAATTTCAGTATTTTTTGAGAGGAAAAACATTTTTCGTCAAATATGTAGCTGGACTGTAAGGAATATATTGCATTTTTCGCAATACTCCAAAAATATATTTTTGGCCTATCATCCTCTCGAAACATGTTCGATTAGATGAAACTTCATCTAAAATCGATAGGTGACTTTGTTAATGCCCTAATTCTATCAATTTTTGAATAACTACGGATATTTGATTTTGCCCTCTTCATTGGATACTCCAAGTTTGACGCACTCTACTTCTGAATCGCATAATTTTAGAGCACTCCTGATTTTTTATATCATAGATTGGACCTTTGATGAAACTTTCTCAGAAAATTGAATGAATACTTCCATTATTTTGGTCTGTACTATTTTTTATATGAAGGCATGTTTTCTGTTAACTTAAATGCTCTTTTAATAATTGAAACATTTATCTTATCGAAAAATAGACAACACCAGTCGATTTGTCGTATCAAAGAACCCTTATTCTCATAATTTCAGTATTTTTTGAGAGGAAAAACATTTTTCGTCAAATATGTAAGTAAAATATTGCATTTTTCGCAATACTCCAAAAATATATTTTTGGCCTATCATCCTCTCGAAACATGTTCGATTAGATGAAATTCCATCTAAAATCGATAGGTGACTTTGTTAATGCCCTAATTCTATCAATTTTTGAATAACTATGGATATTTGATTTTACCCTCTTCATTGGATACTCCAAGTTTGACGCACTCTACTTCTGCATCGCATCATTTTAGAGCACTCCCGATTTTTATATTATAGATTGGACCTTTGACGATAATTTCTCTGAAAATTGAATGAATACTTCCATTATTTTGGTCTGTACTATTTTTTATATGAAGGCATATTTTCTTTTAACTTAAATGCTCTCCTAATATTTGAAACATTTATCTTATCGAAAAATGGACAACACCAGTCGATTTGTCGTATCAGAGAACCCGTATTCTCATAATTTCAGTATTTTTTGAGAGGAAAAACATTTTTAGTCAAATATGTAGCGGGACTATAGTAAGGAATATATTGCATTTTTCGCAATACTCCAAAAATATATTTTTGGCCTATCATCCTCTCGAAACATGTTCGATTAGATGAAATTTCATCTAAAATCGATAGGTGACTTTGTTAATGCCCTGATTCTATCAATTTTTGAATAACTATGGATATTTGATTTTACCCTCTTCATTGGATACTCCAAATTTGACGCACTCTACTTCTGAATCGCATCATTTTAGAGCACTCCCGATTTTTCATATCATAGATTGGACCTTTGACGATACTTTCTCAGAAAATTGAGTTAATACTTCCATTATTTTGGTCTGTACTATTTTTTATATGAAGGCATGTTTTCTTTTAACTTAAATGTTCTCCTAATATTTGAAACATTAATCTTATCGAAAAATGGACAACACCAGTCGATTTGTCGTATCAAAGAACCCTTATTCTCATAATTTCAGTATTTTTTGAGAGGAAAAACATTTTTCGTCAAATATGTATCTGGACTATAGTAAGGAATATATTGCATTTTTCGCAATACTCCAAAAATATATGTTTGGCCTATCATCCTCTCGAAACATGTTCGATTAGATGAAATTTCATCTAAAATCGATAGGTGATTTTGTTAATGCCCTGATTCTATCAATTTTTGAATAACTATGGATATTTGATTTTGCCCTCTTCATTGGATACTCCAAGTTTGACGCACTCTACTTCTGAATCGCATAATTTTAGAGCACTCCTGATTTTTTATATCATAGATTGGACCTTTGACGATACTTTCTCAGAAAATTGAATTAATACTTCCATTATTTTGGTCTGTACTATTTTTTATATGAAGGCATGTTTTCTTTTAACTTAAATGTACTCCTTATATTTGAAACATTAATTTTATCGAAAAATGGACAACACCAGTCGATTTGTCGTATCAAAGAACCCTTATTCTCATAATTTCAGTATTTTTTGAGAGGAAAAACATTTTTCGTCAAATATGTAGCTGGACTATAGTAAGGAATATATTGCATTTTTCGCAATACTCCAAAAATATATTTTTGGCCTATCATCCTCTCGAAACATGTTCGATTAGATGAAACTTCATCTAAAATCGATAGGTGACTTTGTTAATGCCCTAATTCTATCAATTTTTGAATAACTACGGATATTTGATTTTGCCCTCTTCATTGGATACTCCAAGTTTGACGCACTCTACTTCTGAATCGCATAATTTTAGAGCACTCCTGATTTTTTATATCATAGATTGGACCTTTGATGAAACTTTCTCAGAAAATTGAATGAATACTTCCATTATTTTGGTCTGTACTATTTTTTATATGAAGGCATGTTTTCTGTTAACTTAAATGCTCTTTTAATAATTGAAACATTTATCTTATCGAAAAATGGACAACACCAGTCGATTTGTCGTATCAAAGAACCCTTATTCTCATAATTTCAGTATTTTTTGAGAGGAAAAACATTTTTCGTCAAATATGTAGCTGGACTATAGTAAGTAAAATATTGCATTTTTCGCAATACTCCAAAAATATATTTTTGGCCTATCATCCTCTCGAAACATGTTCGATTAGATGAAATTCCATCTAAAATCGATAGGTGACTTTGTTAATGCCCTAATTCTATCAATTTTTGAATAACTATGGATATTTGATTTTACCCTCTTCATTGGATACTCCAAGTTTGACGCACTCTACTTCTGCATCGCATCATTTTAGAGCACTCCCGATTTTTATATTATAGATTGGACCTTTGACGATAATTTCTCTGAAAATCGAATGAATACTTCCATTATTTTGGTCTGTACTATTTTTTACATGAAGGCATATTTTCTTTTAACTTAAATGCTCTCCTAATATTTGAAACATTTATCTTATCGAAAAATGGACAACACCAGTCGATTTGTCGTATCAAAGAACCCGTATTCTCATAATTTCAAAATTTTTTGAGAGGAAAAACATTTTTAGTCAAATATGTAGCAGGACAGTAAGGAATATATTGCATTTTTCGCAATACTCCAAAAATATATTTTTGGCCTATCATCCTCTCGAAACATGTTCGATTAGATGAAATTTCATCTAAAATCGATAGGTGACTTTGTTAATGCCCTGATTCTATCAATTTTTGAATAACTATGGATATTTGATTTTACCCTCTTCATTGGATACTCCAAATTTGACGCACTCTACTTCTGAATCGCATCATTTTAGAGCACTCCCGATTTTTCATATCATAGATTGGACCTTTGACGATACTTTCTCAGAAAATTGAGTTAATACTTCCATTATTTTGGTCTGTACTATTTTTTATATGAAGGCATGTTTTCTTTTAACTTAAATGTTCTCCTAATATTTGAAACATTAATCTTATCGAAAAATGGACAATACCAGTCGATTTGTCGTATCAAAGAACCCTTATTCTCATTATTTCAGTATTTTTTGAGAGGAAAAACATTTTTCGTCAAATATGTAGCTGGACTATAGTAAGGAAAATATTGCATTTTTCGCAATACTCCAAAAATATATTTTTGGCCTATCATCATCTCGAAACATGTTCGATTAGATGAAATTTCATCTAAAATCGATAGGTGACTTTGTTAATGCCCTAATTCTATCAATTTTTGAATAACTATGGATATTTGATTTTACCCTCTTCATTGGATACTCCAAGTTTGACGCACTCTACTTCTGAATCGCATCATTTTAGAGCACTCCTGATTTTTTATGTCATAGATTGGACCTTTGACGATACTTTCTCAGAAAATTGAATGAATACTTCCATTATTTTGGTCTGTACTATTTTTTATATGAAGGCATATTTTCTTTTAACTTAAATGCTCTCCTAATATTTGAAACATTTATCTTATCGAAAAATGGACAACACCAGTCGATTTGTCGTATCAAAGAACCCGTATTCTCATAATTTCAGTATTTTTTGAGAGGAAAAACATTTTTAGTCAAATATGTAGCAGGACTATAGTAAGGAATATATTGCATTTTTCGCAATACTCCAAAAATATATTTTTGGCCTATCATCCTCTCGAAACATGTTCGATTAGATGAAATTTCATCTAAAATCGATAGGTGACTTTGTTAATGCCCTGATTCTATCAATTTTTGAATAACTATGGATATTTGATTTTACCCTCTTCATTGGATACTCCAAATTTGACGCACTCTACTTCTGAATCGCATCATTTTAGAGCACTCCCGATTTTTCATATCATAGATTGGACCTTTGACGATACTTTCTCAGAAAATTGAGTTAATACTTCCATTATTTTGGTCTGTACTATTTTTTATATGAAGGCATATTTTCTTTTAACTTAAATGCTCTCCTTATATTTGAAACATTTATCTTATCGAAAAATGGACAACACCAGTCGATTTGTCGTATCAAAGAACCCTTATTCTCATAATTTCAGTATTTTTTGAAAGGAAAAACATTTTTCGTCAAATATGTAGCTGGACTATAGTAAGGAAAATATTGCATTTTTCGCAATACTCCAAAAATATATTTTTGGCCTATCATCATCTCGAAACATGTTCGATTAGATGAAATTTCATCTAAAATCGATAGGTGACTTTGTTAATGCCCTAATTCTATCAATATTTGAATGACTATGGATATTTGATTTTACCCTCTTCATTGGATACTCCAAGTTTGACGCACTCTACTTCTGAATCGCATCATTTAAGAGCACTCCCGATTTTTTATATCATAGATTGGACCTTTGACGATACTTTCTCAGAAAATTTAATGAATTCTTTCATTATTTTGGTCTGCAACATTTTTTATATGAAGGCATGTTTTCCTTTAACTTAAATACTCTCCTAATATTTGAAACATTTTTCTTATCGAAAAATGGACAACACCAGTCGATTTGTCGTATCAAAGAACCCTGATACTCATAATTTCAAAATTTCTTGAGAGGAAAAATATTTTTCGTCAAATATGTAGCTGGAAGGAAAATATTGCATTTTTCGCAATTCTCCAAAAATATATTTGTGGCCTATAATCCTCTCGAAACATGTTCGATTAGATGAAAGTTCATCTAAAATCGATGGGTGACTTTGTTGATGCCCTAATTCTATCAATTTCTGAATATTTATGGATATTTGATCCTACCCTCTTCATTGGATACTCCAAGTTTGACGCACTCTACTTCTGAATCGCATCATTTTAGAGCACTCCCGATTCTTTATATCATAGATTGGACCTTTGACGATACTTTCTCAGAAAATTGAATGAATACTTCCAATATTTTGGTCTGCAACATTTTTTATATTAAGGCATGTTTTCCTTTAACTTAAATACTCTCCTAATATTTGAAACATTTATCTTATCGAAAAATGGACAACACCAGTCGATTTGTCGTATCAAAGAACCCTGATTCTCATAATTTCAGTATTTTTTGAGAGGAAAAACATTTTTCGTCAAATATGTAGCTGGAAAATATTGCATTTTTCGCAATACTCCAAAAATATATTTTTGGCCTATCATCATCTCGAAACATGTTCGATTAGATGAAATTTCATCTAAAATCGATAGGTGACTTTGTTAATGCCCTAATTCTATCAATATTTGAATAACTATGGATATTTGATTTTATATCATAGATTGGACCTTTGACGATACTTTCTCAGAAAATTGAATGAATACTCCCATTATTTTGGTCTGTACTATTTTTTATATGAAGGCATATTTTCTTTTAACTTAAATGCTCTCCTAATATTTGAAACATTTATCTTATCGATAAATGGACAACACCAGTCGATTTGTCGTATCAAAGAATCCGTATTCTCATAATTTCAGTATTTTTTGAGAGGAAAAACATTTTGCGTCAAATATGTAGCTGGAAAATATTGCATTTTTCGCATACTCCAAAAATATATTTTTGGTATATCATCATCTCGAAACATGTTCGATTAGATGAAATTTCATCTAAAATCGATAGGTGATTTTGTTAATGCCCTGATTCTATCAATTTTTGAATAACTATGGATATTTGATTTTACCCTCTTCATTGGATACTCCAAATTTGACGCACTCTACTTCTGAATCGCATCATTTTAGAGCACTCCCGATTTTTTATATCATAGATTGGACCTTTGACGATACTTTCTCAAAAAATTGAATGAATACTTCCATTATTTTGGTCTGTACTATTTTTTATATGAAGGCATGTTTTCTTTTAACTTAAATGCTCTCCTAATATTTGAAACATTTATCTTATCGAAAAATGGACAACACCAGTCGATTTGTCGTATCAAAGAACCCGTATTCTCATAATTTCAGTATTTTTTGAGAGGAAAAACATTTTTCGTCAAATATTGCATTTTTCGAAATACTCCAATAATATATTTTTGGCCTATCATCCTCTCGAAATATGTTCGATTAGATGAAATTTCATCTAAAATCGATAGGTGACTTTGTTAATGCCCTAATTCTATCAATTTTTGAATAACTATGGATAATTGATTTTACCCTCTCCATTGGATACTCCAAGTTTGACGCACTCTACTTCTGAATCGCATTATTTAAGAGCACTCCCGATTTTTTATATCATAGATTGGACCTTTGACGATACTTTCTCAGAAAATTGAATGAATACTTCCATTATTTTGGTCTGTACTATTTTTTATATGAAGGCATATTTTCTTTTAACTTAAATGCTCTCCTAATATTTGAAACATTTATCTTATCGATAAATGGACAACACCAGTCGATTTGTCGTATCAAAGAACCCGTATTCTCATAATTTCAGTATTTTTTGAGAGGAAAAACATTTTGCGTCAAATATGTAGCTGGACTATATATAGTATGGAATATATTGTTTTTTTCGCAATACTCCAAAAATATATTTTTGGCCTATCATCCTCTCGAAACATGTTCTATTAGATGGAATTTCATCTAAAATCGATAGGTGACTTTGTTAATGCCCTGATTCTATCAATTTTTGAATAACTATGGATATTTGATTTTACCCTCTTCATTGGATACTCCAAGTTTGACGCACTCTACTTCTGAATCGCATAATTTTAGAGCACTCCCGATTTTTTATATCATAGATTGGACCTTTGACGATACTTTCTCAGAAAATTGAATGAATACTTCCATTATTTTGGTCTGTACTATTTTTTATATGAAGGCATGTTTTCTTTTAACTTAAATGCTCTCCTAATATTTGAAACATTTATCTTATCGAAAAATGGACAACACCAGTCGATTTGTCGTATCAAAGAACCCGTATTCTCATAATTTCAGTATTTTTGAGAGGAAAAACATTTTTCGTCAAATATGTAGCTGTAAAATATTGCATTTTTCGCAATACTCCAAAAATATATTTTTGGCCTATCATTATCTCGAAACATGTTCGATTAGATGAAATTTCATCTAAAATCGATAGGTGACTTTGTTAATGCCCTAATTCTATCATATTTTGAATAACTATGGATATTTTATTTTACCCTCTTCATTGGATACTCCAAGTTTGACGCACTCTACTTCTGAATCGCATCATTTTAGAGCACTCCCGATTATTTATATCATAGATTGGACCTTTGACGATACTTTCTCAGAAAATTGAATTAATACTTCCATTATTTTGGTCTGTACTATTTTTTATATGAAGGCATGTTTTCTTTTAACTTAAATGTTCTCCTAATATTTGAAACATCAATCTTATCGAAAAATGGACAACACCAGTCGATTTGTCGTATCAAAGAACCCTTATTCTCATAATTTCAGTATTTTTTGAGAGGAAAAACATTTTTCGTCAAATATGTAGCTGGAAAATGTAAGGAAAATATTGCATTTTTCGCAATACTCCAAAAATATATTTTTGGCCTATCATCATCTCGAAACATGTTCGATTAGATGAAATTTCATCTAAAATCGATAGGTGACTTTGTTAATGCCCTAATTCTATCAATTTTTGAATAACTATGGATATTTGATTTTACCCTCTTCATTGGATACTCCAAGTTTGACGCACTCTACTTCTGAATCGCATCATTTTAGAGCACTCTCGATTTTTCATGTCATAGATTGGACCTTTGACGATACTTTCTCAGAAAATTGAATGAATACTTCCATTATTTTGGTCTGTACTATTTTTTATATGAAGGCATGTTTTCTTTTAACTTAAATGCTCTCCTTATATTTGAAACATTTATCTTAGCAAAAAATGGACAACACCAGTCGATTTGTCGTATCAAAGAACCCTTATTCTCATAATTTCAGTATTTTTTGAGAGGAAAAACATTTTTCGTCAAATACGTAGCTGGACTATAGTAAGGAAAATATTGCATTTTTCGCAATACTCCAAAAATATATTTTTGGCCTATCATCATCTCGAAACATGTTCGATTAGATGAAATTTCATCTAAAATCGATAGGGGACTTTATTAATGCCCTAATTCTATCAATATTTGAATAACTATGGATATTTGATTTTACCCTCTTCATTGGATACTCCAAGTTTGACGCACTCTACTTCTGAATCGCATCATTTAAGAGCACTCCCGATTTTTTATATCATAGATTGGACCTTTGACGATACTTCCTCAGAAAATTTAATGAATACTTCCATTATTTTGGTCTGCAACATTTTTTATATGAAGGCATGTTTTACTTTAACTTAAATATTCTCCTAATATTTGAAACATTTATTTCATCGAAAAATGGACAACACCAGTCGATTTGTCGTATCAAAGAACCCTGATTCTCATAATTTCAGTATTTCTTGAGAGGAAAAATATTTTTCGTCAAATATGTAGCTGGAAGAATATTGCATTTTTCGCAATTCTCCAAAAATATATTTGTGGCCTATAATCCTCTCGAAACATGTTCGATTAGATGAAAGTTCATCTAAAATCGATGGGTGACTTTGTTAATGCCCTGATTCTATCAATTTTTGAATAACTATGGATATTTGATTTTACCCTCTTCATTGGATACTCCAAGTTTGACGCACTCTACTTCTGAATCGCATAATTTTAGAGCACTCCCGATTTTTTATATCATAGATTGGACCTTTGACGATACTTTCTCAGAAAATTGAATGAATACTTCCATTATTTTGGTCTGTACTATTTTTTATATGAAGGCATGTTTTCTTTTAACTTAAATGCTCTCCTAATATTTGAAACATTTATCTTATCGAAAAATGGACAACACCAGTCGATTTGTCGTATCAAAGAACCCGTATTCTCATAATTTCAGTATTTTTTGAGAGGAAAAACATTTTTCGTCAAATATGTAGCTGGAAAATATTGCATTTTTCGCAATACTCCAAAAATATGTTTTTGGCCTATCATTATCTCGAAACATGTTCGATTAGATGAAATTTCATCTAAAATCGATAGGTGACTTTGTTAATGCCCTAATTCTATCAATTTTTGAATAACTATGGATATTTTATCTTACCCTCTTCATTGGATACTCCAAGTTTGACGCACTCTACTTCTGAATCGCATCATTTTAGAGCACTCCCGATTATTTATATCATAGATTGGACCTTTGACGATACTTTCTCAGAAAATTGAATTAATACTTCCATTATTTTGGTCTGTACTATTTTTTATATGAAGGCATGTTTTCTTTTAACTTAAATGTTCTCCTAATATTTGAAACATCAATCTTATCGAAAAATGGACAACACCAGTCGATTTGTCGTATCAAAGAACCCTTATTCTCATAATTTCAGTATTTTTTTAGAGGAAAAACATTTTTCGTCAAATATGTAGCTGGAAAATGTAAGGAAAATATTGCATTTTTCGCAATACTCCAAAAATATATTTTTGGCCTATCATCATCTCGAAACATGTTCGATTAGATGAAATTTCATCTAAAATCGATAGGTGACTTTGTTAATGCCCTAATTCTATCAATTTTTGAATAACTATGGATATTTGATTTTACCCTCTTCATTGGATACTCCAAGTTTGACGCACTCTACTTCTGAATCGCATCATTTTAGAGCACTCTCGATTTTTTATGTCATAGATAGGACCTTTGACGATACTTTCTCAGAAAATTGAATGAAAACTTCCATTATTTTGGTCTGTACTATTTTTTATATGAAGGCATGTTTTCTTTTAACTTAAATGCTCTCCTTATATTTGAAACATTTATCTTAGCAAAAAATGGACAACACCAGTCGATTTGTCGTATCAAAGAACCCTTATTCTTATAATTTCAGTATTTTTTGAGAGGAAAAACATTTTTCGTCAAATATGTAGCTGGACTATAGTAAGGAAAATATTGCATTTTTCGCAATACTCCAAAAATATATTTTTGGCCTATCATCATCTCGAAACATGTTCGATTAGATGAAATTTTATCTAAAATCGATAGGGGACTTTATTAATGCCCTAATTCTATCAATATTTGAATAACTATGGATATTTGATTTTACCCTCTTCATTGGATACTCCAAGTTTGACGCACTCTACTTCTGAATCGCATCATTTAAGAGCACTCCCGATTTTTTATATCATAGATTGGACCTTTGACGATACTTTCTCAGAAAATTTAATGAATACTTCCATTATTTTGGTCTGCAACATTTTTTATATGAAGGCATGTTTTACTTTAACTTAAATACTCTCCTAATATTTGAAATATTTATCTCATCGAAAAATGGACAACACCAGTCGATTTGTCGTATCAAAGAACCCTGATTCTCATAATTTCAGTATTTCTTGAGAGGAAAAATATTTTTCGTCAAATATGTAGCTGGAAGAATATTGCATTTTTCGCAATTCTCCAAAAATATATTTGTGGCCTATAATCCTCTCGAAACATGTTCGATTAGATGAAAGTTCATCTAAAATCGATGGGTGACTTTGTTGATGCCCTAATTCTATCAATTTTTGAATATTTATGGATATTTGATCTTACCCTCTTCATTGGATACTCCAAGTTTGACGCACTCTACTTCTGAATCGCATCATTTCAGAGCACTCCCGATTCTTTATATCATAGATTGGACCTTTGACGATACTTTCTCAGAAAATTGAATGAATACTTCCATTATTTTGGTCTGCAACATTTTTTATATGAAGGCATGTTTTCCTTTAACTTAAATACTCTCCTAATATTTGAAACATTTATCTTATCGAAAAATGGACAACACCAGTCGATTTGTCGTATCAAAGAACCCTGATTCTCATAATTTCAGTATTTTTTGAGAGGAAAAACATTTTTCGTCAAATATGTAGCTGGAAAATATTGCATTTTTCGCAATACTCCAAAAATATATTTTTGGCCTATCATCATCTCGAAACATGTTCGATTAGATGAAATTTCATCTAAAATCGATAGGTGACTTTGTTAATGCCCTAATTCTATCAATATTTGAATAACTATGGATATTTGATTTTACCCTCTTCATTGGATACTCCAAGTTTGACGCACTCTACTTCTGAATCGCATCATTTAAGAGCACTCCCGATTTTTTATATCATAGATTGGACCTTTGACGATACTTTCTCAGAAAATTGAATGAATACTTCCATTATTTTGGTCTGTACTATTTTTTATATGAAGGCATGTTTTCTTTTGACTTAAATGCTCTCCTAATATTTGAAACATTTATCTTATCGAAAAATGGACAACACAAGTCGATTTGTCGTATCAAAGAACCCTGATTCTCAAAATTTTAGTATTTTTTGAGAGGAAAAACATTTTCCGTCAAATATGTAGCTGGAAAATATTGCATTTTTCGCAATACTCCAAAAATATATTTTTGGCCTATCATCCTCTCGAAACATGTTCGATTAGATGAAATTTCATCTAAAATCGATAGGTGACTTTGTTAATGCCCTAATTCTATCAATTTTTGAATAACTATGGATATTTGATTTTACCTTCTTCATTGGATACTCCAAGTTTGACGCACTCTACTTCTGAATCGCATCATTTTAGAGCACTCCCGATTTTTTATATCACAGAATAGACCTTTGACGATACTTTCTCAGAAAATTGAATGAATACTTCCATTATTTTGGTCTGTACTATTTTTTATATGAAAGCATGTTTTCTTTTAACTTAATGCTCTCCTAATATTTGAAACATTTATCTTATCGAAAAATGGACAACACCAGTCGATTTGTCGTATCAAAGAACCCGTATTCTCATAATTTCAGTATTTTTTGAGAGGAAAAACATTTTGCGTCGAATATGTAGCTGGACTATAGTAAGGAATATATTGCATTTTTCGCAATACTCCAAAAATACATTTTTGGCCTATCATCCTCTCGAAACATGTTCGATTAGATGAAATTTCATCTAAAATCGATAGGTGACTTTGTTAATGCCCTGATTCTATCAATTTTTGAATAACTATAGATATTTGATTTTACCCTCTTCATTGGATACTCCAAGTTAGACGCACTCTACTTCTGAATCGCATAATTTTAGAGCACTCCCGATTTTTTATATCACAGAATGGACCTTTGACGATACTTTCTCAGAAAATTGAATGAATACTTCCATTATTTTGGTCTGTACTATTTTTTATATGAAGGCATGTTTTCTTTTAACTTAAATGCTCTCCTAATATTTGAAACATTTATCTTATCGAAAAATGGACAACACCAGTCGATTTGTCGTATCAAAGAACCCGTATTCTCATAATATCAGTATTTTTTGAGAGGAAAAACATTTTGCGTCGAATATGTAGCTGGACTATAGTAAGGAATATATTGCATTTTTCGCAATACTCCAAAAATACATTTTTGGCCTATCATCCTCTCGAAACATGTTCGATTAGATGAAATTTCATCTAAAATCGATAGGTGACTTTGTTAATGCCCTAATTCTATCAATTTATGAATAACTATGGATATTTGATTTTACCCTCTTCATTGGATACTCCAAGTTAGACGCACTCTACTTCTGAATCTCATCATTTTAGAGCACTCCCGATTTTTTAAGTCATAGATTGGACCTTTGACGATACTTTCTCAGGAAATTGATTGAATACTTCCATTATTTTGGTCTGTACTATTTTTTATATGAAGGCATGTTTTCTTTTAACTTAAATGTTCTCCTAATATTTGAAACATTAATCTTATCGAAAAATGGACAACACCAGTCGATTTGTCGTATCAAAGAACCCTCATTCTCATAATTTCAGTATTTTTTGAGAGGAAAAACATTTTTTGTCAAATATGTAGCTGGACTATAGTAAGGAATATATTGTTTTTTTCGCAATACTCCAAAAATATATTTTTGGCCTTTCATCCTCTCGAAACATGTTCGATTAGATGAAATTTCATCTAAAATCGATAGGTGACTTTGTTAATGCCCTAATTCTATCAATTTTTGAATAACTATGGATATTTGATTTTACCCTCTTCATTGGATACTCCAAGTTTGACGCACTCTACTTCTGAATCTCATCATTTTAGAGCACTCCCGATTTTTTAAGTCATAGATTGGACCTTTGACGATACTTTCTCAGAAAATTGAATGAATACTTCCATTATTTTGGTCTGTACTATTTTTTATATGAAGGCATGTTTTCTTTTGACTTAAATGCTCTCCTAATATTTGAAACATTTATCTTATCGAAAAATGGACAACACCAGTCGATTTGTCGTATCAAAGAGCCCTTATTCTCATAATTTCAGAATTTTTTGAGAGGAAAAACATTTTTCGTCAAATATGTAGCTGGACTCCAAGTAAGGAAAATATTGCATTTTTCGAAATTCTCCAAAAATATATTTTTGGCCTATCATCCTCTCGAAACATGTTCGATTAGATGAAATTTCATCTAAAATCGATAGGTGACTTTGTTAATGCCCTGATTCTATCAATTTTTGAATAACTATGGATATTTGATTTTACCCTCCTCATTGGATACTCCAAGTTTGACGCAATCTACTTCTGAATTGCATCATTTTAGAGCACTCCCGATTATTTATATCATAGATTGGACCTTTGACGATACTTTATCAGAAAATTGAATTAATACTTCCATTATTTTGGTCTGTACTATTTTTTATATGAAGGCATGTTTTCTTTTAACTTAAATGCTCCCCTAATATTTGAAACATTTATCTTATCGAAAAATGGACAACACAAGTCGATTTGTCGTATCAAAGAACCCTGATTCTCAAAATTTTAGTATTTTTTGAGAGGAAAAACATTTTCCGTCAAATATGTAGCTGGAAAATATTGCATTTTTCGCAATACTCCAAAAATATATTTTTGGCCTATCATCCTCTCGAAACATGTTCGATTAGATGAAATTTCATCTAAAATCGATAGGTGACTTTGTTAATGCCCTAATTCTATCAATTTTTGAATAACTATGGATATTTGATTTTACCTTCTTCATTGGATACTCCAAGTTTGACGCACTCTACTTCTGAATCGCATCATTTTAGAGCACTCCCGATTTTTTATATCACAGAATAGACCTTTGACGATACTTTCTCAGAAAATTGAATGAATACTTCCATTATTTTGGTCTGTACTATTTTTTATATGAAAGCATGTTTTCTTTTAACTTAATGCTCTCCTAATATTTGAAACATTTATCTTATCGAAAAATGGACAACACCAGTCGATTTGTCGTATCAAAGAACCCGTATTCTCATAATTTCAGTATTTTTTGAGAGGAAAAACATTTTGCGTCGAATATGTAGCTGGACTATAGTAAGGAATATATTGCATTTTTCGCAATACTCCAAAAATACATTTTTGGCCTATCATCCTCTCGAAACATGTTCGATTAGATGAAATTTCATCTAAAATCGATAGGTGACTTTGTTAATGCCCTGATTCTATCAATTTTTGAATAACTATAGATATTTGATTTTACCCTCTTCATTGGATACTCCAAGTTAGACGCACTCTACTTCTGAATCGCATAATTTTAGAGCACTCCCGATTTTTTATATCACAGAATGGACCTTTGACGATACTTTCTCAGAAAATTGAATGAATACTTCCATTATTTTGGTCTGTACTATTTTTTATATGAAGGCATGTTTTCTTTTAACTTAAATGCTCTCCTAATATTTGAAACATTTATCTTATCGAAAAATGGACAACACCAGTCGATTTGTCGTATCAAAGAACCCGTATTCTCATAATATCAGTATTTTTTGAGAGGAAAAACATTTTGCGTCGAATATGTAGCTGGACTATAGTAAGGAATATATTGCATTTTTCGCAATACTCCAAAAATACATTTTTGGCCTATCATCCTCTCGAAACATGTTCGATTAGATGAAATTTCATCTAAAATCGATAGGTGACTTTGTTAATGCCCTAATTCTATCAATTTATGAATAACTATGGATATTTGATTTTACCCTCTTCATTGGATACTCCAAGTTAGACGCACTCTACTTCTGAATCTCATCATTTTAGAGCACTCCCGATTTTTTAAGTCATAGATTGGACCTTTGACGATACTTTCTCAGAAAATTGAATGAATACTTCCATTATTTTGGTCTGTACTATTTTTTATATGAAGGCATGTTTTCTTTTAACTTAAATGTTCTCCTAATATTTGAAACATTAATCTTATCGAAAAATGGACAACACCAGTCGATTTGTCGTATCAAAGAACCCTCATTCTCATAATTTCAGTATTTTTTGAGAGGAAAAACATTTTTTGTCAAATATGTAGCTGGACTATAGTAAGGAATATATTGTTTTTTTCGCAATACTCCAAAAATATATTTTTGGCCTTTCATCCTCTCGAAACATGTTCGATTAGATGAAATTTCATCTAAAATCGATAGGTGACTTTGTTAATGCCCTAATTCTATCAATTTTTGAATAACTATGGATATTTGATTTTACCCTCTTCATTGGATACTCCAAGTTTGACGCACTCTACTTCTGAATCTCATCATTTTAGAGCACTCCCGATTTTTTAAGTCATAGATTGGACCTTTGACGATACTTTCTCAGAAAATTGAATGAATACTTCCATTATTTTGGTCTGTACTATTTTTTATATGAAGGCATGTTTTCTTTTGACTTAAATGCTCTCCTAATATTTGAAACATTTATCTTATCGAAAAATGGACAACACCAGTCGATTTGTCGTATCAAAGAGCCCTTATTCTCATAATTTCAGAATTTTTTGAGAGGAAAAACATTTTTCGTCAAATATGTAGCTGGACTCCAAGTAAGGAAAATATTGCATTTTTCGAAATTCTCCAAAAATATATTTTTGGCCTATCATCCTCTCGAAACATGTTCGATTAGATGAAATTTCATCTGAAATCGATAGGTGACTTTGTTAATGCCCTGATTCTATCAATTTTTGAATAACTATGGATATTTGATTTTACCCTCCTCATTGGATACTCCAAGTTTGACGCAATCTACTTCTGAATTGCATCATTTTAGAGCACTCCCGATTATTTATATCATAGATTGGACCTTTGACGATACTTTATCAGAAAATTGAATTAATACTTCCATTATTTTGGTCTGTACTATTTTTTATATGAAGGCATGTTTTCTTTTAACTTAAATGCTCTCCTTATATTTGAAACATTTATCTTAGCAAAAAATGGACAACACCAGTCGATTTGTCGTATCAAAGAACCCTTATTCTCATAATTTCAGTATTTTTTGAGAGGAAAAACATTTTTCGTCAAATACGTAGCTGGACTATAGTAAGGAAAATATTGCATTTTTCGCAATACTCCAAAAATATATTTTTGGCCTATCATCATCTCGAAACATGTTCGATTAGATGAAATTTCATCTAAAATCGATAGGGGACTTTATTAATGCCCTAATTCTATCAATATTTGAATAACTATGGATATTTGATTTTACCCTCTTCATTGGATACTCCAAGTTTGACGCACTCTACTTCTGAATCGCATCATTTAAGAGCACTCCCGATTTTTTATATCATAGATTGGACCTTTGACGATACTTCCGCAGAAAATTTAATGAATACTTCCATTATTTTGGTCTGCAACATTTTTTATATGAAGGCATGTTTTACTTTAACTTAAATATTCTCCTAATATTTGAAACATTTATTTCATCGAAAAATGGACAACACCAGTCGATTTGTCGTATCAAAGAACCCTGATTCTCATAATTTCAGTATTTCTTGAGAGGAAAAATATTTTTCGTCAAATATGTAGCTGGAAGAATATTGCATTTTTCGCAATTCTCCAAAAATATATTTGTGGCCTATAATCCTCTCGAAACATGTTCGATTAGATGAAAGTTCATCTAAAATCGATGGGTGACTTTGTTAATGCCCTGATTCTATCAATTTTTGAATAACTATGGATATTTGATTTTACCCTCTTCATTGGATACTCCAAGTTTGACGCACTCTACTTCTGAATCGCATAATTTTAGAGCACTCCCGATTTTTTATATCATAGATTGGACCTTTGACGATACTTTCTCAGAAAATTGAATGAATACTTCCATTATTTTGGTCTGTACTATTTTTTATATGAAGGCATGTTTTCTTTTAACTTAAATGCTCTCCTAATATTTGAAACATTTATCTTATCGAAAAATGGACAACACCAGTCGATTTGTCGTATCAAAGAACCCGTATTCTCATAATTTCAGTATTTTTTGAGAGGAAAAACATTTTTCGTCAAATATGTAGCTGGAAAATATTGCATTTTTCGCAATACTCCAAAAATATGTTTTTGGCCTATCATTATCTCGAAACATGTTCGATTAGATGAAATTTCATCTAAAATCGATAGGTGACTTTGTTAATGCCCTAATTCTATCAATTTTTGAATAACTATGGATATTTTATCTTACCCTCTTCATTGGATACTCCAAGTTTGACGCACTCTACTTCTGAATCGCATCATTTTAGAGCACTCCCGATTATTTATATCATAGATTGGACCTTTGACGATACTTTCTCAGAAAATTGAATTAATACTTCCATTATTTTGGTCTGTACTATTTTTTATATGAAGGCATGTTTTCTTTTAACTTAAATGTTCTCCTAATATTTGAAACATCAATCTTATCGAAAAATGGACAACACCAGTCGATTTGTCGTATCAAAGAACCCTTATTCTCATAATTTCAGTATTTTTTTAGAGGAAAAACATTTTTCGTCAAATATGTAGCTGGAAAATGTAAGGAAAATATTGCATTTTTCGCAATACTCCAAAAATATATTTTTGGCCTATCATCATCTCGAAACATGTTCGATTAGATGAAATTTCATCTAAAATCGATAGGTGACTTTGTTAATGCCCTAATTCTATCAATTTTTGAATAACTATGGATATTTGATTTTACCCTCTTCATTGGATACTCCAAGTTTGACGCACTCTACTTCTGAATCGCATCATTTTAGAGCACTCTCGATTTTTTATGTCATAGATAGGACCTTTGACGATACTTTCTCAGAAAATTGAATGAAAACTTCCATTATTTTGGTCTGTACTATTTTTTATATGAAGGCATGTTTTCTTTTAACTTAAATGCTCTCCTTATATTTGAAACATTTATCTTAGCAAAAAATGGACAACACCAGTCGATTTGTCGTATCAAAGAACCCTTATTCTTATAATTTCAGTATTTTTTGAGAGGAAAAACATTTTTCGTCAAATATGTAGCTGGACTATAGTAAGGAAAATATTGCATTTTTCGCAATACTCCAAAAATATATTTTTGGCCTATCATCATCACGAAACATGTTCGATTAGATGAAATTTTATCTAAAATCGATAGGGGACTTTATTAATGCCCTAATTCTATCAATATTTGAATAACTATGGATATTTGATTTTACCCTCTTCATTGGATACTCCAAGTTTGACGCACTCTACTTCTGAATCGCATCATTTAAGAGCACTCCCGATTTTTTATATCATAGATTGGACCTTTGACGATACTTTCTCAGAAAATTTAATGAATACTTCCATTATTTTGGTCTGCAACATTTTTTATATGAAGGCATGTTTTACTTTAACTTAAATACTCTCCTAATATTTGAAATATTTATCTCATCGAAAAATGGACAACACCAGTCGATTTGTCGTATCAAAGAACCCTGATTCTCATAATTTCAGTATTTCTTGAGAGGAAAAATATTTTTCGTCAAATATGTAGCTGGAAGAATATTGCATTTTTCGCAATTCTCCAAAAATATATTTGTGGCCTATAATCCTCTCGAAACATGTTCGATTAGATGAAAGTTCATCTAAAATCGATGGGTGACTTTGTTGATGCCCTAATTCTATCAATTTTTGAATATTTATGGATATTTGATCTTACCCTCTTCATTGGATACTCCAAGTTTGACGCACTCTACTTCTGAATCGCATCATTTCAGAGCACTCCCGATTCTTTATATCATAGATTGGACCTTTGACGATACTTTCTCAGAAAATTGAATGAATACTTCCATTATTTTGGTCTGCAACATTTTTTATATGAAGGCATGTTTTCCTTTAACTTAAATACTCTCCTAATATTTGAAACATTTATCTTATCGAAAAATGGACAACACCAGTCGATTTGTCGTATCAAAGAACCCTGATTCTCATAATTTCAGTATTTTTTGAGAGGAAAAACATTTTTAGTCAAATATGTAGCTGGAAAATATTGCATTTTTCGCAATACTCCAAAAATATATTTTTGGCCTATCATCATCTCGAAACATGTTCGATTAGATGAAATTTCATCTAAAATCGATAGGTGACTTTGTTAATGCCCTAATTCTATCAATATTTGAATAACTATGGATATTTGATTTTACCCTCTTCATTGGATACTCCAAGTTTGACGCACTCTACTTCTGAATCGCATCATTTAAGAGCACTCCCGATTTTTTATATCATAGATTGGACCTTTGACGATACTTTCTCAGAAAATTGAATGAATACTTCCATTATTTTGGTCTGTACTATTTTTTATATGAAGGCATGTTTTCTTTTGACTTAAATGCTCTCCTAATATTTGAAACATTTATCTTATCGAAAAATGGACAACACAAGTCGATTTGTCGTATCAAAGAACCCTGATTCTCAAAATTTTAGTATTTTTTGAGAGGAAAAACATTTTCCGTCAAATATGTAGCTGGAAAATATTGCATTTTTCGCAATACTCCAAAAATATATTTTTGGCCTATCATCCTCTCGAAACATGTTCGATTAGATGAAATTTCATCTAAAATCGATAGGTGACTTTGTTAATGCCCTAATTCTATCAATTTTTGAATAACTATGGATATTTGATTTTACCTTCTTCATTGGATACTCCAAGTTTGACGCACTCTACTTCTGAATCGCATCATTTTAGAGCACTCCCGATTTTTTATATCACAGAATAGACCTTTGACGATACTTTCTCAGAAAATTGAATGAATACTTCCATTATTTTGGTCTGTACTATTTTTTATATGAAAGCATGTTTTCTTTTAACTTAATGCTCTCCTAATATTTGAAACATTTATCTTATCGAAAAATGGACAACACCAGTCGATTTGTCGTATCAAAGAACCCGTATTCTCATAATTTCAGTATTTTTTGAGAGGAAAAACATTTTGCGTCGAATATGTAGCTGGACTATAGTAAGGAATATATTGCATTTTTCGCAATACTCCAAAAATACATTTTTGGCCTATCATCCTCTCGAAACATGTTCGATTAGATGAAATTTCATCTAAAATCGATAGGTGACTTTGTTAATGCCCTGATTCTATCAATTTTTGAATAACTATAGATATTTGATTTTACCCTCTTCATTGGATACTCCAAGTTAGACGCACTCTACTTCTGAATCGCATAATTTTAGAGCACTCCCGATTTTTTATATCACAGAATGGACCTTTGACGATACTTTCTCAGAAAATTGAATGAATACTTCCATTATTTTGGTCTGTACTATTTTTTATATGAAGGCATGTTTTCTTTTAACTTAAATGCTCTCCTAATATTTGAAACATTTATCTTATCGAAAAATGGACAACACCAGTCGATTTGTCGTATCAAAGAACCCGTATTCTCATAATATCAGTATTTTTTGAGAGGAAAAACATTTTGCGTCGAATATGTAGCTGGACTATAGTAAGGAATATATTGCATTTTTCGCAATACTCCAAAAATACATTTTTGGCCTATCATCCTCTCGAAACATGTTCGATTAGATGAAATTTCATCTAAAATCGATAGGTGACTTTGTTAATGCCCTAATTCTATCAATTTATGAATAACTATGGATATTTGATTTTACCCTCTTCATTGGATACTCCAAGTTAGACGCACTCTACTTCTGAATCTCATCATTTTAGAGCACTCCCGATTTTTTAAGTCATAGATTGGACCTTTGACGATACTTTCTCAGGAAATTGATTGAATACTTCCATTATTTTGGTCTGTACTATTTTTTATATGAAGGCATGTTTTCTTTTAACTTAAATGTTCTCCTAATATTTGAAACATTAATCTTATCGAAAAATGGACAACACCAGTCGATTTGTCGTATCAAAGAACCCTCATTCTCATAATTTCAGTATTTTTTGAGAGGAAAAACATTTTTTGTCAAATATGTAGCTGGACTATAGTAAGGAATATATTGTTTTTTTCGCAATACTCCAAAAATATATTTTTGGCCTTTCATCCTCTCGAAACATGTTCGATTAGATGAAATTTCATCTAAAATCGATAGGTGACTTTGTTAATGCCCTAATTCTATCAATTTTTGAATAACTATGGATATTTGATTTTACCCTCTTCATTGGATACTCCAAGTTTGACGCACTCTACTTCTGAATCTCATCATTTTAGAGCACTCCCGATTTTTTAAGTCATAGATTGGACCTTTGACGATACTTTCTCAGAAAATTGAATGAATACTTCCATTATTTTGGTCTGTACTATTTTTTATATGAAGGCATGTTTTCTTTTGACTTAAATGCTCTCCTAATATTTGAAACATTTATCTTATCGAAAAATGGACAACACCAGTCGATTTGTCGTATCAAAGAGCCCTTATTCTCATAATTTCAGAATTTTTTGAGAGGAAAAACATTTTTCGTCAAATATGTAGCTGGACTCCAAGTAAGGAAAATATTGCATTTTTCGAAATTCTCCAAAAATATATTTTTGGCCTATCATCCTCTCGAAACATGTTCGATTAGATGAAATTTCATCTAAAATCGATAGGTGACTTTGTTAATGCCCTGATTCTATCAATTTTTGAATAACTATGGATATTTGATTTTACCCTCCTCATTGGATACTCCAAGTTTGACGCAATCTACTTCTGAATTGCATCATTTTAGAGCACTCCCGATTATTTATATCATAGATTGGACCTTTGACGATACTTTATCAGAAATTGAATTAATACTTCCATTATTTTGGTCTGTACTATTTTTTATATGAAGGCATGTTTTCTTTTAACTTAAATGCTCCCCTAATATTTGAAACATTTATCTTATCGAAAAATGGACAACACCAGTCGATTTGTCGTATCAAAGAACCCGTATTCTCATAATTTCAGTATTTTTTGAGAGGAAAAACATTTTGCGTCGAATATGTAGCTGGACTATAGTAAGGAATATATTGCATTTTTCGCAGTACTCCAAAAATACATTTTTGGCCTATCATCATCTCGAAACATGTTCGATTAGATGAAATTTTATCTAAAATCGATAGGGGACTTTATTAATGCCCTAATTCTATCAATATTTGAATAACTATGGATATTTGATTTTACCCTCTTCATTGGATACTCCAAGTTTGACGCACTCTACTTCTGAATCGCATCATTTAAGAGCACTCCCGATTTTTTATATCATAGATTGGACCTTTGACGATACTTTCTCAGAAAATTTAATGAATACTTCCATTATTTTGGTCTGCAACATTTTTTATATGAAGGCATGTTTTACTTTAACTTAAATACTCTCCTAATATTTGAAATATTTATCTCATCGAAAAATGGACAACACCAGTCGATTTGTCGTATCAAAGAACCCTGATTCTCATAATTTCAGTATTTCTTGAGAGGAAAAATATTTTTCGTCAAATATGTAGCTGGAAGAATATTGCATTTTTCGCAATTCTCCAAAAATATATTTGTGGCCTATCATCCTCTCGAAACATGTTCGATTAGATGAAATTTCATCTAAAATCGATAGGTGACTTTGTTAATGCCCTGATTCTATCAATTTTTGAATAACTATGGATATTTGATTTTACCCTCTTCATTGGATACTCCAAGTTTGACGCACTCTACTTCTGAATCGCATCATTTTAGAGCACTCCCGATTATTTATATCATAGATTGGACCTTTGACGATACTTTCTCAGAAAATTGAATTAATACTTCCATTATTTTGGTCTGTACTATTTTTTATATGAAGGCATGTTTTCTTTTAACTTAAATGTTCTCCTAATATTTGAAACATTAATCTTATCGAGAAATGGACAACACCAGTCGATTTGTCGTATCAAAGAACCCTCATTCTCATAATTTCAGTATTTTTTGAGAGGAAAAACATTTTTTGTCAAATATGTAGCTGGACTATAGTAAGGAAAATATTGCATTTTTCGCAATACTCCAAAAATATATTTTTGGCCTTCCATCCTCTCGAAACATGTTCGATTAAATGAAATTTCATCTAAAATCGATAGGTGACTTTCTTAATGCCCTAATTCTATCAATTTTTGAATAACTATGGATATTTGATTTTACCCTCTTCATTGGATACTCCAAGTTTGACGCACTCTACTTCTGAATCTCATCATTTTAGAGCACTCCCGATTTTTTAAGTCATAGATTGGACCTTTGACGATACTTTCTCAGAAAATTGAATGAATACTTCCATTATTTTGGTCTGTACTATTTTTTATATGAAGGCATGTTTTCTTTTAACTTAAATGCTCTCCTAATATTTGAAACATTTATCTTATCGAAAAATGGACAACACCAGTCGATTTGTCGTATCAAAGAACCCTTATTCTCATAATTTCAGTATTTTTTGAGAGGAAAAATATTTTTCGTCAAATATGTAGCTGGACTCCAAGTAAGGAAAATATTGCATTTTTCGAAATTCTCCAAAAATATATTTTTGGCCTATCATCCTCTCGAAACATGTTCGATTAGATGAAATTTCATCTAAAATCGATAGGTGACTTTGTTAATGCCCTAATTCTATCAATTTTTGAATAACTATGGATATTTGATTTTACCCTCTTCATTGGATACTCCAAGTTTGACGCACTCTACTTCTGAATCGCATCATTTTAGAGCACTCCCGATTTTTTATATCATAGATTGGACCTTTCACAATACTTTCTCAGAAAATTGAATGAATACTTCCATTATTTTGGTCTGTACTATTTTTTATATGAAGGCATGTTTTCTATTAACTTAAATGCTCTTCTAATATTTGAAACATTTATCTTATCGAAAAATGGACAACACCAGTCAATTTGTCGTATCAAAGAACCCTTATTCTCATAATTTCAGTATTTTTTGAGAGGAAAAACATTTTTCGTCAAATATGTAGCTGGACTATATATAGTAAGGAAAATATTGCATTTTTCGCAATACTCCAAAAATATGTTTTTGGCCTATTATCCTCTCGAAACATGTTCGATTAGATGAAATATCTCCTAAAATCGATAGGTGACTTTGTTGATGCCCTGATTCTATCAATTTTTGAATAACTATGGATATTTGATTTTACCCTCTTCATTGGATACTCCAAGTTTGACGCACTCTACTTCTGAATCGCATCATTTTAGAGCACTCCCGATTATTTAAATCATAGATTGGACCTTTGACGATACTTTCTCAGAAAATTGAATTAATACTTCCATTATTTTGGTCTGTACTATTATTTATATGAAGGCATGTTTTCTTTTAACTTAAATGTTCTCCTAATATTTGAAACATTAATCTTATCGAAAAATGGACAACACCAGTCGATTTGTCGTATCAAAGAACCCTCATTCTCATAATTTCAGTATTTTTTGAGAGGAAAAACATTTTTTGTCAAATATGTAGCTGGACTATAGTAAGGAATATATTGTTTTTTTCGCAATACTCCAAAAATATATTTTTGGCCTTTCATCCTCTCGAAACATGTTCGATTAGATGAAATTTCATCTAAAATCGATAGGTGACTTTGTTAATGCCCTAATTCTATCAATTTTTGAATAACTATGGATATTTGATTTTACCCTCTTCATTGGATACTCCAAGTTTGACGCACTCTACTTCTGAATCTCATCACTTTAGAGCACTCCCGATTTTTTAAGTCATAGATTGGACCTTTGACGATACTTTCTCAGAAAATTGAATGAATACTTCCATTATTTTGGTCTGTACTATTTTTTATATGAAGGCATGTTTTCTTTTAACTTAAATGCTCTCCTAATATTTGAAACATTTATCTTATCGAAAAATGGACAACACCAGTCGATTTGTCGTATCAAAGAACCCTTATTCTCATAATTTCAGTATTTTTTGAGAGGAAAAACATTTTTCCTCAAATATGTAGCTGGACTCCAAGTAAGGAAAATATTGCATTTTTCGAAATTCTCCAAAAATATATTTTTGGCCTATCATCCTCTCGAAACATGTTCGATTAGATGAAATTTCATCTAAAATCGATAGGTGACTTTGTTAATGCCCTGATTCTATCAATTTTTGAATAACTATGGATATTTGATTTTACCCTCCTCATTGGATACTCCAAGTTTGACGCACTCTACTTCTGAATCGCATCATTTTAGAGCAATCCCGATTATTTATATCATAGATTGGACCTTTGACGATACTTTCTCAGAAAATTGAATTAATACTTCCATTATTTTGGTCTGTACTATTTTTTATATGAAGGCATGTTTTCTTTTAACTTAAATGTTCTCCTAATATTTGAAACATCAATCTTATCGAAAAATGGACAACACCAGTCGATTTGTCGTATCAAAGAACCCTTATTCTCATAATTTCAGTATTTTTTGAGAGGAAAAACATTTTTCGTCAAATATGTAGCTGGAAAATGTAAGGAAAATATTGCATTTTTCGCAATACTCCAAAAATATATTTTTGGCCTATCATCATCTCGAAACATGTTCGATTAGATGAAATTTCATCTAAAATCGATAGGTGACTTTGTTAATGCCCTAATTCTATCAATTTTTGAATAACTATGGATATTTGATTTTACCCTCTTCATTGGATACTCCAAGTTTGACGCACTCTACTTCTGAATCGCATCATTTAAGAGCACTCCCGATTTTTTATATCATAGATTGGACCTTTCACGATACTTTCTCAGAAAATTGAATGAATACTCCCATTATTTTGGTCTGTACTATTTTTTATATGAAGGCATGTTTTCTTTTAACTTAAATGCTCTCCTTATATTTGAAACATTTATCTTAGCAAAAAATGGACAACACCAGTCGATTTGTCGTATCAAAGAACCCTTATTCTCATAATTTCAGTATTTTTTTAGAGGAAAAACATTTTTCGTCAAATATGTAGCTGGACTATATATAGTAAGGAAAATATTGCATTTTTCGCAATACTCCAAAAATATATTTTTGGCCTATCATCATCTCGAAACATGTTCGATTAGATGAAATTTCATCTAAAATCGATAGGGGACTTTATTAATGCCCTAATTCTATCAATATTTGAATAACTATGGATATTTGATTTTACCCTCTTCATTGGATACTCCAAGTTTGACGCACTCTACTTCTGAATCGCATCATTTAAGAGCACTCCCGATTTTTTATATCATAGATTGGACCTTTCACGATACTTTCTCAGAAAATTTAATGGATACTTCCATTATTTTGGTCTGCAACATTTTTTATATGAAGGCATGTTTTACTTTAACTTAAATACTCTCCTAATATTTGAAATATTTATCTCATCGAAAAATGGACAACACCAGTCGATTTGTCGTATCAAAGAACCCTGATTCTCATAATTTCAGTATTTCTTGAGAGGAAAAATATTTTTCGTCAAATATGTAGCTGGAAGAATATTGCATTTTTCGCAATTCTCCAAAAATATATTTGTGGCCTATAATCCTCTCGAAACATGTTCGATTAGATGAAAGTTCATCTAAAATCGATGGGTGACTTTGTTGATGCCCTAATTCTATCAATTTTTGAATATTTATGGATATTTGATCTTACCCTCTTCATTGGATACTCCAAGTTTGACGCACTCTACTTCTGAATCGCATCATTTTAGAGCACTCCCGATTTTTTATATCATAGATTGGACCTTTGACGATACTTTCTCAGAAAATTGAATGAATACTTCCATTATTTTGGTCTGTACTATTTTTTATATGAAGGCATGTTTTCTTTTAACTTAAATGCTCTCCTAATATTTGAAACATTTATCTTATCGAAAAATGGACAACACAAGTCGATTTGTCGTATCAAAGAACCCTGATTCTCATAATTTCAGTATTTTTTGAGAGGAAAAACATTTTCCGTCAAATATGTAGCTGGAAAATATTGCATTTTTCGCAATACTCCAAAAATATATTTTTGGCCTATCATCCTCTCGAAACATGTTCGATTAGATGGAAATTCATCTAAAATCGATAGGTGACTTTGTTAATGCCCTAATTCTATCAATTTTTGAATAACTATGGATATTCGATTTTACCCTCTTCATTGGATACTCCAAGTTTGACGCACTCTACTTCTGAATCGCATCATTTTAGAGCACTCCCGATTTTTTATATCACAGAATGGACCTTTGACGATACTTTCTTAGAAAATTGAATGAATACTTCCATTATTTTGGTCTGTACTATTTTTTATATGAAGGCATGTTTTCTTTTAACTTAAATGCTCTCCTAATATTTGAAACATTTATCTTATCCAAAAATGGACAACACCAGTCGATTTGTCGTATCAAAGAACCCGTATTCTCAGAATTTCAGTATTTTTTGAGAGGAAAAACATTTTCCGTCAAATATGTAGCTGGACTATAGTAAGGAATATATTGTTTTTTTCTCAATACTCCAAAAATATATTTTTGGCCTATCATCCTCTCGAAACATGTTCGATTAGATGAAATTTCATCTAAAATCGATAGGTGACTTCGTTAATGCCCTGATTCTATCAATTTTTGAATAACTATGGATATTTGATTTTACCCTGTTCATTGGATACTCCAAGTTAGACGCACTCTACTTCTGAATCGCATCATTTAAGAGCACTCCCGATTTTTTATATCATAGATTGGACCTTTGACGATACTTTCTCAGAAAATTGAATGAATACTTCCATTATTTTGGTCTGTACTATTTTTTATATGAAGGCATGTTTTCTTTTAACTTAAATGCTCTCCTAATATTTGAAACATTTATCTTATCGAAAAATGGACAACACCAGTCGATTTGTCGTATCAAACAACCCGTATTCTCATAATTTCAGTATTTTTTGAGAGGAAAAACATTTTCCGTCAAATATGTAGCTGGACTATAGTAAGGAATATATTGTTTTTTTCGCAATACTCCAAAAATATATTTTTGGCCTATCATCCTCTCGAAACATGTTCGATTAGATGAAATTTCATCTAAAATCGATAGGTGACTTTGTTAATGCCCTGATTCTATCAATTTTTGAATAACTATGGATATTTGATTTTACCCTCTTCATTGGATACTCCAAGTTTGACGCACTCTACTTCTGAATCGCATCATTTAAGAGCACTCCCGATTTTTTATATCATAGATTGGACCTTTGACGATACTTTCTCAGAAAATTGAATGAATACTTCCATTATTTTGGTCTGTACTATTTTTTATATGAAGGCATGTTTTCTTTTAACTTAAATGCTCTCCTAATATTTGAAACATTTATCTTATCGAAAAATGGACAACACCAGTCGATTTGTCGTATCAAAGAACCCTGATTCTCATAATTTCAGTATTTTTTGAGAGGGAAAACATTTTCCGTCAAATATGTAGCTGGAAAATATTGCATTTTTCGCAATACTCCAAAAATATATTTTTGGCCTATCATCCTCTCGAAACATGTTCGATTAGATGAAATTTCATCTAAAATCGATAGGTGACTTTGTTAATGCCCTAATTCTATCAATTTTTTAATAACTATGGATATTTGATTTTACCCTCTTCATTGGATACTCCAAGTTTGACGCACTCTACTTCTGAATCGCATAATTTTAGAGCACTCTAGATTTTTTATATCATAGATTGGACCTGTGACGATACTTTCTCAGAAAATTGAATGAATACTTCCATTATTTTGGTCTGTACTATTTTTTATATGAAGGCATGTTTTCTTTTAACTTAAATGCTCTCCTAATATTTGAAACATTTATCTTATCGAAAAATGGACAACACCAGTCGATTTGTCGTATCAAAGAACCCGTATTCTCATAATTTCAGTATTTTTTGAGAGGAAAAACATTTTCCGTCAAATATGTAGCTGGAAAATATTGCATTTTTCGCAATACTCCAAAAATATATTTTTGGCCTATCATCCTCTCGAAACATGTTCGATTAGATGGAATTTCATCTAAAATCGATAGGTGACTTTGTTAATGCCCTGATTCTATCAATTTTTGAATAACTATGGATATTTGATTTTACCCTCTTCATTGGATACTCCAAGTTTGACGCACTCTACTTCTGAATCGCATAATTTTAGAGCACTCCCGATTTTTTATATCATAGATTGGACCTTTGACGATACTTTCTCAGAAAATTGAATGAATACTTCCATTATTTTGGTCTGTACTAGTTTTTATATGAAGGCATGTTTTCTTTTAACTTAAATGCTCTCCTAATATTTGAAACATTTATCTTATCGAAAAATGGACAACACCAGTCGATTTGTCGTATCAAAGAACCCGTATTCTCATAATTTCAGTATTTTTTGAGAGGAAAAACATTTTTCGTCAAATATGTAGCTGGAAAATATTACATTTTTCGCAATACTCCAAAAATATGTTTTTGGCCTATCATTATCTCGAAACATGTTCGATTAGATGAAATTTCATCTAAAATCGATAGGTGACTTTGTTAATGCCCTAATTCTATCAATTTTTGAATAACTATGGATATTTTATTTTACCCTCTTCATTGGATACTCCAAGTTTGACGCACTCTACTTCTGAATCGCATCATTTTAGAGCACTCCCGATTATTTATATCATAGATTGGACCTTTGACGATACTTTCTCAGAAAATTGAATTAATACTTCCATTATTTTGGTCTGTACTATTTTTTATATGAAGGCATGTTTTCTTTTAACTTAAATGTTCTCCTAATATTTGAAACATCAATCTTATCGAAAAATGGACAACACCAGTCGATTTGTCGTATCAAAGAACTCTTATTCTCATAATTTCAGTATTTTTTGAGAGGAAAAACATTTTTCGTCAAATATGTAGCTGGAAAATGTAAGGAAAATATTGCATTTTTCGCAATACTCCAAAAATATATTTTTTGCCTATCATCATCTCGAAACATGTTCGATTAGATGAAATTTCATCTAAAATCGATAGGTGACTTTGTTAATGCCCTAATTCTATCAATTTTTGAATAACTATGGATATTTGATTTTACCCTCTTCATTGGATACTCCAAGTTTGACGCACTCTACTTCTGAGTCGCATCATTTTAGAGCACTCTCGATTTTTTATGTCACAGATTGGACCTTTGACGATACTTTCTCAGAAAATTGAATGAATACTTCCATTATTTTGGTCTGTACTATTTTTTATATGAAGGCATGTTTTCTTTTAACTTAAATGCTCTCCTTATATTTGAAACATTTATCTCATCGAAAAATGGACAACACCAGTCGATTTGTCGTATCAAAGAACCCTGATTCTCATAATTTCAGTATTTCTTGAGAGGAAAAATATTTTTCGTCAAATATGTAGCTGGAAGAATATTGCATTTTTCGCAATTCTCCAAAAATATATTTGTGGCCTATAATCCTCTCGAAACATGTTCGATTAGATGAAAGTTCATCTAAAATCGATGGGTGACTTTGTTGATGCCCTAATTCTATCAATTTTTGAATATTTATGGATATTTGATCTTACCCTCTTCATTGGATACTCCTAGTTTGACGCACTCTACTTCTGAATCGCATCATTTTAGAGCACTCCCGATTCTTTATATCATAGATTGGACCTCTGACGATACTTTCTCAGAAAATTGAATGAATACTTCCATTATTTTGGTCTGCAACATTTTTTATATGAAGGCATGTTTTCCTTTAACTTAAATACTCTCCTAATATTTGAAACATTTATCTTATCGAAAAATGGACAACACCAGTCGATTTGTCGTATCAAAGAACCCTGATTCTCATAATTTCAGTATTTTTTGAGAGGAAAAACATTTTTCGTCAAATATGTAGCTGGACTATAGTAAGGAAAATATTGCATTTTTCGCAATACTCCAAAAATATATTTTTGGCCTATCATCATCTCGAAACATGTTCGATTAGATGAAATTTTATCTAAAATCGATAGGGGACTTTATTAATGCCCTAATTCTATCAATATTTGAATAACTATGGATATTTGATTTTACCCTCTTCATTGGATACTCCAAGTTTGACGCACTCTACTTCTGAATCGCATCATTTAAGAGCACTCCCGATTTTTTATATCATAGATTGGACCTTTAACGATACTTTCTCAGAAAATTTAATGAATACTTCCATTATTTTGGTCTGCAACATTTTTTATATGAAGGCATGTTTTACTTTAACTTAAATACTCTCCTAATATTTGAAATATTTATCTCATCGAAAAATGGACAACACCAGTCGATTTGTCGTATCAAAGAACCCTGATTCTCATAATTTCAGTATTTCTTGAGAGGAAAAATATTTTTCGTCAAATATGTAGCTGGAAGAATATTGCATTTTTCGCAATTCTCCAAAAATATATTTGTGGCCTATAATCCTCTCGAAACATGTTCGATTAGATGAAAGTTCATCTAAAATCGATGGGTGACTTTGTTGATGCCCTAATTCTATCAATTTTTGAATATTTATGGATATTTGATCTTACCCTCTTCATTGGATACTCCAAGTTTGACGCACTCTACTTCTGAATCGCATCATTTTAGAGCACTCCCGATTCTTTATATCATAGATTGGACCTTTGACGATACTTTCTCAGAAAATTGAATGAATACTTCCATTATTTTGGTCTGCAACATTTTTTATATGAAGGCATGTTTTCCTTTAACTTAAATACTCTCCTAATATTTGAAACATTTATCTTATCGAAAAATGGACAACACCAGTCGATTTGTCGTATCAAAGAACCCTGATTCTCATAATTTCAGTATTTTTTGAGAGAAAAAACATTTTTCGTCAAATATGTAGCTGGAAAATATTGCATTTTTCGCAATACTCCAAAAATATATTTTTGGCCTATCATCATCTCGAAACATGTTCGATTAGATGAAATTTCATCTAAAATCGATAGGTGACTTTGTTAATGCCCTAATTCTATCAATATTTGAATAACTATGGATATTTGATTTTACCCTCTTCATTGGATACTCCAAGTTTGACGCACTCTACTTCTGAATCGCATCATTTAAGAGCACTCCCGATTTATTTTATATCATAGATTGAACCTTTGACGATACTTTCTCAGAAAATTGAATGAATACTTCCATTATTTTGGTCTGTACTATTTTTTATATGAAGGCATGTTTTCTTTTAACTTAAATGCTCTCCTAATATTTGAAACATTTATCTTATCGAAAAATGGACAACACAAGTCAATTTGTCGTATCAAAGAACCCTGATTCTCATAATTTCAGTATTTTTTGAGAGGAAAAACATTTTCCGTCAAATATGTAGCTGGAAAATATTGCATTTTTCGCAATACTCCAAAAATATATTTTTGGCCTATCATCCTCTCGAAACATGTTCGATTAGATGAAATTTCATCTAAAATCGATAGGTGACTTTGTTAATGCCCTAATTCTATCAATTTTTGAATAACTATGGATATTTGATTTTACCCTCTTCATTGGATACTCCAAGTTTGACGCACTCTACTTCTGAATCGCATTATTTTAGAGCACTCCCGATTTTTTATATCACAGAATGGACCTTTGACGATACTTTCTCAGAAAATTGAATGAATACTTCCATTATTTTGGTCTGTACTATTTTTTATATGAAAGCATGTTTTCTTTTAACCTAATGCTCTCCTAATATTTGAAACATTTATCTTATCGAAAAATGGACAACACCAGTCGATTTGTCGTATCAAAGAACCCGTATTCTCATAATTTCAGTATTTTTTGAGAGGAAAAACATTTTGCGTCGAATATGTAGCTGGACTATAGTAAGGAATATATTGCATTTTTCGCAATACTCCAAAAATACATTTTTGGCCTATCATCCTCTCGAAACATGTTCGATTAGATGAAATTTCATCTAAAATCGATAGGTGACTTTGTTAATGCCCTGATTCTATCAATTTTTGAATAACTATGGATATTTGATTTTACCCTCTTCATTGGATACTCCAAGTTAGACGCACTCTACTTCTGAATCGCATAATTTTAGAGCACTCCCGATTTTTTATATCATAGATTGGACCTTTGACGATACTATCTCAGAAAATTGAATGAATACTTCCATTATTTTGGTCTGTACTATTTTTTATATGAAGGCATGTTTTCTTTTAACTTAAATGCTCTCCTAATATTTGAAACATTTATCTTATCGAAAAATGGACAACACCAGTCGATTTGTCGTATCAAAGAACCCTTATTCTTATAATTTCAGTATTTTTTGAGAGGAAAAACATTTTTCGTCAAATATGTAGCTGGACTTATAGTAAGGAAAATATTGCATTTTTCGCAATACTCCAAAAATATATTTTTGGCCTATCATCATCTCGAAACATGTTCGATTAGATGAAATTTTATCTAAAATCGATAGGGGACTTTATTAATGCCCTAATTCTATCAATATTTGAATAACTATGGATATTTGATTTTACCCTCTTCATTGGATACTCCAAGTTTGACGCACTCTACTTCTGAATCGCATCATTTAAGAGCACTCCCGATTTTTTATATCATAGATTGGACCTTTGACGATACTTTCTCAGAAAATTTAATGAATACTTCCATTATTTTGGTCTGCAACATTTTTTATATGAAGGCATGTTTTACTTTAACTTAAATACTCTCCTAATATTTGAAATATTTATCTCATCGAAAAATGGACAACACCAGTCGATTTGTCGTATCAAAGAACCCTGATTCTCATAATTTCAGTATTTCTTGAGAGGAAAAATATTTTTCGTCAAATATGTAGCTGGAAGAATATTGCATTTTTCGCAATTCTCCAAAAATATATTTGTGGCCTATAATCCTCTCGAAACATGTTCGATTAGATGAAAGTTCATCTAAAATCGATGGGTGACTTTGTTGATGCCCTAATTCTATCAATTTTTGAATATTTATGGATATTTGATCTTACCCTCTTCATTGGATACTCCAAGTTTGACGCACTCTACTTCTGAATCGCATCATTTTAGAGCACTCCCGATTCTTTATATCATAGATTGGACCTTTGACGATACTTTCTCAGAAAATTGAATGAATACTTCAATTATTTTGGTCTGTACTATTTTTTATATGAAGGCATGTTTTCTTTTAACTTAAATGCTCTTCTAATATTTGAAACATTTATCTTATCGAAAAATGGACAACACCAGTCAATTTGTCGTATCAAAGAACCCTTATTCTCATAATTTCAGTATTTCTTGAGAGGAAAAATATTTTTCGTCAAATATGTAGCTGGAAAATATTGCATTTTTCGCAATACTCCAAAAATATATTTTTGGCCTATCATCATCTCGAAACATGTTCGATTAGATGAAATTTCATCTAAAATCGATAGGTGACTTTGTTAATGCCCTAATTCTATCAATATTTGAATAACTATGGATATTTGAATTTACCCTCTTCATTGGATACTCCAAGTTTGACGCACTCTACTTCTGAATCGCATCATTTAAGAGCACTCCCGATTTTTTATATCATAGATTGGACCTTTGACGATACTTTCTCAGAAAATTTAATGAATACTTCCATTATTTTGGTCTGCAACATTTTTTATATGAAGGCATGTTTTACTTTAACTTAAATACTCTCCTAATATTTGAAATATTTATCTCATCGAAAAATGGACAACACCAGTCGATTTGTCGTATCAAAGAACCCTGATTCTCATAATTTCAGTATTTCTTGAGAGGAAAAATATTTTTCGTCAAATATGTAGCTGGAAAATATTGCATTTTTCGCAATACTCCAAAAATATATTTTTGGCCTATCATCATCTCGAAACATGTTCGATTAGATGAAATTTCATCTAAAATCGATAGGTGACTTTGTTAATGCCCTAATTCTATCAATATTTGAATAACTATGGATATTTGAATTTACCCTCTTCATTGGATACTCCAAGTTTGACGCACTCTACTTCTGAATCGCATCATTTAAGAGCACTCCCGATTTTTTATATCATAGATTGGACCTTTGACGATACTTTCTCAGAAAATTTAATGAATACTTCCATTATTTTGGTCTGCAACATTTTTTATATGAAGGCATGTTTTACTTTAACTTAAATACTCTCCTAATATTTGAAATATTTATCTCATCGAAAAATGGACAACACCAGTCGATTTGTCGTATCAAAGAACCCTCATTCTCATAATTTCAGTATTTTTTGAGAGGAAAAACATTTTTCGTCAAATATGTAGCTGGACTATAGTAAGGAAAATATTGCATTTTTCGCAATACTCCAAAAATATATTTTTGGCCTTCCATCCTCTCGAAACATGTTCGATTAAATGAAATTTCATCTAAAATCGATAGGTGACTTTGTTAATGCCCTAATTCTATCAATTTTTGAATAACTATGGATATTTGATTTCACCCTCTTCATTGGATACTCCAAGTTTGACGCACTCTACTTCTGAATCTCATCATTTTGGAGCACTCCCGATTTTTTAAGTCATAGATTGGACCTTTGACGATACTTTCTCAGAAAATTGAATGAATACTTCCATTATTTTGGTCTGTACTATTTTTTATATGAAGGCATGTTTTCTTTTAACATTTATCTTATCGAAAAATGGACAACACCAGTCGATTTGTCGTATCAATGAACCCTTATTCTCATAATTTCAGTATTTTCTGAGGAAAAAAATTTTTCGTCAAATATGTAGCTGGACTATATATAGTAAGGAAAATATTGCATTTTTCGCAATACTCCAAAAATATGTTTTTGGCTAATCATCCTCTCGAAACATGCTCGATTAGATGAAATATCTCCTAGAATCGATAGGTGACTTTGTTAATGCCCTAATTCTATCAATTTTTGAATAACTATGGACATTTGATTTTACCCTCCTCATTGGATACTCCAAGTTTGACGCACTCTACTTCTGAATCGCATCATTTTAGAGCACTCCCGATTATTTATATCATAGATTGGACCTTTGACGATACTTTCTCAGAAAATTGAATGAAAACTACCATTATTTTGGTCTGTACTATTTTTTATATGAAGGCATGTTTTCTTTTAACTTAAATGCTCTCCTAATATTTGAAACATTTATCTTATCCAAAAATGGACAACACCAGTCGATTTGCCGTATCAAAGAAACCTTATTCTCATAATTTCAGTATTTTTTGAGAGGAAAAACATTTTTCGTCAAATATGTAGCTGGGCTATAGTAAGGAAAATATTGCATTTTTCGCAATACTCCAAAAATATATTTTTGGCCTATCATCCTCTCGAAACATGTTCGATTAGATGAAATTTCATCTAAAATCGATAGGTGACTTTGTTAATGCCCTTATTCTATCAATTTTTGAATAACTATGTATATTTGATTTTACCCTCTTCATTGGATACTCCAAGTTAGACGCTCTCTACTTCTGAATCGCATCATTTTAGAGCACTCCCGATTTTGTATATCATAGATTGGGCCTTTGACGATACTTTCTCAGAAAATTAAATGAATACTTCCATTATTTTGGTCTGTACTATTTTTTTTTATGAAGGCATGTTTTCTTTTAACTTAAATGCTCTCCTAATATTTGAAACATTTATCTTATCAAAAAATGGACAACACCAGTCGATTTGTCGTATCAAGGAACCCTTATTCTCATAATTTCAGTATTCTTTGAGAGGAAAAACATTTTTCGTCAAATATGTCAATAGTAAGGAAAATATTGCATTTTTCGCAATTCTCCAAAAATATATTTTGGCCCTATCATCCTCTCGAAAAATGTTCGATTAGATGAAACTCCATCTAAAATCGATGAGTGACTTTGTTAATCCCCTAATTCTATCAATTTTTGAATAAATATGGATATTTGATTTCACCCTCTTCATTGGATACTCCAAGTTTGACGCACTCTACTTCTGAATCGTATCATTTTAGAGCACTCCCGATTTTTTATATCATAGATTGGACCTTTGATAATACTTTCTCAGAAAATTGAATGAAAACTTCCATTATTTTGGTCTGTACTATTTTTTATATGAAGGCATGTTTTCTGTTAACTTAAATGCTCTCCTAATATTTGAAACATTTATCTTATCGAAAAATGGACAACACCAGTCGATTTGTCGTATCAAAGAAACCTTATTCCAGTAATTCCAGTATTTTTTGAGAGGAAAAACATTTTTCGTCAAATATGTAGCTGGGCTATGTAAGGAAAATATTGCATTTTTCGCAATACTCCAAAAATATATTTTTGGCCTATCATCCTCTCGAAACATGTCTGATTAGATGAAATTTCATCTAAAATCGATAGGTGACTTTGTTAATGCCCTAATTCTATCAATTTTTGAATAACTATGGATATTTGATTTTACCCTCTTCATTGGATACTCCAAGTTTGACGCACTCTACTTCTGAATCGCATCATTTTAGAGCACTCCCGATTTTGTATATCATAGATTGGGCCTTTGACGATACTTTCTCAGAAAATTAAATGAATACTTCCATTATTTTGGTCTGTACTATTTTTTTTATGAAGGCATGTTTTCTTTTAACTTAAATGCTCTCCTAATATTTGAAACATTTATCTTATCAAAAAATGGACAACACCAGTCGATTTGTCGTATCAAGGAAACCCTTATTCTCATAATTTCAGTATTCTTCGAGAGGAAAAACATTTTTCGTCAAATATGTCAATAGTAAGGAAAATATTGCATTTTTCGCAATTCTCCAAAAATATATTTTGGCCCTATCATCCTCTCAAAAAATGTTCGATTAGATGAAACTCCATCTAAAATCGATGGGTGACTTTGTTAATGCCCTAATTCTATCAATTTTTGAATAAATATGGATATTTGATTTCACCCTCTTCATTGGATACTCCAAGTTTGACGCACTCTACTTCTGAATCGCATCATTTTAGAGCACTCCCGATTTTTTATATCATAGATTGGACCTTTGATAATACTTTCTCAGAAAATTGAATGAAAACTTCCATTATTTTGGTCTGTACTATTTTTTATATGAAGGCATGTTTTATTTTAACCTAAATGCTCTCCTAATATTTGAAACATTTATCTTATCGGAAAATGGACAACACCAGTCGATTTGTCGTATCAAAGAAACCTTATTCTCATAATTTCAGTATTTTTTGAGAGGAAAAACATTTTTCCTCAAATATGTAGCTGGACTCCAAGTAAGGAAAATATTGCATTTTTCGAAATTCTCCAAAAATATATTTTTGGCCTATCATCCTCTCGAAACATGTTCGATTAGATGAAATTTCATCTAAAATCGATAGGTGACTTTTTGTTAATGCCCTGATTCTATCAATTTTTGAATAACTATGGATATTTGATTTTACCCTCCTCATTGGATACTACAAGTTTGACGCACTCTACTTCTGAATCGCATCATTTTAGAGCACTACCGATTATTTATATCATAGATTGGACCTTTGACGATACTTTCTCAGAAAATTGAATTATTACTTCCATTATTTTGGTCTGTACTATTTTTTATATGAAGGCATGTTTTCTTTTAACTTAAATGCTCCCCTAATATTTGAAACATTTATCTTATCGAAAAATGGACAACACCAGTCGATTTGTCGTATCAAAGAACCCTCATTCTCATAATTTCAGTATTTTTTGAGAGGAAAAACATTTTTCGTCAAATATGTAGCTGGACTATAGTAAGGAAAATATTGCATTTTTCGCAATACTCCAAAAATATATTTTTGGCCTTCCATCCTCTCGAAACATGTTCGATTAAATGAAATTTCATCTAAAATCGATAGGTGACTTTGTTAATGCCCTAATTCTATCAATTTTTGAATAACTATGGATATTTGATTTTACCCTCTTCATTGGATACTCCAAGTTTGACGCACTCTACTTCTGAATCTCATCATTTTAGAGCACTCCCGATTTTTTAAGTCATAGATTGGACCTTTGACGATACTTTCTTAGAAAATTGAATGAATACTTCCATTATTTTGGTCTGTACTATTTTTTATATGAAGGCATGTTTTCTTTTAACTTAAATGCTCGCCTAATATTTGAAACATTTATCTTATCGAAAAATGGACAACACCAGTCAATTTGTCGTATCAAAGAACCCTTATTCTCATAATTTCAGTATTTTTTGAGAGGAAAAACATTTTTCGTCAAATAAGTAGCTGGACTATATATAGTAAGGAAAATATTGCATTTTTTGCAATACTCCAAAAATATGTTTTTGGCCAATCATCCTCTCGAAACATGCTCGATTAGATGAAATATCTCCTAAAATCGATAGGTGACTTTGTTAATGCCCTAATTCTATCAATTTTTGAATAACTATGGATATTTGATTTTACCCTCTTCATTGGATACTCCAAGTTTGACGCACTCTACTTCTGAATCGGATCATTTTAGAGCACTCCCGATTTTTTATATCATAGATTGGACCTTTGATATTACTTTCTCAGAAAATTGAATGAAAACTACCATTATTTTGGTCTGTACTATTTTTTATATGAAGGCATGTTTTCTTTTAACTTAAATGCTCTCCTAATATTTGAAACATTTATCTTATCCAAAAATGGACAACACCAGTCGATTTGCCGTATCAAAGAAACCTTATTCTCATAATTTCAGTATTTTTTGAGAGGAAAAACATTTTTCGTCAAATATGTAGCTGGGCTATAGTAAGGAAAATATTGCATTTTTCGCAATACTCCAAAAATATATTTTTGGCCTATCATCCTCTCGAAACATGTTCGATTAGATGAAATTTCATCTAAAATCGATAGGTGACTTTGTTAATGCCCTTATTCTATCAATTTTTGAATAACTATGGATATTTGATTTCACCCTCTTCATTGGATACTCCAAGTTAGACGCTCTCTACTTCTGAATCGCATCATTTTAGAGCACTCCCGATTTCGTATATCATAGATTGGGCCTTTGACGATACTTTCTCAGGAAATTAAATGAATACTTCCATTATTTTGGTCTGTACTATTTTTTTTATGAAGGCATGTTTTCTTTTAACTTAAATGCTCTCCTAATATTTGAAACATTTATCTTATCAAAAAATGGACAACACCAGTCGATTTGTCGTATCAAGGAACCCTTATTCTCATAATTTCAGTATTCTTTGAGAGGAAAAACATTTTTCGTCAAATATGTCAATAGTAAGGAAAATATTGCATTTTTCGCAATTCTCCAAAAATATATTTTGGCCCTATCATCCTCTCGAAAAATGTTCGATTAGATGAAACTCCATCTAAAATCGATGGGTGACTTTGTTAATCCCCTAATTCTATCAATTTTTGAATAAATATGGATATTTGATTTCACCCTCTTCATTGGATACTCCAAGTTTGACGCACTCTACTTCTGAATCGGATCATTTTAGAGCACTCCCGATTTTTTATATCATAGATTGGACCTTTGATAATACTTTCTCAGAAAATTGAATGAAAACTTCCATTATTTTGGTCTGTACTATTTTTTATATGAAGGCATGTTTTCTTTTAACTTAAATGCTCTCCTAATATTTGAAACATTTATCTTATCGAAAAATGGACAACACCAGTCGATTTGTCGTATCAAAGAAACCTTATTCTCATAATTCCAGTATTTTTTGAGAGGAAAAACATTTTTCGTCAAATATGTAGCTGGGCTATGTAAGGAAAATATTGCATTTTTCGCAATACTCCAAAAATATATTTTTGGCCTATCATCCTCTCGAAACATGTCTGATTAGATGAAATTTCATCTAAAATCGATAGGTGACTTTGTTAATGCCCTAATTCTATCAATTTTTGAATAACTATGGATATTTGATTTTACCCTCTTCATTGGATACTACAAGTTTGACGCACTCTACTTCTGAATCGCATCATTTTAGAGCACTCCCGATTTTGTATATCATAGATTGGGCCTTTGACGATACTTTCTCAGAAAATTAAATGAATACTTCCATTATTTTGGTCTGTACTATTTTTTTTATGAAGGCATGTTTTCTTTTAACTCAAATGCTCTCCTAATATTTGAAACATTTATCTTATCAAAAAATGGACAACACCAGTCGATTTGTCGTATCAAGGAACCCTTATTCTCATAATTTCAGTATTCTTCGAGAGGAAAAACATTTTTGGTCAAATATGTAAATAGTAAGGAAAATATTGCATTTTTCGCAATTCTCCAAAAATATATTTTGGCCCTATCATCCTCTCGAAAAATGTTCGATTAGATGAAACTCCATCTAAAATCGATGGGTGACTTTGTTAATCCCCTAATTCTATCAATTTTTGAATAAATATGGATATTTGATTTCACCCTCTTCATTGGATACTCCAAGTTTGACGCACTCTACTTCTGAATCGGATCATTTTAGAGCACTCCCGATTTTTTATATCATAGATTGGACCTTTGATAATACTTTCTCAGAAAATTGAATGAAAACTTCCATTATTTTGGTCTGTACTATTTTATATATGAAGGCATGTTTTCTTTTAACTTAAATGCTCTCCTAATATTTGAAACATTTATCTTATCGAAAAATGGACAACACCAGTCGATTTGTCGTATCAAAGAAACCTTATTCTCATAATTCCAGTATTTTTTGAGAGGAAAAACATTTTTCGTCAAATATGTAGCTGGGCTATGTAAGGAAAATATTGCATTTTTCGCAATACTCCAAAAATATATTTTTGGCCTATCATCCTCTCGAAACATGTCTGATTAGATGAAATTTCATCTAAAATCGATAGGTGACTTTGTTAATGCCCTAATTCTATCAATTTTTGAATAACTATGGATATTTGATTTTACCCTCTTCATTGGATACTCCAAGTTTGACGCACTCTACTTCTGAATCGCATCATTTTAGAGCACTCCCGATTTTGTATATCATAGATTGGGCCTTTGACGATACTTTCTCAAAAAATTAAATTAATACTTCCATTATTTTGGTCTGTACTATTTTTTATATGAAGGCATGTTTTATTTTAACCTAAATGCTCTCCTAATATTTGAAACATTTATCTTATCGAAAAATGGACAACACCAGTCGATTTGTCGTATCAAAGAAACCTTATTCTCATAATTTCAGTATTTTTTGAGAGGAAAAACATTTTTCGTCAAATATGTAGCTGGGCTAGTAAGGAAAATATTGCATTTTTCGCAATTCTCCAAAAATATATTTTGGGCCTATCATCCTCTCGAAAAATGTTCGATTAGATGAAACTCCATCTAAAATCGATGGGTGACTTTGTTAATGCCCTAATTCTATCAATTTTTGAATAAATATGGATATTTGATTTTACCCTCTTCATTGGATACTCCAAGTTTGACGCACTCTACTTCTGAATCGCATCATTTTAGAGCACTTCCGATTTTTTATATCATAGATTGGACCTTTGCCGATACTTTCTAAGAAAATTGAATGAATACTTCCATTATTTTGGTCTGTACTATTTTTTATATGAAGGCATGTTTTCTTTTAACATAAATGTTCTCCTAATATTTGAAACATTTATCTTATCGAAAAATGGACAATACCAGTCGATTTGTCGTATCAAAGAACCCTTATTCTCATAATTTCAGTATTTTGTGAGAGAAAAAACATTTTTCGTCAAATATGTAGCTGGACTATAGTAAGGAAAATATTGCATTTTTCGCAATACTCCAAAAATATATTTTTGGCCTATCATGCTCTCGAAACATGTTCGATTAGATGAAATTTCATCTAAAATCGATAGGTGACTTTGTTAATGCCCTAATTCTATCAATTTTTGAATAACTATGGATATTTGATTTTACCTTCTTCATTGGATACTCCAAGTTTGACGCACTCTACTTCTGAATCGCATCATTTTAGAGCACTCCCGATTTTTCATATCATAGATTGGACATTTGACGATACTCTCTCAGAAAATTGAATGAATACTTCCATTATTTTGGTCTGTTCTATTTTTTATATGAAGGCATGTTTTCTTTTAACTTAAATGCTCTCCTAATATTTGAAACATTAATCTTATCGAAAAATGGACAACACCAGTCGATTTGTCGTATCAAAGAACCCTTATTCTCATAATTTCAGTATTTTTCGAGAGGAAAAACATTTTTCGTCAAATTTGTAGCTGTAAGGAAAATATTGCATTTTTCGCAATACTCCAAATATATATTTTTGGCCTATCATCCTCTCGAAACATCTTCGATTAGATGAAATTTCAACTGAAATCGATAGGTGACTTTGTTAATGCCCTAATTCTATCAATTTTTGAATAACTATGGATATTTGATTTTACCCTCTTCATTGGATACTCCAAGTTTGACGCACTCTACTTCTGAATCGAATCATTTTAGAGCACTCCCGATTTTTTATATCATAGATTGGACCTTTGATAATACTTTCTCAGAAAATTGAATGAAAACTTCCATTATTTTGGTCTGTACTATTTTTTATATGAAGGCATGTTTTCTTCTAACTTAAATGCTCTCCTAATACTTGAAACATCTATCTTATCGAAAAATGGACAACACCAGTCGATTTGTCGTATCAAAGAACCCAGATTCTCATAATTTCAGTATTTTTTGAGAGGAAAAATATTTTTCGTCAAATATGTAGCTGGACTAAAGTAAGGAAAATATTGCATTCTTCGCAATTCTCCAAAAATATATTTGTGGCCTATCATCCTCTCGAAGCATGTTCGATTAGATGAAAATTCATCTAAAATCGATGGGTGACTTTGTTAATGCCCTAATTCTATCAATTTTTGAATAACTATGGATATTTGATTTTACCCTCTTCATTGGATACTCCAAGTTTGACGCACTCTACTTCTGAATCGCATCATTTTAGAGCACTCCCGATTTTGTATATCATAGATTGGGCCTTTGACGATACTTTCTCAGAAAATTAAATTAATACTTCCATTATTTTGGTCTGTACTATTTTTTATATGAAGGCATTTTTTCTTTTAACTTAGATGCTCTCCTAATATTTGAAACATTTATCTTACCGAAAAATGGACAACGCCAGTCGATTTGTCGTATCAAAGAACCCTTATTCTCATAATTTCAGTATTTTTTGAGAGGAGAAACATTTTTCGTCAAATATTGCATTTTTCGCAATACTCCAAAAATATATATTTGGCCTATCATCCTCTCGAAACATGTTCGATTAGATGAAATTTCATCTAAAATCGATAGGTGACTTTGTTAATGCCCTAATTCTATCAATTTTTGAATAACTGTGGATATTTGATTTTACCCTCTTCATTGGATACTCCAAGTTTGACGCACTCTACTTCTGAATCGGATCATTTTAGAGCACTCCCGATTTTTTATGTCATAGATTGGACCTTTGACAATACTTTCTCAGAAAATTGAATGAAAACTTCCATTATTTTGGTCTGTACTATTTTTTATATGAAGGCATGTTTACTTTTAACTTAAATGCTCTCCTAATACTTGAAACATCTATCTTATCGAAAAATGGAAAACACCAGTCGATTTGTCGTATCAAAGAAACCTTACTCTCATAATTTCAGTATTTTTTGAGAGGAAAAACATTTTTTGTCAAATAAGTAGCTGGGCTATAGTAAGGGAAATATTGCATTTTCCGCAATACTCCAAAAATATATGTTTGGCCTATCATCCTCTCGAAGCATGTTCGATTAGATGAAATTTCATCTAAAATCGATAGGTGACTTTGTTAATGCCCTAATTCTATCAATTTTTGAATAACTATGGATATTTGATTTTACCCTCTTCATTGGATACCACAAGTTTAACGCACTCTACTTCTGAATTGCATCATTTTAGAGCACTCCCGATTTTGTATATCATAGATTGGACCTTTGACGATACTTTCTCAGAAAATTAAATGAATACTTCCATTATTTTGGTCTGTACTATTTTTTATATGAAGGCATGTTTTCCTCTAACTTAAATACTCTCCTAATATTTGAAACATTTATCTTACCGAAAAATGGACAACGCCAGTCGATTTGTCGTATCAAAGAACCCTTATTCTCATAATTTCAGTATTTTTTGAGAGGAAAAACATTTTTCGTCAAATATGTAGCTGGGTTATAGTAAGGGAAATATTGCATTTTTCGCAATACTCCAAAAATATATTTTTGGCCTATCATCCTCTCGAAGCATGTTCGATTAGATGAAATTTCATCTAAAATCGATAGGTGACTTTGGTAATGCCCTAATTCTATCAATTTTTGAATAACTATGGATATTTGATTTTACCCTCTTCATTGGATACCACAAGTTTAACGCACTCTACTTCCGAATCGCATCATTGTAGAGAACTCCCGATTTTCTATATCATAGATTGGACCTTTGACGATACTTTCTCAGAAAATTAAATGAATACTTCCATTATTTTGGTCTGTACTATTTTTTATATGAAGGCACGTTTTATTTTAACTTAAATGCTCTCCTAATATTTGAAACATTTATCTTATCGAAAAATGGACAACACCAGTCGATTTGTCGTATCAAAGAACCCTTATTCTCATAATTTCAGTATTTTTTGAGAGGAAAAACATTTTTCGTCAAATATGTAGCTGGACTATAGTAAGGAAAATATTGCATTTTTCGCAATACTCCAAAAATATATTTTTTTCATAGCATCCTTCCGAAACATGTTCGATTAGAAGAAATTTCATCTAAAATCGATAGGTGACTTTGTTAATGCCCTAATTCTATCAATTTTTGAATAACTATGGATATTTGATTTTACCCTCTTCATTGGATACTCCAAGTTTGGCGCACTCTACTTCTGAATCGCATCATATTGGAGCACTCCCGATTTTTTATATCATAGATTGGACCTTTGACGATACTTTCTCAGAAAATTGAATGAATACTTCCATTATTTTGGTCTGTACTATTTTTTATATGAAGGCATGTTTTCCTCTAACTTAAATACTCTCCTAATATTTGAAACATTTATCTTACCGAAAAATGGACAACGCCAGTCGATTTGTCGTATCAAAGAACCCTTATTCTCATAATTTCAGTATTTTTTGAGAGGAAAAACATTTTTCGTCAAATATGTAGCTGGGTTATAGTAAGGGAAATATTGCATTTTTCGCAATACTCCAAAAATATATTTTTGGCCTATCATCCTCTCGAAGCATGTTCGATTAGATGAAATTTCATCTAAAATCGATAGGTGACTTTGGTAATGCCCTAATTCTATCAAATTTTGAATAACTATGGATATTTGATTTTACCCTCTTCATTGGATACCACAAGTTTAACGCACTCTACTTCTGAATTGCGTCATTTTAGAGCACTTCCGATTTTGTATATCATAGATTGGACCTTTGACGATACTTTCTCAGAAAATTAAATGAATACTTCCATTATTTTGGTCTGTACTATTTTTTATATGAAGGCACGTTTTATTTTAACTTAAATGCTCTCCTAATATTTGAAACATTTATCTTATCGAAAAATGGACAACACCAGTCGATTTGTCGTATCAAAGAACCCTTATTCTCATAATTTCAGTATTTTTTGAGAGGAAAAACATTTTTCGTCAAATATGTAGCTGGACTATAGTAAGGAAAATATTGCATTTTTCGCAATACTCCAAAAATATATTTTTTTCATAGCATCCTCTCGAAACATGTTCGATTAGAAGAAATTTCATCTAAAATCGATAGGTGACTTTGTTAATGCCCTAATTCTATCAATTTTTGAATAACTATGGATATTTGATTTTACCCTCTTCATTGGATACTCCAAGTTTGGCGCACTCTACTTCTGAATCGCATCATATTGGAGCACTCCCGATTTTTTATATCATAGATTGGACCTTTGACGATACTTTCTCAGAAAATTGAATGAATACTTCCATTATTTTGGTCTGTACTATTTTTTATATGAAGACATGTTTTCCTCTAACTTAAATACTCTCCTAATATTTGAAACATTTATCTTACCGAAAAATGGACAACGCCAGTCGATTTGTCGTATCAAAGAACCCTTATTCTCATAATTTCAGTATTTTTTGAGAGGAAAAACATTTTTCGTCAAATATGTAGCTGGGTTATAGTAAGGGAAATATTGCATTTTTCGCAATACTCCAAAAATATATTTTTGGCCTATCATCCTCTCGAAGCATGTTCGATTAGATGAAATTTCATCTAAAATCGATAGGTGACTTTGGTAATGCCCTAATTCTATCAATTTTTGAATAACTATGGATATTTGATTTTACCCTCTTCATTGGATACCACAAGTTTAACGCACTCTACTTCCGAATCGCATCATTGTAGAGAACTCCCGATTTTCTATATCATAGATTGGACCTTTGACGATACTTTCTCAGAAAATTAAATTAATACTTCCATTATTTTGGTCTGTACTATTTTTTATATGAAGGCACGTTTTATTTTAACTTAAATGCTCTCCTAATATTTGAAACATTTATCTTATCGAAAAATGGACAACACCAGTCGATTTGTCGTATCAAAGAACCCTTATTCTCATAATTTCAGTATTTTTTGAGAGGAAAAACATTTTTCGTCAAATATGTAGCTGGACTATAGTAAGGAAAATATTGCATTTTTCGCAATACTCCAAAAATATATTTTTTTCATAGCATCCTTTCGAAACATGTTCGATTAGAAGAAATTTCATCTAAAATCGATAGGTGACTTTGTTAATGCCCTAATTCTATCAATTTTTGAATAACTATGGATATTTGATTTTACCCTCTTCATTGGATACTCCAAGTTTGGCGCACTCTACTTCTGAATCGCATCATATTGGAGCACTCCCGATTTTTTATATCATAGATTGGACCTTTGACGATACTTTCTCAGAAAATTGAATGAATACTTCCATTATTTTGGTCTGTACTATTTTTTATATGAAGGCATGTTTTCCTCTAACTTAAATACTCTCCTAATATTTGAAACATTTATCTTACCGAAAAATGGACAACGCCAGTCGATTTGTCGTATCAAAGAACCCTTATTCTCATAATTTCAGTATTTTTTGAGAGGAAAAACATTTTTCGTCAAATATGTAGCTGGGTTATAGTAAGGGAAATATTGCATTTTTCGCAATACTCCAAAAATATATTTTTGGCCTATCATCCTCTCGAAGCATGTTCGATTAGATGAAATTTCATCTAAAATCGATAGGTGACTTTGGTAATGCCCTAATTCTATCAATTTTTGAATAACTATGGATATTTGATTTTACCCTCTTCATTGGATACCACAAGTTTAACGCACTCTACTTCTGAATTGCGTCATTTTAGAGCACTTCCGATTTTGTATATCATAGATTGGACCTTTGACGATACTTTCTCAGAAAATTAAATGAATACTTCCATTATTTTGGTCTGTACTATTTTTTATATGAAGGCACGTTTTATTTTAACTTAAATGCTCTCCTAATATTTGAAACATTTATCTTATCGAAAAATGGACAACACCAGTCGATTTGTCGTATCAAAGAACCCTTATTCTCATAATTTCAGTATTTTTTGAGAGGAAAAACATTTTTCGTCAAATATGTAGCTGGACTATAGTAAGGAAAATATTGCATTTTTCGCAATACTCCAAAAATATATTTTTTTCATAGCATCCTCTCGAAACATGTTCGATTAGAAGAAATTTCATCTAAAATCGATAGGTGACTTTGTTAATGCCCTAATTCTATCAATTTTTGAATAACTATGGATATTTGATTTTACCCTCTTCATTGGATACTCCAAGTTTGGCGCACTCTACTTCTGAATCGCATCATATTGGAGCACTCCCGATTTTTTATATCATAGATTGGACCTTTGACGATACTTTCTCAGAAAATTGAATGAATACTTCCATTATTTTGGTCTGTACTATTTTTTATATGAAGGCATGTTTTCCTCTAACTTAAATACTCTCCTAATATTTGAAACATTTATCTTACCGAAAAATGGACAACGCCAGTCGATTTGTCGTATCAAAGAACCCTTATTCTCATAATTTCAGTATTTTTTGAGAGGAAAAACATTTTTCGTCAAATATGTAGCTGGGCTATAAAGGGAAATATTGCATTTTTCGCAATACTCCAAAAATATATTTTTGGCCTATCATCCTCTCGAAGCATGTTCGATTAGATGAAATTTCATCTAAAATCGATAGGTGACTTTGGTAATGCCCTAATTCTATCAATTTTTGAATAACTATGGATATTTGATTTTACCCTCTTCATTGGATACCACAAGTTTAACGCACTCTACTTCTGAATTGCGTCATTTTAGAGCACTTCCGATTTTGTATATCATAGATTGGACCTTTGACGATACTTTCTCAGAAAATTAAATGAATACTTCCATTATTTTGGTCTGTACTATTTTTTATATGAAGGCATGTTTTATTTTAACTTAAATGCTCTCCTAATATTTGAAACATTTATCTTATCGAAAAATGGACAACACCAGTCGATTTGTCGTATCAAGGAACCCTTATCCTCATAATTTCAGTATTTTTGGAGAGGAAAAACATTTTTCGTCAAATATGTAGCTGGACTATAGTAAAGAAAATATTGCATTTTTCGCAATACTCCAAAAATATATTTTTGGCCTATCATCCTCTCGAAACATGTTCGATTAGATGAAATTTCATCTAAAATCGATAGGTGACTTTGTTAATGCCCTAATTCTATCAATTTTTGAATAACTATGGATATTTGATTTTACCCTCTTCATTGGATACTCCAAGTTTGACGCACTCTACTTCTGAAACGCATCCTTTTAGAGCACTTCCGATTTTTTATATCATAGATTGGACCTTTGACGATACTTTCTCAGAAAATTGAATGAATACTTCCATTATTTTGGTCTGTACAATTTTTATATGAAGGCATGTTTTCTTTTAACTTAAATGCTCTCCTTATATTTGAAACATCTATCTTTTCGAAAAATGGACAACACCAGTCGATTTGTCGTATCAAAGAACCCTTATTCTCATAATTTCAGTATTTTTTGAGAGGAAAAACGTTTTTCGTCAAATATGTAGCTGGACTATAATAGTAAGGAAAATATTGCATTTTTCGCAATACTCCAAAAATATATTTTTGGCCTATCATCCTCTCGAAACATGTTCGATTCGATGAAATGTTATCTAAAATAGATAGGTGACTTTGTTAATGCCCTAATTCTATCAATTTTTGAATACCTATGGATATTTGATTTTACCATCTTCATTGGATACTCCAAGTTTGACGCACTCTACTTCTGAATCGCATCATTTTAGAGCACTGCCGATTTTTTATATCATAGACTGGACCTTTGACGATACTTTCTCAGAAAATTGAATGAATACTTCCATTATTTTGGTCCGTACTAGTTTTTATATGAAGGCATGTTTTCTTTTAACTTAAATGCTCTCCTAATATTTGAAACATTTATCTTATCGAAAAATGGACAACACCAGTCGATTTGTCGTTTCAAAGAACCCTTATTCTCATAATTTCATTATTTTTTGAGAGGAAAAACATTTTTCGTCAAATATGTAGCTGGACTATATATAGTAAGGAAAATTTTGCATTTTTCGCAATACTCCAAAAATATATTTTTGGCCTATCATCCTCTCGAAACATGTTCGATTAGATGAAATTTCATCTAAAATCGATGGGTGACTTTGTTAATGCCCTAATTCTATCAATTTTTGAATAACTATGGATATTTGATTTTACCCTCTTCATTGGATACTCCAAGTTTGACGCACTCTACTTCTGAATCGCATCATTTTAGAGCACTCCCGATTTTTTATATCATAGATTGGACCTTTGACGATACTTTCTCAGAAAATTTAATGAATACTTCCATTATTTTGGTCTGTACTATTTTTTATATGAAGGCATGTTTCCTTTTAACTTAAATGCTCTCCTAATATTTGAAACATTCATCTTATCGAAAAATGGACAACACCAGTCGATTAGTCGTATCAAAGAACCCTTATTCTCATAATATCAGTATTTTTTGAGAGGAAAAACATTTTTCGTCAAATATGTAGCTGGGCTATAGTAAGGGAAATATTGCATTTTTCGCAATACTCCAAAAATATATTTTTGGCCTATCAGCCTCTCGAAGCATGTTCGATTATAAAATTTCATCTAAAATCGATAGGTGACTTTGTTAATGCCCTAATTCTATCAATTTTTGAATAACTATGGATATTTGATTTTACCCTCTTCATTGGATACCACAAGTTTAACGCACTCTACTTCTGAATTGCGTCATTTTAGAGCACTTCTGATTTTGTATATCATAGATTGGACCTTTGACGATACTTTCTCAGAAAATTAAATGAATACTTCCATTATTTTGGTCTGTACTATTTTTTATATGAAGGCATGTTTTATTTTAACTTAAATGCTCTCCTAATATTTGAAACATTTATCTTATCGAAAAATGGACAACACCAGTCGATTTGTCATATCAAGGAACCCTTATCCTCATATTTTCAGTATTTTTTGAGAGGAAAAACATTTTTCGTCAAATATGTAGCTGGACTATAGTAAGGAAAATATTGCATTTTTCGCAATACTCCAAAAATATATTTTTGGCCTATCATCCTCTTGAAACATGTTCGATTCGATGAAATGTTATCTAAAATCGATAGGTGACTTTGTTAATGCCCTAATTCTATCAATTTTTGAATAACTATGGATATTTGATTTTACCATCTTCATTGGATACTCCAAGTTTGACGCACTCTACTTCCGAATCGCATCATTGTAGAGAACTCCCGATTTTCTATATCATAGATTGGACTTTTGACGATACTCTCTTGAAAATTGAATGAATACTTCCATTATTTTGGTCTGCAACATTTTTTATATGAAGGCATGTTTTCCTCGAACTTAAATACTCTCCTAATATTTGAAACATTTATCTTATCGAAAAATGGACAACACCAGTCGATTTGTCGAATCAAAGAACCCTGATTCTCATAATTTCAGTATTTTTTGAAAGGAAAAATATTTTTCGTCAAATATGTAGCTGGACTAAAGTAAGGAAAATATTGCATTCTTCGCAATTCTCCAAAAATATATTTGTGGCCTATCATCCTCTCGAAACATGTTCGATTAGATGAAAATTCATCTAAAATCGATGGATGACTTAGTTGATGCCCTAATTCTATGAATTTTTGAATAAATATGGATATTTGATTTTACCCTCTTCATTGGATACTCCAAGTTTGACGCACTCTACTTCTGAATCGCATCATTTTAGAGCACTCCCGATTTTTTATATCATAGATTGGATCTTTGACGATACTTTCTCAGAAAATTGAATGAATACTTCCATTATTTTGGTCTGTACTATTTTTTATATGAAGGCATGTTTTCTTTTAACTTAAATGCTCTCCTAATATTTGAAACATTCATCTTACCGAAAAATGGACAACGCCAGTCGATTTGTCGTATCAAAGAACCCTTATTCTCATAATTTCAGTATTTTTTGAGAGGAAAAACATTTTTCGTCAAATATGTAGCTGGACTATATATAGTAAGCAACATATTGCATTTTTCGCAATACTCCAAAAATATATTTTTGGCCTATCATCCTCTCGAAACATGTTCGATTAGATGAAATTTCATCTAAAATCGATAGGTGACTTTGTTAATGCCCTAATTCTATCAATTTTTGAATAACTATGGATATTTGATTTTACCCTCTTCATTGGATACTCCAAGTTTAACGCACTCTACTTCTGAATCGCAACATTTTAGAGAACTCCCGATTTTGTATATCATAGATTGGACCTTTGACGATACTTTCTCAGAAAATAAAATGAATACTTCCATTATTTTGGTCTGTACTATTTTTATATGAAGGCATGTTTTATTTTAACTTAAATGCTCTCCTAATATTTGAAACATTTATCTTATCGAAAAATGGACAACACCAGTCGATTTGTCGTATCAAAGAACCCTTATTCTCATAATTTCAGTATTTTTTGAGAGGAAAAACATTTTTCGTCAAATATGTAGCTGGACTATAGTAAGGAAAATATTGCATTTTTCGCAATACTCCAAAAATATATTTTTGGCCTATCATCCTCTCGAAACATGTTCGATAAGATGAAATTTCATCTAAAATCGATAGGTGACATTGTTAATGCCCTAATTCTAACAATTTTTGAATAACTATGGATATTTGATTTTACCCTCTTCATTGGATACTCCAAGTTTGACGCACTCTACTTCTGAATCGGATCATTTTAGAGCACTCCCGATTTTTTATATCATAGATTGGACCTTTGACAATACTTTCTTAGAAAATTGAATGAAAACTTCCATTATTTTGGTCTGTACTATTTTTTATATGAAGGCATGTTTTCTTTTAACTTAAATGCTCTCCTAATATTTGAAACATCTATCTTATCGAAACATGGACAACACCAGTCGATTTGTCGTATCAAAGAAACCTTATTCTCATAATTCCAGTATTTTTTGAGAGGAAAAACATTTTTCGTCAAATATGTAGCTGGACTATATATAGTAAGCAACATATTGCATTTTTCGCAATACTCCAAAAATATATTTTTGGCCTATCATCCTCTCGAAACATGTTCGATTAGATGAAATTTCATCTAAAATCGATAGGTGACTTTGTTAATGCCCTAATTCTATCAATTTTTGAATAACTATGGATATTTGATTTTACCATCTTCATTGGATACTCCAAGTTTGACGCACTCTACTTCTGAATCGCATCATTTTAGAGCACTGCCGATTTTTTATATCATAGATTGGACCTTCGACGATACTTTCTCAGAAAATTGAATGAAAACTTCCATTATTTTGGTCTGTACTATTTTTTATATGAAGGCATGTTTTCTTTTAACTTAAATGCTCTCCTTATATTTGAAACATCTATCTTTTCGGAAAATGGACAGCACCAGTCGATTTGTCGTATCAAAGAAACCTTATTCTCATAATTTCAGTATTTTTTGAGAGGAAAAACATTTTTCGTCAAATATGTAGCTGGACTATAGTAAGGAAAATATTGCATTTTTCGCAATTCTCCAAAAATATATTTGTGGCCTATCATCCTCTCGAAACATGTTCGATTAGATGAAAATTCATCTAAAATCGATGGGTGACTTAGTTGATACCCTAATTCTATGAATTTTTGAATAAATATGGATATTTGATTTTACCCTCTTCATTAGATACTCCAAAATTGACGCACTCTACTTCTGAATCGCATCATTTTAGAGCACTCCCGATTTCTTATATCATAGATTGGACCTACTTTCTCAGAAAATTGGATGAATACTTCCATTATTTTGGTCTGTACTTTTTTTTATATGAAGGCATGTTTTCTTTCAACTTAAATGCTCTCCTAATATTTGAAACATTTATCTTACCGAAAAATGGACAACGCCAGTCGATTTGTCGTATCAAAGAACCCTTATTCTCATAATTTCAGTATTTTTTGAGAGGAAAAACATTTTTCGTCAAATATGTAGCTGGACTATAGTAAGGAAAATATTGCATTTTTCGCAATACTCCAAAAATATATTTTTGGCCTATCATCCTCTCGAAACATGTTCGTAAAGATGAAATTTCATCTAAAATCGATAGGTGACATTGTTAATGCCCTAATTCTAACAATTTTTGAATAACTATGGATATTTGATTTTACCCTCTTCATTGGATACTCCAAGTTTGACGCACTCTACTTCTGAATCGGATCATTTTAGAGCACTCCCGATTTTTTATGTCATAGATTGGACCTTTGACAATACTTTCTCAGAAAATTGAATGAAAACTTCCATTATTTTGGTCTGTACTATTGTTTATATGAAGGCATGTTTTCTTTTAACTTAAATGCTCTCCTAATATTTGAAACATCTATCTTATCGAAATATGGACAACACCAGTCGATTTTTCGTATCAAAGAAACCTTATTCTCATAATTTCAGTATTTTTTGAGAGGAAAAACATTTTTCGTCAAATATGTAGCTGGACTATAGTAAGGAAAATGTTGCATTTTTCGCAATACTCCAAAAATATATTTTTGGCCTATCATCCTCTCGAAACATGTTCGATTAGATGAAATTTCATCTAAAATCGATAGGTGACTTTGTTAATGCCCTAATTCTATCAATTTTTGAATAACTATGGATATTTGATTTTACCATCTTCACTGGATACTCCAAGTTTGACGCACTCTACTTCTGAATCGCATCATTTTAGAACACTGCCGATTTTTTATATCATAGATTGGACCTTTGACGATACTTTCTCAGAAAATTGAATGAAAACTTCCATTATTTTGGTCTGTACTATTTTTTATATGAAGGCATGTTTTCTTTTAACTTAAATGCACTCCTTATATTTGAAACATCTATCTTTTCGAAAAATGGACAGCACCAGTCGATTTGTCGTATCAAAGAAACCTTATTCTCATAATTTCAGTATTTTTTGAGAGGAAAAACATTTTTCGTCAAATATGTAGCTGGACTATAGTAAGGAAAATATTGCATTTTTCGCAATACTCCAAAAATATATTTTTGGCCTATCATCCTCTCGAAACATGTTCGATTAGATGAAATTTCATCTAAAATCGATAGGTGACTTTGTTAATGCCCTAATTCTATCAATTTTTGAATAACTATGGATATTTGATTTTACCCTCTTCATTGGATACTCCAAGTTTGACGCACTCTACTTCTGAAACGCATCCTTTTAGAGCACTTCCGATTTTTTATATCATAGATTGGACCTTTGACGATACTTTCTCAGAAAATTGAATGAATACTTCCATTATTTTGGTCTGTACAATTTTTATATGAAGGCATGTTTTCTTTTAACTTAAATGCTCTCCTTATATTTGAAACATCTATCTTTTCGAAAAATGGACAACACCAGTCGATTTGTCGTATCAAAGAACCCTTATTCTCATAATTTCAGTATTTTTTGAGAGGAAAAACGTTTTTCGTCAAATATGTAGCTGGACTATAATAGTAAGGAAAATATTGCATTTTTCGCAATACTCCAAAAATATATTTTTGGCCTATCATCCTCTCGAAACATGTTCGATTCGATGAAATGTTATCTAAAATAGATAGGTGACTTTGTTAATGCCCTAATTCTATCAATTTTTGAATACCTATGGATATTTGATTTTACCATCTTCATTGGATACTCCAAGTTTGACGCACTCTACTTCTGAATCGCATCATTTTAGAGCACTGCCGATTTTTTATATCATAGACTGGACCTTTGACGATACTTTCTCAGAAAATTGAATGAATACTTCCTTTATTTTGGTCCGTACTAGTTTTTATATGAAGGCATGTTTTCTTTTAACTTAAATGCTCTCCTAATATTTGAAACATTTATCTTATCGAAAAATGGACAACACCAGTCGATTTGTCGTTTCAAAGAACCCTTATCCTCATAATTTCAGTATTTTTGGAGAGGAAAAACATTTTTCGTCAAATATGTAGCTGGACTATAGTAAAGAAAATATTGCATTTTTCGCAATACTCCAAAAATATATTTTTGGCCTATCATCCTCTCGAAACATGTTCGATTAGATGAAATTTCATCTAAAATCGATAGGTGACTTTGTTAATGCCCTAATTCTATCAATTTTTGAATAACTATGGATATTTGATTTTACCCTCTTCATTGGATACTCCAAGTTTGACGCACTCTACTTCTGAAACGCATCCTTTTAGAGCACTTCCGATTTTTTATATCATAGATTGGACCTTTGACGATACTTTCTCAGAAAATTGAATGAATACTTCCATTATTTTGGTCTGTACAATTTTTATATGAAGGCATGTTTTCTTTTAACTTAAATGCTCTCCTTATATTTGAAACATCTATCTTTTCGAAAAATGGACAACACCAGTCGATTTGTCGTATCAAAGAACCCTTATTCTCATAATTTCAGTATTTTTTGAGAGGAAAAACGTTTTTCGTCAAATATGTAGCTGGACTATAATAGTAAGGAAAATATTGCATTTTTCGCAATACTCCAAAAATATATTTTTGGCCTATCATCCTCTCGAAACATGTTCGATTCGATGAAATGTTATCTAAAATAGATAGGTGACTTTGTTAATGCCCTAATTCTATCAATTTTTGAATACCTATGGATATTTGATTTTACCATCTTCATTGGATACTCCAAGTTTGACGCACTCTACTTCTGAATCGCATCATTTTAGAGCACTGCCGATTTTTTATATCATAGACTGGACCTTTGACGATACTTTCTCAGAAAATTGAATGAATACTTCCATTATTTTGGTCCGTACTAGTTTTTATATGAAGGCATGTTTTCTTTTAACTTAAATGCTCTCCTAATATTTGAAACATTTATCTTATCGAAAAATGGACAACACCAGTCGATTTGTCGTTTCAAAGAACCCTTATTCTCATAATTTCATTATTTTTTGAGAGGAAAAACATTTTTCGTCAAATATGTAGCTGGACTATATATAGTAAGGAAAATTTTGCATTTTTCGCAATACTCCAAAAATATATTTTTGGCCTATCATCCTCTCGAAACATGTTCGATTAGATGAAATTTCATCTAAAATCGATGGGTGACTTTGTTAATGCCCTAATTCTATCAATTTTTGAATAACTATGGATATTTGATTTTACCCTCTTCATTGGATACTCCAAGTTTGACGCACTCTACTTCTGAATCGCATCATTTTAGAGCACTCCCGATTTTTTATATCATAGATTGGACCTTTGACGATACTTTCTCAGAAAATTTAATGAATACTTCCATTATTTTGGTCTGTACTATTTTTTATATGAAGGCATGTTTCCTTTTAACTTAAATGCTCTCCTAATATTTGAAACATTCATCTTATCGAAAAATGGACAACACCAGTCGATTAGTCGTATCAAAGAACCCTTATTCTCATAATATCAGTATTTTTTGAGAGGAAAAACATTTTTCGTCAAATATGTAGCTGGGCTATAGTAAGGGAAATATTGCATTTTTCGCAATACTCCAAAAATATATTTTTGGCCTATCAGCCTCTCGAAGCATGTTCGATTATAAAATTTCATCTAAAATCGATAGGTGACTTTGTTAATGCCCTAATTCTATCAATTTTTGAATAACTATGGATATTTGATTTTACCCTCTTCATTGGATACCACAAGTTTAACGCACTCTACTTCTGAATTGCGTCATTTTAGAGCACTTCTGATTTTGTATATCATAGATTGGACCTTTGACGATACTTTCTCAGAAAATTAAATGAATACTTCCATTATTTTGGTCTGTACTATTTTTTATATGAAGGCATGTTTTATTTTAACTTAAATGCTCTCCTAATATTTGAAACATTTATCTTATCGAAAAATGGACAACACCAGTCGATTTGTCATATCAAGGAACCCTTATCCTCATATTTTCAGTATTTTTTGAGAGGAAAAACATTTTTCGTCAAATATGTAGCTGGACTATAGTAAGGAAAATATTGCATTTTTCGCAATACTCCAAAAATATATTTTTGGCCTATCATCCTCTCGAAACATGTTCGATTAGATGAAATTTCATCTAAAATCGATAGGTGACTTTGTTAATGCCCTAATTCTATCAATTTTTGAATAACTATGGATATTTGATTTTACCCTCTTCATTGGATACTCCAAGTTTGACGCACTCTACTTCTGAAACGCATCATTTTAGAGCACTCCCGATTTTTTATATCATAGATTGGACCTTTGACGATACTTTCTCAGAAAATTGAATGAATACATCCATTATTTTGGTCTGTACAATTTTTATATGAAGGCATGTTTTCATTTAACTTAAATGCTCTCCTAATATTTGAAACATTTATCTTATCGAAAAATGGACAACACCAGTCGATTTGTCGTATCAAAGAACCCTTATTCTCATAATTTCAGTATTTTTTGAGAGGAAAACGTTTTTCGTCAAATATGTAGCTGGACTATAATAGTAAGGAAAATATTGCATTTTTCGCAATACTCCAAAAATATATTTTTGGCCTATCATCCTCTTGAAACATGTTCGATTCGATGAAATGTTATCTAAAATCGATAGGTGACTTTGTTAATGCCCTAATTCTATCAATTTTTGAATAACTATGGATATTTGATTTTACCATCTTCATTGGATACTCCAAGTTTGACGCACTCTACTTCCGAATCGCATCATTGTAGAGAACTCCCGATTTTCTATATCATAGATTGGACTTTTGACGATACTCTCTTGAAAATTGAATGAATACTTCCATTATTTTGGTCTGCAACATTTTTTATATGAAGGCATGTTTTCCTCGAACTTAAATACTCTCCTAATATTTGAAACATTTATCTTATCGAAAAATGGACAACACCAGTCGATTTGTCGAATCAAAGAACCCTGATTCTCATAATTTCAGTATTTTTTGAAAGGAAAAATATTTTTCGTCAAATATGTAGCTGGACTAAAGTAAGGAAAATATTGCATTCTTCGCAATTCTCCAAAAATATATTTGTGGCCTATCATCCTCTCGAAACATGTTCGATTAGATGAAAATTCATCTAAAATCGATGGATGACTTAGTTGATGCCCTAATTCTATGAATTTTTGAATAAATATGGATATTTGATTTTACCCTCTTCATTGGATACTCCAAGTTTGACGCACTCTACTTCTGAATCGCATCATTTTAGAGCACTCCCGATTTTTTATATCATAGATTGGATCTTTGACGATACTTTCTCAGAAAATTGAATGAATACTTCCATTATTTTGGTCTGTACTATTTTTTATATGAAGGCATGTTTTCTTTTAACTTAAATGCTCTCCTAATATTTGAAACATTCATCTTACCGAAAAATGGACAACGCCAGTCGATTTGTCGTATCAAAGAACCCTTATTCTCATAATTTCAGTATTTTTTGAGAGGAAAAACATTTTTCGTCAAATATGTAGCTGGACTATATATAGTAAGCAACATATTGCATTTTTCGCAATACTCCAAAAATATATTTTTGGCCTATCATCCTCTCGAAACATGTTCGATTAGATGAAATTTCATCTAAAATCGATAGGTGACTTTGTTAATGCCCTAATTCTATCAATTTTTGAATAACTATGGATATTTGATTTTACCCTCTTCATTGGATACTCCAAGTTTAACGCACTCTACTTCTGAATCGCAACATTTTAGAGAACTCCCGATTTTGTATATCATAGATTGGACCTTTGACGATACTTTCTCAGAAAATAAAATGAATACTTCCATTATTTTGGTCTGTACTATTTTTATATGAAGGCATGTTTTATTTTAACTTAAATGCTCTCCTAATATTTGAAACATTTATCTTATCGAAAAATGGACAACACCAGTCGATTTGTCGTATCAAAGAACCCTTATTCTCATAATTTCAGTATTTTTTGAGAGGAAAAACATTTTTCGTCAAATATGTAGCTGGACTATAGTAAGGAAAATATTGCATTTTTCGCAATACTCCAAAAATATATTTTTGGCCTATCATCCTCTCGAAACATGTTCGATAAGATGAAATTTCATCTAAAATCGATAGGTGACATTGTTAATGCCCTAATTCTAACAATTTTTGAATAACTATGGATATTTGATTTTACCCTCTTCATTGGATACTCCAAGTTTGACGCACTCTACTTCTGAATCGGATCATTTTAGAGCACTCCCGATTTTTTATATCATAGATTGGACCTTTGACAATACTTTCTTAGAAAATTGAATAAAAACTTCCATTATTTTGGTCTGTACTATTTTTTATATGAAGGCATGTTTTCTTTTAACTTAAATGCTCTCCTAATATTTGAAACATCTATCTTATCGAAACATGGACAACACCAGTCGATTTGTCGTATCAAAGAAACCTTATTCTCATAATTCCAGTATTTTTTGAGAGGAAAAACATTTTTCGTCAAATATGTAGCTGGACTATATATAGTAAGCAACATATTGCATTTTTCGCAATACTCCAAAAATATATTTTTGGCCTATCATCCTCTCGAAACATGTTCGATTAGATGAAATTTCATCTAAAATCGATAGGTGACTTTGTTAATGCCCTAATTCTATCAATTTTTGAATAACTATGGATATTTGATTTTACCATCTTCATTGGATACTCCAAGTTTGACGCACTCTACTTCTGAATCGCATCATTTTAGAGCACTGCCGATTTTTTATATCATAGATTGGACCTTCGACGATACTTTCTCAGAAAATTGAATGAAAACTTCCATTATTTTGGTCTGTACTATTTTTTATATGAAGGCATGTTTTCTTTTAACTTAAATGCTCTCCTTATATTTGAAACATCTATCTTTTCGAAAAATGGACAGCACCAGTCGATTTGTCGTATCAAAGAAACCTTATTCTCATAATTTCAGTATTTTTTGAGAGGAAAAACATTTTTCGTCAAATATGTAGCTGGACTATAGTAAGGAAAATATTGCATTTTTCGCAATTCTCCAAAAATATATTTGTGGCCTATCATCCTCTCGAAACATGTTCGATTAGATGAAAATTCATCTAAAATCGATGGGTGACTTAGTTGATACCCTAATTCTATGAATTTTTGAATAAATATGGATATTTGATTTTACCCTCTTCATTAGATACTCCAAAATTGACGCACTCTACTTCTGAATCGCATCATTTTAGAGCACTCCCGATTTCTTATATCATAGATTGGACCTACTTTCTCAGAAAATTGGATGAATACTTCCATTATTTTGGTCTGTACTTTTTTTTATATGAAGGCATGTTTTCTTTCAACTTAAATGCTCTCCTAATATTTGAAACATTTATCTTACCGAAAAATGGACAACGCCAGTCGATTTGTCGTATCAAAGAACCCTTATTCTCATAATTTCAGTATTTTTTGAGAGGAAAAACATTTTTCGTCAAATATGTAGCTGGACTATAGTAAGGAAAATATTGCATTTTTCGCAATACTCCAAAAATATATTTTTGGCCTATCATCCTCTCGAAACATGTTCGTAAAGATGAAATTTCATCTAAAATCGATAGGTGACATTGTTAATGCCCTAATTCTAACAATTTTTGAATAACTATGGATATTTGATTTTACCCTCTTCATTGGATACTCCAAGTTTGACGCACTCTACTTCTGAATCGGATCATTTTAGAGCACTCCCGATTTTTTATGTCATAGATTGGACCTTTGACAATACTTTCTCAGAAAATTGAATGAAAACTTCCATTATTTTGGTCTGTACTATTGTTTATATGAAGGCATGTTTTCTTTTAACTTAAATGCTCTCCTAATATTTGAAACATCTATCTTATCGAAATATGGACAACACCAGTCGATTTTTCGTATCAAAGAAACCTTATTCTCATAATTTCAGTATTTTTTGAGAGGAAAAACATTTTTCGTCAAATATGTAGCTGGACTATAGTAAGGAAAATGTTGCATTTTTCGCAATACTCCAAAAATATATTTTTGGCCTATCATCCTCTCGAAACATGTTCGATTAGATGAAATTTCATCTAAAATCGATAGGTGACTTTGTTAATGCCCTAATTCTATCAATTTTTGAATAACTATGGATATTTGATTTTACCATCTTCACTGGATACTCCAAGTTTGACGCACTCTACTTCTGAATCGCATCATTTTAGAACACTGCCGATTTTTTATATCATAGATTGGACCTTTGACGATACTTTCTCAGAAAATTGAATGAAAACTTCCATTATTTTGGTCTGTACTATTTTTTATATGAAGGCATGTTTTCTTTTAACTTAAATGCACTCCTTATATTTGAAACATCTATCTTTTCGAAAAATGGACAGCACCAGTCGATTTGTCGTATCAAAGAAACCTTATTCTCATAATTTCAGTATTTTTTGAGAGGAAAAACATTTTTCGTCAAATATGTAGCTGGACTATAGTAAGGAAAATATTGCATTTTTCGCAATACTCCAAAAATATATTTTTGGCCTATCATCCTCTCGAAACATGTTCGATTAGATGAAATTTCATCTAAAATCGATAGGTGACTTTGTTAATGCCCTAATTCTATCAATTTTTGAATAACTATGGATATTTGATTTTACCCTCTTCATTGGATACTCCAAGTTTGACGCACTCTACTTCTGAATCGCATCATTTTAGAGCACTCCCGATTTTTTATATCATAGATTGGACCTTTGACGATACTTTCTCAGAAAATTGAATGAATACTTCCATTATTTTGGTCTGTACTATTTTTTATATGAAATATTGCATATTTCGCAATACTCCAAAAATATATTTTTGGCCTATCATCCTCTCGAAACATGTTCGATTAGATGAAATTTCATCTAAAATCGATAGGTGACTTTGTTAATGCCCTAATTCTATCAATTTTTGAATAACTATGGATATTTGATTTTACCCTCTTCATTGGATACTCCAAGTTTGACGCACTCTACTTCTGAATCGCATCATTTTAGAGCACTCCCGATTTTGTATATCATAGATTGGACCTTTGACGATACTTTCTCAGAAAATTAAATGAATACTTCCATTATTTTGGCCTGTACTATTTTTTATATGAAGGCATGTTTTATTTTAACTTAAATGCTCTCCTAATATTTGAAACATTTATCTTATCGAAAAATGGACAACACCAGTCGATTTGTCGTATCAAAGAACCCTTATTCTCATAATTTCAGTATTTTTTGAGAGGAAAAACATTTTTCGTCAAATATGTAGCTGGACTATAGTAAGGAAAATATTGCATTTTTCGCAATACTCCAAAAATTATATTTTTTTCCTAGCATGCTCTCGAAACATGTTCGATTAGAAGAAATTTCATCTAAAATCGATAGGTGACTTTGTTAATGCCCTAATTCTATCAATTTTTGAATAACTATGGATATTTGATTTTACCCTCTTCATTGGATACTCCAAGTTTGACGCACTCTACTTCTGAATCGCGTCATATTAGAGCACTCCCGATTTTTTATATCATAGATTGGACCTTTGACGATACTTTCTCAGAAAATTGAATGAATACTTCCATTATTTTGGTCTGTACTATTTTTTATATGAAGGCATGTTTTCCTCTAACTTAAATACTCTCCTAATATTTGAAACATTTATCTTACCGAAAAATGGACAACGCCAGTCGATTTGTCGTATCAAAGAACCCTTATTCTCATAATTTCAGTATTTTTTGAGAGGAAAAACATTTTTCGTCAAATATGTAGCTGGGCTATAGTAAGGGAAATATTGCATTTTTCGCAATACTCCAAAAATATATTTTTGGCCTATCATCGTCTCGAAGCATGTTCGATTAGATGAAATTTCATCTAAAATCGATAGGTGACTTTGTTAATGCCCTAATTCTATCAATTTTTGAATAACTATGGATATTTGATTTTACCCTCTTCATTGGATACCACAAGTTTATCGCACTCTACTTCTGAATTGCTTCATTTTAGAGCACTTCCGATTTTGTATATCATAGATTGGACCTTTGACGATACTTTCTCAGAAAATTGAATGAATACTTCCATTTTTTTGGTCTGTACTATTTTTTATATGAAGGCATGTTTTATTTTAACTTAAATGCTCTCCTAATATTTGAAACATTTATCTTATCGAAAAATGGACAACACCAGTCGATTTGTCGTATCAAGGAACCCTTATCCTCATAATTTCAGTATTTTTTGAGAGGAAAAACATTTTTCGTCAAATATGTAGCTGGACTATAGTAAGGAAAATATTGCATTTTTCGCAATACTCCAAAAATATATTTTTGGCCTATCATCCTCTCGAAACATGTTCGATTAGATGAAATTTCATCTAAAATCGATAGATGACTTTGTTAATGCCCTAATTCTATCAATTTTTGAATAACTATGGATATTTGATTTTACCCTCTTCATTGGATACTCCAAGTTTGACGCACTCTACTTCTGAAACGCATCATTTTAGAGCACTCCCGATTTTTTATATCATAGATTGGACCTTTGACGATACTTTCTCAGAAAATTGAATGAATACTTCCATTATTTTGGTCTGTACAATTTTTATATGAAGGCATGTTTTCTTTTAACTTAAATGCTCTCCTAATATTTGAAACATTTATCTTATCGAAAAATGGACAACACCAGTCGATTTGTCGTATCAAAGAACCCTTATTCTCATAATTTCAGTATTTTTTGAGAGGAAAAACGTTTTTCGTCAAATATGTAGCTGGACTATAATAGTAAGGAAAATATTGCATTTTTCGCAATACTCCAAAAATATATTTTTGGCCTATCATCCTCTCGAAACATGTTCGATTCGATGGAATGTTATCTAAAATCGATAGGTGACTTTGTTAATGCCCTAATTCTATCAATTTTTGAATAACTATGGATATTTGATTTTACCCTCTTCATTGGATACCACAAGTTTAACACACTCTACTTCTGAATTGCATCATTTTAGAGCACTCCCGATTTTGTATATCATAGATTGGACCTTTGACGATACTTTCTCAGAAAATTGAATGAATACTTCCATTATTTTTGTCTGTACTATTTTTTATATGAAGGCATGTTTTCTTTTAACTTAAATGCTCTCCTAATATTTGAAACATATATCTTATCGAAAAATGGACAACACCAGTCGATTAGTCGTATCAAAGAACCCTTATTCTCATAATTTCAGTATTTTTTGAGAGGAAAAACATTTTTCGTCAAATATGTAGCTGGACTATAATAGTAAGGAAAATATTGCATTTTTCGCAATACTCCAAAAATATATTTTTGGCCTATCATCCTCTCGAAACATGTTCGATTCGATGAAATGTCATCTAAAATCGATAGGTGACTTTGTTAATGCCCTAATTCTATCAATTTTTGAATAACTATGGATATTTGATTTTACCATCTTCATTGGATACTCCAAGTTTGACGCACTCTACTTCTGAATCGCATCATTTTAGAGCACTCCCGATTTTTTATGTCATAGATTGGACCTTTGACAATACTTTCTCAGAAAAACGAATGAAAACTTCCATTATTTTGGTCTGTACTATTTTTTATATGAAGGCATGTTTTCTTTTAACTTAAATGCTCTCCTAATATTTGAAACATTTATCTTATCGAAAAATGGACAACACCAGTCGATTAGTAGTATCAAAGAACCCTTATTCTCATAATTTCAGTATTTTTTGAGAGGAAAAACATTTTTCGTCAAATATGTAGCTGGACTATAATAGTAAGGAAAATATTGCATTTTTCGCAATACTCCAAAAATATATTTTTGGCCTATCATCCTCTCGAAACATGTTCGATTAGATGAAATTTCATCTAAAATCGATGGGTGACTTTGTTAATGCCCTAATTCTATCAATTTTTGAATAACTATGGATATTTGATTTTACCCTCTTCATTGGATACTCCAAGTTTGACGCACTCTACTTCTGAATCGCATCATTTTAGAGCACTCCCGATTTTTTATATCATAGATTGGACCTTTGACGATACTTTCTCAGAAAATTGAATGAATACATCCATTATTTTGGTCTGTACAATTTTTATATGAAGGCATGTTTTCTTTTAACTTAAATGCTCTCCTAATATTTGAAACATTTATCTTATCGAAAAATGGACAACACCAGTCGATTTGTCGTATCAAAGAACCCTTATTCTCATAATTTCAGTATTTTTTGAGAGGAAAACGTTTTTCGTCAAATATGTAGCTGGACTATAATAGTAAGGAAAATATTGCATTTTTCGCAATACTCCAAAAATATATTTTTGGCCTATCATCCTCTTGAAACATGTTCGATTCGATGAAATGTTATCTAAAATCGATAGGTGACTTTGTTAATGCCCTAATTCTATCAATTTTTGAATAACTATGGATATTTGATTTTACCATCTTCATTGGATACTCCAAGTTTGACGCACTCTACTTCCGAATCGCATCATTGTAGAGAACTCCCGATTTTCTATATCATAGATTGGACTTTTGACGATACTCTCTTGAAAATTGAATGAATACTTCCATTATTTTGGTCTGCAACATTTTTTATATGAAGGCATGTTTTCCTCGAACTTAAATACTCTCCTAATATTTGAAACATTTATCTTATCGAAAAATGGACAACAACAGTCGATTTGTCGAATCAAAGAACCCTGATTCTCATAATTTCAGTATTTTTTGAAAGGAAAAATATTTTTCGTCAAATATGTAGCTGGACTAAAGTAAGGAAAATATTGCATTCTTCGCAATTCTCCAAAAATATATTTGTGGCCTATCATCCTCTCGAAACATGTTCGATTAGATGAAAATTCATCTAAAATCGATGGATGACTTAGTTGATGCCCTAATTCTATGAATTTTTGAATAAATATGGATATTTGATTTTACCCTCTTCATTGGATACTCCAAGTTTGACGCACTCTACTTCTGAATCGCATCATTTTAGAGCACTCCCGATTTTTTATATCATAGATTGGATCTTTGACGATACTTTCTCAGAAAATTGAATGAATACTTCCATTATTTTGGTCTGTACTATTTTTTATATGAAGGCATGTTTTCTTTTAACTTAAATGCTCTCCTAATATTTGAAACATTCATCTTACCGAAAAATGGACAACGCCAGTCGATTTGTCGTATCAAAGAACCCTTATTCTCATAATTTCAGTATTTTTTGAGAGGAAAAACATTTTTCGTCAAATATGTAGCTGGACTATATATAGTAAGCAACATATTGCATTTTTCGCAATACTGCAAAAATATATTTTTGGCCTATCATCCTCTCGAAACATGTTCGATTAGATGAAATTTCATCTAAAATCGATAGGTGACTTTGTTAATGCCCTAATTCTATCAATTTTTGAATAACTATGGATATTTGATTTTACCCTCTTCATTGGATACTCCAAGTTTAACGCACTCTACTTCTGAATCGCAACATTTTAGAGAACTCCCGATTTTGTATATCATAGATTGGACCTTTGACGATACTTTCTCAGAAAATAAAATGAATACTTCCATTATTTTGGTCTGTACTATTTTTATATGAAGGCATGTTTTATTTTAACTTAAATGCTCTCCTAATATTTGAAACATTTATCTTATCGAAAAATGGTCAACACCAGTCGATTTGTCGTATCAAAGAACCCTTATTCTCATAATTTCAGTATTTTTTGAGAGGAAAAACATTTTTCGTCAAATATGTAGCTGGACTATAGTAAGGAAAATATTGCATTTTTCGCAATACTCCAAAAATATATTTTTGGCCTATCATCCTCTCGAAACATGTTCGATAAGATGAAATTTCATCTAAAATCGATAGGTGACATTGTTAATGCCCTAATTCTAACAATTTTTGAATAACTATGGATATTTGATTTTACCCTCTTCATTGGATACTCCAAGTTTGACGCACTCTACTTCTGAATCGGATCATTTTAGAGCACTCCCGATTTTTTATATCATAGATTGGACCTTTGACAATACTTTCTTAGAAAATTGAATGAAAACTTCCATTATTTTGGTCTGTACTATTTTTTATATGAAGGCATGTTTTCTTTTAACTTAAATGCTCTCCTAATATTTGAAACATCTATCTTATCGAAACATGGACAACACCAGTCGATTTGTCGTATCAAAGAAACCTTATTCTCATAATTTCAGTATTTTTTGAGAGGAAAAACATTTTTCGTCAAATATGTAGCTGGACTATATATAGTAAGCAACATATTGCATTTTTCGCAATACTCCAAAAATATATTTTTGGCCTATCATCCTCTCGAAACATGTTCGATTAGATGAAATTTCATCTAAAATCGATAGGTGACTTTGTTAATGCCCTAATTCTATCAATTTTTGAATAACTATGGATATTTGATTTTACCATCTTCATTGGATACTCCAAGTTTGACGCACTCTACATCTGAATCGCATCATTTTAGAGCACTGCCGATTTTTTATATCATAGATTGGACCTTCGACGATACTTTCTCAGAAAATTGAATGAAAACTTCCATTATTTTGGTCTGTACTATTTTTTATATGAAGGCATGTTTTCTTTTAACTTAAATGCTCTCCTTATATTTGAAACATCTATCTTTTCGAAAAATGGACAGCACCAGTCGATTTGTCGTATCAAAGAAACCTTATTCTCATAATTTCAGTATTTTTTGAGAGGAAAAACATTTTTCGTCAAATATGTAGCTGGACTATAGTAAGAAAAATATTGCATTTTTCGCAATTCTCCAAAAATATATTTGTGGCCTATCATCCTCTCGAAACATGTTCGATTAGATGAAAATTCATCTAAAATCGATGGGTGACTTAGTTGATACCCTAATTCTATGAATTTTTGAATAAATATGGATATTTGATTTTACCCTCTTCATTAGATACTCCAAAATTGACGCACTCTACTTCTGAATCGCATCATTTTAGAGCACTCCCGATTTCTTATATCATAGATTGGACCTACTTTCTCAGAAAATTGGATGAATACTTCCATTATTTTGGTCTGTACTTTTTTTTATATGAAGGCATGTTTTCTTTTAACTTAAATGCTCTCCTAATATTTGAAACATTTATCTTACCGAAAAATGGACAACGCCAGTCGATTTGTCGTATCAAAGAACCCTTATTCTCATAATTTCAGTATTTTTTGAGAGGAAAAACATTTTTCGTCAAATATGTAGCTGGACTATAGTAAGGAAAATATTGCATTTTTCGCAATACTCCAAAAATATATTTTTGGCCTATCATCCTCTCGAAACATGTTCGGTAAGATGAAATTTCATCTAAAATCGATAGGTGACATTGTTAATGCCCTAATTCTAACAATTTTTGAATAACTATGGATATTTGATTTTACCCTCTTCATTGGATACTCCAAGTTTGACGCACTCTACTTCTGAATCGGATCATTTTAGAGCACTCCCGATTTTTTATGTCATAGATTGGACCTTTGACAATACTTTCTCAGAAAATTGAATGAAAACTTCCATTATATTGGTCTGTACTATTGTTTATATGAAGGCATGTTTTCTTTTAACTTAAATGCTCTCCTAATATTTGAAACATCTATCTTATCGAAATATGGACAACACCAGTCGATTTTTCGTATCAAAGAAACCTTATTCTCATAATTTCAGTATTTTTTGAGAGGAAAAACATTTTTCGTCAAATATGTAGCTGGACTATAGTAAGGAAAATGTTGCATTTTTCGCAATACTCCAAAAATATATTTTTGGCCTATCATCCTCTCGAAACATGTTCGATTAGATGAAATTTCATCTAAAATCGATAGGTGACTTTGTTAATGCCCTAATTCTATCAATTTTTGAATAACTATGGATATTTGATTTTACCATCTTCACTGGATACTCCAAGTTTGACGCACTCTACTTCTGAATCGCATCATTTTAGAACACTGCCGATTTTTTATATCATAGATTGGACCTTTGACGATACTTTCTCAGAAAATTGAATGAAAACTTCCATTATTTTGGTCTGTACTATTTTTTATATGAAGGCATGTTTTCTTTTAACTTAAATGCACTCCTTATATTTGAAACATCTATCTTTTCGAAAAATGGACAGCACCAGTCGATTTGTCGTATCAAAGAAACCTTATTCTCATAATTTCAGTATTTTTTGAGAGGAAAAACATTTTTCGTCAAATATGTAGCTGGACTATAGTAAGGAAAATATTGCATTTTTCGCAATACTCCAAAAATATATTTTTGGCCTATCATCCTCTCGAAACATGTTCGATTAGATGAAATTTCATCTAAAATCGATAGGTGACTTTGTTAATGCCCTAATTCTATCAATTTTTGAATAACTATGGATATTTGATTTTACCCTCTTCATTGGATACTCCAAGTTCGACGCACTCTACTTCTGAATCGCATCATTTTAGAGCACTCCCGATTTTTTATATCATAGATTGGACCTTTGACGATACTTTCTCAGAAAATTGAATGAATACTTCCATTATTTTGGTCTGTACTATTTTTTATATGAAATATTGCATATTTCGCAATACTCCAAAAATATATTTTTGGCCTATCATCCTCTCGAAACATGTTCGATTAGATGAAATTTCATCTAAAATCGATAGGTGACTTTGTTAATGCCCTAATTCTATCAATTTTTGAATAACTATGGATATTTGATTTTACCCTCTTCATTGGATACTCCAAGTTTGACGCACTCTACTTCTGAATCGCATCATTTTAGAGCACTCCCGATTTTGTATATCATAGATTGGACCTTTGACGATACTTTCTCAGAAAATTAAATGAATACTTCCATTATTTTGGCCTGTACTATTTTTTATATGAAGGCATGTTTTATTTTAACTTAAATGCTCTCCTAATATTTGAAACATTTATCTTATCGAAAAATGGACAACACCAGTCGATTTGTCGTATCAAAGAACCCTTATTCTCATAATTTCAGTATTTTTTGAGAGGAAAAACATTTTTCGTCAAATATGTAGCTGGACTATAGTAAGGAAAATATTGCATTTTTCGCAATACTCCAAAAATATATTTTTTTCCTAGCATCCTCTCGAAACATGTTCGATTAGAAGAAATTTCATCTAAAATCGATAGGTGACTTTGTTAATGCCCTAATTCTATCAATTTTTGAATAACTATGGATATTTGATTTTACCCTCTTCATTGGATACTCCAAGTTTGACGCACTCTACTTCTGAATCGCGTCATATTAGAGCACTCCCGATTTTTTATATCATAGATTGGACCTTTGACGATACTTTCTCAGAAAATTGAATGAATACTTCCATTTTTTTGGTCTGTACTATTTTTTATATGAAGGCATGTTTTATTTTAACTTGAATGCTCTCCTAATATTTGAAACATTTATCTTATCGAAAAATGGACAACACCAGTCGATTTGTCGTATCAAGGAACCCTTATCCTCATAATTTCAGTATTTTTTGAGAGGAAAAACATTTTTCGTCAAATATGTAGCTGGACTATAGTAAGGAAAATATTGCATTTTTCGCAATACTCCAAAAATATATTTTTGGCCTATCATCCTCTCGAAACATGTTCGATTAGATGAAATTTCATCTAAAATCGATAGGTGACTTTGTTAATGCCCTAATTCTATCAATTTTTGAATAACTATGGATATTTGATTTTACCCTCTTCATTGGATACTCCAAGTTTGACGCACTCTACTTCTGAAACGCATCATTTTAGAGCACTCCCGATTTTTTATATCATAGATTGGACCTTTGACGATACTTTCTCAGAAAATTGAATGAATACTTCCATTATTTTGGTCTGTACAATTTTTATATGAAGGCATGTTTTCTTTTAACTTAAATGCTCTCCTAATATTTGAAACATTTATCTTATCGAAAAATGGACAACACCAGTCGATTTGTCGTATCAAAGAACCCTTATTCTCATAATTTCAGTATTTTTTGAGAGGAAAAACGTTTTTCGTCAAATATGTAGCTGGACTATAATAGTAAGGAAAATATTGCATTTTTCGCAATACTCCAAAAATATATTTTTGGCCTATCATCCTCTCGAAACATGTTCGATTCGATGGAATGTTATCTAAAATCGATAGGTGACTTTGTTAATGCCCTAATTCTATCAATTTTTGAATAACTATGGATATTTGATTTTACCCTCTTCATTGGATACCACAAGTTTAACACACTCTACTTCTGAATTGCATCATTTTAGAGCACTCCCGATTTTGTATATCATAGATTGGACCTTTGACGATACTTTCTCAGAAAATTGAATGAATACTTCCATTATTTTTGTCTGTACTATTTTTTATATGAAGGCATGTTTTCTTTTAACTTAAATGCTCTCCTAATATTTGAAACATATATCTTATCGAAAAATGGACAACACCAGTCGATTAGTCGTATCAAAGAACCCTTATTCTCATAATTTCAGTATTTTTTGAGAGGGAAAACATTTTTCGTCAAATATGTAGCTGGACTATAATAGTAAGGAAAATATTGCATTTTTCGCAATACTCCAAAAATATATTTTTGGCCTATCATCCTCTCGAAACATGTTCGATTCGATGAAATGTCATCTAAAATCGATAGGTGACTTTGTTAATGCCCTAATTCTATCAATTTTTGAATAACTATGGATATTTGATTTTACCATCTTCATTGGATACTCCAAGTTTGACGCACTCTACTTCTGAATCGCATCATTTTAGAGCACTCCCGATTTTTTATGTCATAGATTGGACCTTTGACAATACTTTCTCAGAAAAACGAATGAAAACTTCCATTATTTTGGTCTGTACTATTTTTTATATGAAGGCATGTTTTCTTTTAACTTAAATGCTCTCCTAATATTTGAAACATTTATCTTATCGAAAAATGGACAACACCAGTCGATTAGTAGTATCAAAGAACCCTTATTCTCATAATTTCAGTATTTTTTGAGAGGAAAAACATTTTTCGTCAAATATGTAGCTGGACTATAATAGTAAGGAAAATATTGCATTTTTCGCAATACTCCAAAAATATATTTTTGGCCTATCATCCTCTCGAAACATGTTCGATTAGATGAAATTTCATCTAAAATCGATGGGTGACTTTGTTAATGCCCTAATTCTATCAATTTTTGAATAACTATGGATATTTGATTTTACCCTCTTCATTGGATACTCCAAGTTTGACGCACTCTACTTCTGAATCGCATCATTTTAGAGCACTCCCGATTTTTTATATCATAGATTGGACCTTTGACGATACTTTCTCAGAAAATTGAATGAATACATCCATTATTTTGGTCTGTACAATTTTTATATGAAGGCATGTTTTCTTTTAACTTAGATGCTCTCCTAATATTTGAAACATTTATCTTATCGAAAAATGGACAACACCAGTCGATTTGTCGTATCAAAGAACCCTTATTCTCATAATTTCAGTATTTTTTGAGAGGAAAACGTTTTTCGTCAAATATGTAGCTGGACTATAATAGTAAGGAAAATATTGCATTTTTCGCAATACTCCAAAAATATATTTTTGGCCTATCATCCTCTTGAAACATGTTCGATTCGATGAAATGTTATCTAAAATCGATAGGTGACTTTGTTAATGCCCTAATTCTATCAATTTTTGAATAACTATGGATATTTGATTTTACCATCTTCATTGGATACTCCAAGTTTGACGCACTCTACTTCCGAATCGCATCATTGTAGAGAACTCCCGATTTTCTATATCATAGATTGGACTTTTGACGATACTCTCTTGAAAATTGAATGAATACTTCCATTATTTTGGTCTGCAACATTTTTTATATGAAGGCATGTTTTCCTCGAACTTAAATACTCTCCTAATATTTGAAACATTTATCTTATCGAAAAATGGACAACACCAGTCGATTTGTCGAATCAAAGAACCCTGATTCTCATAATTTCAGTATTTTTTGAAAGGAAAAATATTTTTCGTCAAATATGTAGCTGGACTAAAGTAAGGAAAATATTGCATTCTTCGCAATTCTCCAAAAATATATTTGTGGCCTATCATCCACTCGAAACATGTTCGATTAGATGAAAATTCATCTAAAATCGATGGATGACTTAGTTGATGCCCTAATTCTATGAATTTTTGAATAAATATGGATATTTGATTTTACCCTCTTCATTGGATACTCCAAGTTTGACGCACTCTACTTCTGAATCGCATCATTTTAGAGCACTCCCGATTTTTTATATCATAGATTGGATCTTTGACGATACTTTCTCAGAAAATTGAATGAATACTTCCATTATTTTGGTCTGTACTATTTTTTATATGAAGGCATGTTTTCTTTTAACTTAAATGCTCTCCTAATATTTGAAACATTCATCTTACCGAAAAATGGACAACGCCAGTCGATTTGTCGTATCAAAGAACCCTTATTCTCATAATTTCAGTATTTTTTGAGAGGAAAAACATTTTTCGTCAAATATGTAGCTGGACTATATATAGTAAGCAACATATTGCATTTTTCGCAATACTGCAAAAATATATTTTTGGCCTATCATCCTCTCGAAACATGTTCGATTAGATGAAATTTCATCTAAAATCGATAGGTGACTTTGTTAATGCCCTAATTCTATCAATTTTTGAATAACTATGGATATTTGATTTTACCCTCTTCATTGGATACTCCAAGTTTAACGCACTCTACTTCTGAATCGCAACATTTTAGAGAACTCCCGATTTTGTATATCATAGATTGGACCTTTGACGATACTTTCTCAGAAAATAAAATGAATACTTCCATTAATTTGGTCTGTACTATTTTTATATGAAGGCATGTTTTATTTTAACTTAAATGCTCTCCTAATATTTGAAACATTTATCTTATCGAAAAATGGACAACACCAGTCGATTTGTCGTATCAAAGAACCCTTATTCTCATAATTTCAGTATTTTTTGAGAGGAAAAACATTTTTCGTCAAATATGTAGCTGGACTATAGTAAGGAAAATATTGCATTTTTCGCAATACTCCAAAAATATATTTTTGGCCTATCATCCTCTCGAAACATGTTCGATAAGATGAAATTTCATCTAAAATCGATAGGTGACATTGTTAATGCCCTAATTCTAACAATTTTTGAATAACTATGGATATTTGATTTTACCCTCTTCATTGGATACTCCAAGTTTGACGCACTCTACTTCTGAATCGGATCATTTTAGAGCACTCCCGATTTTTTATATCATAGATTGGACCTTTGACAATACTTTCTTAGAAAATTGAATGAAAACTTCCATTATTTTGGTCTGTACTATTTTTTATATGAAGGCATGTTTTCTTTTAACTTAAATGCTCTCCTAATATTTGAAACATCTATCTTATCGAAACATGGACAACACCAGTCGATTTGTCGTATCAAAGAAACCTTATTCTCATAATTTCAGTATTTTTTGAGAGGAAAAACATTTTTCGTCAAATATGTAGCTGGACTATATATAGTAAGCAACATATTGCATTTTTCGCAATACTCCAAAAATATATTTTTGGCCTATCATCCTCTCGAAACATGTTCGATTAGATGAAATTTCATCTAAAATCGATAGGTGACTTTGTTAATGCCCTAATTCTATCAATTTTTGAATAACTATGGATATTTGATTTTACCATCTTCATTGGATACTCCAAGTTTGACGCACTCTACATCTGAATCGCATCATTTTAGAGCACTGCCGATTTTTTATATCATAGATTGGACCTTCGACGATACTTTCTCAGAAAATTGAATGAAAACTTCCATTATTTTGGTCTGTACTATTTTTTATATGAAGGCATGTTTTCTTTTAACTTAAATGCTCTCCTTATATTTGAAACATCTATCTTTTCGAAAAATGGACAGCACCAGTCGATTTGTCGTATCAAAGAAACCTTATTCTCATAATTTCAGTATTTTTTGAGAGGAAAAACATTTTTCGTCAAATATGTAGCTGGACTATAGTAAGAAAAATATTGCATTTTTCGCAATTCTCCAAAAATATATTTGTGGCCTATCATCCTCTCGAAACATGTTCGATTAGATGAAAATTCATCTAAAATCGATGGGTGACTTAGTTGATACCCTAATTCTATGAATTTTTGAATAAATATGGATATTTGATTTTACCCTCTTCATTAGATACTCCAAAATTGACGCACTCTACTTCTGAATCGCATCATTTTAGAGCACTCCCGATTTCTTATATCATAGATTGGACCTACTTTCTCAGAAAATTGGATGAATACTTCCATTATTTTGGTCTGTACTTTTTTTTATATGAAGGCATGTTTTCTTTTAACTTAAATGCTCTCCTAATATTTGAAACATTTATCTTACCGAAAAATGGACAACGCCAGTCGATTTGTCGTATCAAAGAACCCTTATTCTCATAATTTCAGTATTTTTTGAGAGGAAAAACATTTTTCGTCAAATATGTAGCTGGACTATAGTAAGGAAAATATTGCATTTTTCGCAATACTCCAAAAATATATTTTTGGCCTATCATCCTCTCGAAACATGTTCGGTAAGATGAAATTTCATCTAAAATCGATAGGTGACATTGTTAATGCCCTAATTCTAACAATTTTTGAATAACTATGGATATTTGATTTTACCCTCTTCATTGGATACTCCAAGTTTGACGCACTCTACTTCTGAATCGGATCATTTTAGAGCACTCCCGATTTTTTATGTCATAGATTGGACCTTTGACAATACTTTCTCAGAAAATTGAATGAAAACTTCCATTATTTTGGTCTGTACTATTGTTTATATGAAGGCATGTTTTCTTTTAACTTAAATGCTCTCCTAATATTTGAAACATCTATCTTATCGAAATATGGACAACACCAGTCGATTTTTCGTATCAAAGAAACCTTATTCTCATAATTTCAGTATTTTTTGAGAGGAAAAACATTTTTCGTCAAATATGTAGCTGGACTATAGTAAGGAAAATGTTGCATTTTTCGCAATACTCCAAAAATATATTTTTGGCCTATCATCCTCTCGAAACATGTTCGATTAGATGAAATTTCATCTAAAATCGATAGGTGACTTTGTTAATGCCCTAATTCTATCAATTTTTGAATAACTATGGATATTTGATTTTACCATCTTCACTGGATACTCCAAGTTTGACGCACTCTACTTCTGAATCGCATCATTTTAGAACACTGCCGATTTTTTATATCATAGATTGGACCTTTGACGATACTTTCTCAGAAAATTGAATGAAAACTTCCATTATTTTGGTCTGTACTATTTTTTATATGAAGGCATGTTTTCTTTTAACTTAAATGCACTCCTTATATTTGAAACATCTATCTTTTCGAAAAATGGACAGCACCAGTCGATTTGTCGTATCAAAGAAACCTTATTCTCATAATTTCAGTATTTTTTGAGAGGAAAAACATTTTTCGTCAAATATGTAGCTGTAAGGAAAATATTGCATTTTTCGCAATACTCCAAAAATATATTTTTGGCCTATCATCCTCTCGAAACATGTTCGATTAGATGAAATTTCATCTAAAATCGATAGGTGACTTTGTTAATGCCCTAATTCTATCAATTTTTGAATAGCTATGGATATTTGATTTTACCCTCTTCATTGGATACTCCAAGTTTGACGCACTCTACTTCTGAATCGCATCATTTTAGAGCACTCCCGATTTTTTATATCATAGATTGGACCTTTGACGATACTTTCTCAGAAAATTGAATGAATACTTCCATTATTTTGGTCTGTACTATTTTTTATATGAAATATTGCATATTTCGCAATACTCCAAAAATATATTTTTGGCCTATCATCCTCTCGAAACATGTTCGATTAGATGAAATTTCATCTAAAATCGATAGGTGACTTTGTTAATGCCCTAATTCTATCAATTTTTGAATAACTATGGATATTTGATTTTGCCCTCTTCATTGGATACTCCAAGTTTGACGCACTCTACTTCTGAATCGCATCATTTTAGAGCACTCCCGATTTTGTATATCATAGATTGGACCTTTGACGATACTTTCTCAGAAAATTAAATGAATACTTCCATTATTTTGGCCTGTACTATTTTTTATATGAAGGCATGTTTTATTTTAACTTAAATGCTCTCCTAATATTTGAAACATTTATCTTATCGAAAAATGGACAACACCAGTCGATTTGTCGTATCAAAGAACCCTTATTCTCATAATTTCAGTATTTTTTGAGAGGAAAAACATTTTTCGTCAAATATGTAGCTGGGCTATAGTAAGGGAAATATTGCATTTTTCGCAATACTCCAAAAATATATTTTTTTCCTAGCATCCTCTCGAAACATGTTCGATTAGAAGAAATTTCATCTAAAATCGATAGGTGACTTTGTTAATGCCCTAATTCTATCAATTTTTGAATAACTATGGATATTTGATTTTACCCTCTTCATTGGATACTCCAAGTTTGACGCACTCTACTTCTGAATCGCGTCATATTAGAGCACTCCCGATTTTTTATATCATAGATTGGACCTTTGACGATACTTTCTCAGAAAATTGAATGAATACTTCCATTATTTTGGTCTGTACTATTTTTTATATGAAGGCATGTTTTCCTCTAACTTAAATCCTCTCCTAATATTTGAAACATTTATCTTACCGAAAAATGGACAACGCCAGTCGATTTGTCGTATCAAAGAACCCTTATTCTCATAATTTCAGTATTTTTTGAGAGGAAAAACATTTTTCGTCAAATATGTAGCTGGGCTATAGTAAGGGAAATATTGCATTTTTCGCAATACTCCAAAAATATATTTTTGGCCTATCATCGTCTCGAAGCATGTTCGATTAGATGAAATTTCATCTAAAATCGATAGGTGACTTTGTTAATGCCCTAATTCTATCAATTTTTGAATAACTATGGATATTTGATTTTACCCTCTTCATTGGATACCACAAGTTTATCGCACTCTACTTCTGAATTGCTTCATTTTAGAGCACTTCCGATTTTGTATATCATAGATTGGACCTTTGACGATACTTTCTCAGAAAATTAAATGAATACTTCCATTTTTTTGGTCTGTACTATTTTTTATATGAAGGCATGTTTTATTTTAACTTAAATGCTCTCCTAATATTGGAAACATTTATCTTATCGAAAAATGGACAACACCAGTCGATTTGTCGTATCAAGGAACCCTTATCCTCATAATTTCAGTATTTTTTGAGAGGAAAAACATTTTTCGTCAAATATGTAGCTGGACTATAGTAAGGAAAATATTGCATTTTTCGCAATACTCCAAAAATATATTTTTGGCCTATCATCCTCTCGAAACATGTTCGATTAGATGAAATTTCATCTAAAATCGATAGGTGACTTTGTTAATGCCCTAATTCTATCAATTTTTGAATAACTATGGATATTTGATTTTACCCTCTTCATTGGATACTCCAAGTTTGACGCACTCTACTTCTGAAACGCATCATTTTAGAGCACTCCCGATTTTTTATATCATAGATTGGACCTTTGACGATACTTTCTCAGAAAATTGAATGAATACTTCCATTATTTTGGTCTGTACAATTTTTATATGAAGGCATGTTTCCTTTTAACTTAAATGCTCTCCTAATATTTGAAACATTTATCTTATCGAAAAATGGACAACACCAGTCGATTTGTCGTATCAAAGAACCCTTATTCTCATAATTTCAGTATTTTTTGAGAGGAAAAACGTTTTTCGTCAAATATGTAGCTGGACTATAATAGTAAGGAAAATATTGCATTTTTCGCAATACTCCAAAAATATATTTTTGGCCTATCATCCTCTCGAAACATGTTCGATTCGATGGAATGTTATCTAAAATCGATAGGTGACTTTGTTAATGCCCTAATTCTATCAATTTTTGAATAACTATGGATATTTGATTTTACCCTCTTCATTGGATACTCCAAGTTTGACGCACTCTACTTCTGAATCGGATCATTTTAGAGCACTCCCGATTTTTTATGTCATAGATTGGACCTTTGACAATACTTTCTCAGAAAATTGAATGAAAACTTCCATTATTTTGGTCTGTACTATTTTTTATATGAAGGCATGTTTACTTTTAACTTAAATGCTCTCCTAATACTTGAAACATCTATCTTATCGAAAAATGGACAACACCAGTCGATTTGTCGTATCAAAGAAACCTTATTCTCATAATTTCAGTATTTTTTGAGAGGAAAAACATTTTTCGTCAAATAAGTAGCTGGGCTATAGTAAGGGAAATATTGCATTTTCCGCAATACTCCAAAAATATATGTTTGGCCTATCATCCTCTCGAAGCATGTTCGATTAGATGAAATTTAATCTAAAATCGATAGGTGACTTTGTTAATGCGCTAATTCTATCAATTTTTGAATAACTATGGATATTTGATTTTACCCTCTTCATTGGATACCACAAGTTTAACGCACTCTACTTCTGAATTGCATCATTTTAGAGCACTCCCGATTTTGTATATCATAGATTGGACCATTGACGATACTTTCTCAGAAAATTAAATGAATACTTCCATTATTTTGGTCTGTACTATTTTTTATATGAAGGCATGTTTTATTTTAACTTAAATGCTCTCCTAATATTTGAAACATTTATCTTATCGAAAAATGGACAACACCAGTCGATTTGTCGTATCAAAGAACCCTTATTCTCATAATTTCAGTATTTTTTGAGCGGAAAAACATTTTTCGTCAAATATGTAGCTGGACTATAGTAAGGAAAATATTGCATTTTTCGCAATACTCCAAAAATATATTTTTTTCCTAGCATCCTCTCGAAACATGTTCGATTAGAAGAAATTTCATCTAAAATCGATAGGTGACTTTGTTAATGCCCTAATTCTATCAATTTTTGAATAACTATGGATATTTGATTTTACCCTCTTCATTGGATACTCCAAGTTTGACGCACTCTACTTCTGAATCGCATCATATTAGAGCACTCCCGATTTTTTATATCACTGATTGGACCTTTGACGATACTTTCTCAGAAAATTGAATGAATACTTCCATTATTTTGGTCTGTACTATTTTTTATATGAAGGCATGTTTTCCTCTAACTTAAATACTCTCCTAATATTTGAAACATTTATCTTACCGAAAAATGGACAACGCCAGTCGATTTGTCGTATCAAAGAACCCTTATTCTCATAATTTCAGTATTTTTTGAGAGGAAAAACATTTTTCGTCAAATATGTAGCTGGGAAATATTGCATTTTTCGCAATACTCCAAAAATATATTTTTGGCCTATTATCCTCTCGAAGCATGTTCGATTAGATGAAATTTCATCTAAAATCGATAGGTGACTTTGTTAATGCCCTAATTCTATCAATTTTTGAATAACTATGGATATTTGATTTTACCCTCTTCATTGGATACCACAAGTTTAACGCACTCTACTTCTGAATTGCGTCATTTTAGAGCACTTCCGATTTTGTATATCATAGATTGGACCTTTGACGATACTTTCTCAGAAAATTAAATGAATACTTCCATTATTTTGGTCTGTACTATTTTTTATATGAAGGCATGTTTTATTTTAACTTAAATGCTCTCCTAATATTTGAAACATTTATCTTATCGAAAAATGGACAACACCAGTCGATTTGTCGTATCAAAGAACCCTTATTCTCATAATTTCATTATTTTTTGAGAGGAAAAACGTTTTTCGTCAAATATGTAGCTGGACTATAATAGTAAGGAAAATATTGCATTTTTCGCAATACTCCAAAAATATATTTTTGGCCTATCATCCTCTCGAAACATGTTCGATTCGATGAAATGTTATCTAAAATCGATAGGTGACTTTGTTAATGCCCTAATTCTATCAATTTTTGAATAACTATGGATATTTGATTTTACCATCTTCATTGGATACTCCAAGTTTGACGCACTCTACTTCTGAATCGCATCATCTTAGAGCACTGCCGATTTTTTATATCATAGACTGGACCTTTGACGATACTTTCACAGAAAATTGAATGAATACCTCCATTATTTTGGTCTGTACTATTTTTTATATTAAGGCATGTTTTCTTTTAACTTAAATGCTCTCCTAATATTTGAAACATTTATCTTATCGAAAAATGGACAACACCAGTCGATTTGTCGTATCAAAGAACCCTTATTCTCATAATTTCATTATTTTTTGAGAGGAAAAACATTTTTCGTCAAATATGTAGCTGGACTATAGTAAGGAAAATATTGCATTTTTCGCAATACTCCAAAAATATATTTTTGGCCTATCATCCTCTCGAAACATGTTCGATTAGATGAAATTTCATCTAAAATCGATAGGTGACTTTGTTAATGCCCTAATTCTATCAATTTTTGAATAACTATGGATATTTGATTTTACCCTCTTCATTGGATACTCCAAGTTTGACGCACTCTACTTCTGAATCGCATCATTTTAGAGCGCTCCCGATTTTTTATATCATAGATTGGACCTTTGACGATACTTTCTCAGAAAATTTAATGAATACTCCCATTATTTTGGTCTGTACTATTTTTTATATGAAGGCATGTTTTCTTTTAACTTAAATGCTCTCCTAATATTTGAAACATTTATCTTATCGAAAAATGGACAACACCAGTCGATTAGTCGTATCAAAGAACCCTTATTCTCATAATCTCAGTATTTTTTGAGAGGAAAAACATTTTTCGTCAAATATGTAGCTGGACTATAATAGTAAGGAAAATATTGCATTTTTCGCAATACTCCAAAAATATATTTTTGGCCTATCATCCTCTCGAAACATGTTCGATTCGATGAAATGTCATCTAAAATCGATAGGTGACTTTGTTAATGCCCTAATTCTATCAATTTTTGAATAACTATGGATATTTGATTTTACCCTCTTCATTGGATACCACAAGTTTAACGCACTCTACTTCTGAATTGCATCATTTTAGAGCACTCCCGATTTTGTATATCATAGATTGGACCTTTGACGATACTTTCTCAGAAAATTAAATGAATACTTCCATTATTTTGGTCTGTACTATTTTTGATATGAAGGCATGTTTTATTTTAACTTAAATGCTCTCCTAATATTTGAAACATTTATCTTATCGAAAAATGGACAACACCAGTCGATTTGTCGTATCAAAGAACCCTTATTCTCATAATTTCAGTATTTTTTGAGAGGAAAAACATTTTTCGTCAAATATGTAGCTGGACTATAGTTAGGAAAATATTGCATTTTTCGCAATACTCCAAAAATATATTTTTTTCCTAACATCCTCTCGAAACATGTTCGATTAGAAGAAATTTCATCTAAAATCGATAGGTGACTTTGTTAATGCCCTAATTCTATCAATTTTTGAATAACTATGGATATTTGATTTTACCCTCTTCATTGGATACTCCAAGTTTGACGCACTCTACTTCTGAATCGCATCATATTAGAGCACTCCCGATTTTTTATATCATAGATTGGACCTTTGACGATACTTTCTCAGAAAATTGAATGAAGACTTCCATTATTTTGGTCTGTACTATTTTTTATATGAAGGCATGTTTTCCTCTAACTTAAATACTCTCCTAATATTTGAAACATTTATCTTATCGAAAAATGGACAACACCAGTCGATTTGTCGTATCAAAGAACCCTTATTCTCATAATTTCAGTATTTTTTGAGAGGAAAAACGTTTTTCGTCAAATATGTAGCTGGACTATAATAGTAAGGAAAATATTGCATTTTTCGCAATACTCCAAAAATATATTTTTGGCCTATCATCCTCTCGAAACATGTTCGATTCGATGAAATGTTATCTAAAATCGATAGGTGACTTTGTTAATGCCCTAATTCTATCAATTTTTGAATAACTATGGATATTTGATTTTACCATCTTCATTGGATACTCCAAGTTTGACGCACTCTACTTCTGAATCGCATCATTTTAGAGCACTGCCGATTTTTTATATCATAGACTGGACCTTTGACGATACTTTCTCAGAAAATTGAATGAATACTTCCATTATTTTGGTCTGTACTATTTTTTATATGAAGGCATGTTTTCTTTTAACTTAAATGCTCTCCTAATATTTGAAACATTTATCTTATCGAAAAATGGACAACACCAGTCGATTTGTCGTATCAAAGAACCCTTATTCTCATAATTTCATTATTTTTTGAGAGGAAAAACATTTTTCGTCAAATATGTAGCTGGACTATAGTAAGGAAAATATTGCATTTTTCGCAATACTCCAAAAATATATTTTTGGCCTATCATCCTCTCGAAACATGTTCGATTAGATGAAATTTCATCTAAAATCGATAGGTGACTTTGTTAATGCCCTAATTCTATCAATTTTTGAATAACTATGGATATTTGATTTTTCCCTCTTCATTGGATACTCCAAGTTTGACGCACTCTACTTCTGAATCGCATCATTTTAGAGCACTCCCGATTTTTTATTTCATAGATTGGACCTTTGACGATACTTTCTCAGAAAATTTAATGAATACTTCCATTATTTTGGTCTGTACTATTTTTTATATGAAGGCATGTTTTCTTTTAACTTAAATGCTCTCCTAATATTTGAAACATTTATCTTATCGAAAAATGGACAACACCAGTCGATTAGTCGTATGAAAGAACCCTCATTCTCATAATTTCAGTATTTTTTGAGAGGAAAAACATTTTTCGTCAAATATGTAGCTGGACTATAATAGTAAGGAAAATATTGCATTTTTCGCAATACTCCAAAAATATATTTTTGGCCTATCATCCTCCTCTCGAAACATGTTCGATTCGATGAAATGTCATCTAAAATCGATAGGTGACTTTGTTAATGCCCTAATTCTATCAATTTTTGAATAACTATGGATATTTGATTTTACCATCTTCATTGGATACTCCAAGTTTGACGCACTCTACTTCTGAATCGCATCATTTTAGAGCACTGCCGATTTTTTATATCATAGATTGGACCTTTGACGATACTTTCTCAGAAAATTGAATGAATACTTCCATTATTTTGGTCTGTACTATTTTTTATATGAAGACATGTTTTCTTTTAACTTAAATGCTCTCCTAATATTTGAAACATTTATCTTATCGAAAAATGGACAACACCAGTCGATTTGTCGTATCAAAGAACCCTTATTCTCATAATTTCATTATTTTTTGAGAGGAAAAACATTTTTCGTCAAATATGTAGCTGGACTAAGGAAAATATTGCATTTTTCGCAATACTCCAAAAATATATTTTTGGCCTATCATCCTCTCGAAACATGTTCGATTAGATGAAATTTCATCTAAAATCGATAGGTGACTTTGTTAATGCCCTAATTCTATCAATTTTTGAATAACTATGGATATTTGATTTTACCATCTTCATTGGATACTCCAAGTTTGACGCACTCTACTTCTGAATCGCATCATTTTAGAGCACTGCCGATTTTTTATATCATGGATTGGACCTTTGACGATACTTTCTCAGAAAATTGAATGAATACTTCCATTATTTTGGTCTGTACTATTTTTTATATGAAGACATGTTTTCTTTTAACTTAAATGCTCTCCTAATATTTGAAACATTTATCTTATCGGAAAATGGACAACACCAGTCGATTTGTCGTATCAAAGAACCCTTATTCTCATAATTTCATTATTTTTTGAGAGGAAAAACATTTTTCGTCAAATATGTAGCTGGAAAATATTGCATTTTTCGCAATACTCCAAATATATATTTTTGGCCTATCATCCTCTCGAAACATGTTCGATTAGATGAAATTTCATCTAAAATCGATAGGTGACTTTGTTAATGCCCTGATTCTATCAATTTTTGAATAACTATGGATATTTGATTTTACCCTCTTCATTGGATACTCCAAGTTTGACGCACTCTACTTCTGAATCGGATCATTTTAGAGCACTCCCGATTTTTTATGTCATAGATTGGACCTTTGACAATACTTTCTCAGAAAAACGAATGAAAACTTCCATTATTTTGGTCTGTACTATTTTTTATATGAAGGCATGTTTTCTTTTAACTTAAATGCTCTCCTTATATTTGAAACATCTATCTTATCGAAAAATGGACAGCACCAGTCGATTTGTCGTATCAAAGAAACCTTATTCTCATAATTTCAGTATTTTTTGAGAGGAAAAACATTTTCCGTCAAATATGTAGCTGGACTATAATAGTAAGGAAAATATTGCATTTTTCGCAATACTCCAAAAATATATTTTTGGCCTATCATCCTCTCGAAACATGTTCGATTCGATGAAATGTCATCTAAAATCGATAGGTGACTTTGTTAATGCCCTAATTCTATCAATTTTTGAATATCTATGGATATTTGATTTTACCCTCTTCATTGGATACTCCAAGTTTGACGCACTCTACTTCTGAATCGCATCATTTTAGAGCACTCCCGATTTTTTATATCATAGATTGGACCTTTGACGATACTTTCTCAGAAAATTGAATGAATACTTCCATTATTTTGGTCTGTACTATTTTTTATATGAAGGCATGTTTTCTTTTAACTTAAATGCTCTCCTAATATTTGAAACATTTATCTTATCGAAAAATGGACAACACCAGTCGATTAGTCGTATCAAAGAACCCTTATTCTCATAATTTCAGTATTTTTTGAGAGGAAAAACATTTTTCGTCAAATATGTAGCTGGACTATAATAGTAAGGAAAATATTGCATTTTTCGCAATACTCCAAAAATATATTTTTGGCCTATCATCCTCTCGAAACATGTTCGATTCGATGAAATGTCATCTAAAATCGATAGGTGACTTTGTTAATGCCCTAATTCTATCAATTTTTGAATAACTATGGATATTTGATTTTACCATCTTCATTGGATACTCCAAGTTTGACGCACTCTACTTCTGAATCGCATCATTTTAGAGCACTCCCGATTTTTTATGTCATAGATTGGACCTTTGACAATACTTTCTCAGAAAAACGAATGAAAACTTCCATTATTTTGGTCTGTACTATTTTTTATATGAAGGCATGTTTTCTTTTAACTTAAATGCTCTCCTTATATTTGAAACATCTATCTTATCGAAAAATGGACAGCACCAGTCGATTTGTCGTATCAGAGAAACCTTATTCTCATAATTTCAGTATTTTTTGAGAGGAAAAACATTTTTCGTCAAATATGTAGCTGGACTATAGTAAGGAAAATATTGCATTTTTCGCAATACTCCAAAAATATATTTTTGGCCTATTATCCTCTCGAAACATGTTCGATTAGTTGAAATTTCATCTAAAATCGATAGGTGACTTTGTTAATGCCCTAATTCTATCAATTTTTGAATATCTATGGATATTTGATTTTACCCTCTTCATTGGATACTCCAAGTTTGACGCACTCTACTTCTGAATCGCATCATTTTAGAGCACTCCCGATTTTTTATATCATAGATTGGACCTTTGACGATACTTTCTCAGAAAATTGAATGAATACTTCCATTATTTTGGTCTGTACTATTTTTTATATGAAGGCATGTTTTCTTTTAACTTAAATGCTCTCCTAATATTTGAAACATTTATTTTATCGAAAAATGGACAACACCAGTCGATTAGTCGTATCAAAGAACCCTTATTCTCATAATTTCAGTATTTTTTGAGAGGAAAAACATTTTTCGTCAAATATGTAGCTGGACTATAATAGTAAGGAAAATATTGCATTTTTCGCAATACTCCAAAAATATATTTTTGGCCTATCATCCTCTCGAAACATGTTCGATTCGATGAAATGTCATCTAAAATCGATAGGTGACTTTGTTAATGCCCTAATTCTATCAATTTTTGAATAACTATGGATATTTGATTTTACCATCTTCATTGGATACTCCAAGTTTGACGCACTCTACTTCTGAATCGCATCATTTTAGAGCACTCCCGATTTTTTATGTCATAGATTGGACCTTTGACAATACTTTCTCAGAAAAACGAATGAAAACTTCCATTATTTTGGTCTGTACTATTTTTTATATGAAGGCATGTTTTCTTTTAACTTAAATGCTCTCCTTATATTTGAAACATCTATCTTATCGAAAAATGGACAGCACCAGTCGATTTGTCGTATCAAAGAAACCTTATTCTCATAATTTCAGTATTTTTTGAGAGGAAAAACATTTTTCGTCAAATATGTAGCTGGACTATATATAGTAAGGAAAATATTGCATTTTTCGCAATACTCCAAAAATATATTTTTGGCCTATCATCCTCTCGAAACATGTTCGATTAGATGAAATTTCATCTAAAATCGATAGGTGACTTTGTTAATGCCCTAATTCTATCAATTTTTGAATAACTATGGATATTTGATTTTACCCTCTTCATTGGATACTCCAAGTTTGACGCACTCTACTTCTGAATCGGATCATTTTAGAGCACTCCCGATTTTTTATGTCATAGATTGGACCTTTGACAATACTTTCTCAGAAAATTGAATAAAAACTTCCATTATTTTGGTCTGTACTAATTTTTATATGAAGGCATGTTTTCTTTTAACTTAAATGCTCTCCTTATATTTGAAACATCTATCTTATCGAAAAATGGACAGCACCAGTCGATTTGTCGTATCAAAGAAACCTTATTCTCATAATTTCAGTATTTTTTGAGAGGAAAAACATTTTTCGTCAAATATGTAGTTGGACTATATATAGTAAGGAAAATATTGCATTTTTCGCAATACTCCAAAAATATATTTTTGGCCTATCATCCTCTCGAAACATGTTCGATTAGATGAAATTTCATCTAAAATCGATAGGTGACTTTGTTAATGCCCTAATTCTATCAATTTTTGAATAACTATGGATATTTGATTTTACCATCTTCATTGGATACTCCAAGTTTGACGCACTCTACTTCTGAATCGCATCATTTTAGAGCACTCCCGATTTTTTATATCATAGATTGGACCTTTAACAATACTTTCTCAGAAAATTGAATGAATACTTCCATTATTTTGGTCTGTACTATTTTTTATATGAAGGCATGTTTTCTTTTAACTTAAATGCTCTCCTAATATTTGAAACATTTATCTTATCGAAAAATGGACAACACCAGTCGATTTGTCGTATCAAAGAACCCTTATTCTCATAATTTCAGTATTTTTTGAGAGGAAAAACATTTTTCGTCAAATATGTAGCTGGACTATATATAGTAAGGAAAATATTGCATTTTTCGCAATACTCCAAAAATATATTTTTGGCCTATCATCCTCTCGAAACATGTTCGATTAGATGAAATTTCATCTATAATCGATAGGTGACTTTGTTAATGCCCTAATTCTATCAATTTTTGAATAACTATGGATATTTGATTTTACCCTCTTCATTGGATACTCCAAGTTTGACGCACTCTACTTCTGAATCGCATCATATTAGAGCACTACCGATTTTTTATATCATAGATTGGACCTTTGACGATACTTTCTCAAAAAATTGAATAAATACTTCCATTATTTTGGTCTGTACTATTTTTTATATGAAGGCATGTTTTCATTTAACTTAAATACTCTCCTAATATTTGAAACATTTATCTTATCGAAAAATGGACAACACCAGTCGATTTGTCGTATCAAAGAACCCAGATTCTCATAATTTCAGTATTTTTTGAGAGGAAAAATATTTTTCGTCAAATATGTAGCTGGACTAAAGTAAGGAAAATATTGCATTCTTCGTAATTCTCCAAAAATATATTTGTGGCCTATCATCCTCTCGAAACATGTTCGATTAGATGAAAATTCATCTAAAATCGATGGGTGACTTAAGTGATGCCCTAATTCTATGAATTTTTGAATAAATATGGATATTTGATTTTACCCTCTTCATTGGATACTCCAAGTTTGACGCACTCTACTTCTGAATCGCATCATTTTAGAGCACTCCCGATTTTTTATATCATAGATTGGACATTTGTCGATACTTTCTCAGGGAATTGAATGAATACTTCCATTATTTTGGTCTGTACTATTTTTTATATGAAGGCATGTTTTCTTTCAACTTAGATGCTCTCCTAATATTTGAAACATTTATCTTACCGAAAAATGGACAACGCCAGTCGATTTGTCGTATCAAAGAACCCTGATTCTCATAATTTCAGTATTTCTTGAGAGGAAAAATATTTTTCGTCAAATATGTAGCTGGACTATAGTAAGGAAAATATTGCATTTTTCGCAATACTCCAAAAATATATTTTTGGCCTATCATCATCTCGAAACATGTTCGATTAGATGAAATTTCATCTAAAATCGATAGGTGACTTTGTTAATGCCCTAATTCTATCAATTTTTGAATAACTATGGATATTTGATTTTACCATCTTCATTGGATACTCCAAGTTTGACGCACTCTACTTCTGAATCGCATCATTTTAGAGCACTCCCGATTTTTTATATCATAGATTGGACCTTTAACGATACTTTCTCAGAAAATTGAATGAATACTTCCATTATTTTGGTCTGTACTATTTTTTATATGAAGGCATGTTTTCTTTTAACTTAAATGCTCTCCTAATATTTGAAACATTTATCTTATCGAAAAATGGACAACACCAGTCGATTTGTCGTATCAAAGAACCCTTATTCTCATAATTTCAGTATTTTTTGAAAGGAAAAACATTTTTCGTCAAATATGTAGCTGTAAGGAAAATATTGCATTTTTCGCAATACTCCAAAAATATATTTTTGGCCTAACATCCTCTCGAAACATGTTCGATTAGATGAAATTTCATCTAAAATAGATAGGTGACTTTGTTAATGCCCTAATTCTATCAATTTTTGAATAACTATGGATATTTGATTTTACCCTCTTCATTGGATACTCCAAGTTTGACGCACTCTACTTCTGAATCGCATCATATTAGAGCACTCCCGATTTTTTATATCATAGATTGGACCTTTGACGATACTTTCTCAAAAAATTGAATAAATACTTCCATTATTTTGGTCTGTACTATTTTTTATATGAAGGCATGTTTTCTTTTAACTTAAATACTCTCCTAATATTTGAAACATTTATCTTATCGAAAAATGGACAACACCAGTCGATTTGTCGTATCAAAGAACCCAGATTCTCATAATTTCAGTATTTTTTGAGAGGAAAAATATTTTTCGTCAAATATGTAGCTGGACTAAAGTAAGGAAAATATTGCATTCTTCGCAATTCTCCAAAAATATATTTGTGGCCTATCATCCTCTCGAAACATGTTCGATTAGATGAAAATTCATCTAAAATCGATGGGTGACTTAGTTGATGCCCTAATTCTATGAATTTTTGAATAAATATGGATATTTGATTTTACCCTCTTCATTGGATACTCCAAGTTTGACGCACTCTACTTCTGAATCGCATCATATTAGAGCACTCCCGATTTTTTATATCATAGATTGGACCTTTGACGATACTTTCTCAGAAAATTGAATGAATACTTCCATTATTTTGGTCTGTACTATTTTTTATATGAAGGCATGTTTTCCTCTAACTTAAATACTCTCCTAATATTTGAAACATTTATCTTACCGAAAAATGGACAACGCCAGTCGATTTGTCGTATCAAAGAACCCTTATTCTCATAATTTCAGTATTTTTTGAGAGGAAAAACATTTTTCGTCAAATATGTAGCTGGGCTATAGTAAGGGAAATATTGCATTTTTCGCAATACTCCAAAAATATATTTTTGGCCTATCATCCTCTCGAAGCATGTTCGATTAGATGAAATTTCATCTAAAATCGATAGGTGACTTTGTTAATGCCCTAATTCTATCAATTTTTGAATAACTATGGATATTTCATTTTACCCTCTTCATTGGATACCACAAGTTTAACGCACTCTACTTCTGAATTGCGTCATTTTAGAGCACTTCCGATTTTGTATATCATAGATTGGACCTTTGACGATACTTTCTCAGAAAATTAAATGAATACTTCCATTATTTTGGTCTGTACTATTTTTTATATGAAGGCATGTTTTATTTTAACTTAAATGCTCTCCTAATATTTGAAACATTTATCTTATCGAAAAATGGACAACACCAGTCGATTTGTCGTATCAAGGAACCCTTATCCTCATAATTTCAGTATTTTTTGAGAGGAAAAACATTTTTCGTCAAATATGTAGCTGGACTATAGTAAGGAAAATATTGCATTTTTCGCAATACTCCAAAAATATATTTTTGGCCTATCATCCTCTCGAAACATGTTCGATTAGATGAAATTTCATCTAAAATCGATAGGTGACTTTGTTAATGCCCTAATTCTATCAATTTTTGAATAACTATGGATATTTGATTTTACCCTCTTCATTGGATACTCCAAGTTTGACGCACTCTACTTCTGAATCGGATCATTTTAGAGCACTCCCGATTTTTTATGTCATAGATTGGACCTTTGACAATACTTTCTCAGAAAATTGAATGAAAACTTCCATTATTTTGGTCTGTACTATTTTTTATATGAAGGCATGTTTACTTTTAACTTAAATGCTCTCCTAATACTTGAAACATCTATCTTATCGAAAAATGGACAACACCAGTCGATTTGTCGTATCAAAGAAACCTTATTCTCATAATTTCAGTATTTTTTGAGAGGAAAAACATTTTTCGTCAAATAAGTAGCTGGGAAATATTGCATTTTCCGCAATACTCCAAAAATATATGTTTGGCCTATCATCCTCTCGAAGCATGTTCGATTAGATGAAATTTAATCTAAAATCGATAGGTGACTTTGTTAATGCCCTAATTCTATCAATTTTTGAATAACTATGGATATTTGATTTTACCCTCTTCATTGGATACCACAAGTTTAACACACTCTACTTCTGAATTGCATCATTTTAGAGCACTCCCGATTTTGTATATCATAGATTGGACCTTTGACGATACTTTCTCAGAAAATTAAATGAATACTTCCATTATTTTGGTCTGTAGTATTTTTTATATGAAGGCATGTTTACTTTTAACTTAAATGCTCTCCTAATACTTGAAACATCTATCTTATCGAAAAATGGACAACACCAGTCGATTTGTCGTATCAAAGAACCCTTATCCTCATAATTTCAGTATTTTTTGAGAGGAAAAACATTTTTCGTCAAATAAGTAGCTGGGCTATAGTAAGGGAAATATTGCATTTTCCGCAATACTCCAAAAATATATGTTTGGCCTATCATCCTCTCGAAGCATGTTCGATTAGATGAAATTTAATCTAAAATCGATAGGTGACTTTGTTAATGCCCTAATTCTATCAATTTTTGAATAACTATGGATATTTGATTTTACCCTCTTCATTGGATACCACAAGTTTAACGCACTCTACTTCTGAATTGCATCATTTTAGAGCACTCCCGATTTTGTATATCATAGATTGGACCTTTGACGATACTTTCTCAGAAAATTAAATGAATACTTCCATTATTTTGGTCTGTACTATTTTTTATATGAAGGCATGTTTACTTTTAACTTAAATGCTCTCCTAATACTTGAAACATCTATCTTATCGAAAAATGGACAACACCAGTCGATTTGTCGTATCAAAGAACCCTTATTCTCATAATTTCAGTATTTTTTGAGAGGAAAAACATTTTTCGTCAAATATGTAGCTGGACTATAGTAAGGAAAATATTGCATTTTTCGCAATACTCCAAAAATATATTTTTGGCTTATTATCCTCTCGAAACATGTTCGATTAGTTGAAATTTCATCTAAAATCGATAGGTGACTTTGTTAATGCCCTAATTCTATCAATTTTTGAATATCTATGGATATTTGATTTTACCCTCTTCATTGGATACTCCAAGTTTGACGCACTCTACTTCTGAATCGCATCATTTTAGAGCACTCCCGATTTTTTATATCATAGATTGGACCTTTGACGATACTTTCTCAGAAAATTTAATGAATACTTCCATTATTTTGGTCTGTAGTATTTTTTATATGAAGGCATGTTTTCTTTTAACTTAAATGCTCTCCTAATATTTGAAACATTTATCTTATCGAAAAATGGACAACACCAGTCGATTAGTCGTATCAAAGAACCCTTATTCTCATAATTTCAGTATTTTTTGAGAGGAAAAACATTTTTCGTCAAATATGTAGCTGGACTATGTAAGGAAAATATTGCATTTTTCGCAATACTCCAAAAATATATTTTTGGCCTATTATCCTCTCGAAACATGTTCGATTAGTTGAAATTTCATCTAAAATCGATAGGTGACTTTGTTAATGCCCTAAATCTATCAATTTTTGAATATCTATGGATATTTGATTTTACCCTCTTCATTGGATACTCCAAGTTTGACGCACTCTACTTCTGAATCGCATCATTTTAGAGCACTCCCGATTTTTTATATCATAGATTGGACCTTTGACGATACTTTCTCAGAAAATTGAATGAATACTTCCATTATTTTGGTCTGTACTATTTTTTATATGAAGGCATGTTTTCTTTTAACTTAAATGCTCTCCTAATATTTGAAACATTTATCTTATCAAAAAATGGACAACACCAGTCGATTAGGCGTATCAAAGAACCCTTATTCTCATAATTTCAGTATTTTTTGAGAGGAAAAACATTTTTCGTCAAATATGTAGCTGGACTATAATAGTAAGGAAAATATTGCATTTTTCGCAATACTCCAAAAATATATTTTTGGCCTATCATCCTCTCGAAACATGTTCGATTCGATGAAATGTCATCTAAAACTGATAGGTGACTTTGTTAATGCCCTAATTCTATCAATTTTTGAATAACTATGGATATTTGATTTTACCATCTTCATTGGATACTCCAAGTTTGACGCACTCTACTTCTGAATCGCATCATTTTAGAGCACTCCCGATTTTTTATATCATAGATTGGACCTTTGACGATACTTTCTCAGAAAATTGAATGAATACTTCCATTATTTTGGTCTGTACTATTTTTTATATGAAGGCATGTTTTCTTTTAACTTAAATGCTCTCCTAATATTTGAAACATTTATCTTATCGAAAAATGGACAACACCAGTCGATTTGTCGTATCAAAGAACCCTTATTCTCATAATTTCATTATTTTTTGAGAGGAAAAACATTTTTCGTCAAATATGTAGCTGGACTATAGTAAGGAAAATATTGCATTTTTCGCAATACTCCAAAAATATATTTTTGGCCTATCATCCTCTCGAAACATGTTCGATTCGATGAAATGTCATCTAAAATCGATAGGTGACTATGTTAATGCCCTAATTCTATCAATTTTTGAATAACTATGGATATTTGATTTTACCATCTTCATTGGATACTCCAAGTTTGACGCACTCTACTTCTGAATCGCATCATTTTAGAGCACTGCCGATTTTTTATATCATAGATTGGACCTTTGACGATACTTTCTCAGAAAATTGAATGAATACTTCCATTATTTTGGTCTGTACTATTTTTTATATGAAGACATTTTTTCTTTTAACTTAAATGCTCTCCTAATATTTGAAACATTTATCTTATCGAAAAATGGACAACACCAGTCGATTTGTCGTATCAAAGAACCCTTATTCTCATAATTTCATTATTTTTTGAGAGGAAAAACATTTTTCGTCAAATATGTAGCTGGACTAAGGAAAATATTGCATTTTTCGCAATACTCCAAAAATATATTTTTGGCCTATCATCCTCTCGAAACATGTTCGATTAGTTGAAATTTCATCTAAAATCGATAGGTGACTTTGTTAATGCCCTAATTCTATCAATTTTTGAATATCTATGGATATTTGATTTTACCCTCTTCATTGGATACTCCAAGTTTGACGCACTCTACTTCTGAATCGCATCATTTTAGCGCACTCCCGATTTTTTATATCATAGATTGGACCTTTGACGATACTTTCTCAGAAAATTGAATGAATACTTCCATTATTTTGGTCTGTACTATTTTTTATATGAAGGCATGTTTTCTTTTAACTTAAATGCTCTCCTAATATTTGAAACATTTATCTTATCGAAAAATGGACAACACCAGTCGATTAGTCGTATCAAAGAACCCTTATTCTCATAATTTCAGTATTTTTTAAGAGGAAAAACATTTTTCGTCAAATATGTAGCTGGACTATAATAGTAAGGAAAATATTGCATTTTTCGCAATACTCCAAAAATATATTTTTGGCCTATCATCCTCTCGAAACATGTTCGATTCGATGAAATGTCATCTAAAATCGATAGGTGACTTTGTTAATGCCCTAATTCTATCAATTTTTGAATAACTATGGATATTTGATTTTACCATCTTCATTGGATACTCCAAGTTTGACGCACTCTACTTCTGAATCGCATCATTTTAGAGCACTCCCGATTTTTTATGTCATAGATTGGACCTTTGACAATACTTTCTCAGAAAAACGAATGAAAACTTCCATTATTTTGGTCTGTACTATTTTTTATATGAAGGCATGTTTTCTTTTAACTTAAATGCTCTCCTTATATTTGAAACATCTATCTTATCGAAAAATGGACAGCACCAGTCGATTTGTCGTATCAAAGAAACCTTATTCTCATAATTTCAGTATTTTTTGAGAGGAAAAACATTTTTCGTCAAATATGTAGCTGGACTATAATAGTAAGGAAAATATTGCATTTTTCGCAATACTCCAAAAATATATTTTTGGCCTATCATCCTCTCGAAACATGTTCGATTCGATGAAATGTCATCTAAAATCGATAGGTGACTTTGTTAATGCCCTAATTCTATCAATTTTTGAATAACTATGGATATTTTATTTTACCATCTTCATTGGATACTCCAAGTTTGACGCACTCTACTTCTGAATCGCATCATTTTAGAGCACTCCCGATTTTTTATATCATAGATTGGACCTTTGACGATACTTTCTCAGAAAATTGAATGAATACTTCCATTATTTTGGTCTGTACTATTTTTTATATGAAGGCATGTTTTCTATTAACTTAAATGCTCTCCTAATATTTGAAACATTTATCTTATCGAAAAATGGACAACACCAGTCGATTAGTCGTATCAAAGAACCCTTATTCTCATAATTTCAGTATTTTTTTAGAGGAAAAACATTTTTCGTCAAATATGTAGCTGGACTATAATAGTAAGGAAATATTGCATTTTTCGCAATACTCCAAAAATATATTTTTGGCCTATCATCCTCTCGAAACATGTTCGATTCGATGAAATGTCATCTAAAATCGATAGGTGACTTTGTTAATGCCCTAATTCTATCAATTTTTGAATAACTATGGATATTTGATTTTACCATCTTCATTGGATACTCCAAGTTTGACGCACTCTACTTCTGAATCGCATCATTTTAGAGCACTCCCGATTTTTTATGTCATAGATTGGACCTTTGACAATACTTTCTCAGAAAAACGAATGAAAACTTCCATTATTTTGGTCTGTACTATTTTTTATATGAAGGCATGTTTTCTTTTAACTTAAATGCTCTCCTTATATTTGAAACATCTATCTTATCGAAAAATGGACAGCACCAGTCGATTTGTCGTATCAAAGAAACCTTATTCTCATAATTTCAGTATTTATTGAGAGGAAAAACATTTTTCGTCAAATATGTAGCTGGACTATAGTAAGGAGAATATTGCATTTTTCGCAATACTCCAAAAATATATTTTTGGCCTATTATCCTCTCGAAACATGTTCGATTAGTTGAAATTTCATCTAAAATCGATAGGTGACTTTGTTAATGCCCTAATTCTATCAATTTTTGAATATCTATGGATATTTGATTTTACCCTCTTCATTGGATACTCCAAGTTTGACGCACTCTACTTCTGAATCGCATCATTTTAGAGCACTCCCGATTTTTTATATCATAGATTGGACCTTTGACGATACTTTCTCAGAAAATTGAATGAATACTTCCATTATTTTGGTCTGTACTATTTTTTATATGAAGGCATGTTTTCTTTTAACTTAAATGCTCTCCTAATATTTGAAACATTTATCTTATCAAAAAATGGACAACACCAGTCGATTAGTCGTATCAAAGAACCCTTATTCTCATAATTTCAGTATTTTTTGAGAGGAAAAACATTTTTCGTCAAATATGTAGCTGGACTATAATAGTAAGGAAAATATTGCATTTTTCGCAATACTCCAAAAATATATTTTTGGCCTATCATCCTCTCGAAACATGTTCGATTCGATGAAATGTCATCTAAAATCGATAGGTGACTTTGTTAATGCCCTAATTCTATCAATTTTTGAATAACTATGAATATTTGATTTTACCATCTTCATTGGATACTCCAAGTTTGACGCACTCTACTTCTGAATCGCATCATTTTAGAGCACTCCCGATTTTTTATATCATAGATTGGACCTTTGACGATACTTTCTCAGAAAATTGAATGAATACTTCCATTATTTTGGTCTGTACTATTTTTTATATGAAGGCATGTTTTCTTTTAACTTAAATGCTCTCCTAATATTTGAAACATTTATCTTATCGAAAAATGGACAACACCAGTCGATTAGTCGTATCAAAGAACCCTTATTCTCATAATTTCAGTATTTTTTTAGAGGAAAAACATTTTTCGTCAAATATGTAGCTGGACTATAATAGTAAGGAAAATATTGCATTTTTCGCAATACTCCAAAAATATATTTTTGGCCTATCATCCTCTCGAAACATGTTCGATTCGATGAAATGTCATCTAAAATCGATAGGTGACTTTGTTAATGCCCTAATTCTATCAATTTTTGAATAACTATGGATATTTGATTTTACCATCTTCATTGGATACTCCAAGTTTGACGCACTCTACTTCTGAATCGCATCATTTTAGAGCACTCCCGATTTTTTATGTCATAGATTGGACCTTTGACAATACTTTCTCAGAAAAACGAATGAAAACTTCCATTATTTTGGTCTGTACTATTTTTTATATGAAGGCATGTTTTCTTTTAACTTAAATGCTCTCCTTATATTTGAAACATCTATCTTATCGAAAAATGGACAGCACCAGTCGAGTTGTCGTATCAAAGAAACCTTATTCTCATAATTTCAGTATTTTTTGAGAGGAAAAACATTTTTCGTCAAATATGTAGCTGGACTATAGTAAGGAAAATATTGCATTTTTCGCAATACTCCAAAAATATATTTTTGGCCTATTATCCTCTCGAAACATGTTCGATTAGTTGAAATTTCATCTAAAATCGATAGGTGACTTTGTTAATGCCCTAATTCTATCAATTTTTGAATATCTATGGATATTTGATTTTACCCTCTTCATTGGATACTCCAAGTTTGACGCACTCTACTTCTGAATCGCATCATTTTAGAGCACTCCCGATTTTCTATATCATAGATTGGACCTTTGACGATACTTTCTCAGAAAATTGAATGAATACTTCCATTATTTTGGTCTGTACTATTTTTTATATGAAGGCATGTTTTCTTTTAACTTAAATGCTCTCCTAATATTTGAAACATTTATCTTATCGAAAAATGGACAACACCAGTCGATTAGTCGTATCAAAGAAACCTTATTCTCATAATTTCAGTATTTTTTGAGAGGAAAAACATTTTTCGTCAAATATGTAGCTGGACTATAGTAAGGAAAATATTGCATTTTTCGCAATACTCCAAAAATATATTTTTGGCCTATCATCCTCTCGAAACATGTTCGATTAGATGAAATTTCATCTAAAATCGATAGGTGACTTTGTTAATGCCCTAATTCTATCAGTTTTTGAATAACTAGGGATATTTGATTTTACCCTCTTCATTGGATACTCCAAGTTTGACGCACTCTACTTCTGAATCGGATCATTTTAGAGCACTCCCGATTTTTTATGTCATAGATTGGACCTTTGACAATACTTTCTCAGAAAATTGAATGAAAACTCCCATTATTTTAGTCTGTACTATTTTTTATATGAAGGAATGTTTTCTTTTAACTTAAATGCTCTCCTTATATTTGAAACATCTATCTTATCGAAAAATGGACAGCACCAGTCGATTTGTCGTATAAAAGAAACCTTATTCTCATAATTTCAGTATTTTTTGAGAGGAAAAACATTTTTCGTCAAATATGTAGCTGGACTATAATAGTAAGGAAAATATTGCATTTTTCGCAATACTCCAAAAATATATTTTTGGCCTATCAACCTCTCGAAACATGTTCGATTCGATGAAATGTCATCTAAAATCGATAGGTGACTTTGTTAATGCCCTAATTCTATCAATTTTTGAATAACTATGGATATTTGATTTTACCATCTTCATTGGATACTCCAAGTTTGACGCACTCTATTCCTGAATCGCATCATTTTAGAGCACTCCCGATTCTTTATATCATAGATTGGACCTTTGACGATACTTTCTCAGAAAATTGAATGAATACTTCCATTATTTTGGTCTGTACTATTTTTTATATGAAGACATGTTTTCTTTTAACTTAAATGCTCTCCTAATATTTGGAACATTTATCTTATCGAAAAATGGACAACACCAGTCGATTTGTCGTATCAAAGAACCCTTATTCTCATAATTTCATTATTTTTTGAGAGAAAAAACATTTTTCGTCAAATATGTAGCTGGAAAATATTGCATTTTTCGCAATACTCCAAAAATATATTTTTGGCCTATCATCCTCTCGAAACATGTTCGATTAGATGAAATTTCATCTAAAATCGATAGGTGACTTTGTTAATGCCCTAATTCTATCAATTTTTGAATAACTATGGATATTTGATTTTACCCTCTTCATTGGATACTCCAAGTTTGACGCACTCTACTTCTGAATCGGATCATTTTAGAGCACTCCCGATTTTTTATGTCATAGATTGGACCTTTGACAATACTTTCTCAGAAAAACGAATGAAAACTTCCATTATTTTGGTCTGTACTATTTTTTATATGAAGGCATGTTTTCTTTTAACTTAAATGCTCTCCTTATATTTGAAACATCTATCTTATCGAAAAATGGACAGCACCAGTCGATTTGTCGTATCAAAGAAACCTTATTCTCATAATTTCAGTATTTTTTGAGAGGAAAAACATTTTTCGTCAAATATGTAGCTGGACTATAATAGTAAGGAAAATATTGCATTTTTCGCAATACTCCAAAAATATATTTTTGGCCTATCATCCTCTCGAAACATGTTCGATTCGATGAAATGTCATCTAAAATCGATAGGTGACTTTGTTAATGCCCTAATTCTATCAATTTTTGAATAACTATGGATATTTGATTTTACCATCTTCATTGGATACTCCAAGTTTGACGCACTCTACTTCTGAATCGCATCATTTTAGAGCACTCCCGATTTTTTATGTCATAGATTGGACCTTTGACAATACTTTCTCAGAAAAACGAATGAAAACTTCCATTATTTTGGTCTGTACTATTTTTTATATGAAGGCATGTTTTCTTTTAACTTAAATGCTCTCCTTATATTTGAAACATCTATCTTATCGAAAAATGGACAGCACCAGTCGAGTTGTCGTATCAAAGAAACCTTATTCTCATAATTTCAGTATTTTTTGAGAGGAAAAACATTTTTCGTCAAATATGTAGCTGGACTATAGTAAGGAAAATATTGCATTTTTCGCAATACTCCAAAAATATATTTTTGGCCTATTATCCTCTCGAAACATGTTCGATTAGTTGAAATTTCATCTAAAATCGATAGGTGACTTTGTTAATGCCCTAATTCTATCAATTTTTGAATATCTATGGATATTTGATTTTACCCTCTTCATTGGATACTCCAAGTTTGACGCACTCTACTTCTGAATCGCATCATTTTAGAGCACTCCCGATTTTCTATATCATAGATTGGACCTTTGACGATACTTTCTCAGAAAATTGAATGAATACTTCCATTATTTTGGTCTGTACTATTTTTTATATGAAGGCATGTTTTCTTTTAACTTAAATGCTCTCCTAATATTTGAAACATTTATCTTATCGAAAAATGGACAACACCAGTCGATTAGTCGTATCAAAGAAACCTTATTCTCATAATTTCAGTATTTTTTGAGAGGAAAAACATTTTTCGTCAAATATGTAGCTGGACTATAGTAAGGAAAATATTGCATTTTTCGCAATACTCCAAAAATATATTTTTGGCCTATCATCCTCTCGAAACATGTTCGATTAGATGAAATTTCATCTAAAATCGATAGGTGACTTTGTTAATGCCCTAATTCTATCAGTTTTTGAATAACTAGGGATATTTGATTTTACCCTCTTCATTGGATACTCCAAGTTTGACGCACTCTACTTCTGAATCGGATCATTTTAGAGCACTCCCGATTTTTTATGTCATAGATTGGACCTTTGACAATACTTTCTCAGAAAATTGAATGAAAACTCCCATTATTTTAGTCTGTACTATTTTTTATATGAAGGAATGTTTTCTTTTAACTTAAATGCTCTCCTTATATTTGAAACATCTATCTTATCGAAAAATGGACAGCACCAGTCGATTTGTCGTATAAAAGAAACCTTATTCTCATAATTTCAGTATTTTTTGAGAGGAAAAACATTTTTCGTCAAATATGTAGCTGGACTATAATAGTAATGAAAATATTGCAATTTTCGCAATACTCCAAAAATATATTTTTGGCCTATCAACCTCTCGAAACATGTTCGATTCGATGAAATGTCATCTAAAATCGATAGGTGACTTTGTTAATGCCCTAATTCTATCAATTTTTGAATAACTATGGATATTTGATTTTACCATCTTCATTGGATACTCCAAGTTTGACGCACTCTATTCCTGAATCGCATCATTTTAGAGCACTCCCGATTCTTTATATCATAGATTGGACCTTTGACGATACTTTCTCAGAAAATTGAATGAATACTTCCATTATTTTGGTCTGTACTATTTTTTATATGAAGACATGTTTTCTTTTAACTTAAATGCTCTCCTAATATTTGGAACATTTATCTTATCGAAAAATGGACAACACCAGTCGATTTGTCGTATCAAAGAACCCTTATTCTCATAATTTCATTATTTTTTGAGAGAAAAAACATTTTTCGTCAAATATGTAGCTGGAAAATATTGCATTTTTCGCAATACTCCAAAAATATATTTTTGGCCTATCATCCTCTCGAAACATGTTCGATTAGATGAAATTTCATCTAAAATCGATAGGTGACTTTGTTAATGCCCTAATTCTATCAATTTTTGAATAACTATGGATATTTGATTTTACCCTCTTCATTGGATACTCCAAGTTTGACGCACTCTACTTCTGAATCGGATCATTTTAGAGCACTCCCGATTTTTTATGTCATAGATTGGACCTTTGACAATACTTTCTCAGAAAAACGAATGAAAACTTCCATTATTTTGGTCTGTACTATTTTTTATATGAAGGCATGTTTTCTTTTAACTTAAATGCTCTCCTTATATTTGAAACATCTATCTTATCGAAAAATGGACAGCACCAGTCGATTTGTCGTATCAAAGAAACCTTATTCTCATAATTTCAGTATTTTTTGAGAGGAAAAACATTTTTCGTCAAATATGTAGCTGGACTATAGTAAGGAAAATATTGCATTTTTCGCAAAACTCCAAAAATATATTTTTGGCCTATTATCCTCTCGAAACATGTTCGATTAGTTGAAATTTCATCTAAAATCGATAGGTGACTTTGTTAATGCCCTAATTCTATCAATTTTTGAATATCTATGGATATTTGATTTTACCCTCTTCATTGGATACTCCAAGTTTGACGCACTCTACTTCTGAATCGCATCATTTTAGAGCACTCCCGATTTTTTATATCATAGATTGGACCTTTGACGATACTTTCTCAGAAAATTGAATGAATACTTCCATTATTTTGGTCTGTACTATTTTTTATATGAAGGCATGTTTTCTTTTAACTTAAATGCTGTCCTGATATTTGAAACATTTATCTTATCGAAAAATGGACAACACCAGTCGATTAGTCGTATCAAAGAACCCTTATTCTCATAATTTCAGTATTTTTTGAGGGGAAAAACATTTTTCGTCAAATATGTAGCTGGACTATAATAGTAAGGAAAATATTGCATTTTTCGCAATACTCCAAAAATATATTTTTGGCCTATCATCCTCTCGAAACATGTTCGATTCGATGAAATGTCATCTAAAATCGATAGGTGACTTTGTTAATGCCCTAATTCTATCAATTTTTGAAAAACTATGGATATTTGATTTTACCATCTTCATTGGATACTCCAAGTTTGACGCACTCTACTTCTGAATCGCATCAATCGCATCATTTTAGAGCACTCCCGATTTTTTATATCATAGATTGGACCTTTGACGATACTTTCTCAGAAAATTGAATGAATACTTCCATTATTTTGGTCTGTACTATTTTTTATATGAAGGCATGTTTTCTTTTAACTTAAATGCTCTCCTAATATTTGAAACATTTATCTTATCGAAAAATGGACAACACCAGTCGATTAGTCGTATCAAAGAACCCTTATTCTCATAATTTCAGTATTTTTTGAGAGGAAAAACATTTTTCGTCAAATATGTAGCTGGGCTATAATAGTAAGGAAAATATTGCATTTTTCGCAATACTCCAAAAATATATTTTTGGCCTATCATCCTCTCGAAACATGTTCGATTCGATGAAATGTCATCTAAAATCGATAGGTGACTTTGTTAATGCCCTAATTCTATCAATTTTTGAATAACTATGGATATTTGATTTTACCATCTTCATTGGATACTCCAAGTTTGACGCACTCTACTTCTGAATCGCATCATTTTAGAGCACTCCCGATTTTTTATGTCATAGATTGGACCTTTGACAATACTTTCTCAGAAAAACGAATGAAAACTTCCATTATTTTGGTCTGTACTATTTTTTATATGAAGGCATGTTTTCTTTTAACTTAAATGCTCTCCTAATATTTGAAACATTTATCTTATCGAAAAATGGACAACACCAGTCGATTAGTAGTATCAAAGAACCCTTATTCTCATAATTTCAGTATTTTTTGAGAGGAAAAACATTTTTCGTCAAATATGTAGCTGGACTATAATAGTAAGGAAAATATTGCATTTTTCGCAATACTCCAAAAATATATTTTTGGCCTATCATCCTCTCGAAACATGTTCGATTCGATGAAATATCATCTAAAATCGATAGGTGACTTTGTTAATGCCCTAATTCTATCAATTTTTGAATAACTATGGATATTTGATTTTACCATCTTCATTGGATACTCCAAGTTTGACGCACTCTACTTCTGAATCGCATCATTTTAGAGCACTGCCGATTTTTTATATCATAGATTGGACCTTTGACGATACTTTCTCAGAAAATTGAATGAATACTTCCATTATTTTGGTCTGTACTATTTTTTATATGAAGACATGTTTTCTTTTAACTTAAATGCTCTCCTAATATTTGAAACATTCATCTTATCGAAAAATGGACAACACCAGTCGATTTGTCGTATCAAAGAACCCTTATTCTCATAATTTCATTATTTTTTGAGAGGAAAAACATTTTTCGTCAAATATGTAGCTGGACTATATATAGTAAGGAAAATATTGCATTTTTCGCAATACTCCAAAAATATATTTTTGGCCTATCATCCTCTCGAAACATGTTCGATTAGATGAAATTTCATCTAAAATCGATAGGTGACTTTGTTAATGCCCTAATTCTATCAATTTTTGAATAACTATGGATATTTGATTTTACCCTCTTCATTGGATACTCCAAGTTTGACGCACTCTACTTATGAATCGGATCATTTTAGAGCACTCCCGATTTTTTATGTCATAGATTGGACCTTTGACAATACTTTCTCAGAAAATTGAATAAAAACTTCCATTATTTTGGTCTGTACTAATTTTTATATGAAGGCATGTTTTCTTTTAACTTAAATGCTCTCCTTATATTTGAAACATCTATCTTATCGAAAAATGGACAGCACCAGTCGATTTGTCGTATCAAAGAAACCTTATTCTCATAATTTCAGTAGTTTTTGAGAGGAAAAACATTTTTCGGCAAATATGTAGCTGGACAGTAAGGAAAATATTGCATTTTTCGCAATACTCCAAAAATATATTTTTGGCCTATCATCCTCTCGAAACATGTTCGATTAGATGAAATTTCATCTAAAATCGATAGGTGACTTTGTTAATGCCCTAATTCTATCAATTTTTGAATAACTATGGATATTTGATTTTACCCTCTTCATTGGATACTCCAAGTTTGACGCACTCTACTTCTGAATCGCATCATTTTAGAGCACTCCCGATTTTTTTTATCATAGATTGGACCTTTGACGATACTTTCTCAGAAAATTGAATGAATACTTCCATTTTTTTGGTCTGTACTATTTTTTATATGAAGGCATGTTTTATTTTAACTTAAATGCTCTCCTAATATTTGAAACATTTATCTTATCGAAAAATGGACAACACCAGTCGATTTGTCGTATCAAGGAACCCTTATTCTCATAATTTCAGTATTTTTTGAGAGGAAAAACATTTTTCGTCAAATATGTAGCTGGACTATAGTAAGGAAAATATTGCATTTTTCGCAATACTCCAAAAATATATTTTTGGCCTATCATCCTCTCGAAACATGTTCGATTAGATGAGATTTCATCTAAAATCGATAGGTGACTTTGTTAATGCCCTAATTCTATCAATTTTTGAATAACTATGGATATTTGATTTTACCCTCTTCATTGGATACTCCAAACTTGACGCACTCTACTTCTGAATCGCATCATTTTAGAGCACTCCCGATTTTTTATATCATAGATTGGACCTTTGACGATACTTTCTCAGAAAATTGAATGAATACTTCCATTATTTTGGTCTGTACTATTTTTTATATGAAGGCATGTTTTCCTCTAACTTAAATACTCTCCTAATATTTGAAACATTTATCTTACCGAAAAATGGACAACGCCAGTCGATTTGTCGTATCAAAGAACCCTTATTCTCATAATTTCAGTATTTTTTGAGAGGAAAAACATTTTTCGTCAAATATGTAGCTGGGCTATAGTAAGGGAAATATTGCATTTTTCGCAATACTCCAAAAATATATTTTTGGCCTATCATCCTCTCGAAGCATGTTCGATTAGATGAAATTTCATCTAAAATCGATAGGTGACTTTGTTAATGCCCTAATTCTATCAATTTTTGAATAACTATGGATATTTGATTTTACCCTCTTCATTGGATACCACAAGTTTAACGTACTCTACTTCTGAATTGCGTCATTTTAGAGCACTCCCGATTTTGTATATCATAGATTGGACCTTTGACGATACTTTCTCAGAAAATTAAATAAATACTTCCATTATTTTGGTCTGTACTATTTTTTATATGAAGGCATGTTTTATTTTAACTTAAATGCTCTCCTAATATTTGAAACATTTATCTTATCGAAAAATGGACAACACCAGTCGATTTGTCGTATCAAGGAACCCTTATTCTCATAATTTCAGTATTTTTTGAGAGGAAAAACATTTTTCGTCAAATATGTAGCTGGGCTATATATAGTAAGGGAAATATTGCATAGGTGACTTTGTTGATGCCCTAATTCTATCAATTTTTGAATATTTATGGATATTTGATCGTACCCTGTTCATTGGATACTCCAAGTTTGACGCACTCTACTTCCGAATCGCATCATTGTAGAGCATTCCCGATTTTCTATATCATAGATTGGACTTTTGACAATACTTTCTTGAAAATTGAATGAATACTTACATTATTTTGGTCTGCAACATTTTTTATATGAAGGCGTGTTTTCCTCTAACTTAAATACACTCCTAATATTTGAAACATTTATCTTATCGAAAAATGGACAACACCAGTCGATTTTTCGTATCAGAGAACTCTGATTCTCATAATTTCAGTATTTTTTGAGAGGAAAAAAATTTTTCGTCAAATATGTAGCTGGACTAAAGTAAGGAAAATATTGCATTTTTCGCAATTCTCCAAAAATATATTTGTGGCCTATCATCCTCTCGAAACATGTTCGATTAGATGAAAATTCATCTAAAATCGATGGGTGACTTAGTTGATGCCCTAATTCTATGAATTTTTAAATAAATATGGATATTTGATTTTACCCTCTTCATTGGATACTCCAAGTTTGACGCACTCTACTTCTGAATCGCATCATTTTAGAGCACTCCCGATTTTTTATATCATAGATTGGACCTTTGACGATACTTTCTCAGAAAATTGAATGAATACTTCCATTATTTTGGTCTGTACTATTTTTTATATGAAGGCATGTTTTCTTTTAACTTAAATGCTCTCCTAATATTTGTATTCATTCAATTTTCTGAGAAAGTATCGTCAAAGGTCCAATCTATGATATAAAAAATCGGGAGTGCTCTAAAATGATGCGATTCAGAAGTAGAGTGCGTCAAACTTGGAGTATCCAATGAAGAGGGTAACATCAAATATCCATAGTTATTCAAAAATTGATAGAATTAGGGCATTAACAAAGTCACCTATCGATTTTAGATGAAGTTTCATCTAATCGAAAATGTTTCGAGAGGATGATAGGCCAAAAATATATTTTTGGAGTATTGCGAAAAATGCAATATTTTCCTTACTTATAGTCAAGCTACATATTTGACGAAAAATGTTTTTCCTCTCAAAAAATACTGAAATTATGAGAATACGGGTTCTTTGATACGACAAATCGACTGGTGTTGTCCATTTTTCGATAAGATAAATGTTTCAAATATTAGGAGAACATTTAAGTTAAAAGAAAACATGCCTTCATATAAAAAATAGTACAGACCAAAATAATAGAAGTATTCATTCAATTTTCTGAGAAAGTATCGTCAAAGGTCCAATCTATGATATAAAAAATCGGGAGTGCTCTTAAATGATGCGATTCAGAAGTAGAGTGCGTCAAACTTGGAGTATCCAATGAAGACGGTAAAATCAAATATCCATAGTTATTCAAATATTGATAGAATTAGGGCATTAACAAAGTCACCTATCGATTTTAGATGAAACCTCATCTAATGGAACATGTTTCGAGATGATGATAGGCCAAAAATATATTTTTGGAGTATTGCGAAAAATGCAATATTTTCCTTACTACAGTCCAGCTACATATTTGACGAAAAATGTTTTTCCTCTCAAAAAATACTGAAATTATGATAATAAGGGTTCTTTGATACGACAAATCGACTGGTGTTGTCCATTTTTCGATAAGATAAATGTTTCAAATATTAGGAGAGCATTTAAGTTAGAAGAAAACATGCCTTCATATAAAAAATAGTACAGACCAAAATAATGGAAGTATTCATTCAATTTTCTGAGAAAGTATCGTCAAAGGTCCAATCTATGATATAAAAAATCGGGAGTGCTCTTAAATGATGCGATTCAGAAGTAGAGTGCGTCAAACTTGGAGTATCCAATGAAGAGGGTAAAATCAAATATCCATAGTTATTCAAAAATTGATAGAATTAGGGCATTAACAAAGTCACCTATCGATTTTAGATGAAATTTCATCTAATCGAACATGTTTCGAGATGATGATAGGCCAAAAATATATTTTTGGAGTATTGCGAAAAATGCAATATTTTCCTTACATTTTCCAGCTACATTCTTGACGAAAAATGTTTTTCCTCTCAAAAAATACTGAAATTATGAGAATAAGGGTTCTTTGATACGACAAATCGACTGGTGTTGTCCATTTTTCGATAAGATAAATGTTTCAAATATTAGGAGGGCATTTAAGTTAGAAGAAAACATGCCTTCATATAAAAAATAGTACAGACCAAAATAATGGAAGTATTCATTCGATTTTCTGAGAAAGTATCGTCAAAGGTCCAATCTATGATATAAAAAATCGGGAGTGCTCTTAAATGATGCGATTCAGAAGTAGAGTGCGTCAAACTTGGAGTATCCAATGAAGAGGGTAAAATCAAATATCCATAGTTATTCAAAAATTGATAGAATTAGGGCATTAACAAAGTCACCTATCGATTTTAGATGAAATTCCATCTAATCGAACATGTTTCGAGATGATGATAGGCCAAAAATATATTTTTGGAGTATTGCGAAAAATGCAATATTTTCCTTACATTTTCCAGCTACATTCTTGACGAAAAATGTTTTTCCTCTCAAAAAATACTGAAATTATGAGAATAAGGGTTCTTTGATACGACAAATCGACTGGTGTTGTCCATTTTTCGATAAGATAAATGTTTCAAATATTAGGAGAGCATTTAAGTTAGAAGAAAACATGCCTTCATATAAAAAATAGTACAGACCAAAATAATGGAAGTATTCATTCAATTTTCTGAGAAAGTATCGTCAAAGGTCCAATCTATGATATAAAAAATCGGGAGTGCTCTTAAATGATGCGATTCAGAAGTAGAGTGCGTCAAACTTGGAGTATCCAATGAAGAGGGTAAAATCAAATATCCATAGTTATTCAAATATTGATAGAATTAGGGCATTAACAAAGTCACCTATCGATTTTAGATGAATTCTCATCTAATCGAACATGTTTCGTGATGATGATAGGCCAAAAATATATTTTTGGAGTATTGCGAAAAATGCAATATTTTCCTTACATTTTCCAGCTACATTCTTGACGAAAAATGTTTTTCCTCTCAAAAAATACTGAAATTATGAGAATAAGGGTTCTTTGATATGACAAATCGACTGGTGTTGTCCATTTTTCGATAAGATAAATGTTTCAAATATTAGGAGAGCATTTAAGTTAAAAGAAAACATGCCTTCATATAAAAAATAGTACAGACCAAAATAATGGAAGTATTCATTCAATTTTCTGAGAATGAATCGACAAAGGTCCAATCTATGATATAAAAAATCGGGAGTGCTCTAAAATGATGCGATTCAGAAGTAGAGTGCGTCAAGTTTGGAGTATCCAATGAAGAGGGTAAAATCAAATATCCATAGTTATTCAAAAATTGATAGAATTAGGGCATTAACAAAGTCACCTATCGATTTTAGATGAAATTTCATCTAATCGAACATGTTTCGAGAGGATGATAGGCCAAAAATATATTTTTGGAGTATTGCGAAAAATGCAATATTTTCCTTAGTCCAGCTACATATTTGACGAAAAATGTTTTTCCTCTCAAAAAATACTCAAATTATGAGAATAAGGGTTCTTCGATACGACAAATCGACTGGTGTTGTCCATTTTTCGATAAGATAAATGTTCCAAATATTAGGAGAGCATTTAAGTTAAAAGAAAACATGCCTTCATACTCGTATAAAAAATAGTACAGACCAAAATAATGGAAGTATTCATTCAATTTTCTGAGAAAGTATCGTCAAAGGTCCAATCTATGATATAAAGAATCGGGAGTGCTCTAAAATGATGCGATTCAGGAATAGAGTGCGTCAAACTTGGAGTATCCAATGAAGAGGGTAAAATCAAATATCCATAGTTATTCAAAAACTGATATAATTAGGGCATTAACAAAGTCACCTATCGATTTTAGATGGAATCTCATCTAATCGAACATGTTTCGAGATGATGATAGGCCAAAAATATATTTTTGGAGTATTGCGAAAAATGCAATATTTTCCTTACTACAGTCCAGCTACATATTTGACGAAAAATGTTTTTCCTCTCAAAAAATACTAAAATTATGAGAATAAGGGTTCTTTGATACGACATATCGACTGGTGTTGTCCATTTTTCGATAAGATAAATGTTTCAAATATTAGGAGAGCATTTATGTTAAAAGAAAACATGCCTTCATATAAAAAATAGTACAGACCAAAATAATGGAAGTATTCATTCAATTTTCTGAGAAAGAATCGACAAAGGTCCAATCTATGATATAAAAAATCGGGAGTGCTCTAAAATGATGCGATTCAGAAGTAGAGTGCGTCAAGTTTGGAGTATCCAATGAAGAGGGTAAAATCAAATATCCATAGTTATTCAAAAATTGATAGAATTAGGGCATTAACAAAGTCACCTATCGATTTTAGATGAAATTTCATCTAATCAACATGTTTCGAGAGGATGATAGGCCAAAAATATATTTTTCAGCTACATATTTGACGAAAAATGTTTTTCCTCTCAAAAAATACTGAAATTATGAGAATAAGGGTTCTTTGATACAACAAATCGACTGGTGTTGTCCATTTTTCGATAAGATAAATGTTTCAAATATTAGGAGAGCATTTATGTTAAAATAAAACATGCCTTCATATAAAAAAAAGTACAGACCAAAATAATGGAAGTATTCATTCAATTTTCTGAGAAAGTATCGTCAAAGGTCCAATCTATGATATAAAAAATCGGGAGTGCTCTAAAATGACGCGATTCAGAAGTAGAGTGCGTCAAACTTGGAGTATCCAATGAAGAGGGTAAAATCAAATATCCATAGTTATTCAAAAATTGATAGAATTAGGGCATTAACAAAGTCACCTATCGATTTTAGATGGAATTTCATCTAATCGAACATGTTTCGAGAGGATGATAGGCCAAAAATATATTTTTGGAGTATTGTGAAAAATGCAATATATTCCAGCTACATATTTGACGAAAAATATTTTTCCTCTCAAAAAATACTGAAATTATGAGAATACGGGCTCCTTGATACGACAAATCGACTGGTGTTGTCCATTTTTCGATAAGATAAATGTTTCAAATATCAGGAGAGCATTTAAGTTAAAAGAAAACATGCCTTCATATAAAAAATAGTACAGACCAAAATAATGGAAGTATTCAGGATATTTTAAATCTAGAATCCCGTAGTTTCATTACCTTTCCCGACTTTTGTTTTAGTGAGTTCTCTTGATATTAGTTGCGTTCTTTAATACCTTTCCCGATTTTGTTGAAATTTTAGTGAGATTCCTGACAATTCAAGTCTAGAGCCCCGACCCTAGTATTGTGCTTTCCGATTTGATAGGGAGAATCCTGATTGAAATCTCCGGGAGCGCCAGGCATACACAAACGCTAGGGCTTCCTGATATTTTAAATCTAGAGTCCCCGATCTTTAGTATTTTTTTCCCGATCTGATAGTTTTTCTTTTTGAGTAACGCCTGACCCGTTCGTTTCATGAAAGTTTATCAAACATTGGAATGAAAAGACCACCAAACTAGCGAGAACGTTTTTTTTATATTTAGCAATAACATCCCGAATTTTGACGACAACAGACCCCTGGAATTTACCGTACCTCCATCTGAGGCTACCTGGAACTCTCGACGAGCGAAGTCGAGGGGCCGTGGAGAAAACCACGTTAAAAATCTGCGGCCCGAGAAAGTGTAAGGTTTCAAAGGTGTCAGAAGTGACGTTTCCGAGGCGTTAAGAGGTAGAGCAAGAGGCCGCTACCGATATAACACGCGCAACGCAGCGCATCGACGTCACCTTCGAGGAAATAATCGCGTCACATTTTGGCGCCCAAGCAGCGTAATATTTTTCTTATTTATTAAAACGTTTTTATTACAAAAACAATTGGCTTTCTGGCATTTTCTAGACAAGACTGGTCACAAAAACAATGACTAGATAAGAGTCACAATCGTAAACAGTTCTAAGAAATCCCTGCGCATCCGCCATAATTTTAACTTTCATACATGGCTTAGACAGAGTCGTATTCAGGGACTATACCAGTGTGCTGTTTCGTAACAATAGTATCTTCGCTACTCCATACAACACGATGTAGAAGAAATCCGCCATCAATAATAAACGTCACATTATTTTCATTGAGAACAAAATCGATTGGCGTCATATTATCATACAATGATGATTTTGTGGTTTTTCATTCCATTCATACTGAAGATATTCTTCAAGATTATGTATAAATTGGTTTCCGACAGTAATTCTTGCTCATTTCCAACCATTCCAGAAGCTAACCATAATTAACTGTGTGGTATTTGGAAAGGATCATGAAGTTTAAGCCATTCAACTAGTTTATTTACGTCAATATTGTCTCCTACAGAGCTCCCAAAAATCTTCTAATTAACTAAAATGTTTCCTTTTATCAAATCTAATTTTATAATATATTTTATAAGGCATTCGTATTCTCATAAAGATAAAAAATGCCAGCTCAGGGTAAAGGCCACCAGTGGAATAACGAACCTATTTCGCGCGATCTTTGATATTTTATATAGCTGGGCCATACGAACGTGCTCTGCAAGCTCCTTCAAACACCCGCGCTGTACACTTGTCCCCTTTGACGGTCTAAAACTAAGCCGTGATTTCAACAGAAATATTCGCTGCATTTAGTCCAGCGCAGCGTGCCATACAGTACAGTTGGATTTATCTAAATATACGGTGGCTTATGGGAGATTTATGCTGCACGATCTGCAGCGTAGTCTCAGATGAGATTTTGTTTTAAGTGTCTTGCGTGTGATGTGTTTCTTTAGTGTCAATTTGACCGGGACATTTTGAACTCTAAAAATGAGTATATTGGAAAACTAACATAAAAAAAATTGAGACGGGGAAAATTTAATCTGGAAATATATTTGTGATCTTTGACCTTAGATTTTAATAGTCGCGTACACACAACCATATGTAGGTTTTGAGACAACTTTTAGGATGTCAAAATACAAGTTTATACGAGTTTATAGCTGAGTATCTCAAATTCCGAGATACTTACCTAATTTTGAATAAGATGACTGGACTATAGTAACGGAACGGCCAAGCCACGCATTTTGCCTAAGAGAATTTCGGACATCTAGACTCTTATAATATCTTCACGAGTTCTGCTCACTACTTCAAACATATGCTCTGGAAATGAAAATAACTGTTGGTGTCATCAGCATTAACGGCTAAGCTTATTCAGCCTTCTGTGTTTATCCATTGAGCCAACCACCCCATCAAATATCAGCTATTCTTGTAGCCACTTTAATTTTGGGCTCCCGCGTCTTCTTTTGCTACTTCCACGTTGTTATTGCACAAATTGTGCTATTTGGACATGCTCTCCAAACATCTGCCAACCATTGTAATCTCTGCTTTTTTATTATTTTAATGATTTCCCTTTGGATGTCCTGTTTCAGTTCTTTGTTCTTTTCCAATATTAATTTTCCGCTATTTTCTGATTCGTATTACTTTTCGTTCAAAAATTCTTAGATCTTCTTGTTGCTTCTTGGTCATTTTCATAATTTCAGCGCCAAGTGTTATTGTTGGTCTAAAGACTGTTTGCCGCCATAATTTTCTCATTAATTTCCATATTTACATCCCTATCGTTGGTTACAGTCACATCTAGATATTTTATTTGATCAACTTCTTTAAATTTAAAGTCGCTAATTCGTTTATTACTTTTCATTGGGTAAACCAAAGATACTAGGATATATTAAAAAATACTCAAACACTGCTTGAACAATATCATGAAAAGTTCAAAAATCTTGTATTTATTTGGAAGTTGGTGATTTCTACTTTAATATTATCATCATCATCAGTTTGGGACATTTGTTAATGGATTTGTCAATAAATAAATAAAATAAAAGTTTTATCATTTGTTTATATATTACAGTTATAGTACAAGTTAATCTTTCGATATTCCGATTTTCAAATACATAAAAACTGTCTATATACAACTGACACAGATTTAAAAATCGCAATATTGCCTCATATTGAAAACAACATTTTTTGCAAGACATCCAAAAAGAAACCGTTTTCTTCTATACTACACAAATAGAGCTTTTCAGAGAAAATACTGGCAAAAAACTGTATAAGAAGCTATTTTTATAAGTACGTTGCATAGGAACAAACAATTAGATCATGAATATAATTTAACAAACTGCAGAAAGGTAGGGAATGTAAAACAGAAACTATTTCAAAAACTTCATAATAAAACTTTTCATGGTAGTAATAATTCTCGAATTTTCAGCGAGGCGTGAACATAATATCTTGTTACATAAATTTCGAAGGCGAATATCAGAATACAGAACAGTCGTCCTATTTGTTATGCAGACATTTCAATAGCAGCGATACGGCAAATGTCTTCTGCCGGTCCACAGAGGAAAGAGTTCATTCAAATTTAATAAAGAATAACTCAACTTTACATTATTTACAAATTAAAAGCAATTTACAATTTCAAAATTTATTCCTTTTGAATTCTTTTTGTACGTAGTGCTTATTAATAGAATTATCATAAATATACATCTGATATAAGAGTATGTAACAAAACTAAGACACTGTTACCAAGAAATGAATGAATTCAAAGTATAGTAAACACCTCATTTCCCATTGGCTAATACTATACCAAACTCTACGTACAAAACAGAACCAATAATTTAATTCCAAAGTATTAGGTTCATGTTAATTCTCAAATTACCTGTACAATAGCATTTGTACAGGGAACTATTGTACAGGGAAGTTAAGGAAATTGTTAGGTAGGTACCTACTTGTGTGCTTCAATTCGAATTTAAAGGAATCATCTTAGTAGCGAAAGAAATCGCCTCTAATAATATTGTTCTAGAGATTAATCGAATTGGATCTGGATAGTTTATATATATCCTTAATGCTAGTATTTGTCGTTATTTCTTGATTCTATGTAGTCACTTTGGGATGAACTTAAAGCAATGGCAAATACAACCATACAGAAGAGAACGATAAGTCCCTGCACATAAGTATATTGTTTTACTGCGAAGAACTGACAAGACTAAGTTTTTCGTACCTCTAAATATATGGAGGACTCGAGATTTGGTTTATTGATGGTATACATAATATATTTACAAAGGTCGCTGAGAAAATGTTTCTAGACTTAAAGCCTCCTAATAATCTAATCTGATTGAACACCGAAAGCCAACTACGTAAAAAAAACTAAACTTGTCGTTCCATGTCCCCGTTACAATCAATCATTAAAATAACATTTTTATAATTCACGTATAAAAGAGACTTCATTATAACATTGTTTACAGTGTCACAATGAAGCTCTTTGAACACTGTTATAGTAATTTTTAGTGTACAGGGTTGTCCCAAATTGGTGTGTTTTGCAGAGTATCTCGTAAACTGAAAGAGATAGAAGAAAAGCAGTTAAGATGTTATGACTTCTTTTTTTGTTAAAGTAACGATAGCCTAATTAAATCTTTAGTAACTCCCTGCAGTTGGAAGATACAGGGCGATTATTGAAAACTGTCGAAAACTACAAAGTACTATAACTTCTTAATTAAGAAAAATATAAAAAAACGTTATAGAAACTTTCGATAGATATAATATTAAAGAGTTCAGTGGCGCACAGAATTTTTTTGTTAGGGGGCTCACTAAGGAAATATAACGCAAACTTATGTTTTTTTTTAAATGGGACGTTTTTCGTTTTCTTTTTTAATTCTCATTCACCTGATATGACATATTATATATCCATTTTCAATGGTTGGAGCTACAGTGCAAATAAACCATTTATGGATGTTATCAGGTGAAACACCCTCAAAAAATTGAACACTCAGTAACTAAATTTAACATTTTATTACAAGGATACTGATGGGTGACAATTTTATTTATCAAAATTATAATTAATAAAAAATAAAACCAGAATAAAGAAATAGAAACAATAAACTTATGAAACAACAAGAAATATTGTAACAACTAATCTACCTATAACTAATTTTATTAGAATGTAAAAATTACATTAAATGTTTAAAATGTCCTCCGTTTTCATTGATTAAAAAGTGTTTCGTTTAAATAATCATCAACCAATTCAGCATTATCAAAAATAAAATCAGTGAACAGTGAAACAAAGTAGGTAAATATAGCTGATTATTGATTTTAAGTACCTATATTATTATTTTGAAATTATTGAATCCGTTTTTTGGTAAATAACATCACGAAATAAGATGTCTGTATTTTTTTACCGGTTTTACTTTTATTTCTAATTATATTTAACCCGATATGTTGTTATATTTTAGTTTGTTTACCTCAATTGACATGATTGTTATATCTTATAAGAATGTTCATTTCATCAAGTAGGCTTTGGTCCTCTTACCATTGAAAATAAAACAAAACCTGTGTTACCTGTCAGATTTAATTTTACGACGTGCAGTCTTGTCAACAACATGAATTTTGAAAATTATGAAAAATATGAGATGCGCGTGGCATAATGTCAAAAGAATGTTATTGATGCGTCTGAATTATATTTTCAACGATATCCAGAAAGAAGGCAACCTGACAAGAGAATTTTTAAAAAAACTCGATTCAAATTTAATCGAGTATGGATGTTTTGTGAAACCACGGCGTAAGTACGAAAAGAATCATGAAGAAAGAGAGGCAAATACGTAGGGATATATCCAAGCAAATCATGAATCTTCTCTACGTCAAATTGAAAATGAAATAGGTGTTCCAAAAACTACTGCAGGAAGGATTTTAAAGAAATATAAATTTAGGCCTTATCGGACATCCGTCCGTCAAAAATTATACCCAAACGATTTTTTGAGAAGAACACAATTTGCACAGTGGTATATAGGAAAATGTAATGAACATCCAAATTTTTATTCAAAGGTAATATTTAGCGATGAAGCTCGCATAAGCAGTGCAGGAATATTTAACAGACATAATGAACTATATTGGAACGACTCAAATCCACACTTAGTTCAGGGGATCAGGAGCCAAGGCAGATTCGGCTTTAACGTTAGTTGTTTTGTCAAACATAATAAATTAGTTTATCATATATTTGATGATACACTAACTGCTGCTGGATATATAGATATCTTGGAAATAAACTTACACCAACTTTTGGAAGAGGAAGTGTTGGCTGATAGGGACACATTTTGGTTCCAACAAGATGGAGCACCTGCCCATAATGCTCAATACATTGGAGAATATTTAAACGAAAAATTTCCTAATCGGTAGATTGGTACTTATGGACCGATTAGGTGGCCCCCTCATTCTCCGGAAGTAAATCCTCCTGATTTTTTTATTTGGGGATTTTTAAAAAATAATATTTACAAGACTAACTTCGAGAGTAGGGAAGATTTATTACAAAATATTCATGCCGCATTTAGAAAAATAAAGCCAGTGCACATTCTCAATTGTGTAAGATCATTAAGAAAAAGGTGTCAATTATTATTACAACAAAACGGATGACATTTTGAACATTTAATGTAATTTTTACATTCTAATAAAATTAGTTATAGGTAGATTAGTTGTTACAATATTTCTTGTTGTTTCATAAGTTTATTGTTTTTATTTTTTTAATCTGGTTTTATTTTTTATTAATTATAATTTTGATAAATAGAATTGTCACCCATCAGTATCCTTATAATAAAATGTTGAATTTCGTTACAGAGTGTTCAATTTTTTAAGGGTGTTTCAGATGATAACATCCATAAATGGTTTATTTGCACTGTAGCTCCAACCATTGAAAATGGATATATAGTATGTTATATCAGGTGAATGAGAATTAAAAAAGAAAACGAAAAACGTCAAAATATACAGGGTGTCCCATTTAAAAAAACATAAGTTTGCATTATATTTCCTTAGTGAGCCCCTAACAAAAAAATTCTGTGCGCCACTGAACTCTTTAATATTATATCTATCGAAAGTTTTTATACCGTTTTTTTATATTTTTCTTAATTAAGAAGTTATAGTACTTTCTAGTTTTCGACAGTTTTCAATAATCGCCGTGTATCTTCCAACTGCAGGGAGTTACTTAAGATTTAATTAGGCTATCGTTACTTTAACAAAAAAAGAAGTCATAACATCTTAACTGCTTTTCTTCTATCTCTTTTAGTTTACGAGATACCCTGCAAAACTGTTGAAATCTTTATTGTGAATAAGCCTTAAGCGCGCTCAATTCCTTCATCCATGACAGTTGTCAAAAATGTCAATTGGTGAATAAGTACTGTAATAAATGGGTCAAGGTGTGGTTTTTGTAAGAATGGATTATATATAATAAAACGTATAATAAAACAAAACATATTGTTTTAATAAATAACAAAAGGTTATGGGCCCAGAGAAGATAATGGGATAACATTTTCTCGAAGAAGTTAATTTTAAAGTTTTTAAGTTTGAGGTTACGTGTGAGCACGTGGTAAAGAAACTGAACCGGGAATATACCTATAAGAAGAAAATGTCAGGAATTGGAAAAGGTTACCTTATCGAGCCGTTAAATGGTTTGAATTATCATAATAGGAAATTTCGGATGGAACTAATATTAGCAGAGAATAACGTGAATGATTGTGTGCTAGCCGCTATTGATCCGACAAAAGAAAGCGAGGTGAAAAAAGACAATAAAGCTAAATGTCTGATTGTCCAATGTGTTGAGGATTCACAAATTGAGAGCTTACGAAATTGTAAAAATGCTTTGGAAATGTGGAAGGTCTTGAAAGATAAGTACGAAAAAAGGGGATTACCTGGACAATTGTTCTTGAAGAAAAAGTTATTATCTATGAAGCTAAAAGAAAGTGATAATCTTGTAACATTTATAGAAGAATTTGAAAAAATATTAAGACAGTTAAAAGATGCTGGAGTAGAAGTAAAAGAAGATGATATTATATGCAATGGTGCAGTGGTTACTGTATTAGAAAATATACCAGAGCTTAAATATGAAACTGTAAAATCAAAATTGTTAGCTGAAAATGATAAAAGACGACTGAATACCGTAAACTCAAATAGTAGTGTATCAAATGTGAATGTAACGGCATTTGTAAGTCAAGGTCCATGCTTCTCATGTGGGCAAAATGGTCACTACAAAAGAGAATGCCCCACATATAGGAACAAACAATTTAACAACCAGAATCTGGAGAAACGAACATTTCAAAATAGAGGAAGAGGATTTTACAGAAATAGAAGTTTTCAAACAGGAAGAGGATTTCAAAGAGGTTTTAGAGGTCAAGCAGGCCATTACAACAATCCCAGAACCAATTTAGTACAACAAGAACAAGTAGAAGATAACACATTGTTAGAAGATGAGAAAAATGAAAATAAAATATGTTTTATGACAGATATGGAAGGTAACGATAAAGATAAGGGTTCTAGTAAAGAATATTTAACTTTTTTTGTAGATTCAGGTTGTACTGACCATATGATTAGCGATTAACAATATTTTTCTGAATTAATAATGTTGGACAATCCTATAAAGATTGCAATAGCAAAAAATGAATCTTATTTAAATGCTGTAGGTATAGGAAACATAGTAGTTTTAAGTGGTAATGATAAAATTGAATGCAATATAAAAAATGTATTCTTTGTTCCCATATTAAGGAAAAATTTATTATCTGTCAAAAAATTAGAGTCTGCAAACATTTCTGTTACATTTGAGGATGCAAAGGTAAAGTTATTAGACAAAAATCATAGATTGATAGGTCAGGGTATCAGGAAAAATTTATATGAAATATCTTTTAAATTGAAAAAGCCATCTGAGTGTCTAAATGTTGAAAGTAATAATGATTTTATAAAATGGCACAGGCGTTATGCTCATGTAGGGTTTACAGGGTTAAAACAAATTGTTAAAAAGGAAATGGTTATAGGAATAAAGAAAGAAGTAATAAATAGAAATGTAGAATTTTGTGAGCCTTGTGTTGCAGGTAAAATTAATCATTGGAAGGGATGTACAATTTGATGAGGAAAACTTTTATTTTAAAACAAATGGTGTAAGTGTAAATAATGAACCTAGAGAACTATCTATAGATAGGTTAGAATTGGATGTAAAGGATAATGATAATGAGGAAATTGAATTAAACAGGGATATTGAAACAAGAGACATAAATGAAAATGCTAAGGAATTGGATAACATGAGAAATAAAAGAGAAACAAAAATCCCAAGCAAATATGATGATTATGAACTATATATGGCTTTTCATTCCTGTAATTACATAGAAAATGTGCCAAATTGTTATAAAGACTTAGAAAATAGAAAAGACAAGGAGAAGTGGTTAGGAGCGGTTAGTAGAGAATTAGAATCAATACATGAAAATGAAACATGGGAAGAGGTAGAAAAACCAATAGGTTGTCAGGTTCTAGACACAAAATGGGTATTTTCATACAAAATGTTAGAAGATAGAGAGAAAGATAAATATAAGGCTCGATTAGTAGTTAGGGGGTTTGCACAAGAAAGAGAGAATTATTTTGATGGAATATATTCACCTGTAGCTAAGTTAGTAACTATTAGAAGTTTACTCTTAATAGGTAATCAAAATAAATACTACTTTCAACAGTTAGATGTGAAGTCAGCTGTCTTAAATGGTAAGTTGACAAATGACATATATATTTTTTACCCAGAGGGAATTGTGAATAATAATAATAAGGTTCTGAAATTGAAAAAATCATTATATGGATTACGCCAATCATCAAAATGCTGGAATTCAGAAATCAACTCTTTTTTATTAAAAATAGGCTTTGAAAGATCGGAAAATGACTATTGCCTTTATATATTGCGTAATACAAATGAAAATATTTATTTAATAGTATATGTAGATGATATAATCATAGCAGGTCCAAACTTATCAGATGTGAATGAAATGAAAAGGAGATTAATGAATAGATTTGTAATGAAGGATAAGGGTTATATTAAAATTTTTTTGGGTTTAAGGATTAATTATGATCGTGATAAAGGTATTCTGAGGATTGACCAATCGAGATACACAAATGGGATACTTAACCGGTTTGGAATGACTGATTGCAAGGGTTCAGCTTTACCTATAGACCCTAAGCTTAATATATCATTATGTAACGATTCAAAAATGTTAACTAAGAAACCTATAAGAGAACTCGTGGGTTGCCTCATGTATCTGATGTTAGGCAGTAGGCCTGATATATGTTTCAGCGTAAATTACTTTAGTAGGTTTCAGGATAAATCATCTGATGAAGTTTGGAACCATTTAAAAAGAGTTTTGAGATACTTAAAACTAACAGTCAATATTGGCTTAGAATATGTTAGGAATAACGAAAATAATATTTGTTGCTATGTAGACGCTGATTGGGGAGGTGATACACATGATCGCAAATCAGGTTTTGTATTTAAACTTTTTAATAACACTTTAATGTGGGTTACAAGAAAGCAGACTTGTGTGTCATTATCCACCACAGAAGCAGAATTAGTTGCATTATGTGATGCTGTACGTGATGGTCTGTGGTTGCGAAAATTAATTTCAGATCTAGGTGTCAGTTTTAATAATGTTACATTTTTCGAAGATAACCAAGGTTGCCTGTCGTTGATAAAAAACCCGTCTAATAATAAGAGGGTAAAACATATTGACCTAAAATTTCATTTTATTTGTGAATATTATAATAGCGGAATTATTCATTTGAAATATATACCTTCGGATAACCAACAGGCTGATATTCTTACCAAAGGTCTACATAATGTTTTATTTGTTAAATTTAAGGATCTTATGGGTCTGAAGGAATTTAGCGAGGAGGGGTGTTGAAATCTTTATTGTGAATAAGCCTTAAGCACGCTCAATTCCTTCATCCATGACAGTTGTCAAAAATGTCAATTGGTGAATAAGTACTGTAATAAATGGGTCAAGGTGTGGTTTTTGTAAGAGTGGATTATATATAATAAAACGTATAATAAAACAAAACATATTGTTTTAATAAATAACAAAAAAAAAACACCAATTTGGGACACCCTGTACAGTTGGTTATTGTAACTAGTTTTTATTTGACATTTGACTTCAACCTGCTCACAAATTATAAATAAGATAGTCTAGCGTTGTTCTAGCTAGCAAATTATTATATTAAAGGTAAATTAGAATGATTTATATATTAAAAATATTAATGAATAAAGTACGCTAACGTTTATTTATCAATGATTTGTCAATTGTTTATTTTTATATTGTATAGGATCAATATATAGGTGTACAAAACGTTCGATTTTTGGGATAAATTACCAGGTATCTATGTGAAGATGTATTACAGAAATAATTCTGTTCATGATATAATATAAATAGATCGCAAGGGCATATACGAGGAAGCTCTTTTTTATACAAATAATCATCCTCTTTTTGCTAAAATGTAAGTTTGTTTAGAATTTACACAATTATTCGGTTATAATATGTCTAAAGTCAGAAGTGCTGAATAAAACCATCTGTGATCTGACCAATTAGGAATCTACAGAATTGCCAACTTAAATTCAAGCCACTCCTCCTAGTTTGAAAACAGGGACTATATGGAATTCTATTTTATTTAAATAATTAAATAAATGCGAATTATAAAAAATATTGTACAAACTTCACTCGTACTACAAAACGAGTCATTGTGACACTTGTTTCACAAATAACTAACCCAAAAAAAACATGGATCCGTACAGAAGACTGCAGATTTGCGAAATTCTGACAGTCATCTAAAAAATTACATATAATGAAATCAGAAACTTGTTTTGGGAATTGTGACTAGCCACTAAAGTTGAGAGTCGAAAACATTGTGTAGACAGTCCTACGTCTTCGGCATGTATTTATTAATATGAGGAGATACCTGTCAACGGGGACATTAACAGATTGAAAACGGCATATTGAGAAGAAGTGTCCCGCTATGTCTGTATAAATAAGAGACAAGATCGAAATACATTAATTACTTTGTGCCTATGTGAATGTGGGAGTCAAAACTTAACCTAATTTATATTTAAAACAAACCCAACTGCGTCAAGAAAATGAACTAACAGATCCTTTTAGTTTTTCATCAAAGAGTAAACTTTCATGATCAGAATGATGAACATGCTTAAATTACTGGACCTCAATTGAAAATAGATTCCAGATCTGATATGGATTTTTACCCTAAAGCTTTTTATTTGTTACGGTATTAACCTATATTTTGCGGTCCTGTAAAGAGGATATTTTTTCCATCAAATTGAAGGCACAACTAGAATTGCATGTGATAATAGGTTGACTATTTGTTCTCTTTCAACTGCATGTAATCAATAGATATTGATAATAAAGTTAACTATTTACGAAGCCGATGTATTTCTGACTAGTGAAGTTACAAGATAATGAATTAACTTATATACAATTTTCATAAGTAAATAAATAAATAAAAATAATCTAATGCTTCTTAGAAATTTATTTTAACGTGTCAGTGCATCTGTGAACACTTCATATACATACAAATTAAATGAAACGACTGAACCTATAAGCAAGTTTGAAATAAGAAAATTCGAGAATTGATATTATCCATTTATTTAGACAAAACAAATTCGTTGTAAACGCAATTCAAAACGCACCTATTGTTGCGCGAAGCGACCGAGCCGGTCAGGCTGTGCTCTTTGTTTGCGCTGCAGATCGAACCTGTCAAGTGACATTTTTCTTTAAATTTCGAGACGTGATGTCAATGCATGGCCGGATAAAACGGGAAACATCTAGAATGTTCGAGTCAGGCGTGGAACGTCACATTGCCAATATAAATAGCGCAACGTTGTCAAAATGGACAGACCAGTTCAGCAGTGCGGCAGTGTCAAGATAAATGTGATTAATATAAATTAAGTTATAAGTGTTTTATATAAATAGTGTTTTGTTAAGCGAAGATGAATTAAACTAAACTTGTAGAAAATAAATAAACGTCACATTTGGTGGGGGCTCCTTAATCCTGGAACAAGACATAATAAAACGAATACTCGAAAACAATTGATTCTGAAATCATAAGACAGTTAGTCATTCCAAAGACTAAGGTACGTCTACACTCACTGATGTTGTAGTTGGAGGGGATCTTTCCAGGGTATCTTTGTCATAGACTTCATTGTTTGCATTTCCCACTCGTACAATCTCTACGTCGGATGTTGCGTCATAATCGAGACCCGTACCGGCAGAACGCCGTACCACTTCTGACACCAAAGTAACTTATTTTCTACAAGTTTATTCTAATTTATCTTCATTTAGCACAACGCTATTTATATAAACACTTATAAATTAATTTATATTAACATTTATCTTGACACTGCCGTACTACTGAACTAAACTGTCTATTTTGACAACGTGACGCTATTTATATTGGCAATGTAACGTTCCACATCTGACTCGAACAATCTAGATGCTTCCCGTTTCCTCAGGCCAAGCATTGAAATCGCGTCTCGAAATTTCCAGTAAATGTCTCTTGATAGGTTCGCTCGGCAACATAAATAAAGAGCAGAGTCAAACTAGCTCAGACGCTTAGCACGACATTATTCATATACGTTAATATAATAAATATTGTAAAAAGAATAATACTGTAAAAAATATACAAAAATAAGGTATATGGTCTATTAAACCCAGTAATATTCAAATGGCAAGTGAGTTAATTATTGGCAATATATTCATACATATATACAAAAAACATCTACAAAAGTCTTATTCGCCTACAATTTTGCTATGAAAAAATTCATTAAGAAAAATTATTATTTTCAAAACTTTGCTTTTGATTTCAATTTTGAAGATGCTTGATCTAAAATCTCAAATACAATCATCAAATATTAAATTTCTTTCAACTTTTGCTCGAGAGAAAAAAACATTTATGTCGAAACTTTATTTTCCATTGTAATTTTTTCTATTTCCAAAAATAATGGAAAAATGAATATTTCTTCATGAACCTTTTATACGACTGAAAAAAATGATACCTGATTATTTTGGACTATAAAAAATCTTGAAATAGATTATTTAAAATAACTATATGTCAGATAATCGATTAGTAGAGAGACTTGGAAACGGTAGAGAATAAATATTAATATGGCACAAGATAAAGGATCTTTAACTATGGTAGTTCATAGATGTGGTAAACGAAGGTGCGATTACAAACACCAACGGCAATTGATATAAGTAGAGTTTCATGAATTTGCGGAGTGCATAGAAAAATGTGTACAATTTTAGAAAAAAGCTAGCAGAGGTCGGCAGATTATTATTATAATTTGTACTGCATGAACATATTATAGTATATATTTTTTCAAAGTAGAAATAAAAATTTTGAGAAAAATTAGAAGTGATTTGTAAAGATGCAGATGCAGAAAATAATCAAAAAAGTTATAGTAGTGATTATAGATTACAGAAGAAATGTATATTTTTGTAATTGAATCAAGAAATTGAAGATGTATGAAAAGAAAAATGAAGAGCGATATGAACTTTTAATGTGCTATTGGAAGTAGGTATGGCGTGGTAAGTGAAATGTGCATTTCTCTTTTAACACCTTCGCTGCTCATGACTCATTAATAAGTCATGCGCTATATTTGTCATGTGCGCGTGACTTATAAATGAGTCATCTGTCCTTTAAGTTTTCGAGCATTCAGTGGTAGGGTAGCACTGCAGCAATCGAGTGTATTTTACGTGAGCATAGTCGAAAGGGTTTAAAAAATGTAAAAACTCGTTCAGTTGAGTGTGTGATGTCGGAGTGAACAGGCAGAGCCAACTAACGCGAAAAGCGTGAATTATACAGAAATCATCGGTTATACATATTTTCGAGCTTAGTCGTAGCTGTAGCGTCGCAGTAATCGCTTGTACTTTGTTGTCGTGGTTGCACGTGTTTGAAAAATACAATAAACGATAGTGATGGCAGATGAAGAAGCTGTTCGTCAATGACCGTTATCTGAACGGGAGTTGGAACAGCTGATGTTTTGTGAATCGGAGGATGATGATGTGGACCTACAAGAATGTGATTCGTGTTGGAATATATTTAAAATATTTTTACGACTTCACCTTAATGTGGTAGTTATTGTGAAGCCACCTTTAGTAGATTATATTATGATTTTGACATAGACAGGTGACAGTTACAAAAAATTGTTTTAATTAGAAGGTTTTGAATATATAGACGAACGTAGATTGTTTTGTTATTACAGAAGTAATAAATGTCAAAGTTTATTTCTGTTTTTCTACATCCCACAAAAACGTACTAAACCAACAATTCGGATGTGGAAGTGGAGTTGTCAGACGAAGATGATGTTCCTTCCGGTCCTGATTCGTACGTCGAAAGTGAAAGTGGGGATAGTGACGTTCAGCAACAAACATTGATAAATGTGACAGCAACAACTGGATTCCGCGATTCACTATCAACCCCAACAGTTCCCACGCCCCCATCAACCCCTAAATGAAAAACATACCCTTTACGAAAAAACAGGAATTTCTGGTTGTGCCCGATGGTAAGTTTTTTAGTTTACTATAATACTATTTTATCATGTTAATTTTTTAAGGCAACCAACCAATGGATTTTTTCAATATGCTGGTTGACGATAGTTTTTTCAAGCTTATAGTCACAGAAACAAATAGGTACGCTGAGGAAGTTTTTCTTTCACCGGGAACAGCTGAGTCGTCGCGGATTACTCGTTGGCGCGATGTTACCATCGAAGAAATGCGTGTATTCTTCGGCGTACGTTTGCATATGGGAACTATATCCACGAATAGAATGCAAGATTATTGGAAAACTTCCAGATTTTTTAGTATGCCTTTTTTTTCGTCGGCGTTGAGCAGAGATAGATTCCTTCTCATTATGAGGTAAGATTGAAGTGTATTTTTTGGAATAATGAAGTTTACGAATATAATTCAATTTCAGGTGTTTACATTTCGTACAGAACCCGAAAGAAGGACAGCCCGTTCCAAGAGATCGTTTCTTCAAAATTAGGCCACTGATAGATTTTTTCAATGAAAAAATTCGACAGGTGTACTACCCGGGGAAAAACCTTCCGCTCGACGAGTCCATGTTGTTGTGGAGGGGTAGATTGTCATTTCGTCAGCACATCAAAAATAAACGCCATAAGTACGGAATTAAATTGTACGTTCTGACAGAGCCTGATGGCACAATCTTGAACTTCGATGTCTACACCGATCACTTGGACGACTTTGGCGGCAAAGGCCATGCGGCAAATGTAGTACTTCATTTATTGGATGGAAGGCTAGACGTTGGCCATTCAGTTTATATGGACAATTACTACAACAGCCATGCCTTGGCCGTAAAACTACTGGGCCGTAAGACTTACTGCTCAGGAACTCTCAGGACGGACCGCAAGAACACTCCCCCTGAGGTAAAAATTGCTAAATTGAAAAAGGGGGAAACCATCGTCAAATACAGCGACGATGACGTGCTTATTGGTAAATGGCGAGATAAGAGGGATGTGGCATATATTTCCACAGAATTTACAAATGAAATGGTGGCATTCCAAGATAAACTAGGGAGGGATCGCGAAAAGCCTAAACCTATTTTCCATTATAACGAAAATATGGGAGGAGTCGATAGGCAAGATCAGCTGCTCTCATATTATCCATGTGAGAAGAAAACCCTTCGCTGGTACAAAAAGCTTGGGGTACATGTGCTGCAAATGCTTCTCATTAATTCATATTTGTTATATAGGAAGTTCACGAAATCAAAAATGACAATGTATGACTTCCGCCTAAATATCATCGACAAATTAGTCCCTCCAAAGGCTACACTGCCTATGACGCCAATAACAAAAAATACACATAATTCTAAGAAAAATCCCCAAGGGCCTAAGGGTACAGCTGCCATATCGAGACGCTGCACGTGGTGTTGGAATCAAATAAAAAGAAGAAGGAACACGTCATACCATTGCCCGGCATGCGTGGGTACACCATACCTTTGTATTGGCGATTGTTTTAAAAATTTCCATAACAAATGAAATGTCATTTTCACAAAAATTAATAAAATACCGCTAGATTTTCCTGTTTTCTTTTTTCCCAAATGTTTTTTTAATGTATTATTTAGTTTATTGCTGTTTTACATACATGACGTCTAAATAAGTCATCAGCACTACGTTTCCATTATAGTGATGAGTGCGCGTGACTTATTTATACGTCATGGCCATTTTGGCACTGATTTTTTGAGACACTTATCTTAAACCAGTTATAAAAGCGTTTTTTGATAGAAATCTCTTAGATTTATGTGAAAAAGTTCGTTAGCGCCAGGCGCCTACGCCCTAAATTCAAGTAGCAGCGATGGTGTTAATGTCTAGCCAAGATTTACGTTTGTTTATCTACTACCGTCACTTACTTAACCCATCAAGGACTGGTGTTGCCACACGGCAACAGAAATTAACAGTTTTCTGTTGCTTAAAATTCATCAGATTTTTCATTTAAAACATAGATGGCGGTATACACGGCAATAGTTTGTTGCAGTGTCAGTTGACAGAACCGTGTGTAGTGTTTGCCTGTTCACTCCAGTGATATAAAAACACGATTTTGTTAGGGAATATCAAGAAGACTTCTCAAAAATGGATATCAAGTTTACGTAAGTATAAATAAAAATTAATTGTTACAGCTTTCGAAAATAAATTCGTTACAACAGCTTTGGGAATATATTATCAACGTAGAGGCGGCAGAATAACGGGAGTTTGCAAAAACCTTTGAGATCGTGAAGCTTTGGAACTCGATGTTGCCATGTGGCAACACGAGTCCTTTCTGTGGACTACCTTTTTACATTTTGCTTTTTTTTCTAGCGGTGGGCTGACTTTCGAAGAAGCTCTTCAGATTGCGTATAATGATGATTTAGATGTCGACCAAATTTATATTGAGCCTCCGAATGAGGGTGTGACGACAGATGAGGATTCCGGTGAGGAAGATGAAGGCGGACTCGTTGATAATTTATCTCGGAATCAATTGAATGCTCCATCTCAACTTGTTTTACATGGTGAAGATGATGCATTAGTTGAACCAGATACGGAACATGTAGAAAAAGTTACTTATGAGGACATTGAATGGATCAAAGGCGATCTGGTAGAAAGTTCAGAAAATTATTTTCGTTCGGATTATGAAAGTTTTAAAACTTTAACCCCAACAGAAATGTTCGAGTTATTCATAGACCAAGACGTACTTTCTTTACTGGTAGAAGAATCAAACAAGTACGCACAATTTAAAAACTTGCCATGTCCTCAAATTACTTTGAATGAAATGAAATGTTTTATTGCTATTCTGATTTTATCGGGATATTGTCAATTACCTGGAAAAAAACATTACTGGAGTACTGATGCAGATCTTGGTAACCAACTAGTGAAGGATTCAATGAGGAGAGACCGATTTTTAACAATTTGGCGGTATCTACACTGCGCAGATAATAATGCACTAGATCCAAATGACAAATTCTATAAACTGCGACCTCTAAGTGATCTACTACGGCAAAAATTTCTGAATTATTTTGTTCCAGAAGAAGATTTGAATTACGATGAGTGTATGGTCAAATACTTTGGAAAGCACTCATGCAAGCAATTCATCCGAGGCAAACCAATCAGATTTGGATACAAGATATGGTCGCTGAACAACAAATACGGATATCTTGTGAATTTTTCCTTCTATCAAGGCAAAGATAGGCGCGTGAACACAGAATACCAAACTGCGTTTGGAAAATCTACTGCTCCATTGCTGATGCTTTTGGATGAGTTACCAGAAGAAAAGAAAAAACATCGATACAACCTATTCATAGACAATTTATTTACAAGCTTTCACCTTCTTAGTCATCTGAAATCAAGAGGTTTCTCATCCACAGGAACCATTCGCGATAACCGAATCCCTAAAAATTGCCCGTTACTATCCAAAAAGGATATGAGTAAGAAACAACGTGGTGACTTCGATTCTTGTTTGGATAGAACCAACGGAATTTTACTAACGCGTTGGACTGACAATAATGTAGTTTCAGCAGCTTCGACCAAATATGGGGTAGCCCCACTTGCTAGTGTCCAACGATATTCAGCGAAGGAGAAAAAAATTGTTCAAGTAAAAAGACCGAACTTGATTTCCAAATATAATGCATCTATGGGTGGCACGGATCTGATGGATGAAAATATTGCACGCTATAGGATTAGTCTACGTGGAAAAAAATGGTGGTGGTGTCTTTTCACATGGCTACTTGATGCCGCAATTCAAAATGCCTGGGTCCTGTACAAACAGTCTGGCAACAAAATAACTCAACTAGACTTTCGTCGAGAAATTGTCAAAACTTACCTCAACAAGTACAAGAATCCACCGAAAGGAAAAGGTAGACCATCTGCTAGTAAATCGAGCAGATCTTTCAGCCGTGTTGGCGATGATGTGCGATATGATAATATAGGGCACCTCCTCACACCAGTAGAAAAAAAAATAAGATGCAATGGCGACAATTGCAAATCTATTATGCGCACAAAATGCATCAAATGTAATGTAGGAGTTTGTTTGTCGTGCAATGTTGAATACCATACACGAATGTAGTTTTTTTTTCAATCAATAAAAATTTTTTTTCAATGAAACATGGGCAGTGTAAGTTACTCGCGTTGCCATATGGCAACACTAATTTTTGAAGAAAGTAAGAAAAATTTCACTATATTTCTTTAAGCAAATCTATTTGTTTCGTTCTGAAAATACAGTTTGAAAATATACTATTGCAAAATTCTAAACTTAATTAAATCCGTCCTTGATGGGTTAATGTTTATTATTTATAAACAATGAGTTTGTTAGTAGAAGTTATTGATCTACGAAGACAAAAGGAATAATACATGTAATTTTCAATTTGTAAGAGAAACTGAAAAGTACAAATTAAATGATAATTACTGTTCATGTATGAAGTTTCTATGACTAAAAAAAGATTGCGACTAAAGTTATACCGATTTTTTCACCTCCGTATTTTGCACAGCAAGAATGTGTTTTGCAGACAACCGCATTTGACAGAGTTGACAAGTCGTTTGCCATTTGTTCAGAGGTTCTTCCATTGCGGAATGGTTAATTGTATTTGTCTCTCTGATCTGTCGCACACACGCAGATTTTTTTAAAGGTAGCTTTTAGATTACAAGGTTAGCTTACTATTGTGGGATCACTAAAGTGTGTGAGGAAGCTCACAAAAAGTTCATTAAATGAATATTACTTTTCCGTCCAACCTATTTAATATGCGAGAAAAGTATTGGTTTACCCCAAAACAAGTTGGAGTTTAGAATTTTTTTGAGTTATTTTTATGTTTTTCACCAAGAACAAGACGGAAAAAGGGTTTTTAGAAAAAAAATCCTGTGTGGATGTCGCCGATACAGCCTCAGGAGTGCAACAAGTCAGTAATTTTATTATTGAATATTGTTCACACGACATCTCACAGATAAACTCTATTAATTTTCAGGTTCTATTGTTCTATGGTACTTGAAGTACGACATTTTTGGAGAAACTTAAGTTTGTTCGCACGATACAACCTCCGGATTGTACACAAGTGTCCAATTTTATGATTGGATATTGTTCAGGGTGTCTCAAAGAATAACTCTATTAATTTTCAGCTCACTAGAGCCAGTACAACGGGTGCTATAGTACTTGAAGTATCAAATATTTGTCATTTTTAGATCTTTTTCAGTTTGTTAGCATGATACAGCCTCCGGAGTGTATACAAGTGACCAATATTATAATTTCATATTTTTCAGTGAGTGTCACAGATGAACCCTATTGATTTTCAGCTTACTAGAGCGAGTACCAACTGGTCCTATAAATCCCGATATGGTACATTTTTGGTTATATCGTTTTGTTACCACGATACACCCTACGAAGTGTATACAAGTGACAATTTTATGATAGGATATTGTTCAGGGCGTCTCACAGATGCGGAAAAATTAGTTTTGATCCTTAAAACCTTTTTTTATGCAGGTTACAAGTAGTAGGGGTCCAAAAATGGTGGTGGAAGAGCATTATTAATTCTTGTGGAATAGAGTAATAACTTTGTACCCCGCTCATAGATATTGTTATAACTGGAAAGTGGCGGAAAATCAGGTTTCAGAACAAGAAAAATATCTAGATTTTGAAGAAAAATAACAGAAGTTGAATTCTTCCAGTTAATACGAGATTCGTATTCAAAATCAAATCAAATTCAAAATTGTTTCCTACACATGATTTATATGTAGCAGAATTATCTCAACACTCTCGACTGAATCTGAAATGTTTTCCAAGATGACATATTTCAATAAAATATGAAGAACAGTGCAATCCATAATGTTTCAAGAATTTTAAATAAAATTATTTTCGTATAAATTTTTTCATAGCAAGATTTTTCACTTTTTTTAAAAAGACCAGGTGATGTATTTATGGAACATCGTTCTCGAGAGTACCCCCTTAAAATGTAAGGACGGTTAATAAATCTAGTGTAAAACATTAGTTTTTAGCCCGTTTTACTTGGTTAATAATAATGAATCAGACGAATTTCAGTCATTTTTGTTCTATAAATAAAAGCATCGTACAGGGTTTTATATAATAAAAATATTTAGGATAAATGAGATTCATTCCTCTACATATAACAATTAGAGCTGCCGTTTTTTTCTGTTAAATACGAACACCCTGTATCGTACAAATAATGTATAAAATTATAAAAAAAATTAAAATAATAAATCTTAATTATTATTTACAGAATTTGCAATATACACGTTTTGCTACTTGTTCAAATTTATATTTTATCTCATATTATATTTCAGGATACACTAACTCTAACAATAAGTGTAATCTTTATTTGATAAGTCAACACTGAAAATGCAAGAGTATTTTATAGATATTGTAGCACTTTTCAACAAACTATCACTTTTTGAAGTTTTAAAATATTTGCAATTATGTGTCCTTACTACTATTAATTGTCCAGTTGGCACACTGACGAGTTTTCTTGAAATTCGAATTTGTGACCGTATTTTCGTTCTACCTTACTCAATAGTTCTCGAACAGGGCGGAAAACGGGCAATGTACAATGGGCATCGAATAAGTGGACAATATATTATTATTGTTTTCACATTTCCCCAATTTGCATACTAAAAATCACAGCCAACTTATCTGAAATAAAGTTTCTTCTACTAAAAACTTTTTTTAAATTCACAAGAAATATACTCAAAAACTAAAGTGGTTATACACAAACATAACAATAAACTAATTGTGATTGAGTAACACTAACTAGTTAAAAATCGATATTTTAAATCTTTTACGTTACGGTATTCATTTATTTCCAATGGTTGTTCAATATTACATCAAAGAAATGATAAATTTCACTTATTGCAAAAATGTTAAACGTACTACATTAAAGTTTGATCCCCGCTGGTTTGTATTATAACTTAAGTTTCATTGAACGACTCCCATTTCTGAATATATATTTCTGTGTATATCCAATTATTTTTTAATTAATGAAACGGGTAAAAAAGGGAAACGAGCAAGATAAAAATGGAATGGAGTTAATAATGAAAAATTCAAAATGTAAAATAGTTATTTTTAAATATTCTCTTTTATTTGGTTTTGTAATAAAACTTTATTAAGGAATTCTGGTTAGCCCAGATCATGCCCATAAAAATATTTATTAACGAAATATTAAATATACAAAATTTGATTATAAAGTATTCCGAAATCTTAAATGCATAAATATAGTAATTAATTATTCATGAGATAAGATGTAATCTATAATAAATAATAGATTAATATTAAGAAAATAGAATCACAATTATTCATAACGAGAATAAAATTTGTTAGTATGCACAATGATCAATACGAAGTATCACCTGGAAATATATAATAAAAAGCGATAGTTTGTGATACAGTACTGCAGACATCACAATAAAAACATTTGTAAACTTTAACATTCACAATGCTTACTACCCCAGAAATTAAATGCACCTTTAAGAAAAAATGATAAAACAAGCACTTGACATTCATTTGTCAAGTTTACTACCTGTACAATTTAATTCCTACTGGAGGTTATCAACAATTGTTCCAGCATTATAAATATTAAAATATGTTAAACCTACTATATTAAAAAATCCAGTTACGTTTCCATTGCATTACAGGCGTAATAAGTCTATTAAATTATCTACGCTAGACAAGTTAAACTAAAAAGAATGTTTTTGACTAGTAATGAGCACACATGAGTGATATCAAATTTTTTTCAGAATACTGAAATGGAAATTTATTTATTAAAATCAGTTTCAGCACTTCTATTATGACATACAAACAGTTCCCAAAGTCTTCAATAATATTGAAGTTAAGTGAATAATAAAATGTTTATAATAAAAACTTTTTAAAGTTTAATTAACAAACAAATTTTGAAGCTTTGGTTCGGCCTTTGAGAGGACTTTCTTTGATAATAACTACTGACAGTAGGAACAACTAACTTACATATCTTTATTAAAAAAGTTGACACTTTTCTCACGACTATGCACGTAACGTTTATACAGGGTAATTCACTATAAATTAGAAAAAAAAAGTATTAAATGAAAGCTCTGCGATTAGGTTTTTTTTAAATGGGATATCCTGTATATTTCAAAATTTTTTCCTGATTTCAAAAAGACATTATTAATGGTGGACAAATAGAACATCTCTTATGAGTTATTTATATATATATTGTAAATAAAAGATCTTGGCGTTGATTCCTTGGACTGAAATCCCCGTTATCCCCACCTATATATATATATATATATATATATATATATATATATATATATATATATATATATATATATATATATATATATATATGTATATATAGGAGATAGTCTTTGCCGACTAATTAGGTATAAAACCACGAATATTGGGGTAACGGCAAGTTAATTTAAAAAAAAACTCTTGTTACTGTTTTTCTTCCAAGCTTTCGGAAACGTTTATTTCCATTATCAAGGATAAGTAAATTGAGATTGTTATAAATTGGTAAATATAATTATATTTGAATTTATAAAAAAAATGTTTTCAATCATAAATCATTTTGACATTTTGAGAGATTCATGAATGTAAACATTTTCTTTATATGCTAAAATGTTTTTGAAAATAAAAGAAAAAAATTGGTTATATTTGTAATATAGGTTATTAGTTATTCAAATATTCTTCTTTTATTATATAAAATTCAACCTCAAATTATTATAGATGTCATCATGTCATCTTAATAATTTAAAAGTATTGAAAACATTTTTAAAATCATTTACCTAAAATAAAATTATTTCAAATTCTTATTTGATGATTTTTAGAAATAATTTTATTTTAGGTAAATGATTTTAAAAATGTTTTCAATACTTTTAAATTATTAAGATGACATGATGACATCTATAATAATTTGAGGTTGAATTTTATATAATAAAAGAAGAATATTACAAATATAACCAATTTTTTTCTTTTGTTTTCAAAAACATTTTAGCATATAAAGAAAATGTTTACATTCATGAATCTGTCAAAATGTCAAAATGATTTATGATTGAAAAATTTTTTTTTAAAAAATTCAAATATAATTATATTTACCAATTTATAACAATCTCAATTCACTTATCCTTGATAATGGAAATACACGTTTCCGAAAGCTTGGAAGAAAAACAGTAACAAGAGTTTTCTTTAAATTAACTTGCCGTTACCCCAATATTCGTGGTTTTATATATATATATATATATATATATATATATATATATATATATATATAAATCTTTGCTTTCTATTTTGTATAATATATTTGGACTTCTTCTTTCTTACTGTAAACTATTTTAATTATTTCACTACAAAATTGTCAATTGTCAAACATATTAGTTGTTATTTTCATAGCTTACTTAAATGTTACATATTTACAGTAACTAGTTAAACTAAGATTTTCAACATTTAAAAACTCAAAACGGTATAAGTTGGAGAACATTTTATATATTCTAACCTCTAAAATTTGCAAGATACTGTACTTTTTTAAGAGCATTTTAACAAAATTCACACAACCTTCACAAACATTTTATTTAAAAGTTTTTCTATAGGCAATAAGAACGATGAAGGGGTGGGTATTTCATATTGAATAACCCTGTACACATTATAACAACAAAACAAAGCGAAAGAACAATTATAAAAAAAATATTGTCTAGCTAACAAGTCTTGCAACAATTATAACCAAATAAAAAACAACTAGAATATGTCAAAAAATGGCCAAAAAAATATTACAAGTAATACATAATTGAACAATTCATATCATATGATATTTTGATTATATAAACCATTTTTCATGAGTTTTTACTATTAAAATGTTTTAGGAAACATTTAAAATTCTATGTAAAATGTTGAAACTACTTCGTTGATTTGATAAAAAATTTATCTGAAACACTACAACTTTTGACGATTATATTATTTTATTTAAAAGGATAAAGAATATATAATATATATATATATATATATATATATATATATATATATATATATATATATATATATATATATATATATTCTAACTGCAATTATTTTATTAATATTTTAGTTAAAATAGAGATATAGAGATGAAAAGATTCTCGATTTTGTACATTTTAAAATAAGTTGTTATGTAAACATAACCTTACATTTTAGATTTTCATCCCTACATCCACTTTACCGTTTTGGCAAAGCAGTCTGAATTTAACGGTATAAAAAATATAATGTGACTTATTACATGTACCAGGATTTTGTAATAAAAATACGGTTCCTTTAGTATGTAAGTGGAACAAATTTTAGTCTTCTTTTTCGTAGACTTACAACATTCTTTCTCGATTTTTTCTTAAAAAGTTTTTACATCTGGGGTATAATACTTGGAAAATATCATGGCAATTTATTATCTTAATCTGCCATTTTGGCTCCGTTTATTCTACAAAGGCTAGAAATTTTAGGCCAAAACATTCACATTTTGACTTTGAGATTCCGATCAACGAGCTAAGGAAAGAAACACACAGAAAATGATATTTTTCTACGTACTTAATTCTTGGAGCTATTTTATTTAAACCGCTAAGTACAGGTTAGTTTATAAAAAAATAAATAAATATTTACAGTCACCTGTTAAATTTGATTAGACTGATCAAATCTTTCAAGATAACCGATTTTTACCAGTCAATAAACAACATCCTGTACTCAACTAGCTGTCTTACAAAAATACCTCACCGTCTGTGCGTTTCTGCTTAGCTCTAACGTAGAGTTACGCATCACTATAGTGATTTTGATCACTAATCTGGCGAATAATTTTTTTAGGTTTGTCCAGTTCTTCCTGCATGTGCCTAAATCTAACGAAACCCTGCTCATCCACCAACATTGAATCTTGCATTTGATGCCTATCGTGATTCGGTAATGTTTGAACTCCGAGGTGCGGCCTTGGGTGGTTTTTTCTCGCTCTTCCTGTCGATCTACGACCCGAAGTATTTGAACTGTTTCTTGAACGCCTGTCAAAATCAGATCGCTCGAATTCGTGTCTTGTTCTTTCGTATTGATGCGAATTAGGATTATCAACGGGTTCACTGTATATATTCCTTTCCGAATTATTTCCAAACATATCGTGTTGGTAGTCCTCGTTATTATATTCTATATCATATTTAGGTTTAACGTAATATTTAGCGGAATCGTAAGCCTTTCTAGCTGAAGACCTTTCATTTCTCAAAGAATTTTGGACAGAATTGTGAGCACCTCTTTCGAAGTTGCCCGAGTTTGGTTGTGTGAAATTACTCAAACTAGATCCGTCTACATTTTGACGAGAATCAAATCTATCTGATCCCCATTTGGGCCGTTCGAATCTATCGAAATTACTACTTCGTTCACTATCACTTTGATACCTTTCTAACGTAGATTTTTTGTCGAAAGAATCATTTTGGAAAGCGTTTTTTAATAAATTTGGTCTTTCAATAGGTTCTGTAGGAATATTATCCATAATCATTTCTTGTCTACTATAGTTCAATGCATTAGGATTAGTATTGCAATTATTTGGGTAGATATTATCAGTACTTGAATCACTTGTTGTACAAGGGAACAGAGGAAAACCGCCTGTCGACTGTTTTTCTCTTTGAGACATTTTCAAACTAACGACAATAGCTAGTAAAGTTATGATGGAAATTTCTATTAATCTAACAGACAATTCGAAACTCCAGAGTATCCAATGGTGTTTAATTTCTTTGTTGAATCGATCTACTTTAATGAAGAAAAGCGCGTAAACTTGAACAAGTCCTAAAAGTATAAATAAAAGAGCAACAGCTATGGTAATATGACTAGCATAAGAAATATTTTGTGTACACATTTCAGATAAGTTTTGACTTTTCTTAGCAAGAACATTTTTAATGATTTTATATAAATAGAGATAACTGAAACCGAGGGCCCAAGCTAGCAGTACGAATGATGGTTTGCAAACAGTAAAACTGGCTTTATCGAAATAACCCAAGGTTTCCACAATACTTATACAGAAACAAAGAGCTATATGTAGTAGCGCGACTGCTATTAAAAATACAGGACGTGTTTTAATTTCAAGATGTGTTAAAGTCCTTTTTAATAAAAACAATATTAATACAGCAAAAGTAGTTGCAAGAAGACTTAACGGAAAATTGTGAAGAAAATCGTATAGGAAAATGTTGAAAGAATTGTATAAATTGTAAGGATCGTACACCAAATAAAATATCCGTAACACGCATATTACAGTTAGCATTAAGTGTATAGTAAGGAAATAACTCTTAGAGAACATATGTGGATCGTTTTCGTAACGAATTAATTTAAAAATGGAAAACGTAGCTAATAATATGTACCCAAACACAACCAAATAAACATGAACATTCCAACATATTAACCATATTTCATCGGATTTAGCTATAGTAACGTTCATCTCTTTGTTCATATCTTTTTCTTTGACGTTGGGTAGATTAAGTACATCCGAAATTTGTGTAGTCACATCATCTGCATTATTTTTCTTTTCGGATATTGTGTTATCCTTTTTTATAGTTACACTTTCTGAACGATCAGGCGGCCCAATTTCTTGCATCAAGTCCTTTTTTGAATTAGTTTCATCATTTCTAGTGTCTCCTAATTTTGGTTTCGTGTATGCAGTTTCGCCAGAATCATCCATTTTTGAACTTGTTTCTGCTGCAGGAATTCTTGTTTTTGTTATTTTAGGTTCGAAATGTTGGAGATTGGGTGTTGCAGTAACAGTTCTTAAAAGTATGTCCGAAATGTCTTCGTGTCTACCATTAGACCCGCTTAAAATTCTCGTAATAGCAGGAATTGCAGGTATTTTTTCATACTCAAAATTACTTTCAGTCAAGTTTCTATTAAGCCCATGGAATTCACTTATTCTTACATTGTGAGAAGGAGTATTTAGTGATTTTTTCTTCTCGTTCTTCTCTTGCGAACTATGATTTGGATTCGGAGGACGATATTGTTCATTATTATTGTTGACATTAGATCTTTCAGGTACTTTTTCAACATTCACTTTAGGCAAATCTGGTCTGAAAGGTATTCGATCTTTGGTAGGCATCAAACTGGGTGGAGGAATAGGTCTGCGATTAGCATAACTGTCTGAATTTGTGCCTCGTAAGGTAGGTTTGTCCGCAAACGGATTCTGGTATTCTGGCGGGAGTGGAGGAGTGAAAAATGATCTACTTGGTGGTACATAACTAGGTGGTTCTTTACCATAAATGGATTTTGTCGGTCTGACATTCTTTAAAACATTATATGATGTAGTGGTTTTATAAATATTTTCAGTAACTTGTTCGGGATTATTATTATTTATATTAAAATCGGGTTTTAACCGATCGTTGTTGTATCTGTTTGGATTATTGTAATGTTTATTATTGTTGTTTTTGAGAATATCAGCAGCAGGAGCCGAGGTAGGTAAAGCGTGATCCTTTTCAAGATCTGCACCGTATCCATTATCTAAATCTCGTCTACTATTTTCACTCTCGAAATCAGGCTGTTCAAACTCCACGTTGGACCTATCAGGAATAGGGTCTGAACTTTTTAGGTCTACCCTCAACCATTCATCGTTACCATTAATATATCGATAAGTTGTTAATAACGGAGTAACTAAAGTTGTCACAGGATAAACGCTATCGGGTATAGAACGTTTAGTAGTGCTACCATAAGCTACTTTATTAAAAACGGCAGCAATACTTTGTTCCAAATTAATTTTATCCATAAGCTGTTCCTTTTTATCGAACTCATCGTTAAAACCGTTAACTTTTGCGAAAGACATTAACAACACTGCAATAAGTAAGATCCCACTCAGATGCGAGTTCAAGCATGAGTTCCTTTTTACAATTGACCATTGACTTTTATATAGGCACATAAATATTTTCCATAGACTTAATATTAACAAATAACTAAAATGGGTACAGTGTTTTTCACAATATAAACAATCACAGATAACATAGTTGCCTTGGGAGACATTACAGTTTTTAAACTTATTATTTAAATCACTACAATGGCCTGGGCCACATTCAACCAAACGCGTTCTTCTAGAAAGTTCATGGTCGGGGTCGACCCCCGTAACAACGACATCACAACAACGAGTATCCCTGTATCCAGGATGAATTCTATTTCCATCTTCATCTTCGCCGGATATTCTTATTGGTTCTTCATGCCTACTGACGACATCGGTGCCAAGAAGAAAACTCGTACAATTCCAGTCCATATTAGGTATGTAATCGGAACCCTGTTGTATTAACAAAGTAATCAGTCTGCTGTCTGCTCTGATTTGGATAACATTGCTCTCGAGATCATTTTGCTGCCATTCTAATCACATATCGCATGTGATACAAACGAAAGTAGTAGTAAAAGATGCGGCTACCTGCAGCTAATTGGGCATCGTCAGACGGTCGATACCTGCAACAACAGAAAAAGGCAGTTAGTAAAGTCGTATCTCTTTCTATTAATAGTGAAGAACAGGACAAAATAATTTGACATTTGTCGGTTATGTTGTCAGATATTAATGACACATGGGAAAAGATTCACGGGACCAACTATATCTATTTCTAATTAAAATTACAAATCCTAGCAGATCAACGAGTAGTAGAAAGTATTATCTGGTATTTCAATGCCACACTAACTCCAATTTTGTTGGATATATTTATAAATATGTTTATATCGATGTATACTTTGGGTTTCTTCATACATATTCAATAATGGCCATTATAAAACACAAAAAGTGTAGTATTTAATTAAAACCTATGAAAAAGAACGTAAATGTTCAGTTTGAAGTAGTAATAAATCACAAAAGTCGAAAAACTAACCTAAAAAGTTATATATTTCTAATTTTATATTGAAACTGGACCTTTTAGGAATTAACTTGATTATTCTACAGAAACATCATTAAAATCGATCTGTATACACTGCAGTTAACTGGGAGAAAAAACTTTTCTCTAGAAAGAGCTTGGGTGTGGATTGTATCACATACGATAACGTTTTGACGGGTTTATTGTTGATAAACTCGTTAGCGATAATTATTTCCTAGCTTGTTAGTTATAAATTTTGTGGTGAAATTTTTAATGTAACCGACATAATTTCAGTGGCATCTCTTTCTATTAATAGTGAAGAACAGAACAAAATAATTTGACATTTGTCGGTTATGTTATCAGATATTATTGACTTGACGTTATTAATATCTGATAACATAACCGACATAATTATTAAATGGCATCTCTTTCTATTAATAGTGAAGAACAGAAGAAAAGAATTTGACATTTGTGGGTTACGTTATCAGATATTAATGACGTCAGGGTAAAGGTCAATAATTTTAAGTGTAAATTAATATTAAATGGTCTTCAAGTAAATGCGTCACTATATCTGCAGTACTTCCAAGTATACTTGAATTATTGGATCTTTACCCGTGCGTCATTAATATCTGATAACATAAGCGACATCAGTATTAAGTGGCATCTCTTTCTATTAATAGTGAACAACAGAACAAAATAATTTGACATTTGTCGGTTATGTTATCAGATATTATTGACTTGACGTTATTAATATCTGATAACATAACCGACATAATTATTAAGTGGCATCTCTTTCTATTAATAGTGAAGAACAGAACAAAAGAATTTGACATTTGTGGGTTACGTTATCAGATATTAATGACGTCAGGGTAAAGGTCAATAATTTTAAGTGTAAATTAATATTAAATGGTCTTCAAGTAAATGCGTCACTATATCTGCAGTACTTCCAAGTATACTAGAATTATTGGATCTTTACCCGTGCGTCATTAATATCTGATAACATAAGCGACATCAGTATTAAGTGGCATCTCTTTCTATTAATAGTGAAGAACAGAACAAAATAGTTTGACATTTGTCGGTTATGTTATCAGATATTATTGACTTGACGTTATTAATATCTGATAACATAACCGACATAATTATTAAGTGGCTTCTCTTTCTATTAATAGTGAAGAACAGAACAAAAGAATTTGACATTTGTGGGTTATGTTATCAGATTTTAATGACGTCAGGGTAAAGGTCGATAATTTTAAGTGTAAATTAATATTAAATGGTCTTCAAGTAAATGCGTCACTATATCTGCAGTACTTCCAAGTATACTTGAATTATTGGATCTTTACCCGTGCGTCATTAATATCTGATAACATAAGCGACATCAGTATTAAGTGGCATCTCTTTCTATTAATAGTGAAGAACAGAACAAAATAATTTGACATTTGTCGGTTATGTTATCAGATATTATTGACTTGACGTTATTAATATCTGATAACATAACCGACATAATTATTAAGTGGCATCTCTTTCTATTAATAGTGAAGAACAGAACAAAAGAATTTGACATTTGTGGGTTACGTTATCAGATATTAATGACGTCAGGGTAAAGGTCAATAATTTTAAGTGTAAATTAATATTAAATGGTCTTCAAGTAAATGCGTCACTATATCTGCAGTACTTCCAAGTATACTTGAATTATTGGATCTTTACCCGTGCGTCATTAATATCTGATAACATAAGCGACATCAGTATTAAGTGGCATCTCTTTCTATTAATAGTGAAGAACAGAACAAAATAGTTTGACATTTGTCGGTTATGTTATCAGATATTATTGACTTGACGTTATTAATATCTGATAACATAACCGATATAATTATTAAGTGGCATCTCTTTCTATTAATAGTGAAGAACAGAACAAAAGAATTTGACATTTGTGGGTTACGTTATCAGATATTAATGACGTCAGGGTAAAGGTCAATAATTTTAAGTGTAAATTAATATTAAATGGTCTTCAAGTAAATGCGTCACTATATCTGCAGTACTTCCAAGTATACTTGAATTATTGGATCTTTACCCGTGCGTCATTAATATCTGATAACATAAGCGACATCAGTATTAAGTGGCATCTCTTTCTATTAATAGTGAAGAACAGAACAAAATAATTTGACATTTGTCGGTTATGTTATCAGATATTATTGAGTTGACGTTATTAATATCTGATAACATAACCGACATAATTATTAAGTGGCATCTCTTTCTATTAATAGTGAAGAACAGAACAAAAGAATTTGACATTTGTGGGTTACGTTATCAGATATTAATGACGTCAGGGTAAAGGTCAATAATTTTAAGTGTAAATTAATATTAAATGGTCTTCAAGTAAATGCGTCACTATATCTGCAGTACTTCCAAGTATACTAGAATTATTGGATCTTTACCCGTGCGTCATTAATATCTGATAACATAAGAGACATCAGTATTAAGTGGCAACTCTTTCTATTAATAGTGAAGAACAGAACAAAATAATTTGACATTTGTCGGTTACCGTAAAACGGGGTTACTTTGGCAGGTTTTGACCTATTTTGGTCAGAAACCGATTGCATAATCAAACTTTTTGAAATTTCATCGTGCTTTGTGCCCAATTGGCAGTAGATTACCCAAATATGGTTGGTTTTCATCCACACATGATGGGGAGAAAAAATTTTTGTGGGGTGCCAAAGTAGGCAGAATTTTGGGGTTACTTTGGCAGCACCTGCAAATCAAATTTGCGCCAATGTAGAGGCTGTATTAAGCCTTCATTGGAATCAAAAATTGTAAATTGGGGTTAGCTTTGATTTGGTATTATATTTCGGAAGTTATTGAAGTTATAATGCATTTTTTTGATAATACATTTATTTATTACCAAGATTTAAAGAACAACTCAAAACAAATTCTGAAAGTAAAATACACATAAATTCTCTACAGGTTTCACAAACAAAAAATCAAAACATTCTTTTTACAGAGAAAAATTAGCATCTCTTAAAGAGTCATCACTGTCAAAATACTCGTTTGTACAGAGGGAATAAACAAAAAATGGGCCCGTGCTCCTCTCATTGCAAAGCCACAAATCCATTTTTTGCATTTACTGCAACAAATCCAATCAGGACCTCGAATTTAATAGAGCTAAAAAATTAAAAATTTTATAGTAAAATAAATAATTTTAAATAATTTTTTGTAATGAAATGTTATTCGTTTTTAAATATATCCAGTTTTTTAAGAAAAAAATGTAATTTATCTATCAATTAATATAATTATATTTAAATATTTTTCTGTAACTATTCCACTTTCTAGAGCAAATTCCGTCATCTGTAGCTTTAACAACCCTTTTTGCTTGCTTTCTTATTGGATTTTTTTTAGGAACTGCAACTAAACTTGCAACGGGTTCATCTGTAGATAGGTTTGATTAAGGTGCATCAACCTTGAGCTGTTTACCGCGCTCTATTTTCCTGCCACGTATTTTAGTGACCTTTTCCTTATTTGATACGCGTAGATCTTGAAGCAGATCAATTAGGCTCTCATTTAGGATAGCAGCTTGGGCATTTGCGTCGTCTTGATGATCTGGAATTCTTTTGAGAATTTCTTGTGGATTAAATGAACAGAGCCCTGTGGCTCTACATCCAGATTGTAAATTATTGGACACATTCTCACTGACTGCAAGCTACAATCGATTTAGGAGCGTAGCAAAATATTCTTATGGAATGGACGAAAACGATTTGGTTTCACTGCGCCATTAGTCTAGAATCTGACGCCATTTTTTTAAATGGGGCAAACACTGCCACTCCAATGGTTGCATAAGATGGGTGCTGTTGGGTGGAAGCGCTGTCATATAGATATTGTTCTCCTCACAAGCTTCAATGACAGTAAGTGAAAAATGAGAGGCTATATTGTCCCCAATAACAAGTTTTTCCAGGATTTTCAGTGTCTTTAATTTTGGGCAGAGAAATTTGGAAAAACCATTTTTCAAACTGGTCCATATCGAACCAGCCACTGGATGTGTTGCTGTAGACCGTTCCAGGAGGACCTTCTTTTGTCCAACCTTCGTATAAATTTCCTGCCTTGTACACCACTATAGGGGGTAATACATCTCCTGCAGCGTTTCCGCACACCATGATACTGATGGAGGCCTTGGAATGTTGCTGAAGTCTCTCCACGCGTTTGTTTCCTCTTGGAACAATGACTTTTTTGGCTCGAGAGTCATCTTGGACATTAGTTTCATCGCAATTGAAAACCAAAGAAGGATCAACATCTTGTAAAACATCTTTAATGTTGTCAAAGATTCGACAAGTTGATTTGGTCCTACCGCCGCACGTGTTTGTTTTATGTTTGCAGCCAAACGGACACTCAACTTGTTCCGGATGATGAAGTTTCCGAGGTAATCATGTCCAGGAACATTGTTATGAAACTCCTTAACCTTACGACCCTTTTTTGTAAGTATTTGTATATCAATTCGTGAATATCAACTTTGGTAAACGGGAATCCCCAATTGCTCACTGTCACTACAATTTTAGTAACTGCTCCTCTGCAGGTGTAAATACGGTTGGATGACCTGGAGGGCTCGTATGCTCGCCCTTAAACTTATTTTGAAGGGTCCCACGGAAAATTTTAAAGCGCCTGCTTGCCGCTGCCTGACTCATGCCGTCTCTAATGGCAGCCAACGCCCTTTCAAGGTCAGCTTCAGTGAAGTTCTTGTAGGTACGCGACCCCAACTTTTTTTTATAATTTCTAGGCATTGCTTGTCAATTTATGCCTGTAACAAAATAAAATCTTTGAAACAACAAACAAAAAAACATTTGAAATATAAATAACCAAACTGCCAAAGTAAGCCGAAGGTGCCAAAATAACCCCGCTTTACGGTATGTTATCAGATATTAATGACGCACGGGTAAAGATCCAATAATTCAACTGTATGTTTCTCCAACCATCAGTAAACCAATCAGGTGTGAAAACTACTGCGGAACTAAAATCTAGGAAAATAAAAATGAAATTAGTCATCTGCATGATGGACTGCTGGACGTCCACAGTAAAAACGGAATGGTTGGTTTATGCTGCTTGGGCGTGTTTAACACGTGATTCCGGTACACTTTTACAACCTTCTGAGCATTATTGGGGATGACCCATTTCATTTTTATTTTGCTAGACTTTGTTCCAAGTACAACTGATGATTGTTAATGGGGTTAAATTGCACTGCAACCAACCAAGTACAATTAGTCCAGAGTCTAGACTTTCACTGTTCAAGTTTGATTTCTTCATTCGATTATTCTTTAACCAGAAGCTATCTCTTTAGGTTGGAAAACATATAATAATGGTTGGATGCCAAATCTGGAAAATATGTGGGTTAAGGGAGCAATTTAAATCTGCGATGGTAGCGCCGGGTCTGTTCAATTACGAACGTAGCAGGTGTAAATGTCCAAATCATATACAATTCTAACCACAATGTTCAAAGTATTAAACGTCGACTGTTTTTGAAAACCATTGCTATCAGTAACTCAATATGTACCACTGGAAGTAAGAAATAGACGTCAAGAAGCAGCAAATATTATAATTGCAGAAAATTTGCCAAATGTATTTATTGTTACGAAAACAAGGTGTGTTAAGTGTAAAAACTATAATAAATCAAAATACTATTGTAAAAAAGTTTTATACATTTTTATGCCTGAAACACGTTAATTTTTATTGTGATAAATGTTCAAATTAATTATTTTTTCTATTATTCCTAGTTTGTTTTAGCATTAATTTTTATGTTCCGTCTAAAAAAATGGAATATTCCATTAGTTGTTGAATAAATATTTATTTAATAATAAAACCTGATTTTTTTGTATCTCAAAATGCAGGGTTGTACAAGCATGTCAAAAAAATATGTGGTATGTCGTACTACAATGTCTAGACTGTTTTCAACCACTGTATAATGTTATAAAAGCACATTTGTTTGGATTAAACAATTATGTCGACTCCAAATATCTAACGTTTAAGTAATCCTTGGAAACAACTACAACTTAAAAATAACAATCAACAAAGCGACCCAGCTGGTGAACGATATATTACCAAGAAAAGACAAAGACAAATAAATAGTCGGTTCCGCGGCTTCAAAATCTTAATTGTTTAGTATAAAAAAGAAGAAGAAAAACAATTTCCGGTTCATGTAGTTTGTATTTGTTTGAAGAAAGCACATGGGCCTATTAAATTATCATTATTATGGTCTAAGTATGTGCTACGGTGTATGTGTGCACGAAGTAACGTCGGATTTGAAAGAAAAACCATAATTAATTACTCATAATGTTCTGTACGGTTTGCAGATTTATTTGGATTTGAAGTTCGACATGAACGAAACATTTATTAACAGAAAAAAAACAGTATAATAACAGTGATTTGTAAAATTACAGGTTTATTACCCATTTTTCCAAAAGGTAAGCATCAATTAGTCGAATCGCAGAAGCAGACGTTTGTTAAAGTATTAATGTACTAAATATGTTATGGGACTAAACTAAATAACACGTTTAGTGAATCACAAGATAAAAGAAAATGATAATGTCTGTTCATGGCACTAATATAGTAAGAAAGAAATTTTACAAACTTAATTTCTGGCAATAAACGAGAATATTCTTTGTTTTTTTTGTAATATTAAGGTACACAGTAAAATAGTTGTTATAAATCATCTGATAAAGATGAGAAAATAAATCAATAATATAGGAAGGCAAAAGAGGTTTCGACAAATAGTTTCAAATTTCAATTACAATATACAATAGACTATTACTACTAGATGAAAATACAATAATAATAATAATAAAGCATACATTAGCAATAGCATAATTCAGTAAACACATACTGCATTCATTTGAAAACCATCTATCCTTAATTACAAAACAATTAAAAATCTAAGAAAGATAATTTATGATTATATATTTTTCTCATTGGTGTCGTGAATATCGCATTAATCGGGCCATTCCCAAATTTATTCAAGTGTTTCAAATATCTCTTCAATAATAATTTATGTTCGTAAATAAAACCTATTCATTTGAAATAAAAACAGTTTAGTATCTTTTCTTAAATGAAAAAATCACGGTGATAGTGACAAGAAATTTGGTGGTTAATGTTATTGCTAATCAATGAGAAAAATGGTTTATTATGAAGAAATGAAATGATTCGTCGTTATGGTACACGAGATGAATATCTAAAGAGAATTAATACTTTGAATGAAACATATCCCCAAAAGCATGTAGAATATAAATACGAGTACAGTGCGAGTCTCTAACTTGAAATATATTCAGTAAATCAAAGACAATTTTTTTGTTGGAAATATGCTCGAACAGGACGATTAGTATTTTGAATTGCGTTCTTTTTGCTGTAAAGAAATGCGTGTCCCAAATTTGAGATATCACGTCACCGACTTTTTTTTCAAATGGCAATCCTATTTTTTTATGACTATTCTTGAAGGGTTTCTCAAGGAGGTCCGTCAAGCTGCCCCCCCCCCCCCCCCGGTTGGAATTTTTCTACCAAAATGCTAGCACACATAAAGGGCACCTAGCACAACCTAGCACAACCATTTTCATAGCTAGCACACCAACAGGTCACAATAAAAATGCTTTTGAATTCGGGTGGGGCCAGGTTAACGCTAGCCCCCCCCGGTTGGAATTTTTTTGCCAAAATGCTAGCACAGATAAAGGACACCTAGCACAACCATTTTTATAGCTAGCACACCAACAGGTCACAATAAAATTGCTTTTGAACTCGGGTGGGGCTAGGTTAACGCTAGCCCCCCCGGTTGGAATTTTTTCGCCAAAATGCTAGCACAGATAAAGGACACCTAGCACAACCTAGCACAACCATTTTTATAGCTAGCACACCAACAGGTCACAATAAAAGTGCTTTTGAACTCGGGTGGGGCCAGGTTAACGCTAGCCACCCCCCCCCCCCCCGGTTGGAATTTTTTCGCCAAAATGCTAGCACAGATAATGGACACCTAGCACAACCATTTTTATAGCTAGCACACCAACAGGTCACAATAAAAATGCTTTTGAACTCGGGTGGGGCCAGGTTAACGCTAGCCCCCCCCGGTTGGAATTTTTTCGCCAAAATGCTAGCACAGATAAAGGACACCTAGCACAACCTAGCACAACCATTTTTATAGCTAGCACACCAACAGGTCACAATAAAAATGCTTTTGAACTCGGGTGGGGCCAGGTTAACGCTAGCCCCCCCCCCCCCCCCGGTTGGAATTTTTTCGCCAAAATGCTAGCACAGATAAAGGACACCTAGCACAACCTAGCACAACCATTTTTATAGCTAGCACACCAACAGGTCACAATAAAAATGCTTTTGAACTCGGGTGGGGCCAGGTTAACGCTAGCCCCCTCTGGTTGGATTTTTGCCGCTAACATCAACTAATTCGAAAAATGAAGGAATCTTATTAAACATAATGAAATAATTCAGGCAATTTACACTTAAAATTATTGACCATTACCCTGACGTCATTAATATCTGATAACATAACCGACAAATGTCAAATTATTTTGTTCTGTTCTTCACTATTAATAGAAAGAGATGCCACTTAATAATGATGTCGGTTATGTTATCAGATATGACGTCAGGGTAAAGGTCAATAATTTTAAGTGTAAAAATAAAATGTCCAGAGTCATTTGTTTATAATTTTTTGTCAAACTTGTGAGAAACAACGTATGTTGAAAATCGAGGAAAATGCCGAACTGAACTGAAACACACAAAATTGACATTTTAATGATGATTGGCTACGAGGACAGGACAAGAACACAAAATGAAGTTGTTCATTTATTCAGAGAGAAATAAGTATCCTATGACTATCTAAATCGCAGAGTACCATAAGCAATATTGAAAAACAATTTCGGGAAAATGGTCATTTAAGAAATACAAATAATCATCGTCAGAGTGCCCGCAATGAAGATGTCAAAATGAATGTACTCCTCTCTGTTCAAGAAAATCCTCATGTCCCTAGAAATCGCATCCTTATAGAATGACAATCCTCCAGGAACTCGCTGAAGATGATCCGGATAGAAGACTCCAGTTTAGCGAACAAATTATGGATGTACTAGACATAAATGTTGTAAACATAGAATCAATCTCTACATTAAATGGTAAGATAAGTCGTCAAAGGCCATACTCTACATACAGAAAAAGTCAATGTTTGGATAGGGATTGTAGGTGATCGAGTAATAGTACCGAATTTCTTCTAAGGAAATCTCAATGGAGCTGGATATTTAGAATTCTTGAACTAGTTCCGCATTTGGCTATTTTGTTTACTGATCCGAATGAAGCCGATGTCCCAAATAGAAACATCTCGTTTCAACAAGACCCCCCCTCCATTTTACAAGTCCTGTCCGTGAGTATCTGGATGATTTATTTCCAGGCAGATGGATTGGTAGAGACGGCCTTTTTGAATGGCCTCCTACGTCTCCGGATTTTATAGTATGTACAAAAAGTACGAGGAGTAATAAACCCTAATTAAGTATGCAAAACCTTTACAGGGAGCACCATGAAATTTTTGATAAATCTCTTACTTTAAATTACATTTCTTCCGTAAATCTAAAAACCAGGTAGATCGACCCCGTATTTGTTTCAGTTGTAGCAAAGTTTAGGGTTTATTCATTGTTAAAGGATTAGCAGATAAGCAATAACGCAATGCAGTGGTGTGTATTTTGGGAAAAAAATACGTTTTAAATTATAATATAATAAAAAATGAAAAGAAATAATTATTGGAATACATTTATTACATTTTATTCTATATCCGACTCGGAAGAGGAAGAATCGTTGTTGACATTAATAATAATAGGGTCGATTAAATCATCACAAATATTGTCAATTTTCCACATATTTGCCTCTACTTTGATAACATTCTCGATACAGTTTGTCCAATTTTCCTTACTCACATGACTTACAGTACTCTCAAACAATTTCACAACATCGTTTATTTTAAAAGTAGTATTTTTTTTCCAACTTCCCCCTTTACCTGAGCCCATATTAATTCTATGGGATTAAGTTCACAATGATAAGGGGGAAGTCGAAGAACTGATATACCACGAGAAGAAGCCATTTCTTCTACAATGTAGGTTTTGTATTTATTCTTGTTCATTTTTGCAATTCTGTAAAGTTCTTTCCTTAGTGGATCTTTTGGAAACTTAATATTTTTCGAAATAAGCCACTCCAAAAGCTGTGCTTTACGCCAACGACTTGTGGGCAATGCTTCTCGTAACCGTGAATGGTAACTTGCGTTGTCCATAACAATAACAGCCCCTTTTGGAATCAGATCCAACATTTGAACAAACCATTCCTCGAAGACATCCCCATTCATATCTTCGTGATAGTCCCCCGTGCGTTTTGAAATAAAAGTTAATAATCCACCATCAACAAAACCTTCAGAACTTCCAACATGGACAATGATAAGTCTTTTTCCTTTTCCAGATGGTGGCTGCAAACCTAACGACAAACCTTCCACGAATGCCTGCCATCCGCTTTTAATGTTCTCATCTTGCCAAGATTTGGAAACTGTATATCCAGCATTTATCCATGTTTCGTCTAAGTAGAAGATTTTCAAATTTTGTTCTCTGGCATGTCGAATGCTTCTTAAATAGTCTGTTCTCCAAAAAACTATTTCCGGTTTATCTATCAAGAGAGATTTTCTATTATGTTGTGTATATCTGAAACCCACATCTTTCAAAAGTTTGCATAATGTCATTCTGGAGAATTTTGGATAGTCCGTATCTTCTTGCACTGATGTCATAATTTTGTCAAGTGTTGGAATTTCCTTTCGTAAGTAAAATCCATGGACTTTACGCCTTAGTCTTTGTTTTAATGACTCATCGATCTCAATTGGTTTTCGGCCTGAAGGAGTTTTAGGGGGTTGAAGACACACAACATAGCAGCCGTTAATTCCACAATATCATCAACACTTGCACTTGGATCCTTGTTTTTCAATGATATATAACAATTCAATATCAGAGTTTTTTCATTTAAAGATAATGGACCTGTTTTTGGTCGTTTAGATGGTCCTTGGCTTATCGACATTGTTTGGTACTTGCACAATTAACATTCAACAAATGTTTTAAATATATTCCAACTGTTTACAATATTATGACAACCATACAACTTCATACAACTTTACTCACAGAACTAATACTAAGTACTGATTTAATGTACCTACTTTCTTTTAAAATAATATTCCCGATAATGTTTCTAAGAAAACTGGGTTGTTTGGAAAATCCCTCTCAATAATCGAATAATCTGTAAATAGGTGTAATCGTATTAAGCCGATTACAGTAGGCCACTTGCCATTTAAAATTTCTGAGAAAAACTCCCCATACACTACATATAGGAGTAATACAAATAAAAAATATTATGAATAAACGGTCATCTCCGAACTCTGCCACAAAATAAAATTTTACCTGACTTGTATCAATTTGAGGATTACTGAAATGTTCGAACTGTGCCGCAACCATTTAGTTTAATCCTATTAGAGTCATTAGGGTTTATAATAGATAAAATCGGAGGCCCATAGAATTATTTATATCTCTGAAAGGTTTCAAAGATTTCTTGAATTAAATATTTTGAAGAAATCTTGATTGTGTTGATCGATATTTAGGGGATTAGGGGAAGGATGTTGATGCACTTACACTATTGCCTAAAAATCAGGAAGAAGTATTTAATAGTGTTCATAAATTACAATTACGAACGAACCGAGAAGAGGAATTTCTATTAACAGCAGACCAGGTATTTAAAATTATTGTGTTCTCCTGTTTTTCCAACCTTAATTTTTTATGTAATTCGGATTGTACTTTGATGGATGGGACTTTTAAATACTGTTCAACTTTTTTTTACCAAATGTTTACCATTCATGGTTTTAAAAACGGCTATTACGTACCTCTTGTTTTTTGTTTGCTGCCGGACAAATCAAGTCAAACATATTCAAATTTGTTTTTAATTTTAAGACAAAAATGTAAAGAAGTAGGCTTAAATTTTCAACCTAAAGAAGTCGTAGTAGATTTTGAACTAAGCATTCATAACGCTATATATGAATGTTTTGGCAGAGATCAAATTCTTTTCGGTTGTAAATTTCATCTCTGTCAAGCTTGGTTTTGTAAGATTCAGGAGTATCATTTGGTACAAGAGTACAGACAGAAAGGTTCTGTAATTGGCGAATACTTAAAAGTACATTTCGGTATTATGTATCTTAGTCCTGAGGAAGTTGTAGAATTTTTTTATAATGAACTACATTTTTTGCTTCCGAATGACGAAAGAGTTATAGAATTCCGAAGTTATGTCAATAAAACATATATAACGCAAAATTCGATATTTCCACCACTTATTTGGGCAAATAATACATCCTTTTTTAAGAGAACAACGAATTCTTGTGAGAGTTTTCATTCGCATTTCGGTGCTTCTTTTTACAAAGCACATCCAAACATTGTTCAATTTACTAGTGTGTTATTGGATTTACAAACGGAGGTATACGCGAAAAAAACCAAAAAAACTATTAATGTTAAAATTAATTTCATTAATGATCATTTGGATCAATATAGGAAAAATGTTATTTCTCGCTTTATGTTTGTGAAAACGGTTGCATGTAAAAATCTTCCTAACGTTTAATTTTTTGTTTTTTTTATATGTTTATGTATATTGAATATATTTTATTGTAATGTAGATGTAATGTAGATGTAATTTTTTAGAAGTGGCAAATATACGTTGAAAATATATGTATGTTATTAATATTTTCTTATATTGAATTTGAGTACCTAAAGTTCAAGGTAAATTGTTAAATCGGATTAGGCTATTAGACCCCTACTGGTTTGGTAGTTAATCTCCAAAATTTTAAACACTGGCAGAGTTCGAACAACCCGTAATGACTACCTGCATTTTGTGGCAGAGTTCGGATACTCCGGAATAAACTGTGTTGCCTTTCTTTATCAAACTTACTAAAATTTATGTATCTCTATCACTTTTTTTATTAAAATTAGTACATCCCGTTACCTCTGACCTAAATCGTATATTCTTTAACATAGTTGCAACTCATTCGTTCAATACAAAATGTACCTTACGGTATACCCTCTTAAAATATATTCTGGTACGTCTATGAAATCTACTTAAATGAATGATTTATTACTCCTTGTCCTTTCTATATAGACTATACATCTGCTCCTATGGACTTTTTTTTATGGGGGCGCTTGAAAAGCAAAGGTTTTAATAGCAAACTGAGAAACATTGGGCTGTTACAAGAACGAATAAGACAGGAGTGTAGGTTAATTTCGCCGAAGTAATTAGAAATGTCCAGAACGAGTTCCAGTTCCGTTTAGGATATTGTCAGTTAGTTAATGGACAACATGTTGAGCATTTATTGAAAAAACATGTTGATATCAGATAGATCAGTTGATCAGATGTCTTCATTTTCTTTCTCAAAACGAATGAAGGTATAATTTAGAAATGTTTTAATATATACAGTGCATAAATATAGAATTCTGTATTTATGCACTGTATATATTAAAACATTTTTAAATTACATTCATTCGTTTTGAGACAGCTACTGTGTTAGTGAAACGCGTCAACCAGTTTAAATTGAACATTAATTGAAATAAATGAAGTTTTAAACAAATTAAATTGTTTTATTTCATCGTTCCATAGATATAACATACAAAAACCAACTTGTGGCCAACATCTAACTGTTTACTTACGCGCAAAGTGTGTCCCTCCATATTGAATGCCAAACTTACGCTATTACAAATATTGTTATGTACGGAGAAACTTAAAACATTGCTTATAATTACTTTTGAAATCGGTTTCCGTATAAATTTAATAAGTAAAAGGTAATGGTAGTCTCTTAGGTTAAATTAAACATATCTTTAAGGTTTGTATTGGAATTTAGGGTTTGAAAAAATATTTATTTTCTTCTATAACTTTAAGACAACATAGCAATAAACGGTTTCATGCAAAGATCTAATAAACCAATCATTGATCTTATAGTCAATGCAAAGTAATCCCCACTCAGTAGCCAGCTCGGCTCCTCCTCAAGTCTTGCCAATAAGCAATCTTGGCTACAAAATGTGTTACTGTTTATGAATGAATTGTTTCATCTATGGGTATTAGATCATTGATTTTAATAGTTCCACAGAAACATGTTAATATATAGAGAAAATGTAAAAATTCTTCAAAAAACAATTGCAAATTTTATTTATGATGCTTTAAGTCGTTTTTTGTTCTAATTGGTTAATGTAATGACTCTCATTAAACGTTACTGTTTCTATGTTTGCTACTTGCAAATTGTCCTATTTTAACTACGTATTATAACAGTTTGAGGAAATTGTATATTTTGTACATTATTATCATCAGAGTTTGTGTTACTTCCATCTCATTATTTATGACGCTTCCACACTTCATTATGGAGTTATGGAGTTGACTTCTCTAATTACCTGTAAAACATCCGATGTGTTTACATTTATTAGAGTAATTGATTTATCAACTATGCCAATACCAAATACATTGCTCAGATAATTAGGAAGAAATGTTAAAATTTAATGTTGATTTAGAACAGGAAAATCTATGATTACGTATTTTTTTCTTCTTTTTTTTTGGTATAATATTCAAAACACGAATCTCCTTTTATTTAGAATTTTTATTTTTCTAAATTGATTGTATTAGAAATAATTTTACTCAATAGTCATTGATGTGGATAGTTATCTAGTACTGTATTGACCGACGGGTAACAAGCATTTTTCCATAGCCTTTCTTGAACAATTCACTGTCCATAGCCTTGTGGTATGCAATGTTAAATTATTTTAGCAGATAACAGCAATGCCCATCGAACGTTTATCCTACACAAGGCCAGTTTGGTCAACAGAGTCAACCCCAATGTATATGTTTCTTAATATATTTGATATGTGCAGATAATAATATAAACAAACACTTACAGTATATTATTCAAGAACTGAAACATTTCAAAAAGTTCGACAAGAAGTTAGAAAATAGACTTTATTTTTGTATGGAAGTTCATATTTTGTTATGTATCTTGTATATAAGTTTTTCAACCAGTGGCATTCGTAAAGTATTACAGGAGGGGTCGCGAATAAAAGAACACTACAATACATTAAAAAATTACTATTTTAGTGTTTATTACTGTTTTTAAATCAAGCTTTCTATTATTAAATACCGAAAAAATTGTCAAATTTCTTAGAATTTTTAACTTTTTATTCAATATATTGCGGAATTATTTAAAAACAGTTTCATTTAAAAACAGTAATATGAGTAGATTCCACGAAGTAAGGGTCGAGACAGTTAATTCCATTTTAGTGATTATTTTTTAATAATTTGTCTAAATGTGGTTCTATTTTTGATGAACAAATAACTAAATCGCTTTCTTTTAGTTATTCTATGTTTCTATGTCCATCATTGAAGAAAATGTTAATTCACATAATATGTACCTAGTATTTAAGACCACTCACATATGGCCCTGTAGGTCGCCAGAATTTGTCAACTTGTCAAGTGGTCTCGTATTCAAAAACGTTAAAATTTATTAGTGTTTTTAAATGAAACTCAAGGTCTCTAGTTAATTCCACAATATAATACAAGTTATTGGAAATTCTAAAAAAAAAATTGACAATTGTTTCGATAAATCAATATCATCGTCAGAATGACAGAAGTTACATTTCATTTTATGCCTACCTGATGTTTAGTAGTTATATTTTTGGCTAGACCAAGAAGTAACCTAACTTGTGATTGGCTTAATATATGTTTATAGAAAAAAGAAAAAGATGTGATATTACAAATATTGAAGCTTAGATATTATTAGCCCTATGGTGATATCCTGGATATCATTTTTCCAAATAAGATCAGTATAACTGTGCAATGATATAGAAAACCAGGAAAACTATATCTGCTGATCTTTACAATTATCACTTAAGAAGACAGTTTATTAGTGGAGAATTCCCTAGATTTAACTGTTCATTGACAACTTCATATTGTGGGTTTCTTAAATGTCTTCTAATTTCCAGTTCTTCAAGGAAATCCAGTTCTTGTTTCTTTTCACAAATATGCAGCACTTCTAGTTCTGTGTTAGGTGTCAATGAATGATTGGTGTCAAGTAGATGTTTTGCGTAGTGGGATTTATCTGGTTGTTTTAATCTGTAAGCTCGTAAGTGCTCACTGTATCGTATTTCAAAATTCCAGAGGGTCTGACCCAAATAGACAGCATTACATTCTGGACATTTGAGTTTATATATACCTGACTTCTTTAATAGTGGTATTTTTGTTTTTACATTTAACAATTTTGTACTAACGTTACTTTCTGTTTTAAAAGAAATTGTTGCATTCGTTGCTGAAGATATTATCTTTGAAATATTATTAGAAATATTTCCTGCATATGTGATGGTTTTATAAGTTTTAATTTCATCAGCTTGTTTAGGATATATTAGTTGTAATGCCACTTTTTTCTCTTTTTTACTAATTAGTTTATTTAAGAAACCCACAATATGAAGTTGTCAATGAACAGTTAAATATAGGGAATTCTCCACTAATAAACTGTCTTCTTAAGTGATAATTGTAAAGATCAGCAGATATAGTTTTCCTGGTTTTCTATATCATTGCACAGTTATACTGATCTTAATTGGAAAAATGATATCCAGGATATCACCATAGGGCTAATAATATCTAAGCTTCAATATTTGTAATATCACATCTTCTTCTTTTTTCTATAAACATATATTAAGCCAATCACAAGTTAGGTTACTTCTTGGTCTAGCCAAAAATAACTACTTAACATCAGGTAGGCATAAAATGAAATGTAACTTCTGTCATTCTGACGATGATATTGATTTATCGAAACAATTGTCAATTTTTTAGAATTTTCAATAACTTGTATTATATTGTGGAATTAACTAGAGACCTTGAGTTTCATTTAAAAACACTAATATGAGCATATTCCACGAAGTAAGGGTCGAGACAGTCAATTTCGTTAATATTTATTGTCATTCCAAATTGTCAAACTAAATTCAATTTGAATATTTATTCGTCTATTGTCAGTAGTAATAACCCAAGGACATTGATAATTGTTCGACAAAATTTTATAACAGATTTCGAAAGCTTGTTGCCTAGAAACAGACCGACGCCGCAGGCGGAGGTCGGTTGCCTATAAGCATTGATTAAGAAATAGCTATAAACAACAAGCTTGAGAAAGTTGTTATAAATTTTTGAGCATTTATCAATGTTCGAGGGTTATTCGGATAGAATTTTTTTTGCTAATTATAGAAAAGAAGTAGAAAGCTTCTATAATTTCATTAATATTCTCGTCAGTATTATGACCAAATCGTGACATTTTGGAATATTATATATTTGAAACGTCAAAATCGAAATAAATAATCAAATTGTATCCATAGCAACGTGATAGAGTGAATCTGTTTTCAGTATAATGTTGTTCTGATTGGTTGTGTTCAATCAAATGACCTCAAATCGACTGACAATGTGCTATCTATACGAGGTGCGTTCGAAAATTATTTATTTTAAACTATATTTACACTAAAACAAGAGTCGTTTTGTATGTACAGCTAGTTTGAAGTACCCCGTACACCATCCAAAAAAAACAATCATTTACACATCATAATGCTAATCTGAATACATAAAACTAACGTTCAAAAACTTTATTTTTATTAATTGGATTTCATTCTTATAATCCTGTAAGATTATTTTTTTTCTAAATAATAGTGCTAATTGCTTGTTTGACCTAACGGTTAATAGTAATGTGTATTTAATGAACATATAGCAAACGCAATCGAATATTATTAATCTTGAATCAGATCTGTTTCATTTATTTTTGTTTCGTGGGGAATAAACGATGCGGTTGATTTGTAATTCGTTAGATTTTGTTCCTAGAAAACTGACAATGCACTTAATTACATATACTGTTACCCGTAGCGTAATATTTTAGACAATGGAGTGAGTATATTTTATTTTGCAAGTCAGCGGCTGATAGTCAAAGATATGTGAAAGTTATCAGCCGATTAGTTACCACATCATTCTTAAAAACTACTGTCAGTAATTTTTTTATTATTATAAATTTACAATAATTATTCATTCATTAGACGAAAATTTCATATATGTTGTATTACTTTTAAGCTATAAGGTCAAAGTAAAAAAAATCATAAAAAAAGAGTTTTGGAAAAAATTAAGTAGCTAATTAAGATGTGCTAATACAGGGTGGCGCATTAGAAACAGTCCACCTCAAATATTGACGACGAGACACGTCGATTTTGTTTTCGAGGGGGACAACTTTTGATAGTTAACTTATGGTTGTACGGTTATCCCCCTAAAAGGGGTGACTACCCCTTCGAGAATCTTTAATGGCATGGGGGGTCGAGTGGCACATTATTTGAAAGGTATTTCGATTCTCTTTAAAGACATGCTAACATTTTCGTGTTAAGTGTTGAAATTAATGATATAAACCAGCTGAAAGTGTGAGTGAAAGAAATAAAAAAAAGTGGTCAGAAAAGTTTTGATCAAAGTAAGTGTTCAAATTGTGATCCGTTTACTTCAAAACAATAATACAACCTTTGTTCAACACTGTTCCGAACATTTTGTAGCATAATAAGAGTTATTTCACCACATGCTACAGTTATCCAGTGGTGAAGATCTTCTAAAGAGTTCGATTGCGTTTTGTAAGCAACCCCTTTTAAATAACCCCATAAGAAAAAGTCCAACAGTGATAGATCAGGCGATCTTGGGGGTCATTCAATGGAACCTCTTCTACCAATCCAATGTTCGGGAAAATGTTGATCTAAAAAGTCACGTACAGGAGCTGCATAGTGTAGTGGAGCGCCACTCTGTTGAAAAAAAATCAATTTCTGGGATCTGATCATCGTTTTCCATTATCTCCACAATTTGAGGGTAGATGAGGTCTTCGAGCAAATTTAGATAAGATTCACACGACAAGTTATGAGGTAGGAGAAACGGACCAACAATATTATTTCCAAAAACCCCAGCACACAGATTCAATTTTTGTGGAGCCTATGTATGTTGTTCTCTCATAATTGCAGGATTTGCATCACTCCAGTACCTGCAATTATGTCTGTTTAGGTGACCATTAAGAAAGAACGTGCATTGGTCAGAAAAGCATATCAAATATAAAAAGTGGGGGTTGTCCACGTGTCTTCCAGTCATCTCCTCACAAAATTGGATACGGCGATCTGGATCGTCTTCGTTGAGCTCTTGTACGAGATGAATCTTATAGGGATGGAATTTATGCTGTTTCAAGACCCTCTGAATGTTTCTACGTGAAATTCATGTAGCTGCTGCTATTTGTCTTGTGCTTGAAGTGAGATCAAATGCAACATGTCCCAAAAGTGCAACCTGTGTAGCCTCGTTAGTAACAGGATGTTGTCTTTCATATTTTCTGTTAGAAACGTTTCCGGTCTCCATGAACTTAGATATTAAATTTATCACGTAGGGATATCTTACATTCTTACCGGGATGACGTTCATTAAAAACTCTTGCAGCTGCCCGTGCAGACTCGTTTTTTCCAAAATAGTGTGCAACAATTTCAGTTTTCTCTGCAGTGGTGTAAACCATGATAATTAGATTCATTCACCTTGAACTAGAGAATGAAGGAATATCAATAAAATAAAACATATTTTTTGCTATTTCAGTAATAAATGAGAATAGGTTTATAATTTAAAAGGTATAAGAGGTTTAATTTTATTTGTAGTATTTAGATTTTCATGAATTCAATTTTTTACTCCTTTTTTTATTTGTCTTTCTTTTTTTATAAAAATAATAACATTTTATTGGAATGTTATTACCTAATTATTAATTCAGCTGTTTATTCCGATTTCTTTAACAACGGAGATTTCAATCTAGTTTTTGTCATTGATTTTAACACTTAACGCAAAAATGTTGGCATGTCTTTAAAGAGAATCGAAATACCTTTCAAATTATGTGCCACTCAACCCCCCATGCCATTAAAGATTCTCGAAGGGGTAGTCACCCCTTTTAGGGAGATGACCGTACAACCATAAGTTAACTATCAAAAGTTGTCCCCCTCGAAAACAAAATCGACGTGTCTCGGGATTTGCCGCAAAAACCTCCCTCGCCAACAATATTTGAGGTGGACTGTTTCTAATGCGCCACCCTGTATATATAGATATACATGTCGGTTTAGAACATTCTACGCCGTTTTCCGACGCCTAACCTCCACTCTTCTCTATTTAGCCATAGATCATCAGCTATTTCTCTCTCTTGTAGTTCCTTGCTAATTCCCCCTTTCCAGCTCCTTTTTGGCCTCCCTCTTTTATTGCTGCTTGGCGGTGTCCATAACAAGATCTGCTTTGGAATTCTATTTTCGGGCATCCGTTGCACATGTCCCAACCATATAAGTTGCTTTGTTTTTATATCGTCCACTATTGTTTGTTCTATTCCGTGATCTTTCTTATTTTGTTGTTTGATATTTTCTCTTTTTTCGGTTTCCCTGCAAATCTTCTCCAATAATCCATTTCAGTCGTTAATAGCCTGTTCTCCGTTCTACTCTTTACTTGCCGTACTTCGCTTCCGTACGCTTTTATACTTTTAATTATGGTAATATATATATATTCTTTTTAATTCCTTTGGACATCCCCGAATCCCGCAATATACCATTCAACATCTATATTGCCCTCCTTCTACCTTCATTGAGTTTTCCATCTCAGTTTATTTTTAATCCAAGATATTTATATTATTCGCAGTCTTTTATCACGCTTCCAACCTCTAATACTATGTTTGCTCACGTCCTCCCTACGCCTGCGTCAATATTTTATACATCTACTGAATTTTTCACGGAAATTTTGACCGTTTTGAATATTGAATTGATCTGAAGTTTGACGGGATTTATGTCATCTAGAATACACTTGATGTTCTGAAACATTTTGAGGTACTCTGAAACCTGCTGAAAACGAGAGCATTTTTAGATAGTTTGAGATGTAACGTGATGTTTGATGCATCAACCCGTGTAAAATTATACACGCATTTTTTTAACCATCCACGAATATTTTTTACAAATTAAACTGAACTTTTGCTAAAAAATATTAATGTGGGAGACATATAATGACATTTTAATAGGCTGCATAATTTCACGACCAAAAACTAAAAAAAATGATTTAACTATTACAAGCTACAGCTAACTAAAAACCAATTAACATAAAATGTTTACGATTGTGCGCTGATCCACATCGTTCGTTTTGAACTCGAAGCCCCAACATTTTTCTAAATATTCTATAACTGTTGCAAAGGACACTAAATAAGAAATCTATTAACAAAAAATAGTGATTGAAGTATTATTTATAACTTCAAAAAAATTCATAAAGATTAAAATTGCGCATTGACGCACATCGTTCGTTATGAACTAGAAACCCCAAAATGTGACTAAATTTTCTTTAACTGTTACGTCGGACACTTAATAAGGAACCTATTAACAAAAAATTGTAATGTTAGTATTTTTTATAACGTCAAAAATAATTCATAAAGATTACGATTGCGCGCTGACGCAGATCGTTCAGTTTGAACTCGAAGCCCCAAAATTTGTTCACATTTTTTTAACTGTTGTAAAGAACACTTAATTGGGAACCTATTAACAAAAAATTGCGATGCAAGTATTTTTTATAACGTCAAAAAAAATTCATTAAGTTTACGATTGTGCACTGACGCACATCGTTCGTTTTGAAATCGAAGCCCCAAAATTTGTTCAAATTTTCTTTAACTATTGCACGAGTTCAAAACGAACAATGTGCTACAGCGCACAATCGTAATTTTTATGAATTTTTATTTACATTATAAAAAATATTTACATCACAATTTTTTATTAATATGTTGCATCTTAAGTGTCTTTTGCAACAGTTAAAGAAAATTTAAACAAATTTTGGATCTTCGAAATCAATACGAACGATGTGCGTCAGTGCACAATCGTAATCTTTATAAATTTTTTTGACGTTATAAAAAACACTTACATGGCAATTTTTTGTTAATAAATTCCTTGTTAAGTGTCATTTGCACAGTGTTGATTTTACCTTTGTACAAATAGGTTGTGCGAAGCAATTAACAAAACCGGTCGATAGTTTTTATCAGTGCCAACTTTGTTTTATTACACGTGTTTATTTAAAATATTCCGATTAGAGTTTTTAACTAAATAATAAAAAAGGGACGTCATTCTCGACGCAAGTGGAGTCGATTTTGTTATGTGATGATGATCAAATGTTACCGATTAATAACTCTCCAAGCACCAACGAGGTTTCTGCAGTAAAACCAGTTCCAAAAAAGTTCAACTTATTGTCAGATAAGTACAATTTATCTACTATTTGGGTATACATTGAAAATATTTAAAGTAGTAATTTGGGAAGGCTACATCCGATGACTGTTGGTCACATACTTTTTAAACAATTAAAGCTAACTAATATATTAGAAATTAAAAGTATAGGTAAAAATCGAATAAAAGTTTTATTAAAATCGTTTCTTGAGGCTAATCAATTAGTTAAAAATCCTTTGTTGGAAAATCATAATTTGGTAGCTTATATTCCAAATCATCTACTCGAATCAAAGGGTATCATTAGGGACGTTGACACTAAATATGACGAAAAATATTTGTTAGAGAATGTAGAGTCTACCTCTCCGGTAATATACATTTATCGTACTAAACGTAAAATCCAAAGGGAGAATAACACAATTGATTATGTACCAAAAAAAACCATTATTATTACTTTTGAAGGTAATATTATACCAAAATATGTTGCATTTAATAAAGTATATTGTCAGGTAGACCAATTTATAGGTAGAGTAGTTCAATGTTATCGTTGTTTGAAGTATGGACATGTTTCTAAACAGTGTAAAAACACCCAAGAACGATGTATACAATGCGGCGAAATAAAAACAGAGGAACATAGTTGCAATAAGGACAAAATTTATTGTATTCATTGTAAATCTTATGATCACCTATCTATATCTAAAAAATGCCCTCAATATGAGAAACAGAAAAAAATTAAAACTATTATGGTTGAACAAAAAAAGTCATTTCTGGAAGCCAGAAAATACTGTGAAAACTCAATTTCTACTTTTGTAAGTCATGATTCTTTTTCAGGCTTATCAAATTATAATAAAGATTTCCCCAGTCTTACTAAACAAGTTAATAATAATACCACACAAACTATGATAAAAAATACTAGGGAAAGCAATAGCTTAATTTCGTCGCTGCTCAGTACAAGTGGCACAAAAAAATACTCAGTTCCCATGAAAAAGAAAAGAAAATCAGACTCTCCGTCCAATCAGTCTCCTTCTGGCTCGCCTACGTTTCCTTTTACTTTTGGTCCAAGTCAACCATTACCTGCTAACCCCTATAAATCCAATTTTAATAGTATTGAAAGTAAAAAACAGAATATTGCTGACATTGTCTCCAAATTTGTATTCAATCTATTGGATAATATAAGTTCAGTAGAAGACTTGCACTCAATTAACAAAAGTTCAATAATCAGTAGCATAAAACAAGTACTGGAGGATACTCTAACAGTTAATAATTATTAATGGCTCAGAAAGTTTCACTTAACATTATGCAGTGGAATGCTAGATCAGCTGTGGCAAATAAAAACAGTTTGCAACACTTTTTAAATTCTAGAAAAATAGATGTGGCACTTATTACTGAAACTTGGTTTAAAAAAAATATACAATATTGTTATAATGGTTATAATATGGTCCGTAAAGACCGACATGACGGCTATGGTGGTGTTGCCATTTTAGTTCATCATTCAATAAGTTTTTGTGAATTCAAAATTAATTTGAATGTGTGTAGAGGCGTGGAAATGTGTGGCATAAAAATTAAATATGGTAAATCGGAGCTAAGTCTTTTTTCTGTTTATAAACCACCTAAAATTAAATGTTCTGCTAATGATTGGTTTACACTTTTTTCACAAGCAAAAAATCCTATAATCGTGGGCGGTGATTTCAATGTACATCATTCTTTGTGGGGCGCACATCATAATGACACAGTTGGTATACAACTAATCCAAGCTGCAGATGATCTTAATCTAACAGTAATGAATAATGGACAACCCACAGTTCTAACTCGTCCTAATCAAAATGTTTCTGCGATAGATATCACTTTCTGTGTGTTCTCCTGAACTTGCTAATAGAATTAATTGGTCAGTATTAGATGATACATTAGGATCGAATCATTTTGTTATTCTTATGGAGCTTCCAATTGACCAAGTTATCAATGAATTTCCCCTTAAAAATAAATGGAACATAAAAAAAGCTAACTGGCCATTGTATACTGGAACAATTGAAAATACTCTTCAAGGAGATTTCTCATTAAACTCCACATCTGATAAATATCAAATCTTAATCAGCAGTATGAATCAAGCTGCACACATTGCGATACCACAATTTAAAAATATTAAAAACTTAAAACGTTACCCCCCACCCTTGGTGGAATTCAGATTGCGAAAAGATTTTGGAAGATAGACGTTTGGCTTTCTCGACTTATAAAAAAACTTCGAATTTCCAAAACTTTTTCCTTTGTCAAGAAATGATGGCAAGAACAAAAAGAAAATTTAAAGCTATAGCTAAACAAAACTGGATTGAGTATGTTTCTTCTCTTAATAAGTCTGTTTCGTCTTCTTCTCTTTGGAAACAAGCTAGAAAGATTTATAGAAAACCAATCTCCAACGTCAAGCCTTTAGATGATATCTGGATGGCAGAATTTTTTGACAAAATTTCTCCTCCCTTCGCTGCTATGTTATTTCCTGATCTAACTTCATCTAGTGATGAGAACCATTTTCTTTCAAAACCCATAACTTTAACAGAGTTAAACTATGTTCTTAAAAATTGCATCAGTACTAGTCCAGGACTTGATGAAATTAAATATCCTATGATTGATAACCTTCCTGTTATTGCTAAATGTATGTTGATTGATATATTTAATGATATACTGAATAATCTATCCATAGTTAATGAGTTGAAGGATGTCATCATTATTCCTATTCTCAAGCCAGGTAAAGATCCCAATCATGCTGAATCCTATCGCCCTATATCACTTATGTCATGTATGTTGAAAACTTTAGAACGTATCATTAAGCACAGACTTGAATGGTGGTTATTTCAGAAAAACCTCCTTCCAAGAACCCAGTTTGGCTACAGAAAAGGTTGTGGTACAATTGACGCTCTAACAACTCTTGTTACCGATATTCAAAATACTTATTCCACCAATAGATATTTACCTACACTTTGCCTAGATATCGAAGGTGCTTATGATAGCGTCTGCTTACCCATTCTGAGAGAAAAAATGATTAATAACTTCCTAATACCGATTCGATTAACTGATGCAATCATTAACTTTTATTCTCATAGAAAATTGTATATAAGAACTCATAATAATTATCTCATAGGACCTCGTTATAATATTTCAGGACTACCTCAGAGTTCAGTATTGAGTCCTCTGCTTATTAATTTGTATACGGCTTACTTTCACAGTATTTACGTTGAAAATATCACCCCAAAAATAATTCAGTATGCGGATGATTTTTGCTTATATTCAGAGGCCAAAAAATATAATGATGCTGTAGAGACGTTAGATAAAATATACGGATCGGCTTATAAATGGTTCATTAAAAATGGTTTTGAAGTATCTCCCACGAAATCATCAGTTTGCATTTTTTCTAGACATAACATCCCGAATATCCATACGATTCAGTTAAATACACAAGCGTTTCCCTTTTGTAAATCAATAAAATATTTGAGAATGATAGTTGATAGGAAGTTAACCTGGAAACCCCATATCGAACATATATTGAATAGATGCAACAGAGGTATGAATTTTTTTAAATCCATTTCTAAAACTTGGTGGGGAGCTGATGTGTCGACTTCGCTACTTTTTTATAGATCATATATTAGATCCATAATAGATTATGGTTGTACACTTTATGGATCCGCAAGTAAAAATAATTTACAAAAAATTGACGTATTTGAAAACAAAGCCTTAGGTATTTGTATGGGTGCAATGAGGTCTACTCCCATTGAACCACTTCACGTGGAAGCTTTAGAACCTCCCTTAAAATATAGAAGAAATCATCTTAGCCATAAATTCCTCATAAAAATTATGTCTTCCAACGAATCTTCATATCACAATACATGTAAACTAAACGAATTTGATTTAACTAACAACTACTGGATCCGCAAAAATTCACCGCGTCTCTGTGATGCTTTCCGAAACAACAACAATCTATGTGTAATCAGATCAGAAAAAAATATGACTTTAGATGATTTTGAATACTTTTTTCATATGTTTAATGTCATTCAACCTAGGTATCATGTAAATCCTATGATAAGTCTTACAATTTTAAACTCCATATTAGAAAATTATTCTGATTCCATACAGATATACACTGACGCTTCCAAAAGTTTATATGGAACTGGTTGTGCGTTCTACATTCCAGGTGATAATGTCGAAAAATTGTTTAAGCTCCCCTCAGACTTCTCAGTTTTCAGCGCTGAAGCTGTGGGCATCTATGAATCGTTAAAATTCTTTTCTTCGTCCAGAAAAAGTTCTGCTATTATCTTAGCTGATTCTCTGTCTGTCTTAACAGCTATACAAAATCCAACTATACCTGCTTTATCAGATAATCTTTATATATTCTATATAAAAAAAATGTTATTTCAATTAAAAAAAGATAATAAACATGTACAGCTGATATGGATCAAAGCACATATAGGACTTAAACATAATGAACATGTAGATCGTTTAGCTAAAAATGCAGCAGAAAATGGTACCTTATCTATCTATCCACTAACTGTACCAGACGTATTTGCTAATTCTAGGCAAAAAACAAAGTTGTTTATGGAAAAAATCTTGGAACGATTATTGTAAAATATCTAATACCCAATATTCATCAATTCAACAAGAAATTCCGAATTGTTGTTGGTTCAATTCTTATTCCTGCCCACGTAAATACATTACAACTATTGGTAGACTACGCTTTGGACATGCATGTTATCCGGCACACTTATATAAAATAAAAATTATTGACACAGACCTGTGTCAACACTGTCATACCAAAAGTGATCTGAATCATATTTTCTTTAACTGCATATATTCCCAAGAAACTCAAAACCTTATTAATGATTTAATAAGAATCGGATTTTTCCCACCCTTCAATATCTGCTATCTTTTAGCCTTAAACAAAATGAAAGTATATAAGGTTCTGATGAAATTCATATACGAATCAAAGGTATTCTTGTGAATGTTTGAACCAGATTTGTTTACCTCTCTTTATCCCAATTGTAGTTATTCCTATCTTTCCGTGGCCTAGTTTTGTTTGTGATAAATTATAATGTATTGATGGGCCCCTAGACAAGAAGCGAGTGACCCTGTTTATCCTTATTGTATTTTTTTTTAGGTAGGTAATTTTGTCTAGTCTTAGGTGTGTATAGGTGTGAGTGAGGTGAATATACTTTTTTATATATTAATAGTTTGTTCCTGTTGTGACTGGCCGAATGACGAGTGTCAAAGCCAAGAAAAAAAAAGTGTCATTTGCAAGAGTTAAAGAAAAGTTAAACAAATTTTGGAGCTTCGAGTTCAAATCGAACGATGTGTGTCAACCCGCAATTGTAATCTTTATGAATTTTTTTGACGTTATAAATAATACTTACATCACAACTTTTTGTTAATTGGTTTCTAATTAGGTGTCGTTTGTAAGAATTAAATCATTTATTTTTTAATTTTTAGGTCTTCGTTTCAGAATCGTGAAATATGTGCAAGAACAACTATTTGAAAACTTTTAATTCACTTAATCTTTAATCGTTGGCAGACAAATTATGTAACCTATTAATATGTCTCCTATATTAACATTTTTTAGCAAAGGTTCAGTTTTTTTTGTAAAAAAATATTCGTGAATGGTTGAAAAAAATTCGTGGATAACTTCACATGTGTCGTTTAAGATGAGATGTTGTCGTATCATATTGACTAAAAACAATACAGAATATATTTTCATAGTTTCAGAGTACCTCAACACACTTCAGAGTATTAAGTGATTCTAGATTTTATCAAGTGTTCCATAACATTCAAAGTTACTTTTTTACGTCCATGTGACATGTCAAATGTTATATCACGTGTCACATCAAATGTTTGTCATTTACCACGTCAAATGTTTGTCATTTGCAACGTCAAATGTTTGTCATTTGCCACGTTAAAAGTTTGTCATATGACAAATGACCTCAACGGTTTGAGTTCTCCCACTCCTACTAATCGTTCTACATTCTAAATTGTGAAATTGGGCATACTTGTTTTACTTTAAATTATGCAACAGTATAATGAAAATTATGATTACTTAAAAAATGCTATCCAAATTGTGCAGAAAATATTTCGAAAAATTGTGAATAGAGAACTGTATTTCCGATCAAAATGAGATTACCAGAAATATGGAATAATAATAATCATTGGCCATTATTAGTCTAAATACTAAATAAACACCAAAATTATGACAACTCTTAATGGGCTAGTTTCATGAGTATGAATTAACAAGTGAAATCATATCAGAAGGTTTAAAAATATCATATATTTTTCTATGATAACGATATTTATCTCAAAAAGTTATAAATATCTTCCAAAATTAGATTTAAAATTTATATTAGATTTAAATAAACCGCTGTAAGTCGACCAATGACAGAAGACCTTGTTGTCAGAAAGTACGTTCTGTTGGCAAATCCTACTTGACTATCCAAGTTGATTAATACAAAGGAAAAGTCGACTAGAAGAATTTGACAATTGACATCAATATTCACAACTAACCTCAAACAGATATCATTCTAGCCGACTTTTTAGTTGTTTGTTATATTATTTTATAGTAATAAAAAACATCGTTAAAATGGTTCCAGGTTTCACCGAAGCAAATTCGACAAATCTTCCTCAAGTGGATGTGGACATGATGTCTCAGTCACTCGAACTCCCCTAAACAGAAGAAGAGTAAGCGATCCGGTACTAAATCGAGTTTGGAACTTTGAGGTAACGCAATTTGTGTGTGTGTGTGTTACAAGACACGTTTTCCAAACAACTCAACCTACATGGAGAACATTTAATTTTCATTACACATACATTTTACGTTATATTTTCTATTTTGAAAGCATCATCACTGCAGTTTAAAATATACGAGTATATTTCCAAATTTCTTTGACTACGAGAGAGTTACCTTTTTTAATAAGAGGCACCCAATTCGGAGAACATTATTTGAAAGAATACGTTTGACAGTACTTTGCGTTTCTCTTTAACGGGTGTTAGAGAAAAAAGATAACTAGTCTACTTATAAAGTTTTCCCTCGTGACAACAGCGCAAAATATCTTTGTTTGCCATCTGCTCTAGCCTACCACAGTCTACCACAAGAAATCAAATTTCAATATTTTTTTTCATTTATATTTGAAATCGTAGAGTGGCGTTATTAGTCGCAAATTCTTAGTTCAGACCCAATATATCTTGTAACATTATCATTGAATTTCATGAAACTAGCCCATTGAATTGGTCTGCATACTTGGCCGTGTTTACAATTTGCGGTCCCAATTGAATAAACTGAATTTCAGTGCTTTTGATGAGATTTCCACATATCCCTGACTCTGTACCTATTCTTGATTGTACTAAATTGCAACAGGATCTAATGAGGCCGAACAAGAACAGGTGGTTTAATTGATCAAAGCCGGGTTTCTGATCAGATACGCCTCTTTGCTGTCTCTGATATAGGAACTTGGCTTGAAATTCGCCACATAGCAATCAGCGTTATTGGATTAAAATATTTCTGCACCTATTGAATATACATGTACGTATATATACGTATTATAAAATGATGATTTTGTAAATGTTATACAATGTGCGTAAAAATACCTTCCATTCAGCAACCAAATAACGCACAAAAATAAAAAGTAAGCAAAATTAATCAAAATAATTTTTAGGTATCTGCAGATGAAGTATTTATTTGTCTACATAAACGGCACCAACTGAAAACAGACTCTGACAAATAAGTCCCTCAAAAGGATATTACAAATATAATAATTCTATTTGTAAATAAGTTAATGCCAGAACTTTTGGTGGCAAAAGTGTAATAGTTTATTCTATAACAAGGGAGGAATAAGCAAAGTTCTACATGAGTGTAGAATTTTGAATTCCACCCGTGTTTTAGACTATAATTTTTCTACGACTATCAAATAAAAAACAAAACAATATATATTGGATTGCTAACTCCTTAATTTCTGGAGGAGTTGTGGTGAAATCATCACTGCAGTCAGTATCAAACACTATAAAGGAATGAAGCCATGTAACAGCTATTATTTAAATGAAATTATATAAATTTACTTACTTTTTATGAAGTAATAATCAATTTTAGTCTAGAATTTAAAAAATAGATAATAATTAAACAATTTTGACAATCGACATTTTTGAAGTTGACTTTTCCTTTTTTTTTCTTAAAACGTGCCACAAAATACACTTATGCTGCACTTCTGTCTCTAACAATTAATACTCAACGACCATATTAGTCATTTTACGTTCACTTTAGAGGATGTGTTATGCATTTTAATATTTCTGCACTATTTCTACTCTGCGTAGTGCACCTGGTGTTGAAAAAGGAACACGCTTATTTTCTTTTTACGTCAAATGAACCCTGACATTTAGAGGGCGCCACAAGTATTCATTCCATATCAAGGGCGAGAATTAATATTCTTACCTTACTCATAATCAAAAACTACGTCAGAATATAGAAATTCTATAATAGTCGTAGAAAAAATATAGTTCTAAATGTTACTGGATATTATGCAATTCCATGAAATAGAACAAAGCAAAAGTTATTATCAATTAAGAAGCAGCATTTTCAATATATGCAGAAATTTCCTCAAGTATCTCAAAAAGTCTCAGGCATGTTTAACCAACTTTCCAAAATCTGTAGAATATACTTTTTCGGAATTTTACAAAAAAATGAAACCAAGGATTGCGAGAAAAAACATGGATGATATGAATGTAATAATATATAAAAACAGAAAAAAAGAGTGTGTTTTGATCAGTTGGTTTTTGGTTGTCCATTTGTCACGACAAAAAGAAAAGAAAAAATGATGCAATGTGAGGAATTGTAAAATAAGAACAGAGGTGAAACTATATAGAAGCTGGACAAGTAAATGAGATAAAGGAGGTCAAAACAGAAAGAAAATGTATCTGAAAAAAGTATAAGTGAGTGAGAGATGGTCGAATACATGGGAATATGATGAAGGATGAAGAGAAATGACAAGACAAAAAAGTACGATAGTTATAAATTGTAAAGAAACTGAAGATAAAAATGAAATAGCAATAGAGCTCAAAGATGAAGTAAATAAGGGTAATGGGATAGAAGGAAAGAAACTGAAATACATTAATAATACAAATATATGGAAAAATGTCTGAATAAATATTTAATTTATTTACAGTGCTACATTTTAGTAGATGGGACGGAAGTAGGCCATGTTGGATTTCTTGGCCGGCTGCGCGCGCACCGGAAGTAACGGTGGCGCTGGTGTGCCGTGACGTCATAAGGGGAGGGGTCGAAGTCGGCCATTTTTTATCTGTCGGCCATTTTTTATCGTGTAATTGTAGATTTCTATCGCTAGATGGCGTATGTCATTTTTTGTAGATTTCTATAGTGGTGCCGTCCATTTTTTATCCCGTAGATTTTATTTTCGCTCTCGGATAATGTGACGTAATTTTTTGTGATGTAAGCACCGAATATATTTTTTTAATTAAATAAAAAATGTTTCGTCTCGACTGGGATTCGAACCCACCGTATCCACAGCGTCGAATTTATTATGTCTGCGAGTATTCCTACTACACCATTTGATAATGTTGTAATCAATTGCGAGATGTAGGTATAAGAATTATAAAAACATGTGCGCGCGCGCGTATTATAACGTCATAAGGGCATTAGATATTTATATCTGTTATTATTGGTCAACATAGATCAATCGTTGTGGTGATAGAGCTTTTTTATATACGGAATGTACCAAAAAGATGCAATAAGGGTGTTATAAATTTGTGGAATAGGTATATATTTCTTATATACAGGGTGTAGTCATAAAATATGTTTAATGCATAGTCGTTATGGTATTATTTTGGGCAAGCGACACATCAGTTGGATGGACAGAGAGAAAAATAGCATTATTTTGGACATGCGCAATGGTTACAGAAGTGCTTATGATTTTTGTTTTTTATTATCAGAAGAGTATAGACGCAAATTGAAGGAATTGACTAAAAAAGTAAAGATCGGTATAACTGCGCAATGATATATAAAACCAAGGAAACTATATCTGCTGATCATTATAATTACTACTTAAGAAGACAGTTTGAAAGTGGAGAACTTCCTAGATTTATCTGTTCTTTGAAGACTTCATATTGTGGGTCTCCTAAGTGGCTTCAAATTTCTAACTCTAAATCCAATTCTTGTTTCTTATCACAAATATGTAGTACTTCTAGTTTTGTATTAGGTGTCAATGAAATTCCATACATTGTTAAAATCTCGAACTGAGGAATGAAATCAATAACGTTACTTTTTAGAAAGAGAGAGAATAGTTATGAAATTTAAATACTATTCTTAGAAATTCACGACGAACGAAATCAAGGTGTATATTAACATAAGATTCCAAATTATGTTAGCCGATAAACACCCAAGCTAATCAACGAGTTTTTCCGTTTTTCTCATTCAAGAGACCATAGGAACTAAATTAACGATATACGAGTGAAATCAAAAGCGTCTATTAATAGAAATATTATTGAAATAGATCTCTCTCATTGTAATAATTTTTACGGCGTTGAATGATGTAATCTAAAATTCGATATACAGGGTGTTGACATACAGATACCATAAGACGCTACGATATATCTCCGTTGCTATTGGCTAGATTTTAATGGGACAAACGCGGTTATAGATTATTTGTTTATATACAGGTTGTCAAAAAGGCACTCTGCTGTTATTGGTCGGATTGAAGTCGGATAAACGGTGTTGGGTACGTTACTACAATCAATATACAGGGTGTGGACAATGTCATAAGGGCACTATGCTAGGATTTTCATCAAACAAAACAGGATGTACCAAATCGCCATTAGGTCACTACGACGATCAATATACAGGATATCATTGGACACGTTCGATCGTTATACAGAATGTACAAAGATGCCATAAGGGCGCTACAATGTATCTCTGCTATTATTGGTCGAATTGAAATCGAACAAACGGCGTTATAGATTATTTCGATATACAGGGTGTCGACATAAAGACGCCATAAGGGCACTCTGTTATTATTATTCGGTAACAGTTGCCTTCGAGGAAAATTTGGTGACCTTGTTTCTGCGAGACATAGAGTTAAAGCCAAGCTACCCTTCTTCTTGCACAGCGATAATCAGAAGCCCAAAGGTGTTCGAGAAGTTCTTGGGAGGAGTATGGAAAGAATTACGAAAAAATATGATAAACCTGTATGTATACCATTTAAAGTGGAACTAGCAGGTGTAAATGTGGAAACATTGTTAAAAGAATTACTCGAATTATTAAAACAATTACAAAAAGAAGACTATTAACAAGTAACTTCAACTATCGTAAACATGGAATGTATAGGGAGAATTGTAACGTAATTGTAAATAATAATAATAATAATAATACAGTCGGAATTGATTGCCTTACGTGGCTTACATCTAACGCGATGGTTAAAATATACAACAAATTTATTTGTCAAATAACCAGTCCTGGTGTTAACAAGAGCATTGGAAACCATATTATAGATATCGTCAACTGTCCAGATAAGAGATTAAAACACCCATTTTCCAACACTTTAGACAGAGAACATGGAATTACAAGATTAGAAGCAACCATATATAATTAAACATTTGCCGACATTTAGATAGATTCAACATAGCATTATATATGTAGCTGTCCACGATATCTGCCAATTATAACAACTATAAGATCAATATTTGAACAAAACTTTGACGAGCTTTCACAATAAACCATCTTTATATGACGTATAACTAGCTATGTTGAGCGATTTAGTCATTTCTCTCGATATTTAGCACTATTTACCGAGAATCAGTAACAACCAACATTTATATAGATTCAACCTAGCATTATATATGTAGATGTTCACTAGATCTACCAATAATAACAAATAAATGACTAATATTGGAAGTTTCTAGTACGATTCAGACAAATGCATCGATTTTGAGCAAAACTAAGTCTAGCTTTTGATATCCCAACCCAGCTATTATCGTTATATACCATATAACTAGCTATGTTTAACGTCATTTCTCACGATATTTAGCACTATTTATCAAGAACTAGTAACACCAACCAACATTTAGATAGATATAACCCAACAATAAATATGTAGATGTCAACGATATCTACAATAATAAGAAATATATGGTCAATATTGCAAGTTTCTAGAACGATTCAGACAAATGCATCGATTTTATGCATAACAAAGTCCAGTTTTCTTTTGTCGATATATGCCATATAAGCTATGATGATCGATTTTATCATTTCTCTTGATATTTAGCACTGTTTACCGAGAACTAGTAACATTAAGCGACGATAGATTCAACCTAATGTAGCTTATTTATGTAAATTTCTACGATATTTGCCTATTATAACAGATATATGGTTAATATTGGAAGTTTCTAGAACGATTTAGACGGATGCATCGATTTTGACCAAAACTAAGTCCACCTTTGATTATCCCATCTTTTGTCTCTATATGACATATAACTAGGTCTACTGAGCGATTTTGTAATTTCTCACGATATTTAGCACTATTTATCAAGAACTAGTAACATCAACCAACATTTAGATAGATTTAACCCCAGCATTAAATATATAGATGTCCACCATATCTACAATAATAAGAAATATATGACCAATATTGCAAGTTTCTAGAACGATTCAGACAAATGCATCGATTTTGGGCATAACAAAGTCCAGTTTTCTTTTGTCGATATATGCCATATAAGCTATGTTGAGCGATTTTGTCATTTCTCTTGATATTTAGCACTATTTACCGAGAACTAGTAACAATAAGCGACGATAGATTCAACCTAATGTAGCTTATTTGCGTAAATTTCCGCCATATTTGCCTATTATAAAAGATATATGGCTAATATTGGAAGTTTATAGAACGATTCAAACAAGCATCAATATTGGGCATAACAAAGTCCAGTTTTCTTTTGTTGATATATGCTATATAAGCTATGTTGAGCGATTTAGTAATTTCTCTCAATATTTAGCACTATTTACCGAGAACTAGTAACAATAAGCGACGATAGATTCAACCTAATCTAGCTTATTTACGTAAATTTCCGCGATATATGCCTATTATAGCAGATATATGGCTAATATTGGTTATCCCATCTTTTGTCTTTATATGACATATAACTAGGTCTACTGAGCGATTTTGTCATTTCTTCCGAGGTATAGCACTATTCACCGAGAACTAGTAACATTAACCTACATTTAGATATATTCAATCTAGCATTATATATGTAGATGTCCACGATATCTGCCAATAATAACAAATATGTGGCCAATATTGCAGGTTTTTTTGACAATTCATCGATTTTGAGAAAAACTAAGTCCATCTTTTACAATAATCATCTTTTGTCTTCATATGACATATAACTAGCTATGTTAAGCGATTTTGTCATTGCGCCCGATATATAGCACTATTTTCCGAGAAATAGTAACATTTACTGACATTTAGATAGATTCAACATAGAATTATATATGTAGCTGTCCACGATATCTGTCAATTATAACAACTATAAGGCCAATATTTGAACAAAACTTTGTCCAGCTTTTACAATAAACCATCCTTATATGACGTATAACTAGCTATGTTGAGCGATTTAGTCATTTCTCTCGATATTTAGCACTATTCACCGATAATCAGTAACAACCATTATTTATATAGATTCAACCTAGCATTATACATGTAGATGTTCACAATATCTACCAATAATAACAAATAAATGGCTAATATTGGAAGCTTCTAGTACGATTCAGACAAATGCATCGGTTTTGAGCAAAACTAAGTCTAGGTTTTGATATCCCATCCCAACTGTTCTCGTTATACACCATATACCTAGCTATGTTTAGCGATTGCGTAATTACCCCGATATTAAGCACTATTTACGGAGAACTAGTAACATAAAAAGACGTTTGTATAGATGTAACCCAGCATTAAATATGTAGATGTCCACGATATCTACAAATAATGAAGTTTACGCAACGAACCTCGAAGCGGTGAGTTGCGCAAATCACGAGTACTACAAAAAGTCATTGTGGCACAAGTTTTACACAATATTTTTTATAATTAACATTTATTTCATTTATTAAATAGAATAGAATAACATATAATCCCTGATCGTCGCTTAATGTTACTAGTTCTCGGTAAACAGTGCTAAATATCAAGAGAAATGACAAAATCGCGCAACATAGCTTATATGGCATATATCGACCAAAGAAAACTCGACTTTGTTATGCCCAAAATCGATGCATTTGTCTGAATCATTCTAGAAACTTGCAATATTGACCATATATTTCTTATTATTGTAGATATCGTTGACATCTACATATTTATTGCTGGGTTATATCTATCTAAATGTTGGTTGGTTTTACTAGTTCTTGATAAATAGTGCTAAATATCGTGAGAAATGACGAAATCGTTCAACATAGCTAGTTATATGGTATATAACGAGAATAGTTGGGTTGGGATATCAAAAGCTAGACTTAGTTTTGCTCAAAATCGATGCATTTGTCTGAATCGTACTAGAAACTTCCAATATTAGTCATTTATTTGTTATTATTGGTAGATCTCGTGAACATCTACATATATAATGCTAGGTAGAATCTATATAAATGTTGGTTGTTACTGATTCTCGGTAAATAGTGATAAATATCGAGAGAAATGACTAAATCGCTCAACATAGCTAGTTATACGTCATATAAAGATGGTTTATTGTGAAAGCTGGTCAAAGTTTTGTTCAAATATTGACCTTATAGTTGTTATAATTGGCAGATATCGTGGACAGCTACATATATAATGCTATGTTGAATCTATCTAAATGTCGGCAAATGTTTAATTATATATGGTTGCTTCTAATCTTGTAATTCCATGTTCTCTGTCTAAAGTGTTGGAAAATGTGTGTTTTAATCTCTTATCTGGACAGTTGACGATATCTATAATATGGTTTTCAATGCTCTTGTTAACACCAGGACTGGTTATTTGACAAATAAATTTGTTGTATATTTTAACCATCGCGTTAGATGTAAGCCACGTAAGGCAATCAATTCCGACTGTATTATTATTATTATTTACAATTACGTTACAATTATCCCTATACATTCCATGTTTACGAAAGTTAAAGTTACTTGTTAAGTAGTTTGCCATTTCTTCTTCTTTCTGGAACACCCCACAGAAGTCTTGAGTTATATTGAGGTCTAGTAGATAATAGTCTTCTTTTTGTAATTGTTTTAATAATTCGAGTAATTCTTTTAACAGTGTTTCCACTTTACACCTGCTAGTTCCACTTTAAATGGTATACATACAGGTTTATCATATTTTTTCGTAATTCTTTCCATAGTTTCCCCAAGAACTTCTCGAACACCTTTGGCCTTCTGATTATCGCTGTGCAAGAAGAAGGGTAGCTTGGCTTTAACTCCATGTCTCGCAGAAACAAGGTCACCAAATTTTCCTCGAAGGCAACTGTTACCGACCAACAATAACAGAGTGCCCTTATGGCGTGTTTATGTCGACACCCTGTATATCGAAATAATCTATAACGCCGTTTGTTCGATTTCAATCCGACCAATAATAGCAGAGATACATTGTAGCGCCCTTATGGCATCTTTGTACATCCTGTATAACGATCGAACCTGTCCAATGATATCCTGTATATTGATCGTCGTAGTGACCTAATGGCGATTTGGTACATCCTGTTTTGTTCGATGAAAATCCTAGCAGAGTGCCCTTATGACATTGTCCACACCATGTATATTGATTGTAGTAACGTACCTAACACCGTTTATCCGACTTCAATCCGACCAATAACAGCAGAGTGCCTTTTTGACAACCTGTATATAAACAAATAATCTATAACCGCGTTTGTCCCATTAAAATCTAGCCAATAACAACGGAGATATATCGTAGCGTCTTATGGTATCTTTATGTCAACACCCTGTATATCGAATTTTAGAATACATCATTCAACGCCGTAAAAAGTATTACAATGAGAGAGATCTATTCCAATAATATTTCTATTAATAGACGCTTTTGATTTCACTCGTATATCGTTAATTTATTTCCTATAGTCTCTTGAATGAGAAAAACGGAAAAACTCGTTGATAAGCTTGGGTGTTTATCGGCTAACATAATTTGGAATCTTATGTTAATATACACCTTGATTTCGTTCGTCGTGAATTTCTAAGAATATTATTTAAATTTCATAACTATTCTCTCTCTTTATAAAAAGTAACGTTATTGATTTCATTCCACAGTTCGAGATTTTAACAATGTATGGAATTTCATTGACACCTAATACAAAACTAGAAGTACTACATATTTGTGATAAGAAACAAGAATTGGATTTAGAGTTAGAAATTTGAAGCCACTTAGGAGACCCACAATATGAAGTCTTCAAAGAACAGATAAATCTAGGAAGTTCTCGACTTTCAAACTGTCTTCTTAAGTAGTAATTATAATGATCAGCAGATATAGTTTCCTTGGTTTTATATATCATTGCACAGTTATACCGATCTTTACTTTTTTAGTAAATTCCTTCAATTTGCGTCTATACTCTTCTGATAACAAAAAACAAAAATCATAAGCACTTCTGTAACCATTGCGCATGTCCAAAATAATGCTATTTTTCTCTCTGCCCATCCAACTGATGTGTCGCTTGCCCAAAATAATACCATAACGACTATGCATTAAACATATTTTATGACTACACCCTGTATATAAGAAATATATACCTATTCCACAAATTTATAACACCCTTATTGCATCTTTTTGGTACATTCCGTATATAAAATGCTCTATCACCACAACGATTGATCTATGTTGACCAATAATAACAGAGATAAATATCTAATGCCCTTATGACGTTATAATACGCGCGCGCGCACATGTTTTTATAATTCTTATACCTACATCTCGCAATATATTACAACATTATCAAATGGTGTAGTAGGAATACTCGCAGACATAATAAATTCGACGCTGTGGATACGGTGGGTTCCAATGCCAGTCGAGACGAAACATTTTTTATTTAATTAAAAAAATATATTCGGTGCTTACATCACAAAAAATTACGTCACATTATCCGAGAGCGAAAATAAAATCTACGGGATAAAAAATGGACGGCACCACTATAGAAATCTACAAAAAATGACATACGCCATCTAGCGATAGAAATCTACAATTACACGATAAAAAATGGCCGACAGATAAAAAATGGCCGACTTCGACCCCTCCCCTTATGACGTCACGGCACACCAGCGCCACCGTCACTTCCGGTGCGCGCGCAGCCGGCCAAGAAATCCAACATTGCCGACTTCCGTCCCAGAACCGGCCTACAGTGGATAAAAATATCAACAAAGATTTGTCTTTGCATTGCTAGGGTAGTCCGAGTACGGAAGCGGTGAAAATGAAAACGAAATCGACTTTATCAAAAACAAGTACATATGAATGGTATAGTGCATTTAAATTAAAATCGATCGAGATGTGATTGAAGACTAACCTCTCTCTTGTCGGTCATTATTATCCTGAACTGAGCTTAGTGAAGGAATTAGTGATTGAAAATCGTTTTTGAAGTCTGAAAGAGAAAGCTGCTGAACATTCTATGTCTCACAAATCAATTCGTACCATTTTGAACGACTGTTTGAGCACCAACCCATCCCATTGTGAACGACCGTCTAAAATTCAACAAACCCTTTATTGTCCTAATTTGGCCCTGGTTAATAATTTTTCCCTTCATATCCTAAATTGGCACTTCACGGCATTCAGTGAATTATTTTTATACGAAAAATACTTGGTCATATCACGTCTTTTTTGGAATATCTTATATTAAAGACTGAATTGAACTATACAACAATGAAACAATAATCAAAACACTGCATTTGCAAAATCACTAATAATACAGAAAATTGTTTTAACTAGTAATACTGCACTGGAATATTTGTGAGCACTCGGGATAGTTTCATGCATAGATAAATCAAATAAAAGACGTTTTGATGTATAGGCGGTATGTGGCACAACGTTTCTGCGCAGATGACCCGCGCTTGGAGTATCTGCAGTCGCGAACTACAAGAACTGTTTTACATAAATAAAATAGTTTAAAATATTATAAATTACAATAAAGTTTAACATATTGCCTTTAAAGTCGATAAATATTATAAAATATCCTAGTAAATTAAAAATGAAAATATACAAAATCAATCTTTCATTGGTTGGTGTGAATTTGGCTTCTGTTTGTTAAAGCAAAATAAAAGTTACTAAAAATATTGTTATAGTGTGACAAGGGTGAGTAGAATTAGTAGTTTTTTTCAATTTATTTAGGATTTCAGTTCTAATGAAATAAATAAAAGTAAGTTAACCTTTAAAATGTTATCACCAGGTAATAGTAAATATTTTTGGCCAGCAATTTGGAGTTTAAGAACAAAACATTTTTCAAATTTCCATCTGACATTAATCAAAGAAACAGTGGTACATTTTAGAACTTCCTTATACATCCAAAGATCAAAGTTTGTATTGGAGATCATTTTGATGATAATGCATTTACAAGTAGGTACATTACACACAAGACTTAAATTTGCTTTACCTTCTCAACCTTTTCATCATACACCACCAAAAGTGGTAATAATACCTTAGCTTTTTAAAGTGCAGTAGTGTCTGTAAAAATAATGCTTATTTTTTTGTAACAATGATGATAGTCAAGAGCTACAATATAAATTGTGAAGCAGATGATGCAGTTTATTAGATAACTTAAATTCTTTTTTAAATTTTCATAATAAACAAAAACCATTCACTTCTAATACCATTAATGAATTGGAAAATATTGAACTTCTGTTTTTAGTTACATAATTAAATTATTTAAATTTTGAAACTCAAACAATAAGCTGTGTTTCTGGTTTCGTTGCTAAAAAATTCCACCTTTTAATTGCGAAGAATGTAAGGCAAATTTGCAGACAGATATTTTAGACGTTCACCATAGTTTCACTTCCTTCAAAGAAAATGATGATAAATCACATCTGATTTATAAACAAAGCGAAGTCGTTGAATTTCTTTCAATAATCTATGACTTTGTTATCATATTTTACCACTTTTAGGTCATGTAGAAAATATTACTGAAAAAAACTGAGCAATTTGCTAAAGGTCATAAATATGTAACGGCTCACCTGTCGAGACCATAAATCATACGTATTTTCTCAACTCTTAAACATTTGTCCTCTTATTATAGTCTATATAGAAAGGACAAGGAGTAATAAATCATTCATTTGAGTAGATTTCATAGACGTACCAAAATATATTTTAAGAGGGTACATTTTGTATTGAACGAATGAGTTGCAGCTATGTTTGTTTAAAAATATCTTTATTCAATCGGTTATGAATACATTTACAAAGAAGGTGAAATAACAGTATATGGCCGATGTTCTGGCATATCTCATCTACTTTGTGTCCCTCTGAAGTTGGTTGTAATTCCCTGCCGATGGCATTACTTACTTGTTATGACTGCGATAATAACCTTGCCCCGAATATACAAATATGACTCCCCAGAATTTTCGACTGTGTCGTCCCTGAAAAACGGCTGAAAAACAGGGTTTCATGAAAAACAGGGTTTCAAGTTGCAGCTATGCTAAAGAATATACGATTTAGGTCAGAGGTAACGGGATGTACTAATTTTAATTAAAAAAAAGTGATAGAGGTAAAGGTCATTCGGAATCAAAAAATGTAGTTCATTATAAAAAAATTCTACAACTTCCTCAGAACTAAGATACATAATACCGAAATGTACTTTTAAGTATTCGCCAATTACAGAACCTTTCTGTCTGTACTCTTGTACCAAATGAAACTCCTGAATCTTACGAAATCAAGCTTGACAGAGATGAAATTTACAACCAAAAAGAATTTGATCTCTGCCAAAACATTCATATATAGCGTTATGAATGCTTAGTTCAAAATCTACTACGACTTCTTTAGGTTGAAAATTTAAGCCTACTTCTTTACATTTTTGTCTTAAAATTAAAAACAAATTTGAATATGTTTGACTTGATTTGTCCGGCAGCAAACAAAAAACAAGAGGTACGTAATAGCCGTTTTTAAAACCATGAATGGTAAACATTTGGTAAAAAAAGTTGAACAGTATTTAAAAGTCCCATCCATCAAAATACAATCCGAATTACATAAAAAATTAAGGTTGGAAAAACAGGAGAACACAATAATTTTAAATACCTGGTCTGCTGTTAATAGAAATTCCTCTTCTCGGTTCGTTCGTAATTGTAATTCACGAACACTATTAAATACTTCTTCCTGATTTTTAGGCAATAGTGTAAGTGCATCAACATCCTTCCCCTAATCCCCTAAATATCGATCAAAACAATCAAGATTTCTTCAAAATATTTAATTCAAGAAATCTTTGAAACCTTTCAGAAATATACATAATTCTATGGGCCTCCGATTTTATCTATTATAAACCCTAATGACTCTAATAGGATTAAACTAAATGGTTGCGGCACAGTTCGAACATTTCAGTAATCCTCAAATTGATACAAGTAAGGTAAAATTTTATTTTGTGGCAGAGTTCGGATATGACCGTTTATTCATAATATTTTTTATTTGTATTACTACTATATGCTGGATATACAGTTTCCAAATCTTGGCAAGATGAAAACATTAAAAGCAGAAGGCAGGCATTCGTGGAAGGTTTGTCGTTAGGTTTGCAGCCACCATCTGGAAAAGGAAAAAGACTTATCATTGTCCATGTTGGAAGTTCTGAACGTTTTGTTGATGGTGGATTATTAACTTTTATTTCAAAACGCACGGGGGACTATCACGAAGATATGAATGGGGATGTCTTCGAGGAATGGTTTGTTCAAATGTTGGATTTGATTCCAAAAGGGGCTGTTATTGTTATGGACAACGCAAGTTACCATTCACGGTTACGAGAAGCATTGCCCACAAGTCGTTGGCGTAAAGCAGAGCTTTTGGAGTGGCTTATTTCGAAAAATATTAAGTTTCCAAAAGATCCACTAAGAAAAGAACAGAATTGCAAAAATGAACAAGAATAAATACAAAACCTACATTGTAGAAGAAATGGCTTCTTCTCGTGGTATATCAGTTCTTCGACTTCCCCCTTATCATTGTGAACTTAATCCCATAGAATTAATATGGGCTTAGGTAAAGGGGGAAGTTGGAAAAAAAAATACTACTTTTAAAATAAACGATGTTGTGAAATTGTTTGAGAGTGCTGTAAGTCATGTGAGTAAGGAAAATTGGACAAACTGTATTGAGCATGTTATCAAAGTAGAGGCAAATATGTGGAAAATTGACAATATTTGTGATGATTTAATCGACCCTATTATTATTAATGTCAACAACGATTCTTCCTCTTCCGAGTCGGATATAGAATAAAATGTAAGTAATAAATGTATTCCAATAATTATTTCTTTTCATTTTTTATTATATTATAATTTAAAACGTATTTTTTCCCAAAATACACACCACTGCATTGCGTTATTGCTTATCTGCTAATCCTTTAACAATGAATAAACCCTAAACTTTGCTACAACTGAAACAAATACGGGGTCGATCTACCTGGTTTTTAAATTTACGGAAGAAATGTAATTTAAAGTAAGAGATTTATCAAAAATTTCATGGTGCTCCCTGTAAAGCTTTTGCATACTTAATTAGGGTTTATTACTCCTCGTACTTTTTGTACATACTATAATTAAAAAATATAATGATGGTAAGAGGTCTAACAAACAAAAATATTTTTTGGTAACTTAATGTACTGCGTTAAATTTCTTTTTTGTTTCAGACCTGTTCCTGTCTTGGCGGAAATGGTGAATCTAGTTTTCAACTCCTTTTTATTAAAATATTTGTTGTTTTTGTTGTCAACAATTTTAAAATAACTTAATGTGCAATTTGATGTGATATTGGATTAACTTTTGAAATATAATTTAGGTAATGTAATTTTAGTAGAAATATGTAATTTTCTGATTAATAACTTTTTTATATTATATTGTTTTCTTATTTATCTAAATTATCTGTCTCAAAATTGTTTATTATAATTATTTCATTACAAAAATTAAATAATTAAGACAAATTGTTAAATTTATCTACCCTTATCCAAACTACCAAATTTAAATATCCGGCATGTAAAAATTAGTTCTGACACCCACAAGTGGTGCACTCCGATCAACGCAATGCCAACTGTTCATACAGGAACGACATATATCTTAATACTTTCTATATGGTTTTATGTATTCAAATCCGTAAGGCCAATGCCTCAGTAGTAAAACGTCATACTGCAAAAGTCTGATCATAAGTATAGTTAATATATTGTAATTAATTGAAAACATTTCACCAGTAACCAGTCCATGTATTATTACAGAGACACCAATTAAAAAGTTAATTGGTAGTTTCAAATATCATGATTTTTTTAAATTACTTTTACACCATGGTCAATCGAGGTCAATCAAATAACATAAATAAAAGTAATTCCTATTTCGATCGTCTTTTAATATTATATCTTTGTATAAAATCCATCATATCATTCGAGCCAAGCCTCTAGATGCGAATTTGTGGGTACGATAAAAGGATTTTATAACTATTTGATTTGTTGTTGATTAATGAAGAAAAAAGTACAAAAAGCCCCACCCAGCATTTAAATATTACAACATGCACGCATCCACATGTTTCATACAATGTTTCACGATGTCGAAACATTTAATGGAAAATATCAACGAAGGATTGTATAATCACTTTCGATTTTGTTTGAAAAGATGAGAGTGGTGTTTTTTATAAAAATTTTGAATTTGCTAATTACATCACGATCAACCTAGGACAGAAATATAATTAATAACAACTCTATTTAAACCTTTGCTTTGATATAACTCAACAAAGTAGATACTAAAAACACGCAATAAAAAGGTATAAACTATAAAACCAAAGTTAACTAAACAATTAAAGAAAAGTAAGAGAAAATATACAAAAAAAGTGTAACAATAAATATAGTAGTAGTATAGTAGTATAAGAAATAGTATAGTAGTATAAGAAATGCAAGAGGAAAATAAACAATGAAGACAATATAAAAAAAAGAGAATGCCAAGATTTCAGAAAAAAAATGGAATATAAAAAATTGATTGTATAAGTTTAAAAATCGATAAGAACAAAATATGTACGGAATTACGTACAAGCTCAAGAAACAGAATTGTTAACCGACAATGTAGAAATAATGAACAGATGAGAATAACTAGAGTGGAGAAAACATTGAGAAACCAGATAAAAGAAGAACACGTAGAAGATATATCTGTGGAAGAAATAATACAGCAATTATAGAAACCCGAGCAACCAGAAAATATTATTTTATTTCAAAAATACGTACATATTTATCATAAAAGTATTAGTATAAGATTATCATTCGAGAGCTATCAGTTGACCATTCATGTTTTTATTCAATCATTTTTTGCTGTCAGTACTGGGCAAACCGGTCCATTCCGATATCAGAATACAGAATTTATTCGAATACAGTGATTTTAAACGTTGACTTACAAGAATTGACAAGTGTTTATCATGTCTACAGTGCGAAGAAATGTAAAGTATCAGCAGCTAACTGAGTTCGAGAGAGATCGAATTGTTGATCTTCGTGAGGCTGGGCTGTCGTTCCGAGAAATCACTGATAGAATAAACAGGAGTGTGGATACTATTGTCAGGGCATGTTATTGTTATCGGGCATGGCACCAAGAAGGCCGAACATGAAGAGCCAGAGGCACAGAACGAGTGAACAAAACAACAGAGTGCCTAGATCGTCGCATGTTATTAGCTCTAAGAGATCGTTTCTCATCGACAAGGGCAATACCAACTCAGTGATTTGCAGATCATGGGAAGGTCCTTGGAACGCGAAGTGTTTATAAACGGATACGAAGATTTGAACTCTTTTCATACAGATCTCAGTTGGTGTTACCTTTAACTCTGGAGCATCGAAGAAATAGACTTCAGTGGTGCCAAGAACGACTAGTGTGGAATAAGGAACGGAACATTATCGTTTTCAGTGATGAATGCTGGTTCTGTCTGGACGAGCGAGGGTGAGAAGGGGACGACGCGAACGTCGTAACCATAAATTTTTTGATAAGAGGCTTGTACATCACACTGTTATGTTATGGGGTGCCGTTGCTTGTGGCACAAGGTCACCTTTAGTCTTTATCAGGGGCAATATGGATGCCCATCGATATATTCAACATTGGAACCTTATATGATTCCTTACCTCAGGACACTTCAAAATCTAACTTTTAAACAAGATAACGCTGGACCGCATATATCCAGGCAAAACTTGGACTACTTCCACCAGACTCAAATTCCTCTCCGACCTTAGCTCCGAGATCTCTGGAATTGTCCCCAATTGAACATGTGTGGGACATAACCAGTAGAATATGTAGAAGAAATTTACAGCGTCCTCATCAAACTCTTCTACATGAGATATAGGTAGCTTGGAATGAGATGCCCCAAGAAGATATTGATCACCTGATTATGAGTATGCCTAGACGCATTAGGGAATGTGTAAGAAATCTTGGAGCTTCAAATTCATTCATTGGTGAGCAGAAACTTAGATTCCTCGCCCGATTGGAGTTAAATTTCAATTATTTACATACTACGAACTCACTGATATGTATGCCAAATATTACCGAAATAAAATAATTTTTACTAAGTGTTCGGGTTTCCATGTCACTGAATATATAATATGTAAATCGGAAAGACAATAAGCTGTAATATAAATGCAGAAGTATGTGGTATCAACAGGAATTATCACAAAACTGAACAAAACAATTAATTGTACCAATAATTACAGAGGGATAGCATGAAACACTAATTGTATATAAACTAGAAAAAATGTTTAATACGAGTAAATTTGATGACAAAGCGTATTCAGGAAAACTGAGTCACACAAGGTAATATAATTTACCATTAAACAAATTACATAAAAAACCTGCTAAGAGAAAATGGTCATAGATCTATATATAGTCTATATAGAAAGGACAAGGAGTAATAAATCATTCATTTAAGTAGATTTCATAGACGTACCAAAATATATTTTAAGAGGGTATACCGTAAGGTACATTTTGTATTGAACGAATGAGTTGCAGCTATGCTAAAGAATATACGATTTAGGTCAGAGGTAACGGGATGTACTAATTTTAATAAAAAAAAGTGATAGAGGTACATAAATTTTAGTAAGTTTGATAAAGAAAGGCAACACAGTTTATTCCGGAGTATCCGAACTCTGCCACAAAATGCAGGTAGTCATTACGGGTTGTTCGAACTCTGCCAGCGTTTAAAATTTTGGAGATTAACTACCAAACCAGTAGGGGTCTAATAGCCTAATCCGATTTAACAATTTACCTTGAACTTTAGGTACTCAAATTCAATATAAGAAAATATTAATAACATTACATAATTCTATGGGCCTCCGATTTTATCTATTATAAACCCTAATGACTCTAATAGGATTAAACTAAATGGTTGCGGCACAGTTCGAACATTTCAGTAATCCTCTAATTGATACAAGTCAGGTAAAATTTTATTCTGTGGCAGAGTTCGGATATGCCCGTTTATTCATAATATTTATTTGTATTACTCCTATATGTAGTGTTTGGGGAATTTTTCTCAGAAATTGTAAATGGCAAGTGGCCTACTGTAATCGGCTTAATACGATTACACCTATTTACAGATTATTCGATTATTGAGAGGGATTTTCCAAACAACCCAGTTTTCTTAGAAACATTATCGGGAATATTATTTTAAAAGAAAGTAGGTACATTAAATCAGTACTTAGTATTAGTTCTTTGAGTAAAGTTGTATGGTTGTCATAATATTGTAAACAGTTGGAATATATTTAAAACATTTGTTGAATGTTAATTGTGCAAGTACCAAACAATGTCGATAAGCCAAGGACTATCTAAACGACCAAAAACAGGTCCATTATCTTTAAATGAAAAAACTCTGATATTGAATTGTTATATATCATTGAAAAACAAGGATCCAAGTGCAAGTGTTGATGATATTGTGGAATTAACGGCTGCTATGTTGTGTGTTGCTAAATCAACAATTTATAGATTACTAAAAGAAAGCAAGAATGGAACTCTTCAACCCCCTAAAACTCCTTCAGGCCGAAAACCAATTGAGATCGATAAGTCATTAAAACAAAGACTAAGGCGTAAAGTCCATGGATTTTACTTACGAAAGGAAATTCCAACACTTGACAAAATTATGACATCAGTGCAAGAAGATACGACTATCCAAAATTCTCCAGAATGACATTATGCAAACTTTTGAAAGATGTGGGTTTCAGATATACAAAACATAATAGAAAATCTCTCTTGATAGATAAACCGGAAATAGTTTTTTGGAGAAGAGACTATTTAAGAAGCTTCGACATGCCAGAGAACAAAATTTGAAAATCTTCTACTTAGACGAAACATGGATAAATGCTGGATATACAGTTTCCAAATCTTGGCAAGATGAAAACATTAAAAGCGGAAGGCAGGCATTCGTGGAAGGTTTGTCGTTAGGTTTGCAGCCACCATCTGGAAAAGGAAAAAGACTTATCATTGTCCATGTTGGAAGTTCTGAAGGTTTTGTTGATGGTGGATTATTAACTTTTATTTCAAAACGCACGGGGGACTATCACGAAGATATGAATGGGGATGTCTTCGAGGAATGGTTTGTTCAAATGTTGGATCTGATTCCAAAAGGGGCTGTTATTGTTATGGACAACGCAAGTTACCATTCACGGTTACGAGAAGCATTGCCCACAAGTCGTTGGCGTAAAGCAGAGCTTTTGGAGTGGCTTATTTCGAAAAATATTAAGTTTCCAAAAGATCCACTAAGGAAAGAACTTTACAGAATTGCAAAAATGAACAAGAATAAATACAAAACCTACATTGTAGAAGAAATGGCTTCTTCTCGTGGTATATCAGTTCTTCGACTTCCCCCTTATCATTGTGAACTTAAACCCATAGAATTAATATGGGCTCAGGTAAAGGGGGAAGTTGGAAAAAAAATACTACTTTTAAAATAAACGATGTTGTGAAATTGTTTGAGAGTGCTGTAAGTCATGTGAGTTAGGAAAATTGGACAAACTGTATCGAGCATGTTATCAAAGTAGAGGCAAATATGTGGAAAATTGACAATATTTGTGATGATTTAATCGACCCTATTATTATCAATGTCAACAACGATTCTTCCTCTTCCGAGTCGGATATAGAATAAAATGTAAGTAATAAATGTATTCCAATAATTATTTCTTTTCATTTTTTATTATATTATAATTTAAAACGTATTTTTTTCCCAAAATACACACCACTGCATTGCGTTATTGCTTATCTGCTAATCCTTTAACAATGAATAAACCCTAAACTTTGCTACAACTGAAACAAATACGGGGTCGATCTACCTGGTTTTTAGATTTACGGAAGAAATGTAATTTAAAGTAAGAGATTTATCAAAAATTTCATGGTGCTCCCTGTAAAGGTTTTGCATACTTAATTAGGGTTTATTACTCCTCGTACTTTTTGTACATACTATAGTATCCATATGAAGAAAGCTTTTAATAACTATGCAAAAAAGGTAATTAGAAATCGTGAATGAGAGAAGAATCAACGATAATCGAATAGGATTAGTACAAATGATATACAATGGCAACATAAATAGCTAATAATATGGAATAATTGAAACAACAAAAGGACTAGCTGATAAAAAAACAGAAAAATAAACCTGTATGTAGTAGAATATAACAATAAAAATAAAGCGGAAATAAACCAATGGGAAACAACAAAGTATGTATTATTCATTCAAATTTATTGTGACGCTTTCAAAGTAGGCCTCTTACACAATAATAGATGCCACTGAATAATCCATGATTCAAACCATTTTTAAATGTATTTGTAGGAATCAACTTCAGTACACGCCGTGAATAGATTTTCATGTCTCTTTAGGATTGGCTGAGTTTTGGCGAAAAATTGAGTCACAATGATTAACTTGCGAGATTCTGCGTTAGTTTTTTTTTAAATCTGGTCTATTTGTAACACTTATACAAACTTTTATCGCTTCTTTATACGAAATTACATTTTTTTATTTATTGTAAAAATTGCGAATTACAATCGAGATGACAAAATAGGGCATTACAATCAAACTAAATGATAGATGACGATCACACTCTGTATTAGTAGGTATAGATGATATAAGTTGTGCCACCTTAGCAACAAGAATTTCGACAACCCGGTTAAGCGGGCTTTTAAAATAAATAATCAATTCCCGGTACTTCTTTACTCCATGTAGCCGAGGAATAGATAGGAAATGAACATAAGAAATAGATATTAACACAAGAATTGAAAAATGCTGAAAATAATCTAAACGATATATACAAATTGGTTTAGTCAATTGATAAAATAAGATGGATTCAAATCTCAATAGAAAAAAATTCACATCATGTTAAAGAAAGTAATGATGAAATGAAAGGCCTAATAACGAAGATTATTTTCACCTAGTACTTCGGAATGTTGTTTTCTCTAGGTATAATTTTTTCATGTCTTACAATAAATGCCGTCAGATTACCCAGAGTTAAATATTTTTGTTATTACCTGGAAAAATTTCAAAGTGTCAGACATTTAAGTTTATATATTAAAATTATTTGGTTTTTTGGTAAATATTAACATAACCCTTCCGAAAGGGTAATAAAAATCTAGACACGTCGTATAAAACAAATGATAAGGGTTGAAAAGGTAATAAAGAAACGAAACTCATAGGATGAAGTACAGGTAAAGTAATACGAACAGGAAGTTGCTCGTTTATTGTAGATACATAGGAACAAGTGGGTTTATTTATACACTCTCGTACGTGGCACATGCCGTCCGTTAAAAAGTAGTACGGCTGGTCTACAGTAGAAACGCAGAGTCTTTTCCATCACGTGACATACGATATCAACCATATGCATAATAATCAAAACAATACGACAAACGCTTGTATTGAGTTTCGCTCTTTTTCTGTTATTAGAAGAAAACAGTACCAACATAGTAAGTGTTGAATAATATCGTCAACTAAGTCACGTGATGGAAAAGCTTCACGTTTCTACTGTATATATATATATATTAGTACCTTGATCAAATCGTACAATTGTGGTCAATAGTCACGAGAAAAGGAATGAGATGGCACTCTGTATAAAGTTGCAATAGGATGATTAAAACTAATAGAAAAAGATGGTGCCAAATAGCAAAAAAGAATTCCAATGAAGTTTTAACTTGTTCAGAGGTTTAATAAACAGTGCCTCATCAGGTCTAAAGTTTCAAAAAACCGCATAATAAGCTGCAGTTTCGGACAGCAACGTCATGGGGGTATTATTTGAATTCACAGGTTTGAGCACCGAGAAATTGGTTCTCAACAAAAAATGTTTTTAGTGATACAAGTATTCGGAGGAATAATTGTGTAGAGAATAATTATATGAAATCTGCTGCCGTCATCATTATGGTAGAAATAAATTAAATAAAAGCAGTTTTTGACTACAAAACAGCGTTTACTGGCTTTCAAATCAAGTTATTTAAAATATGCCAGACCAGATGAAATTTCTCCAAAAACGCTAATATTTTCCTTTGATTACTATCGCTTAAGTGGTTTCTTATTCATTTTTATATAGAAAAAAACTATTTCACTAATTGATAAATCTTAAAACTAAAATAGCTGAACATGTTTAGTTTCAAAATAGAATTGCATGAGTTCAATTGCAGAAGTTCCTGCCTCCATCCGTAGGTTAATTTTATTACTGATTGAAATTTCCAACTGCAACAGTTGCATACGACATGGAAACGTAATTAAACTTAGGTTGTTTTTGAAAAACATGTTTTAATACAAGTAGCTTTCTCAGAATTTAAATTAAAAAATTCAAAACGATGATCAATACGAGCAGACCCAACAAATTTTTTTTCTAATAATGTAACAGATATTTTTAATAAATCAATTATCTTTAAGTCTTTTATGGACAGTTTAGAACGAAAAATCTTTGAATGCAACATTTCAAAAAATATGATTTTTTTGGAATAGACATGTAGATGACTTATTAGCTTGTTTTATAGGTAGTAAAAGACAATTAGATGTATTTTTCAATCATATTAATAATTTACACACAAACATTAAATTTACATTAGAAGTTGAACAAAATAACTCAATCAATTTTCTTGATTTAAAAAATAAAAAAGCTAATAATTAATAATGTAATAATTATTTAATTAACAGAAAACAAACACACACTAATGTGACTATACCATATAATTCCAACCATGCCATATCACATAAATTAGCAACTTATAATTCTATGATACCTAGAGCATTTTCAGTTTCTATGAACAAATATGATTTTGATACAGAAATGAATACAATTAAACAAATAGCAACAACCAACGGTTATCCATTACGTATAATAAATAAATTACTTAATGAAAAATAGAAAAAAGTGGCATTTCAACTTATATTTCCTATACAAACTAAAGAAATACACTTATACATTGCAGTAAAAAATTATTATTATAGATATATCACATTTAAGTAGTTATAAGTATTAAAATATTAAGAATTTTTAAGAGTCAAAAAAGAAAATAGTTTTGTTGATATCATTTAATAGCATAAGGTTCTGCAGATTATTAAAAAAAAATTATGGTTTTTTTGAAGTAGTTAATTGACGTAATATCTCGGATTTGTTTTGGAAGTAGATTAAAAAAGTATAAACATTTGTGAAAACAGCCCTTTTCTAGTAAACTTGTTTTATGTACAGGATAACGACACAAGTCTATTTGTCTGATATCGTAACTATGACTAAATACAAACTTAGAAAAATAATCACGATTTCTATGTACATAACGCAGGCATTCATGTATATATATATATATATATATATATATATATATATATATATATATATATATAAGGATAGTCTTTGCTGACTAGTTAGGAATAAAACTAGTGAATATTGGGGAATTGCAGCAAGAAAATGGAAAAGGTATACTCTTAGCGGAAAATGTCCAAGCTTTCGAGGATGTTTGTCCTCATCATCAGGGAGACTCCGAAGTGAGGTTAGACTCCATAAAAATGTAAAATCATAAACTACAGATCGTAAACTGTGAAATGTTTTACAGGAATTGAATTAACGGAAGGACAACCAACCGCATCACAACACCAAGTGAAAATGTCCGCAACATTTTATAAGATAAAATAAATAAATTCATCTTCATGCGTTACTATGTTGAACGCCGGTAAGGAAATGATCCTCGAAAGCTTGGACATTTTCCGATAAGAGTATACCTTTTCCATTTTCTTGCTGCAATTCCCCAATATTCACTAGTTATACATATATATATATATATATATATATATATATATATATATATATATATATATATATAGATATATATATATATATATATATATAGACGAAAGTAGTTCGTTGCCGAAACTAATTAGGGTAAACTTTTTAATTGGGGAATGCCGCATTACCCAATTAAAAAGTTTACTATATATATATATATATATATATATATATATATATATATATATATATATATATATATATATATGTATATATACGAATAGTGCGTGAGATATGAACAATAAGCAACACCTTTGCTCCCATGTTTCACATCTCTTCTTGGTTGTACCGTACCGATGACGGCTAATGAGCCAGAAACATGCATGTCTGCGGTTACCACTCTTTTCAGTAGCCCCTTCTTCTATTTGCGTGCAATACCCACTAATCTGTTCGTTGCTTATATATATATACATATATATATATATATATATATATATATATAGTGTGGAAACCATTTATGGAATAAAATTCTTTATGTCATTATTTTAGAAAATTATAAAAAATGCCGAATTGAGTTGTGCGTTATGTAAACATAAATTTAAATGTACAGGGTAATTCACGCAAGTATGCCATAGTCGGTGTTGTTTTTCTAATGAAACACCCTGTATATTTGCTTATTTTTGAAATCCTTTTAATTAACCGATTCCAACAAACTAAATAATGTATGGTCAATTATGAACTATACAGGGTGAAATTTTTATTTTTACAGTTATTAAACACATAAATACATTAAAATAAATGCTCAAAATGTTCTCCACCTAGTTGTTGGCAATAGCACAGTCTCCTATTGAGCTCCTCCTCAACTTTGTTTAAAGTTTGAGGTGAAATATTCCGTATTTCTGTAGTTATCCTGTCTTTGAGGTCTACATTGCTAGTTGGTTGTGTTGCATATACTTTGTTCTTAAGATAACCCCACAGAAAAAAATCTAACGGCGTAAGGTCTGGCGATCTAGCTGGACACTCAATAGTACCTCTTCGTCCAATCCATTTATTGGGGAAGATTTCATCTAAATAAGTTCTTACCATTAAAGCATAATGGGGTGTTGCCCCGTCTTGCTGGAACCAAACATTTCATTCGGTAAGCTATGATCTATTGCGTTGGGATATAAGTTTGCCAACGCAGGAATAACTTCATTTCTAAGCATATTTAAATATTTTTCAGCTGTCAAATTTCCATCTATAAATATAGGACCAATAATATGGTCGCCTATGATACCGGCCCAAACGTTCACCTTTTGAGGGTACTGAGTATGTGTCTCATGCATCCAATTAGGATTCTCTGCGGACCAATATCTACAGTTCTGTCGGTTTACCTCTCCATTAAATGTGAATGTTGATTCGTCAGAAAAAAGAATGGTACCAAGAGCTATCTCATTTCTGTTTAGCTTATTCATCAATCTTTCGCAGAAATCCATTCTACGATCTCCTGCACAAAAGTTGATTTGTAGGGATGAAGTTTTTCTTTATGAAGACATCTTAGAACAGTTGTATGACTAACATTATTTTCACGGGCAATTTGACGTGTACTAGAAGTTGGATTCTCTTGGACACTTAACAAAATATCCACTTTCACATCATCTTCAACGAAGTGTGGTTTTCTTTTCAATCGTTTGACATGTCCAAGTTCTCTACATTGTGCATGAATTTTAAACACAGTACTTTGTGAAATATTAGGCAATTCGGGATACCTATGATTAAATAAGTTTACCACTTCAACTTGACTTTTGCAGTTATCCCCATACCCGATCATCATTAAAATCTAAATTGGGTGAGTCTCAGTTAAATATTTCATTGTTATGTCGACACGGAAAGAGTGTTTGACAAAGATTTTACTTTTTCAGTATAAACTGTCAACACATCAACAACTGACAGAATAGAAAACAATCCACATTATTTACCGATTAAAAACAATCCACATTATTCACCGTTTTTGTTTATTTATTGGCGTTTTTAGGCAATTTTTAGGTATTTTATGATAAAATTCATGGGCGTAGCAGGTTTTGTTTAATAACAAATACGTCTAATAATTAGTTAGTTTAGATTTCTGATAAATCCATATTTAGCTAATTTAATAAAGTACCAATATTTCAAGTATAATAAATTATTAATTTTAAAATTTCACCCTGTATAATTCATAATTGACCATACATTATTTAGTTTGTTGGAATCGGTTCATTATGAGGATTTCAAAAATATGCAAATATACAGGGTGTTTCATTAAAAAAAACTACACCGACTATGGCATACTTGCGTGAATCACCCTGTACATTTAAATTTATGTTTACATAACGCACAACTCAATTCAAAAGTTGACGTGTCTCGGCATTTTTTATAATTTTCTAAAATAATGGTTTCCACACTATATATATATATATATATATATATATATATATATATATATATATATATATATTATACTAGGTTTTTAATTAATTATTATAATTTGTGTTTTTATATTTATGTTTTGTTATATAGTCGTTATATAATAGTCGTTTATTTTATCTATATATAAACACGACTTACCTTCGGCTAGCTCATAAAATATCTTTTATTAATGTGATTTAAAATTTGAATATAAGTCGGAAGCTTGATGACTCCTCCCTTTGAGTTCTTGGCGCACACTGTATGAATATAATTTGATTTGTATATTTATTTAATTTATTTCTAAGATGGTAGTTCAGAATAATTTCATATAGAAAGACTGAAATATCTTAATTCTAATAACTTTATTGAGGACATGAAAAGAATAAAAAAACACCAACTCTTCACTGAAAATTGATTTAATAAATTGTAATTGAGAAAAACTTTGTATTATTTTGAACATTTAAATTATTTTATAACCCCTACATCCTATGCAATTCTGAATACATATTAATTCACTCTATTACCTTACTACAACAAGAAGACGCTCTTCCCCGTTAATGCAGTGTATAAACAGTTTATGCTCTCCCAGCTTGTATACAGTTATGAAAAGTTTTAATACGTTATATACATTTAACCAAAGCAATTACATATATATGAACTTTTTAAATAATGTGTGTGAAGTGTAAAGAAGATAGTATTAGACAGAACAGTTATGCATGCATTAAAAGAAAATAAAAGTGGAAATTATGTGAAATTTTATGGAACATGTGAACGGATTAAATTTTAACAAGTACAATTAATTTCTTATAAACTATATTGCATGGATCTCCATGGAGGTAAATTATTATGCATTGAAATAGATTGTTTTTAGGCCTTTTATTAAAAAATCATTATTAGAACGTTCTGGATATTAAAGTTAGTTCACTGTTCGTGTTTAAGTGGAATTCCAAATGTTTTAATTGAAATACACAGACCTTAGTTCATCATCCTTGGATGCTACTTACGTCTCTAATTTTCTTGACGATCTCTAAGTAAGAGATGCTCCTTCAGAACAGCTTTTTCTTTTCACGGGATCTCCAAAACTTATTAAAGTGTTTCTATTATCCTTTTGAGGAATCTTATTAACTTTTTTAATTAAAATTTCACAAATTTTATCACAGGAGATTTATCACGATGCTAGCTTCTCCATCTCACCAAATCGACTCTTTTGTTTTCCAAAATCAACAAACTTTATTCTTCCTAAATTCAAAGCTTGCTTATCTTTGTTTTAATAATACAAATTGTCACTTCCTATGTCTTTTATGTAATTGTTTGAATTTTAAGTCCTGGAGGATTAACACACTTATGCACAAATGTTCACTTTGTATTCAGGATTTTATATAAAGTCTTTTTCCTAGAATACATTAGCAATTTTAATTATTATACCGTTTTTACGGTTTTCTCATTTATATTTAATTTTACAAAATCTACAACCTAGATTACTGTTTCATATCTATGTAATTGATTATTTTTAAATTCTTGAATTTTTAATGTTTTTGTCTTACATAAACTATTGATTATTTTTGATTTTGTTATTATTGTTCTCTATAAAATAAATAATCAATAAATTTAAGTTGGTAATAAAATTACTAGATTTCATTACTTCCTGTTTATAATACATTGCTTTTATATATGTTTGGGCTGTGTTCCATTTATCATTTCTCATGAAGCTTTCAACCCTTTCTTAAAATTGTTAACTTTTATTATAAACACCTGCAAATATTGATAAGCAATTATTGAAATAGATATTAATTGATGTTATTTCAGGTTTCAAGTTTAAATGGAATTTTATTTCTGCTGAAATTCATATGGCTGTGTTCAGATCAATGTGGAACTTATTGACATTGGTGTAAATCTGGAATTAATAGTGCAGGTAACTTTTGATACTTATTTAAATAATGTTGTGTTTAGAATTTCTATTCATAGTCCTTTTATTACTCAATCATATTGATATCTGATATTATATTTATGCATACTTCACTCTTTCTATTGATTTCATATCTGAATTGTCAGTAACTTTCATAAGGTGGTTGTGTCTACTGCTACACCTTCCTGAATAATAGATACATTTTTTATGTTTATTTATTTATAACTATTTCAAGAACTAGAAGACTAGTTTAATATATATATATATATATATATATATATATATATATATATATATATATCACAGTAAGTAAATTAAGAGTTCTAAAAAGACCCCTGCAACTCTCACGAATTTTCAAACCAGCTAGGATTCTCACTGCTCTCTTTTGTATATAAAAACACTTCGAATGTGTGTACCGTCCCAAAATACAATTCCATATGATAAATGTGAATAGAAGTTACCATAGTACGCTGTTATTGATGTATGTTGATTAACTACTTTTTTAAACTCTTTTAATGAATAACAATGTTGGCTAAGTTTACTGCTGAGCACCTGTACATGATCCAACCAGTTCACATGTTTATCAATAGTAACACCCAGAAATTTAATGTTGGTTTCTAATTCGATGGAACTATTATCAATTCCTATTTCTTTTAGATATGTAGTTTCGTTACGATTATGTGTTAACCATATGCACTTTGATTTATTATTATTCATGATTAAGGAGTTATTGTGAAACCATTCAGAAACTTTTGAAATTGACGAGCTAGCATTCTGTTCTAAAGCATCAAAATTATTTTCTGTAACTAACACATTTGTACGAGTATAATCTGCATAATTTCTTTATAACGACTGAATGATCACTTAGATATGATGAAAGATCGTTTATGTACAGTAGGAACAGAATTGGACCAAGTACACTGCCCTTAGGAACTCCCAGCACAATTGGTTTAGAGTCTGAGATATATTCAACAGAATTGAGTGTAATGCATACTTTTTGGGAACGTTCACTAAGATACGACTTAAACCAGTTATAAGCTAATCCTCGGATCCCCAGTTTTCCGTTTTATTGAGTAAAGTCGTATGATGAACACAGTCGAATACCTTTGATAAATCTAGAAATACTCCAAGGGCGATATTTCCATTGTCTAGAGCATCAAGAATATCTTTCAAAAAGTTGAACGCAGCTGTTGTAGTAGATTTACCTTTTTGATATCCATGTTGATTTTGTGCAATGGTGTTGTTAGATTCTAAGAAGGATTAATCGTCTACACATCGCAATTTAAAAAACTTTTGAGAAACTGTATAATAAATTAATGGGTCTATAGTTCTCTAGTAATAATGAATCGCCCTTATTAAACAATGGTTTAACAACCGTTGTTTTCAACTTTGATGGAAAGATACCACCCAACAAAGATGCATTTATAATGTATGTTAAAGGTTGAAGCGGGTCATTCTTTTAATCATCTTGTTACTTATACCATCATCTCCACTAGAGTTGTTTTGTTTTAGACTAGCGATAATTTCCAAGATTTCTGCTTCATTTATCTCTGTTATGTACATGGAAGATTGATTACACATGTGATTAAGATTTACATTTATTGTTGTTGTGCCTATAAGAATACTTGCTGCTGTTACAAAAAAGTCATTAAATGTAGTAGAAGCCTCAGACGGAGAAATGATTACTTTATTATTTATTTTAATGCCATTAAATTCATCAGATTTTGATTTTTTTATTCCCTTTTCTTTATGTATGATATTACAAATGGTCTTACTTTTATTATCAGAGGTACTTATTTGATTATCATAATATTTTCTTTTTTCCTTTGTTGATAAGATTGGAATAATATATTTTATATTCATTATAAGTTTGCTTTGGAATTTGATTTCGAATGTATAGCTCAAACAAGAGATTTACCGTTTCCTTAGCACAAATAACCGTATTCGTTATCCATTCAGGTTTACGAGGTTTATTAGACTGAAGTTGTTTAAAAGGAAAAGTGTGTGCATATTATTGCACAAAAAGCGTTATATTTTTCATCCACCGTTAATGCTTCATAAACTGAAAACCACGTTTCGGTGCAGAGTAAATTATATATATATATATGTATATATATATATATATATATATATATATATATATATATATATATATATTATAACGGATAAATAAGATATAAATAAAATATAAAGATTGTTGTGAAACAAAGAGATTAGGAAATACCAAACAGTAACATTAGATTACACTTTATTAAAAAAAGGCAAGAATGAGATATTAATATTGCTTATGTTTATTAGATATTTGTAAATGCTTTCATATCAACTTGTTAGTACAGTTTCTCTGTAATTTTAAAGACTTCATAACTTGTAATGATAAATAAAAAGAAACATTACCTTTAATCATAAATTCAAAACCGTAAAAACAAACATCATCCATTTGATTAAATCCCTTGTATAGAAATTACATGAACACATGATCTAAAAAGAAAGAAATATTAAACAATAAGTATTCAAAGATATAAAAAAAATATTGTTGAATGTTATGATACAATATTTACAAAGATGTAGGTTAGAATTTTTGATGCTGTAAATGTCAATATGTCTCAGCGACAAACGCGAGCGACAGAAAGTAAAAAACAAATTTATAGAATCAATAAATGATAACTGATTAATGAATTTAAAAGACAATATAGAATTAGTGTAAATAATTAGAATAAAGAATGTTGAAAGGTTACTTAAAAGAATTTATGTAAATAGACAAGTAAATTTGTCACAACAAGAAATTATATAAAAAGGAAAAACAAACTAAACATTAACATGTCAAACACAGTTATATATATCACCCAGTATAAACTATTTATTTCACAAAAATACAATGAACTTTCAATGTAAAACAAAACAGTGTTAAGTGAAACGAATATCGGTAAATGAGTATGAATCTTTTGAAGTGTAATAAGTGAAAACGCAATTCAACTGCTACAGACAATGTGTGATTGGTTTAGATAAAAAATGACAAGACGAACTTTAATCAACAAAGAATAAAACAAAAATTATTGAAGATAGTGACCTGGAAAAACAAAAGACTTGTTTATTGAAAAATATTGAACGAGAAAAAAGAGTTGGTGGCTTGGCGTCGTGAGAGGAAGAGTTGTTCAAGATATGTTCCTGAAATTTTGTAAAATTCCCAAATTATGATGATAAAAGTCATAATCCACTTATAAAAACATGTTCCAGTACTTACCAAACATATACATTCAATTTTCCTGAGGAAACAATCAATTTTCACTAAATTATCCACTTTTGAATTTCACAAGTAGCATTCCTGTTTCCAGAGAAGTACATCCTGATTCCAGAACCACAGTTCAGCGCGTATTTGAATTATTATTGATCAATAATAAGAGTTAATAAACTGAACAGTTTGAAAACAGTGTAAAATCTCATGAGTATAAGGAACTTTGCGTAAATGATCGATCTGAAAAAGAAATAAAAAAGGTTTAATATAGTTAATTAATTGAATAGTTTTTCAATAATAATAATAAGGTTTAATGTGAAACAAACAAAGATAACTACTTACGCCATTTATAATCACTGTAGAACGATGCATCATTTTTCATTTGTGTAATATTTAATATCCATGTGTATATAAAATCTGATAATATTTTTCTTCCGTAACAAATTGCATTTGTATGTATATATTTTCCTCACATAAATTCTTTTATATTTAAAAACCAACCAACAACTTTCGACAATATCAGCTCGATGTATGTGAAATATCCAACGAACGCAACGCGTCTATGAAATGTTTCTCGTTTACGCAACATCATCTGATATTTGAGCCTGCGCATAGGATGCTATACATGTAAAATCAATAATTCCGTTCAGTCATCCATAGGCGTCTCATTTATAATTTGGATATAAAAATTTCATAATAAAATTAAAACTATTTTTGAAGTAGAGTGTTTCTTTTTATTTAATATGTTTAAGACATACTTGCAGAAGCCTGAACTATTTTGCTGAGGTGTTCCTCGAATTTCCGTTCATCTCTTGGGCGTGTCCATGTCTTCGTTCGGTTTTTTTAAATCATTTTGTGTCGTTCATAGCTAGTGTTTAGTACGATAGTGGCTCTTACCATTCGGTGGTCGCTTGATTTTGAAAATCAATTTAGGACTGTTACATCCTTGAATATATGTCTTTTGTCAGTTATAAAGTAGTCGATCTCATTATTTGTCTTTCCGTCTGGGCTCTTCCATGTCCATCAGCGCTGGAGATTCTTGTAGTAGAAGATGTTCATAAGAAATAGGTCCTTCTCCAACAGAAAATTTAAAAGAGTGTTGCCACGGTCATTTCGCCCTGGACTGCCAAAATTACCAAGAGCCGTTTCTGATGGATCCATGTTTGTTCCTATTTTGGCATTAAAATCGCCGCATACAATGGTGAAATATGTAGGATTGTTTAAGAGAGCTGCACCTAAATCATCATAAAGAACTTCGACTTTCTCGTCTGTATGATCCGTTGTTGGGGCATAGACCTGAATAACTTTTAAATCATACCTGGTGTTTATTCTAAGGATGGCATATACTACTCTAGTGGAAACTGGTTGGACCATTCCAGTTAATCTCTCGATAATTTGTTACAACAACGATAACATTTTATGATTTTCATCACAATGTAAACTGGATTCATCAAAGTAAGTGGTTGTAACTAACCGAAGATTGATTATTTGATGGTGGTAAGTTTGTTAGATAGAAACAAGGATTTTCTTGCAGCGCAGCTTAAAAAGATGAAAATATCTTCGTAAGTACCTATAATTTTACACTGAATACTGTATTACAATGAAACATTACTCATTTTACATACTATTTTATCATATTTAGAACTACTTTCCATTTCAAAGAAAGAAAAAGTTATGTTATGTACAACATTTTAATATATTTACGCTTCTATTGTGTCTAGAGTATATTATGGCGATGATGTTATAGGATGCGTTCAGTTGAAAAGATTGATTATATTAAGCGATTAGTTACTTAGAAATATTCCATCAAAAAAAAAACAACAACAACTAATAAATATAATATGGCACTTTATTTTTGCCACAAGTGATCTTCACAAAAATGAGTGGTGCTTGTTGGTGTCAATGACATGCTTCTAGCAAGTGTCAACCACTTTCTCGCTGAAATTTACTGTTTCGACGATGGTACTTAGTAATGTCGAACGAATTGTCAGTTTTTTAGAATTTTTATTGCGGAATCATTTATAGACAGTTAATTTTATTTTAAAAAGCACTTTCTCATTGTTTGTGCACTTTTTGGAACGTTTATGAAAAGTTTTGGTGGCGTATTTATTGACGTACTTTAGCGCATCGGCACTGTATAGCATTTGTAAACCGACGTATTCATTTTTAAGGCTTTTATTAAACTTATTCGTAAGAACTCAGTCAAGATCAGTTGCCTTTGATGGAACACGAGATTTGTTTATCGGTTTGTGACGTAGATCAGTCACGTGACAGTTTGGAACCAATTCGTATCAAATAGAAAGTTTCACTATATCTGTCATTCTATATTATGATAAAATCCTATTCATTCATTTTTTAAATTTAAATTTCCCCGTAGTTATATTCCTTCTCCCTTATATCATTTATTACATAACCCAATTAACTAATATCAATCTATTCAAATTTTGTATCGTTCTTTCTGATATATTTTCGAATACGTGAAACTGTGTATAAAATCATGAAAATAAATTTGAAAAATATCAATAGCCTATAATATATACATATAACTGAAATGACGTGCCCTAAACTGTTTGAAATTCTGATATGCAGTTCATATTTATGTATCTTTCAGTCCAATTCAAATCGATGGACACGGACGGCAAATTCCCTTGACGTTCAGATTATTACGAAAATATAGAAAATAACGAAGTGTGTATGTGACCGAATCCCGGAACAACGTACAACAACCATATCCATGTTATCTCGAATTTTCATTTATACCACGATTTTTGTAGTCTCTTTGTGTTTACTCACTGATCTAGAATACTGTGAACTTCAATCACACCGGCGTTAGAAAAAATTCCTATTAAAAAATCTGGATTCATTAGTGAATTAGAGAATAGTCGGATTGTAAGAATTTCAGAAAATTATTATTTGTCTTTTAGTTTCATTCAATTATATAGGACGAGTCACATGTGGGCAAGCACTGATATTTTTCAAAAAAAAAATACTCATAGCCATATAAACATCAATTACGGCTACCATCTAAAATTATTTACAGATAATATAGGATGTCCCAAAAGTAGTTAAACAAATTATATATATACGATTTTTTAAATGGAACGCCCCATATTTGATCACATTTTTCAATTCTACATGAAAAAGTAGGTCAACTTTAAAGGTTTCATGTACTTAGATTTTGCTGTTCTTGAGATATTCCATGTTTTGCCAAAAAGAAGAGTTGGCGTAAAAGTTTAATCCCGACGAATTCATTTAATTTAGACAAGTGAAGTTTACAACAGTGATTTAGGATACCTTGAACTACCAATCGTAATATGTGTTGTTCCATTATTTTCTAATAGGGTGTTCAAATATTACAGGTCACTTTGGCCAAATTCAGACATCAATTACTTTATTACATATACAGGGTGTCCCGGGACTAATGGGAAAAAAGTCAGGAGCGTATAATTTGAGCCAAAATAATGTTAGTACTTCATATAAACTTTTTCTATGTAGGCCCTCGTTTTCGAGTTATAGGCCTCCAAAGTTTTAATTTTGAATTTGGTTTTTATTTTTTTTACTAGTTATTTGATCTTTGTAAAATTTACGGCAAAGCTATAATGTACGTGTATGTTTATTTGGGAAAGGTAAACAGATTTACAGTAGTGCCTTGAAGTCAGGGACGGACTACTCGCAATGGTTAGTGATCCAAAAAATTTGCAGGGATGGCACACCCTGTATGAAATTATCGAAATTGCCTTCCCCACACATTAAGCTAACGAAAAGGTACTCTTGCTGGAATTCGATAAAATGAGCCGTTTGGCTAATATTTACAGTTTTATTAATGCACTACGTAGAAATTTACCTAACTAACTTATTAATACGATGTACTACAAAAAAATAATTTGATGATAGCAGATGATAAAAACATTAAGAACTTATTTTATGGGAATTAAAAAGGTACGCAGACAACGTAATTAGAGGCTTTTAATCAAAATTAGGAACACAACATTATTAAACCATTAAGAAAACCTCATAAAACACAAGTTATAAAACAATCGACTGAAACTAATTCCTAAACAACAAAAACTAACGTTCTTCTAATAAATGTTCAATATGAGCTCCTTCCACTTCCACGCACATTCTAAGTCTACGACGGTTGTTTCTCTGCACTTCTAATAACATTGCAGTGTAACAGACTGAAATGAGGAGGGGCCCCATCATGCATGAACCATAAATTCCTACGAGTTTGTAGTAGCACATCATCAAACAGGTTCCATAACTCATTTTGCAAAAACTCCAAATATCTCTGACCGGTCAAAGTATCGTCAATAAAGTATGGCCCTATCAAATGATTTCCAACTATTCCTGCCCAAACATTAACCATGAATCTATGCTGGCTCCTAGTTTGACTAATGCCATGTGGATTCGCATCATCCCATAAATGCATATTATGAGAATTTATGACTACATCTCTGGTGAAACCGGATTCGTTCGTAAAGAGAACGTTACTAATAAATGTATTGTCTGCTTGTTGTTGTCGCAGAAACCACTGGCTATACTCAAGATGTGAAGGATAATCAGCCACTGTCATACTGTGTACTTTTTTCATGTGAAAAGGATATAACAGCTGTTCTTTTAGAACGCGATGCACAACTGATTTCGAGACGTTATGTTCTCTTGATAATTTTCGTAAACTCGTTGATGGTTCATTATCAACTGCATTTAACAAGTCTTGTTCAACTGCCACAGTACGTACGCTTCGTACTGGACCTTCTCCACCTTTTTTTTGGCAAAAAACGTCCTAAAATGTATAACTTTGTTTTGTATACATGGAAAATTACATTTACTTATTCATACCTGTTTCTCGTAACCTGAGATCAATACGCTCAAACATTCGTCTGTCTGGAAATGCTCTGTATGCAAAATGTTCTGCATAAAGCCTTCTAGCCTCTAAACAGTTTCGAGAAACCAGTCCATACATTAAATTCATATCTGCGTACTCAATAAAAGTGAATTCTGCCATTGTAACTGTTAAATTAAGGACTTATGAATTATTGACAAGTACTGACTACGAACTATTCTACACAATGTTTGACAACTAATCCTATGGTTACTTGATAAACGGTAAAAACACTTTTAAAAAGTTTTTACCAACTTTCCAATTATTAAGTCGTTAATGTTTTTTATCTTCTGCTATCGTTAAATTATTTTTTTGTAGTACTGAAGGTAAATCTTGGACATCGTATTAATAAGTTAGTTTTACCTCGTTGTGTACTTATAAAAATGGTGAATGTACGTAGTGCAATAAAACTATCAATATTAGCCGAACGGCTTATTTTATCGAATTCTAACAAGAGTACCTTTTCGTTAGCTTAATGTGTGGGGAAGTGAATTTCGATAATTTCATACAGGGTGTGCCATCCCTGCAAATTTTTTGGGTCACTAACTATTGCGAGTAGTCCGTCCCTGGCTTCAAGACACTACTGTAAATCCGTTTACCTTACCAAAATAAACATACACGTACATTATAGCTTTGCCGTGAATTTTATAAAGATCAAATAACTAGTACAAAAAATAAAAATAAAAACCAAATTCAAAATTAAAACTTTGGAGGCCTATAACTCGAAAACGAGGACCTGAATAAAAAAGTTTATATGAAGTACTAATATTATTTTGACTCAGATTATACGCTCCTGACTTTTTTCCCATTAGTCCCGGGACACCCTGTATATAAACAAAACAGATATGATTGTTTAAAACACGAAATTTTTAATGGCAACCGTAGTCACATTCTAGCCGCTGTTGGAAGAAATGTATTATTATGATTCTTAATGTTGCCATATGCAATTCCGTAGTAATATATTTTCAATAGAAGTTTTTATTGTGAACATGCGATTACGAAAATAATTAAATATATTATGACGAACTATTTTTATGCATTTATTACAGATCTAATGCAATTACATGAAAAGTACCTCGGTTTAGTATTAGTACCTGAAATGTTTAATTCATTTAAACCAAAATTTAACATTTGGCAACAGCGCAAATCTAACCAAACCCATAAAATGTGTCAGTTTCATATATCTACGGATATTTAATTCATAATTCTTTGAGTTGTTTTGTTTACATATATAAACTTATTGTTAACAAACATTTTATTAGAATAATGATTATGGTTCAGCAGAACATTGTGTGTTAAAAAATGATTATTTACACCCAGAACTTACATTTCCCAAAATAAAGTCACACATCAGCAGATAGCGAATCGGCCATTTATGCCAACAGCCTATTTCCATCTCCCTCTTTAAAGAGAGATAACATGTTTTTCATGTTGGCTTGTGAACAAATACGATGATGACTTGTGAGGATGTTTTTTATTATTCCAAATAGAACACCCTGTATATTTTCATTGCATTGAAGCTGCATTAGTTTTCTATCATAGTGCATACGAGTTCCCCATACCTATCCCTAAACGTTCTGAAGTTATCAACACTTTATTAAAAAATATATATTTTTCTCATTAGTAATGTTTCATCAGGGCGCCTGGTATCAATTCTTGACATTAGGTATATTTGATTACTGATTAATCCAGATAATTAGTGTCATATATCACGAATTGTATTTAACATCTGCGAGAGAACAAAGAAAATAGTAACTCAGTTAAACAAATGTCAAAAAATAAATTAAAACAGTTGCTCAATTTGTGCATAATTTTCTTTAATACAGAGTGTAACCCTACGCTCAAATGATCGTCTAACATCTCTAAAAATGTCAGGTGTAACTGCAGTAAACACGTTCCTAATCCGAATCTTCATATCGTGGGGAGTAGTCTGTGGAGTACTATAGAAAATATTTTTCACGTACCCCCATAAAAAGAAATCCATCGAAGTCAGATCTGGGGACCTGGGTGGCCAACAGCATGGACATTTCCTTCCTATCCATCTATTTGGAAATTTTCTATTCAGAAAATTTCTATACCGCTAATTGATAATGCTCCGGGCGCCATCTAACTGCAGCCACATTTTTGCTCTTATATTTAAAGGGATATGCTTCAAGAGACCCCAAAACGCAGTTTTCAAGAATCTTAGGAATTTTTGTCCATTCAAGTGACTATTGAATAAATAAGAGCCTATAAAGTGATTCTCTACAATCCCACCAAAACACATTTACGCTCCATCGATTATGACGGTCCAAACTATGGAAAAATGACTATTTTCAATGTGATAATAGTGAAAGTTATGACGATTCACTAGACCATTATTGTGGAAAGTTGATTCATCTGTGAATAACACAAATTTGAAAAAGTTTTCTTCCTCTGCGAATCGATCAAGTGCCCATAAGCAAAAGCCTATTCTGTGGTAAAAGTCATCGCCGTATAAATACTGATGCAGCTGAATATGAAACGGATGGTATTTTTGCTTTCTAAGGATCTTAGAAACATTGGATTGACTTATACCTGTATGCCTGGCAATTTTTCTGGTGCTTGTGTTCGGATTTTCAACTACTGATCCTAACACCAAAAATGCATTTTCTTCGTTAGTGGTAACTTTCATCATCTTCTTTTGCTTCGTGTAAGCGACACTACTAGTCCAGTCAAATGGTAGTTTTAAGTGGAAAGTTTTGGAGTAATTGTTTTTATTGGTTTATTCTATGTTTTTTGGGGTGCTGAACACGAATCTGAAGTTGTCCAACAAATATTTGCTCGGCAAATAAGAGAAATCATCAAAAAAAACTCTAAAAATCTTGTTTTTTAGTGGTTTTCGGCTAATAACTTGCAAAGCATGCCATTTATGCAGAAATTGTTTATATAGTAAAATAAAGAAGAGAAAATTTCCTATAATTTATGTTTCTTAGTATTTTTTCGTACGTCGTATGGTTTCCACGCAAACGAGTGCTGAAATATGGGAGAAATTAGCATTTGCAAAAAAATAGCAGAATACGTCATTAGTTTATATTTTTTATTTTATGTAGGTGAACATTATTTGATGTTTTGTAAAATATTTAAATTAATTATTTGAAACATTGATGAAAAATGTTAATAAACAAAAGAAAACAAAGGTATTTAATTATTTCAACACACTTAAATATTTATGACCTAATACGAGCTCTCTTAGACACAGGATTCCAGCAGGGCAGCATTCCAGTTCTTCTAGGTCTGAAACAAAAATCGTCGACTTAATTGCAAAATATTCAACAATTTATTGAATAAATATGAAAAATATCAATTTATAAGTAGTACTACCTATCTATTTACTTGTACGAGCCCTTTTAGGTACCGGCTCCATGTTTTCCTCAGGACACCATCCAGTTCTTCAACGTCTGAAATAAATAAGAGACCAAATTTCAAACACTTATCAACATATTGAATAGATATGAAAGCTGTAGACACATATTTTGACACACAAATAATTAGTGAGCAGGTAAATGATGGTAAGATAGAATTATCCATGCACAGTTACCTTCAAGTAACTCCGGATCATCCTCTGCTTCTTCTTCAATTTCTGCAATTGGCATATTATTGCAGCCGTTCTCGCAGTTGAGGCAGATACTGGAACAGTTAAGGCCAGCTTTTCTACATCCACAGTTGGTCTGACAGGTCTGTATGCATTCGCAAGCTATTAGTTCTAATAGTGCGTCTGGTGCTGGTGGCTGTAATGTTGTTACAGGTTGCAGACCTCCTTTGGTTTTCTTCCAACCCCATTGCTCAGGATTTTTTTCATTTCCAAGCCATTGTTGTACTTGAAAGTACACTCTCAAAGAATGTTGCTGAGCTGCAGCTTCGGTAGGAGGTAGCGACGCCAATTGTGCTTCTCGTGGTATATCAGTTCTTCGACTTCCCCCTTATCATTGTGAACTTAATCCCATAGAATTAATATGGGCTCAGGTAAAGGGGAAAGTTGGAAAAAAAAATACTACTTTTAAAATAAACGATGTTGTGAAATTGTTTGAGAGTGCTGTAAGTCATGTGAGTAAGAAAATTGGACAAACTGTATCGAGCATGTTATCAAAGTAGAGGCAAATATGTGGAAAATTGACAATATTTGTGATGATTTAATCGACCCTATTATTATTAATGTCAACAACGATTCTTCCTCTTCCGAGTCGGATATAGAATAAAATGTAAGTAATAAATGTATTCCAATAATTATTTCTTTTCATTTTTTTATTATATTATAATTTAAAACGTATTTTTTTCCCAAAATACACACCACTGCATTGCGTTATTGCTTATCTGCTAATCCTTTAACAATGAATAAACCCTAAACTTTGCTACAACTGAAACAAATACGGGGTCGATCTACCTGGTTTTTAGATTTACGGAAGAAATGTAATTTAAAGTAAGAGATTTATCAAAAATTTCATGGTGCTCCCTGTAAAGGTTTTGCATACTTAATTAGGGTTTATTACTCCTCGTACTTTTTGTACATACTATAATGTTGAGTTCTATAGCAACTTTTTCCCACTTGTGCAGAGAAATAATTTTTGCCTCTCGTAACACGCAAACACTTGTTCTCGTACTCAAAACTTATCATTTTATCGTTACCCATCGTGAAATAGCCAAATTACTCGAAATTCGACACACGTAAACACCTAAAAAAAGTCGTACAAAAAAATCTAACATGTTTGAACATTCAGTTGGTTCTGACAAGTTCGTTGCTGTCAATGTAAACACTATCTTTGGAAAACATGTGTTTGTCCGAACGATTGTGTCAGAAGAAGCCACAGCCTTAACGTTTGAGATCTTAAGCCAATCTTAAAAGAATAAGATCATAAAAAATATTTTTTAAGCGTATGCCTTATTATTTTGTCATGTAATAAGAAACTATTTTTTTTGTCATTCCATAAAACATTATTTTATTGCTTTTCCTACTGTGTATATCGCAAGGACAATAATACGAAAATATCCGACTGCTGATAGGAACGAACAAATAAATAAAGAGGATGCAATCAATATGTTCGTATAACATCGTTGTCGGTTATGAAACCAGGCACAATCATAAAATGTTCAGTATACATAGAATACCAAGAAACCCAATATTCTCCAGGTAAAATATTTAAGTAACAGGGTCGTTGCTGAGAAAGTAGACAGTTTAGTTTTATTTGATGAATTTTGACGAAAATGTAACATTTTTTTGCTAAGGTGATAGGATAAAAAACCGCAAAAAATATATACAAGGGTAGAATAAAATACAATGCTTGAAACAGAAGAATGATATTTACGAAACGTAAGTTTTATGCAATTATTGAAATGATCTAAATAAGCTCAAAATTGTTTTTAAAAAATGTATGATTTAGTGGTTAGAGGTGGTGGATAGAATTGTGTTTTTCTACAGCCATTATAGAATTGACTCATTCCAATACGCTCGGGCGTGCGAAATGGCACATCTTCCACACGCTCAGCAGTTCATTAAATAGTTACTAGAGAGCACTTCCCCACACCACATAATTATATTTATATGGAGAATCAACATTTTTCCAGTAGGGGGATCCTCTATAGTCTATGCCTAGACTTTTTCTGTATAACTATTCGCTTGAATTCTTTAAATTCGTGCAGTTGTAGAAAAAAAAATTAAATGTTCAAATTTCTCATTTCTTTGTGGCTCTAGAAAAAATCGCATCCGACACTCGTGGAAATTCGCAATTCCATACTCGTATGGAATAAGCTTCATTCCGCACTCGTATCGGAGTATACTAATATATTATTATGGATTATTTATATCTAGATGACAGAAGCTATTATTACAAAATATTCACAATCAGTGACTTTCCGAATAGTACTGTTTGGTTTATATTTACAATAAGAAATGAATGTAAACTCTGGTTAATAAATAACGAATGGTTCAATACTAAAACTAGGTGGGTATTCCAGTGATCAATAATTTTTTATAACCAAGAAATATGATAGTAACTGATAAAATATTGAACTTGTGAAGCATAATGCTGTAGCCTGCTTACAATCTATTTATGAATTATTTGGGAAAAAAATGAGATTATGTATCTATTAGTCTAAATTGAAAAATGAGAAATAAACCACTGATGAATCGAGAAACCGAAGAAATTTTTAGAGATAAAAATATAGAAAGAAATAATGACTATAAACAGAAAATAAATCTATAAAAAGGGGGAAGAAGGAAATGCAATGAACCACAGAAATAAATGGGGGAAGCAAGAACTACGAAGAAGAAAATTACAAAATGTTCATCTGCAAAACAATAATTTCCTTAGAAATGTTTAGTTAGTTTGTAGTATATAAAAGGTATTTATCATTTTGTTAAGTACAAGGGAACATTTACTAATGTGAAATTTTTGTAAGGACTTTGAACGCGTAAGTAGCCTCTTGAAGTCATTAGAATGATAGTTTATTTAAAGAATCTATTTTAATTTTGATAGAGGCAAAGTTCCGTAAGTTTTTCACTCTTAAGTCGTTTGATGAATGTTGATGAAGTTGGCAATGTTATTATTTATTAGCAATTGCTTAGTACCAATTTTACTGTATTATATTTTAGTACATATCTTGGAGGTGAGCAAGTTTAAGAGTTGATGTTGTAAAATTTGTTGTTTGCCCAATCAATTCTCATTCCCACTCATGGTAGACATAAAACATGATTATAGCTGATATTATGCACTTCATATATTCCGGCTTTGAACTATTTTTATACATGTTGGTTTTTTTTCCGATTCAATTATAATTTTTTGAAATTATTCATGTATCTCGAAAATAATTCAACTGAATTAAAAAAGCGATATGCCTAATAGAGCGTTACTTTAGTAACTGATATAATGTTGATAACTTCCATAATGTTTTTGAGAGAAAATACCGTAACCACTGTAGTGATGTTTTCTCGCTGAATCAACGAGATTTTTCACTTGTCAATGATTCGGATTAACCTATTTAAGCGATTAAATAATTATCCAATACAGTGTTAAATCAATTTCATTGAGTTCGTAACAAAATGAATTCGCCAGTGTACTGTATTAAATTCTTTCTATTGTATCCTGCAATATAATTTTAGAATTTAATTTCTATTCGTTTCTAATACCAAAATATTGGGAACTACAATGTAAAATAGTATAAAACGAAACAAAGTTATCTAAATGTATTAATATTCATAAAAATTTTCCATGTACACTGTCAAAATCAAATTTTAGCTTCATATACTCATATATGTTCCAATTTTTACATCATGAAATGTATTAATAGATAATAATTTACAATGCATTTACTGTATAGAAGAATATGGTTGAGGCTCCCAATTCTGCTGCCTATCTTCTGGTTCTTCTTCTTCCTATGTCCTATCCGTTCCGGACGTTGGCTATAATCATAGCTATGCGTGTTTTATTGATTGCAGCTCTCAATAGATCACTGGACGTTTACGCAAAATAGCCAGCCACAAGATTCTTCTTCCCGGACTTCTTCCCTCTACCTGAATTAGTTGAAGCAGCATATTTATCAGGATTTCTCATGACGTGATCCAGATACTGCTATTTGCGTTTTCTATGCATTGTAAAATCTCTGGTTGGCAGTTCATCCTTCTGAGTACTTCTCGTTAGGTCAACAATTTTTCGTTCTCCCTCCTCGCTTCAAACAACATCCTACCTTCATGAATGAAGTGATGCAAAATAGGTTTCACACCGAATAAGTATAGCTAATATTCTCTCAGAGATTTGTGTTGATTTCACATAAAAACATGCCTCTTTTTCTACTAACTTCTCGTGTATTTCTAGACTTCCTACTACTTTCTAAAAATAATCCTGTTCTATTCGCATCTTAATAGGTCCCAGAAATGTTTTGAATTCGTGGAAGTTCCATTTCCCATCTTTATAACGAATTCATCTCAAACAAGTTCAGTGGAGGATGCTTGAGATGGCCACTATATGATTTTAAAATTGTATCTACTAATTTTTTGTTTAAAAAGTTTCGACATTGTTTATGAGAATTTTAGGATCATTTTCATGTTAAAAAATGATTCAGAACCAATAAGATTCAATCCACTAGGTATGGCGTGATATTGAAGGATTTTCATATAGCTTCACAAGATTTCTCGGTTTACTGTTGCGAAAATTAATTCAATATCACCGTCATATTAAGAGGCTTTTGGAATACAAAACTACATTTCTAGCATTAATAGATCTCGAGAAAGCATTCCATACGATCCCTAACATAAAGTATGGAAAGGGCTGAAAGTTAATGGGATTGAGAATAAAATTATTCAAAATATATATGAAACAAACAATAATTTCATAGTACGAATCGACCTGAAGTCGATGGATTTAAAACCAAGATAGGATTAAGCCCAACACTGTGAACGTACGTATATACAACATTATCAAGAAAAGTGAAGAGAAAATGAAGAAAATGTTTGTAGGATATAGAAATCTAGAAAAAATCAAAATAGCCTTACCGGGTTTTTGCAGACGATAGCAAGGAGCAAAAAGCGACTACAAGAAAATATAAAAATATCGAAAAATGTAATGGAAGAAGAAGGCATAAAAATCATCACAAATAAAACCAAAATACTGGTAATAGGAAACCCAAATATCAATACAGGAATTAGAATCGATAACTTGCAAGTAGAACAAGTAAAAGAATACAAATATTTGGAAGTAATGTTGGAAGAAACAGCAGAACAAGAAGCATAAATAAATGATAGGATCAAGAAAACAAGTAAACTGTACTATGCCATGAACAAAGAATTTATAGACAAAAAAGAAATCTCGAAACAAACAAAGATAAAAGTATATAACACCATATATCGACCAGTTTTAACCTATGGATGGGACACTCACAAGAAAGCAGAAAAGCAAAATAGAAGCAGTAGAAATGAAATACCAGAGAAAAACATTAGGAGTGAATAGAAAGGACAAAATAAGAAATATAAAAATACGAGAAGAATAAGGAGCGCAACCAATATCGAACTTTATAGAACAACAACAAGCTGGTGGGGACACATTCAAAGAAAGGACAATAATAGACAAGTTAAAAGAACATATGAAGCAGAAATACAAATAAAAAGAAAAAAATGAAGACCAAGACAAATATGGAATACAGCATTGGGTAAAATTCTACAAAACAGGGGCAAATCATGGGAAGAGACGAAACAGAAAAGAATAGAAAAAAATCATATATGGAAATTAAATGTAAATATAATCCCGAAATATATAAGTGTATATGTATATGCATATAAGGTACGGCAAGTATAAAACAATATACAAATTGCACTGGATGTTTTCAATAGTTTGGATAAAGACATCCAGTTCACGGTTGAAACAGAAACAGATCACTACATTCCTTTTCTTGACATGAAGGTCCATAGAGACAATCAAGGAGTATTACGCACATCTTGGTACCGTAAACCCATGGCAAGTAATAGATTTCTTAATTACCATTCCAATCACACCATGCAAATGAAAGTTAATTTAATTCATACTATGAAAAGCCGCGTATGCCAATTGTCTCATCCTAAATACAGAAATCGTGATTTGAAAATGCTTTACAATATATTTATTGATAATTCTTATCCTTCTAAACTTCTCAACAACACTATTTTCAGTTCTTCTTTTCCAATCCAACGTCGGTTGGCTATAGTTAAGAGTTCTAATGTTGATGATATACGTGAAACAGATATGAAATTTGTTTCCTTACCTTATATCAATGATCTGACTCCCAAACTTATTTCTGTTTAGAAACACATTCCACATGTTAAGATTTCAACGAGGAATGTGAAAACTGTAGGTTCCCTGTTTACCCGCACCAAAACTAAAGTCAAACCGTTAGAAAGTTCCAATGTTGTGTATAAGATCAACTGCAAGGATTGTCATAAAGCATACATTGGACAAACCTCAAGGCTTTTGCAGGGTAGAATAACATCTCACAAAAGCGATTGCAGATTGGGAAAGCCGTCTTGCGCTCTGTCGACCCATGTTATTGAATCACAACATGATATGGATTTCGAAGGAGTTGAAGTTTTAATTGGAAAAAATAACTACTATAAAAGGATTTTCATGGAGATGGTGTTTATTAATAAAATTAAAAGACCCCTCAACACTAGATCAGATACTCAATATCTGAGTCTCATCTATAATTACATTTTGGAGTATGAGAATAATAAGAACAAAATTCCTAAAATATTTCCCCTAACACAGCACACTAACAATGCATAACATCTTCGTTAATGTAGTGTTCGCTGGTTTGCATTTTAGTTAAAGGCCATTTTGTGTTGTTCCGTGCTCACCGTGTTGTTCCATGCTAATTGTCACTTTTACCATTTGTTATCATTTGTTTTCATAATAAAATTGTTTGATTTCTCACCAGCCCCACTGTTGACTGCTACACCCGGTTCTGGATGAACATATTTTGTTAATATTCATCAGTCAAACGTACCAATACTTTTATATATATATATATTATAATATATTTAATGTTCTACTGTTTTTATAATTATGTATTATATGATTTTATTTGAAATTTGATTATTAGATGCTGTTGTTACAATCGTGGTAGTAACTACACTAATGTGAAAACACCTTTATCACTGAATATAACCTATTTAAAATTTTGACAGGAATTGTCAAATTATTATGCCCGACTCAGATGAATATGAAATTTTATATTCTGAAAGATAAATTACTATAAAATCGACTTACTCGCTCTTACCTCAGGGAGGGTTCAAAGATTAAAAAAAATTAATAATTTAAATTTTAAATTTATAAATTTCAAAAGAATATTCCAAAATTGTCAATTATACTATTGCAAATCTATAGTGACTGCTTGTTCAATATATTCTAAGACCATTAAATTATCTAATGACATCTACAATTTTTCTGTCACTGAAAATTAACTAAATGTCACTGATTATATCAAAAGTTTTATAGGATCCAAAATTTTTCAAATTCAATGAAATAGGAGTTGAATTAATACCAAAGTGAGTTGGAATCAAAAATTATATATTATATACCATCAGATAACAAGTGAAAATGAATTATTATTCCCAAAATATAATAAAGAACAATAATCGTACTTTCTACGAACCTTAAAATTAAAAAAAAAACAACCTATATACTAGAAGAACAACCTAATTAACTACTTATTCTAAACGTTCAAATCGTCGAAAATTACACTTGACGTGTATAAATGTCAAATAACTATATGCGATAAAATTGTCTATTCAAAAAATTTTCTCTTCTCTTCAGGTGAAATTTTATATATCTTTAACGTTAATTTTGTCAGTATTCAAAAATGTGATATAGATGCATCTATCTTAATTTTATTTAAAGGCCTGTTAATTCTTAAAAAATAATTTATACAATCTGGACTGGACTCACCAACTAGGTATCAGGATCACTCGTTCTGATTCTAAGCACGTCTTTTAGAATCGCCGGAACCACTTTTCTAAATTTATAATTTAGAACCCGGAAAAATCACTAACACTATTTCAATATAATTATTTAAGGAATTATTCACGCACTGATCTTATCATGCTAATTATTATAATCTGATGCTATTTTAATATATCAATTACTATTATATTATTCAGCAAATTTGAGAGAACTCATATTAGATGTTCTCTCGAGAGGGGTTCAAAATCAACTAACTAAACTTTTTCCATAAATAATTCTCTTCTCCTTTGGTTACCAAAGAATTCTTTTTTTTAAAAAAAAATACAAATTTATGTTTTCATATAATAAAGAGAGATTTTCATTCTTTTATTCTAATTGTAATTTTTTTACCAGCGACATCTGTATTCTTTTTTTAAAATCTTTATAAAATCTATATATCATTAAGTATCTTCTGCATTATTGTCATTCGAAATTGTAATGTCAAATTTTATTTGCATATTGAATCTTTTAAATTATTTATAATACATTGTATATCACTAGTATAACATCCAAATATGTACATTTTTCTTTATTTCAATGTTTTCTTTAGAATTTAGATAGAGTATATGTATTAATATATATATATATATATATATATATATATATATATATATATATATATATATATATATATATATATATAAACTAGTGAATATTGGGGGATTGCAGTTTTATTCCTAACTAGTCAGCAAATACTATCCTTCTTCTAATAAATTAGCATTTTCATTGCAAATATATTTATATTCAGAACTCATATTGTAATAAGAGAAATTGAGCCCAATCCGATCCTGCTTCCGAGCTGCCCTAAACATGAATACCGCTTAGCCGACTCGTCTTGGGATTTTCTTTATTCCGTTTTCACCTGCCCTTTGTTGAGATGTTTGTAAGTACATGCTTGCGCCTCGTTTTCTAGATGTATAAGAGTGTATAAGGAAATCTTTTAATCTTCGCTTGGCACACGGCAATCCCCCGCCTACCGCTTTTCATCTTCTTTACTTCACCTTTCGCAGCAGTGAAAATTGCCGTGATTAATAACATATTCTGAAACAGAATTACGGTTCTTGTAAACATCTTTTAACGATATACTTACAACAGCACGGTTTGTTTTTTCTCTCAATAAACTACTTAGGCGTTTTACATTCAACATAACAGTGCAACGTATACATTAGGTACAATGTATATTATGTTGGTGTATTAAATTGTAAGTAGAGCTCTCTAGTTTAAAATGTAAGCCATTAGAAATTTAAATGCAATTATATATCCCCTTTTGCGAAAAACGGGGTTATCAATTTTTTTCGTAGCATATTTTTGAAAAATGAAACTAACTTCAACCTGTTTCCAGACCAGGATCCAATAAACATTTATAGACATATTCTTTGTAAATTCCTCTTCATACTAATAAGTTGTATATACCTTAAATATCATTAAATCAGGATCCAAAATTAATTTGCTTTATTAAACGAGTGTATAGTATGTACAAAAAGTACGAGGAGTAATAAACCCTAATTAAGTATGCAAAACCTTTACAGGGAGTACCATGAAATTTTTGATAAATCTCTTACTTTAAATTACATTTCTTCCGTAAATCTAAAAACCAGGTAGATCGACCCCGTATTTGTTTCAGTTGTAGCAAAGTTTAGGGTTTATTCATTGTTAAAGGATTAGCAGATAAGCAATAACGCAATGCAGTGGTGTGTATTTTGGGAAAAAATACGTTTTAAATTATAATATAATAAAAAATGAAAAGAAATAATTATTGGAATACATTTATTACTCACATTTTATTCTATATCCGACTCGGAAGAGGAAGAATCGTTGTTGACATTAATAATAATAGGGTCGATTAAATCATCACAAATATTGTCAATTTTCCACATATTTGCCTCTACTTTGATAACATGCTCGATACAGTTTGTCCAATTTTCCTTACTCACATGACTTACAGCACTCTCAAACAATTTCACAACATCGTTTATATTAAAAGTAGTATTTTTTTCCAACTTCCCCCTTTACCTGAGCCCATATTAATTCTATGGGATTAAGTTCACAATGATAAGGGGGAAGTCGAAGAACTGATATACCACGAGAAGAAGCCATTTCTTCTACAATGTAGGTTTTGTATTTATTCTTGTTCATTTTTGCAATTCTGTAAAGTTCTTTCCTTAGTGGATCTTTTGGAAACTTAATATTTTTCGAAATAAGCCACTCCAAAAGCTCTGCTTTACGCCAACGACTTGTGGGCAATGCTTCTCGTAACCGTGAATGGTAACTTGCGTTGTCCATAACAATAACAGCCCCTTTTGGAATCAGATCCAACATTTGAACAAACCATTCCTCGAAGACATCCCCATTCATATCTTCGTGATAGTCCCCCGTGCGTTTTGAAATAAAAGTTAATAATCCACCATCAACAAAACCTTCAGAACTTCCAACATGGACAATGATAAGTCTTTTTCCTTTTCCAGATGGTGGCTGCAAACCTAACGACAAACCTTCCACGAATGCCTGCCTTCCGCTTTTAATGTTTTCATCTTGCCAAGATTTGGAAACTGTATATCCAGCATTTATCCATGTTTCGTCTAAGTAGAAGATTTTCAAATTTTGTTCTCTGACATGTCGAATGCTTCTTAAATAGTCTCTTCCCCAAAAAACTATTTCCGGTTTATCTATCAAGAGAGATTTTCTATTATGTTTTGTATATCTGAAACCCACATCTTTCAAAAGTTTGCATAATGTCATTCTGGAGAATTTTGGATAGTCCGTATCTTCTTGCACTGATGTCATAATTTTGTCAAGTGTTGGAATTTCCTTTCGTAAGTAAAATCCATGGACTTCACGCCTTAGTCTTTGTTTTAATGACTCATCGATCTCAATTGGTTTTCGGCCTGAAGGAGTTTTAGGGGGTTGAAGAGTTCCATTCTTGCTTTCTTTTAGTAATCTATAAATTGTTGATTTAGCAACACACAACATAGCAGCCGTTAATTCCACAATATCATCAACACTTGCACTTGGATCCTTGTTTTTCAATGATATATAACAATTCAATATCAGAGTTTTTTCATTTAAAGATAATGGACCTGTTTTTGGTCGTTTAGATGGTCCTTGGCTTATCGACATTGTTTGGTACTTGCACAATTAACATTCAACAAATGTTTTAAATATATTCCAACTGTTTACAATATTATGACAACCATACAACTTCATACAACTTTACTCAAAGAACTAATACTAAGTACTGATTTAATGTACCTACTTTCTTTTAAAATAATATTCCCGATAATGTTTCTAAGAAAACTGGGTTGTTTGGAAAATCCCTCTCAATAATCGAATAATCTGTAAATAGGTGTAATCGTATTAAGCCGATTACAGTAGGCCACTTGCCATTTAAAATTTCTGAGAAAAATTCCCCAAACATTACATATAGGAGTAATACAAATAAAAAATATTATGAATAAACGGGCATATCCGAACTCTGCCACAAAATAAAATTTTACCTGACTTGTATCAATTTGAGGATTACTGAAATGTTCGAACTGTGCCGCAACCATTTAGTTTAATCCAACATTTGAACAAACCATTCCTCGAAGACATCCCCATTCATATCTTCGTGATAGTCCCCCGTGCGTTTTGAAATAAAAGTTAATAATCCACCATCAACAAAACCTTCAGAACTTCCAACATGGACAATGATAAGTCTTTTTCCTTTTCCAGATGGTGGCTGCAAACCTAACGACAAACCTTCCACGAATGCCTGCCTTCTGCTTTTAATGTTTTCATCTTGCCAAGATTTGGAAACTGTATATCCAGCATATAGTAGTAATACAAATAAAAATATTATGAATAAACGGGCATATCCGAACTCTGCCACAAAATAAAATTTTACCTTACTTGTATCAATTTGAGGATTACTGAAATGTTCGAACTGTGCCGCAACCATTTAGTTTAATCCTATTAGAGTCATTAGGGTTTATAATAGATAAAATCGGAGGCCCATAGAATTATGTATATTTCTGAAAGGTTTCAAAGATTTCTTGAATTAAATATTTTGAAGAAATATTGATTGTTTTGATCGATATTTAGGGGATTAGGGGAAGGATGTTGATGCACTTACACTATTGCCTAAAAATCAGGAAGAAGTATTTAATAGTGTTCGTGAATTACAATTACGAACGAACCGAGAAGAGGAATTTCTATTAACAGCAGACCAGGTATTTAAAATTATTGTGTTCTCCTGTTTTTCCAACCTTAATTTTTTATGTAATTCGGATTGTATTTTGATGGATGGGACTTTTAAATACTGTTCAACTTTTTTTTACCAAATGTTTACCATTCATGGTTTTAAAAACGGCTATTACGTACCTCTTCTTTTTTGTTTGCTGCCGGACAAATCAAGTCAAACATATTCAAATTTGTTTTTAATTTTAAGACAAAAATGTAAAGAAGTAGGCTTAAATTTTCAACCTAAAGAAGTCGTAGTAGATTTTGAACTAAGCATTCATAACGCTATATATGAATGTTTTGGCAGAGATCAAATTCTTTTTGGTTGTAAATTTCATCTCTGTCAAGCTTGGTTTCGTAAGATTCAGGAGTTTCATTTGGTACAAGAGTACAGACAGAAAGGTTCTGTAATTGGCGAATACTTAAAAGTACATTTCGGTATTATGTATCTTAGTCCTGAGGAAGTTGTAGAATTTTTTTATAATGAACTACATTTTTTGCTTCCGAATGACCTCTACCTCTATCACTTTTTTTTATTAAAATTAGTACATCCCGTTACCTCTGACCTAAATCGTATATTCTTTAGCATAGCTGCAACTCATTCGTTCAATACAAAATGTACCTTACGGTATACCCTCTTGAAATATATTTTGGTACGTCTATGAAATCTACTTGAATGATTTATTACTCCTTGTCCTTTCTATATAGACTATAAAGTATTATATCATAATACCTTATTAAATGATATAAATACAGTGCCTCCATAGTAACACATAAATTCATTATTAGCTAAACAAACAGTAAGATGAAAAGATCTCGAATGGTCTATTCTTGATTTTCATTTAGTGTTTTTTGAAAACATAATCTATGATACCTTTGAGTGATGACGTCAGCTATAGTTTTTTTAATGAAACACCTCCCTTTTTTTCAATTTGCGGATTTCCCTTGAAGAGCTGATTCCAAAAACGTATCAAAGTAGATTCAAAATGATACAGAGTGGACAAAAACGCAAAAGTTGTTTGTTATTTTAACATTGTACCCATCCACTTTCGTAAGTAATCCTAGCGCCGGACTAAACAGAAAAAGTTTCAAAGCACTTCTTATCAACGATGAAAATAAAACAATTTAATTTGTTTAAAACTTCATTTATGTGATCTAATGTTCAATTTAAACTGTACATTTTAAATTGAACATTAGTTCAAATAAATGAAGTTTTAAAGAAATTAAATTGTTTTATTTTCATCGTTCAGTATGGATCTTCATCAAGTAAAAGCCTCATCTATTCAATCCTTCTTATCATTTGTTTTTTAATTTGACATTAAAAACTGTCATAAATATTCAAGTACAATTCCGTATTATTAATCTAATTTATCGTGTTTAACAAACTGTTTTGTTAAAATGTCTTTAACCGAAAGTGAGAGAATTGAAATCTTAGTGGAGATTGATGTTGGGGATAAGATTAGGACTCCACAAGAGTTATGCACATTATTTCATGAAATGCACCCAGGGCGTTAATGTATCTATCAATCTATAGTAACCTGAATAGAAAGGAAATACACAGATTAGGGAACGTTAGGGATACACCAAAACAAGGTAGACCTACACTTAATACAAATATTCAAGAAGATGTAATTTTTTAGGCAATGGACGATCCACACTATGGGGATTATCTAGGGATTTGAATATTGGAAAGTCTTCACCGTCAAATATTTTTATAAAAGAAAAATATGCAGTACGTCACTGAAGATGACTGTGATCCCAGAACTGAATACTCTGAGTACATGATCAAAACAATAGTAATTTAAATAATAAATTCATTGATAAAGTTTTATTTTCGGACGAGGTAACATTTTATTTGAACGGACATGTTAACCGGCACAAAACACCCGATATAAGTCTGATAAATCAAATTGGATGCAAGAATGCCATGCGCCAAAACCACAAAAAATCAACGTATACGCTTGTGTTGTGAGAAATATAATTATTGTTCTATATTTTTTTGATGACGGAGAATTGTATCTAGATTTTCTGTAAACATTAATAATTATTCCTGATTTGACCCAGCTTATCCCTGACATCAAAATTGCGAACACTTTAAACGTTTCAACATGATGGCGCATCGCCACTTATCTCAATAGCTATGCGCCGTTTTTAGAAAGAACATTTCCCAATTCAAATCTATGGGTAGGCAGAATAATCGAATGGCCCGCTAGATCATCCCATTAGACTTCTTTTTATGAGGTTATTTAAAGTATAAAGTCTACACTAATATATCGGGCAATATCCAGGACCTAAAATCCCGAATCAGTCAGGAAATGCAGAACGTAACACCCATTATGCTACAAAATGTTAAAGATGAATTTATTACTAGGTTGAATCATTGTTTAGTGGTGAATGGAGAACAATTTGAATATTACTGTAAATTATCTTTGGTTTATTTTTGTTGGAGTGCGATTTTGTCCACTCTGTACCAATTTTAATCAAAATTTTGGAATCAGCTCAATCAATCAAATCAAATTAAAATCTAAAATCGACGTGTTTCGGGATTTTTTCATATTAGCCTGTATTTAGTTAAAATAATGAATTAATGCGTTACTTTATATCTTGTAATAAATCAAATTTACTAGACTAGAAGTGTCAAGTGGGCAGCGCGAGTTGGTCACTGAGAAGATAAAAAACTCTGGAGATATCCAGTACGTTTGTTTCATAAAAATCCGTGCACTGTTGAAATAAATATTGTAAACAATGTAAATAATTGCTACAAGTGAAAGTTAGTGTAGTCATTTAGAAAACTGATATGAATAACGACTTTTCTTTAAAATAAATTCGTTACATTATTAAATCTTTCATGTAACGTCTAACTACTAATCAGTGTTATTGGCAATAGTGATTCGTGACTAAAGGGAAAAATACTATAACTGTCGATTTCAGTATAGTACGTTCCAAATATTTTAATACGATTATTCAACACTCTTATTCAGCATTACGAATATAATAATTAAAATCTCATATATGTAAGTCATTCTTATTTATTAGCATGTTTTTATACCAGATGATTTTTCAGCATATAGGCCAATTTAATTGGTCGTTATGTTGATGAAAATAATAAATTTGACAAAGGTTGACAAGCTATTTTCACTTCAATATTATTTATCGGAGTTTAGGTAGTTAGAGGATGACGTAAGAATGTAGTTGGCAACATAAAATTTTTAATTAAAGTAAGGATTTCATTTTTTTATTGGGGTCAACGCCGAAGTGTTCACGTTTTATGATAAGCAGAATTATATGAAATTGTCTGGATATGCCCATGTGGTTATAGATAACAAAAATGCTTAGAACGAGTTCTTTTTACTAATGAAATTGACTGTCTCGACCCTTACTTCGTGGAATATGCTCATATTAGTGTTTTTAAATGAAACTCACGGTTTCTAGTTAATTCCACAATATAATACAAGTTATTGAAAATTCTAAAAAATTGACAATGATATTGATTTATCGAAACAATTGTCAATTTTTTAGAATTTTCAATAACTTGTATTATATTGTGGAATTAACTAGAGACCTTGAGTTTCATTTAAAAACACTAATATGAGCATATTCCACGAAGTAAGGGTCGAGACAGTCAATTTCATTAAAAAATCTTCGAGAGAAGATTTGACCCGACTGTACCAGAAGTTACTACAAAAACGTTACAAAGCATTACAAAACATTTGGTTTAACCAAGAATGCCTTAGAAAAAAGGTAATACCAAATTATGTGAATATAAAATGTCACACTAAAACACCACAAGCACAAAAAGCTATAAAATGTGCTCAACGAGTTTGGATAAAATCAGAATGTAAGAAATGGTTCAAAGTTAGAGACTCCTTAGACAACTACATAAAAGTTGTACTTTCAGAACTCACATTCCAATTACATCCAGTAGAATTTGACTGTTTGGATGACAAAATTAGAGAAAATGTCAGCACGATGAAGCATATAAAATTTAAGAAACAAGAAAAGAAGCTACAGAATCTTGAAAACACACAACATAAAATTCAATACTCAAAACATCATGAAACTGTAAGTACCTACATACCAACACACTTTGCACCACGATTTTAAAACCTTTCAGACACTAATTTTACAAATAGTGAAATAGAATTTTTAAATAAAGGTTTAAAGTACAGCATACCACCTAAATTTACGAATAATATTAAACAAATTATAGCTACAGAGTCAGAAATAGCTTTAAAATCTAATTCAAATAATTTTCTTTATGAGAAATTAAAAATTGCCAATTTAGTCAAAAATATTGAACCTTCAAAAGTTAAACGTCAAACAAAAAATGACATTTCAGTTTTAAACGCAATAAAAAAGAAGATTGAGAATAATAACCTAACAGTTACAAAATCTGATAAGGGGAACGCTACTGTCATTTTGACGACTGAAAATTACAATTCCAAAGTATATAACTTTATAGAATCCAGCGATGTAAAAGTTCTTAAAGCAGACCCAACAAAGAAGTTTTCTAATAATGTAAGGGATATTGTTAATAATTCAAATTATCTTTTAAATGATTACGAAAAGAGGTCTATCATACATAAGAATCCTCATTGTCCACAATTATATGGAACAGTTAAATTACATAAAATAACTAAACCAATTAGACCTGTAGTCTCTTATGTTAATGCCCCTAATAATATATTGGCAAAGAAGCTCAACAATATACTCAATACTTACGGATATGAATCTCAGTACTCAATTAGAAATTCAATAGAACTAATCAAAAAGTTGAAAGCAATCCACTTACAAGATAACTATAAACTCATATCGTTCGATGTAACTAACATGTTTACTAAAATTCCTCCTAAAGAATGTCTAATACTTGTGAGAAAATTACTAGAAGATAAAAATATTAATCCAGGAATAATATCAGATATACTTAATTTATTTGATGTATGCATTAATCAGAATTATTTCACTTTTGACAATAAGATATATATTCAAAATGAAGGTTTACCAATGGGAAGCCCTATATCACCTATTTTAGCAAACATTTTTATGGACAATTTAGAAAGAAAGATCTTTGAAAGTAATATTTCGAAAAATATTTTATTTTGGTATAGATATGTAGATGACATATTAGCTTGTTTTATGGGTAGTGAACGACAATTAGATGTATTTTTCAACCACATCAATAATTTACACCCGAAAATTAAATTTATATTAGAAATTGAAGAAAATAGCTCAATCAATTTTCTTGATTTAAAAATTCAAAGAGTTAATAATCTACTTGATTATTCAATTTACCGAAAACCAACACAAACTGATGTAACAATTCCATTCAATTCTAACCACCCTGTGTCTCACAGACTAGCAGCATATAATTCAATGATACATAGAGCTTTTTCAGTTCCTATGAACAAATGTAATTTTGATAGAAAGATTAATACAATTAGACAAATAGCAACATCTAACGGTTATCCATTAGATATGATAAATAAGCTAATTAGTAAAAAAGAGGAAAAAGTGGCATTACAACTAATATATCCTAAACAAGCTGATGAAATTAAAACTTATAAAACCATCACATATGCAGGAAATATTTCTAAAAATATTTCAAAGATAATATCTTCAGCAACGAATACAACAATTTCTTTTAAAACAGAAAGTAACGTTAGTACAAAATTGTTAAATGTAAAAACAAAAATACCACTATTAAAGAAGTCAGGTATATATAAACTCAAATGTCCAGAATGTAATGCTGTCTATTTGGGTCAGACCCTTAGGAATTTTGAAATACGATACAGTGAGCACTTACGAGCATACAGATTAAAACAACCAGATAAATCCCACTAAGCAAAACATCTACTTGACACCAATCATTCATTGACACCTAACACAGAACTAGAAGTACTGCATATTTGTGAAAAGAAACAAGAACTGGATTTCCTTGAAGAACTGGAAATAAGTAGACATTTAAGAAACCCACAATATGAAGTTGTCAATGAACAGTTAAATCTAGGGAATTCTCCACTAATAAACTGTCTTCTTAAGTGATAATTGTAAAGATCAGCAGATATAGTTTTCCTGGTTTTCTATATCATTGCACAGTTATACTGATCTTAATTGGAAGAATGATATCCAGGATATCACCATAGGGCTAATAATATCTAAGCTTCAATATTTGTAATATCACATCTTCTTCTTTTTTCTATAAACATATATTAAGCCAATCACAAGTTAGGTTACTTCTTGGTCTAGCCAAATATAACTACTAAACAGCAGGTAGGCATAAAATGAAATGTAACTTCTGTCATTCTGACGATGATATTGATTTATCGAAACAATTGTCAATTTTTTAGAATTTTCAATAACTTGTATTATATTGTGGAATTAACTAGAGACCTTGAGTTTCATTTAAAAACACTTTTTACTAATAATTGGATATTCAAATCATTTGAATGTAGCTTATTTGGACCTAGTGGCAGCTTCAATGCACCAACTTAAATTTGTTAACAAATCACCTGAAGCGAAATATTTTTAAATGCCACGCCTCGAAGGACCTTTTTTTGGCCAGCAACTTTTTTAAATAAAAGAGCTTAATTTTCCTATGTCAATGGCAGTTAAAAAATATAATAGTTCGTAAACTATAAACATTTGGAACAATATTTTAAATCTGTTTACTTATTTACGTTTAGTATGTAATTGAAAGCGAGAAAATTTAGATTATAGTGGTAATATAAAACAAAATATTATATCGCACTTATACTGATATTTCATGTTTAAGTTTAAGCATGGATATAATCACTTTTTGGAGAGGAAACGTAGATACAATAAAAGAAACCAAGAACATGATACAGTAATCTTTATACCACGTGAAATAATTAGTTTAAAATTATGATCAAAATAATATTGTAATGTAAACTAAACTAACAACGCTAGCTGATAAGCATTTCGTTTTGCTCCATAATAATTATTTTTATCTCCTTGTTTTAAAACAATCCGTTAGTATTTTTAACCCAGGGTGATTTTTTTTGGCTGAAACCAGTTTCAAAAAAGAAAAATATTTTTTCAGTACATAGGAGCCTCCCCAAACACAAAATCACAAATATTTTCTCTGCGGAAATGCATAATTTTAATTTTCCCGACTTTAGAATAACTGAAACCAGTTACCTGAAAACATTTTTATGCTTTATATTTCAAACACTTTTTTAAACATAAACACGCAGAAAATTATTGCGGAAATATGTGATTTTAATTTTTTTACCAATAATTGTAAACTTTAAAATAACTTAAATCAATTACGTTAACCTAACCTAACCAATTGCCGAAGCGGCGGGGGATGCGGTCGTGCGAGATGCGGTCATAGGCGAAAATGGAGGGACTTGCGTTCACAAGTGACATTAGCGATTACTGTGTTGACGGAAGCCGTGCGAGATGCGGTCAACGACAACATTTTTTATAAACACGTAAACTGTTATTAGCAACTTTTAATTTTCATGAAACATTCAAATTTACAACCTAGCCTAACCCAACCTAACCTAACCCAACCTAGCCTAACCTATCCTATTAAACTTCTACACGTGCACCGAATATCGTCTATGTATAACATCGATGCGCATGTGCAAACCCTTGGATGAGACTCGCTAACATTTCGGCTTAAGAAAGCCCGACTAATCCTCGTTAACTTTTCTTTGGGTTTATTACTGTATTACAAAAGGGTGTGCAGTTTCGATGCATCCTCTTGAATGCATCTCACACTTCGCTCCCTTAACAAAATAAAAAAGGATCGCATCTTCCACTAACCGCATCTCCCACTGACCGCATTGGTATATTTGCGCAAGAAGTTTTTTGCGTGTTTAGAAACATGTCTAAAAGCAGAAACGTATTTTCTTGTAACTGGTTTCAGCTATTCCAAAGTCGGAAAAATGAAAATAATCCATTTCCGCAAAAAAATTCCGATTCTGTTTGGAAAGGGTTCCAAATAGTAAATAAACGAATATTTCTTACATGCCAGATTTCAGCTAAACAAAAGTTGATCCTTTATACTTAATATTTAAATAATATATATTCGAATCCAATTTTATTCCACATACTTTTAACAAACCGTTAGGATTAGACAACTATAATTTTTTGTAGATCTACTTTTTAAGGAATATATGTTTGAAGCATATAGCAAAGGTCTGTCAGAGTTAATGAAATTGATCGAATTAAGAAATTGTCAGTCGCAAATTGTTAGAATCAAATAAAGTTAAATCAAAATTCGATCGCTGTTTGAAAATGTTTTGTATTGAAATTTGAAACAATTATTTCTTGTGAAATTGACTGTCTCGACCCTTACTTCGTGGAATATGCTCATATTAGTGTTGTTAAAAATGAAACTCAAGGTCTCTAGTTAATTCCACAATATAATACAAGTTATTGAAAATTCTAAAAAATTGACAATTGTTTCGATAAATCAATATCATCGTCAGAATGACAGAAGTTACATTTCATTTTATGCCTACCTGATGTTTAGTAGTTATATTTGGCTAGACCAAGAAGTAACCTAACTTGTGATTGGCTTAATATATGTTTATAGAAAAAAGAAGAAGATGTGATATTACAAATATTGAAGCTTAGATATTATTAGCCCTATGGTGATATCCTGGATATCATTTTTCCAATTAAGATCAGTATAACTGTGCAATAATATAGAAAACCAGGAAAACTATATCTGCTGATCTTTACAATTATCACTTAAGAAGACAGTTTATTAGTGGAGAATTCCCTAGATTTAACTGTTCATTGACAACTTCATATTGTGGGTTTCTTAAATGTCTTCTAATTTCCAGTTCTTCAAGGAAATCCAGTTCTTGTTTCTTTTCACAAATATGTAGTACTTCTAGTTTTGTGTTAGGTGTCAATGAATGATTGGTGTCAAGTAGATGTTTTGCGTAGTGGGATTTATCTGGTTGTTTTAATCTGTATGCTCGTAAGTGCTCACTGTATCGTATTTCAAAATTCCTAAGGGTCTGACCCAAATAGACAGCATTACATTCTGGACATTTGAGTTTATATATACCTGACTTCTTTAATAGTGGTATTTTTGTTTTTACATTTAACAATTTTGTACTAACGTTACTTTCTGTTTTAAAAGAAATTGTTGTATTCGTTGCTGAAGATATTATCTTTGAAATATTATTAGAAATATTTCCTGCATATGTGATGGTTTTATAAGTTTTAATTGCATCAGCTTGTTTAGGATATATTAGTTGTAATGCCACTTTTTCCTCTTTTTTACTAATTAGCTTATTTATCATATCTAATGGATAACCGTTAGATGTTGCTATTTCTTTAATTGTATTAATCTCTCTATCAAAATTACATTTGTTCATAGGAACTGAAAAAGCCGTATGTATCATTGAATTATATGCTGCTAGTCTGTGTGACACAGGGTGGTTAGAATTGGATGGAATTGTTACATCAGTTTGTGTTGGTTTTCGGTAAATTGAATAATCAAGTACATTATTAACTCTTTGAATTTTTAAATCAAGAAAATTGATTGAGCTATTTTCTTCAATTTCTAATGTAAATTTAATTTTCGGGTGTAAATTATTGATGTGGTTGAAAAATACATCTAATTGTCGTTTACTACCCATAAAACAAGCTAATATGTCATCTACATATCTATACCAAAATAAAATATTTTTCGAAATATTACTTTCAAAGATCTTTCTTTCTAAATTGTCCATAAAAATGTTTGCTAAAATAGGTGATATAGGGCTTCCCATTGGTAAACCTTCATTTTGAATATATATCTTATTGTCAAAAGTGAAATAATTCTGATTAATGCATACATCAAATAAATTGAGTATATCTGATATTATTCCTGGACTAATATTTTTATCTTCTAGTAATTTTCTTACAAGTATTAGACATTCTTTAGGAGGAATTTTAGTAAACATGTTAGTTACATCGAACGATATGAGTTTATAGTTATCTTGTAAGTGGATTGCTTTCAACTTTTTGATTAGTTCTATTGAATTTCTAATTGAGTACTGAGATTCATATCCGTAAGTATTGAGTATATTGTTGAGCTTCTTTGCCAATATATTATTAGGAGCATTAACATAAGAGACTACAGGTCTAATTGGTTTCGTTATTTTATGTAATTTAACTGTTCCATATAATTGTGGACAATGAGGATTGTTATGTATGATAGACCTCTTTTCGTAATCATTTAAAAGATAATTTGAATTATTAACAATATCCCTTACATTATTAGAAAACTTCTTTGTTGGGTCTGCTTTAAGAACTTTTACATCGCTGGATTCTATAAAGTTATATACTTTGGAATTGTAATTTTCAGTCGTCAAAATGACAGTAGCGTTCCCCTTATCAGATTTTGTAACTGTTAGGTTATTATTCTCAATCTTCTTTTTTATTGCGTTTAAAACTGAAATGTCATTTTTTGTTTGACGTTTAACCTTTGAAGGTTCAATATTTTTGATTAAATTGGCAATTTTTAATTTCTCATAAAGAAAATTATTTGAATTAGATTTTAAAGCTATTTCTGACTCTGTAGCTATAATTTGTTTACTATTATTCGTAAATTTAGGTGGTATGCTGTACTTTAAACCTTTATTTAAAAATTCTATTTCACTATTTGTAAAATTAGTGTCTGAAAGGTTTTCAAATCGTGGTGCAAAGTGTGTTGGTATGTAGGTACTTACAGTTTCATGATGTTTTGAGTATTGAATTTTATGTTGTGTGTGTTCAAGATTCTGTAGCTTCTTTTCTTGTTTCTTAAATTTCATATGCTTCATCGTGCTGACATTTTCTCTAATTTTGTCATCCAAACAGTCAAATTCTACTGGATGTAATTGGAATGTGAGTTCTGAATGTACAACATTTATGTAGTTGTCTAAGGAGCCTCTAACTTTGAACCATTTCTTACATTCTGATTTTATCCAAACTCGTTGAGCACATTTTATAGCTTTTTGTGCTTGTGGTGTTTTAGTGTGACATTTTATATTCACATAATTTGGTATTACGTTTTTTCTAAGGCATTCTTGGTTAAACCAAATGTTTTGTGATGCTTTGTAACGTTTTTGTAGTAACTTCTGGTACAGTCGGGTCAAATCTTCTCTCGAAGATTTTTTAATGAAATTGACTGTCTCGACCCTTATTAGTGTTTTTAAAAATGAAACTCAAGGTCTCTAGTTAATTCCACAATATAATACAAGTTATTGAAAATTCTAAAAAATTGACAATTGTTTCGATAAATCAATATCATCGTCAGAATGACAGAAGTTACATTTCATTTTATGCCTACCTGCTGTTTAGTAGTTATATTTGGCTAGACCAAGAAGTAACCTAACTTGTGATTGGCTTAATATATGTTTATAGAAAAAAGAAGAAGATGTGATATTACAAATATTGAAGCTTAGATATTATTAGCCCTATGGTGATATCCTGGATATCATTTTTCCAATTAAGATCAGTATAACTGTGCAATAATATAGAAAACCAGGAAAACTATATCTGCTGATCTTTTCAATTATCACTTAAGAAGACAGTTTATTAGTGGAGAATTCCCTAGATTTAACTGTTCATTGACAACTTCATATTGTGGGTTCCTTAAATGTCTTGTAATTTCCAGTTCTTCAAGGAAATCCAGTTCTTGTTTCTTTTCACAAATATGTAGTACTTCTAGTTTTGTGTTAGGTGTCAATGAATGATTGGTGTCAAGTAGATGTTTTGCGTAGTGGGATTTATCTGGTTGTTTTAATCTGTATGCTCGTAAGTGCTCCCTGTATCGTATTTCAAAATTCCTAAGGGTCTGATCCAAATAGACAGCATTACATTCTGGACATTTGAGTTTATATATATCTGACTTCTTTAATAGTGGTATTTTTGTTTTTACATTTAACAATTTTGTACTATTGTTACTTTCTGTTTTAAAAGAAATTGTTGTATTCGTTGCTGAAGATATTATCTTTGAAATATTATTAGAAATATTTCCTGCATATGTGATGGTTTTATAAGTTTTAATTTCATCGGCTTGTTTAGGATATATTAGTTGTAATGCCACTTTTTCCTCTTTTTTACTAATTAGCTTATTTATCATATCTAATGGATAACCGTTAGATGTTGCTATTTGTCTAATTGTATTAATCTCTCTATCAAAATTAAGCCAATCACAAGTTAGGTTACTTCTTGGTCTAGCCAAATATAACTACTAAACATCAGGTAGGCATAAAATGAAATGTAACTTCTGTCATTCTGACGATGATATTGATTTATCGAAACAATTGTCAATTTTTTAGAATTTTCAATAACTTGTATTATATTGTGGAATTAACTAGAGACCTTGAGTTTCATTTTTAAAAACACTAATTATTTCTTGTTTTCTCCATTGTATTTTGAGTCTCGTCTTGATAATCAATTAAATTCTGTTTCAATTTATTGCTTATTCCCTGAATAATTAGAACTGACAAGATTGGTATTTCTTCGCCCACTTTCTAACACTCCGCAGATTAACAGATTTCTTGATAACTTCACCTCTGTTGGAATTTTGAGATGTCACAACATTAAAATATATATATATATATATATATATATATATATATATATATACTCGGGTTTATCACTGCGAGGATATTCGATCTCAACGCTACGGATAAGAAGAAAGCGGGATTTCTATCATCAATTTGCTGGAAAGTGAATATTAGAACGCGAACAAACAAACTAAAGTAACGGAGCGAAGACAAGAACAGAGCTTTATTGTGTATACATTCTATACGTATTTTCGAAAACACAGAGTTAAATTAAGATTTTCGAAATAATATTATTTTATTAATAAATAAATTAGTTAAAGCTAAAATAAATCCATAAACATTAGACAATACAAAAATATTGGGAAGAAAAAACATAGCTGAATAAATAAAAAGAGTCTGATTTTAGTAAAATTACTTACTTCAGATAATAATAAACGATACTTGAAGCAATAAAATCTAGAATTTAGTATAATTTTTGTTTCTCAATTGATTTTGTACCTAATACCAAGTAGAGGGAACACTAGATGTAAGAGCTTACTGGCAAGGTAATCAAACATAATATCGTATTACAGCCGCTAACGTCCACTGCCGGACATCGATTCTTCTCAATTCATACCTATTCTGTCCAATTATCAGTTTCTCTTTTCACGTCGTCCGTCACCCATCTTGAATACTGCCCAATTCCACATTATAATGGCTATTTTCTCTATAATGACTTTAGGCCTTTGCTTATTTGGTATATGATCTGATAGGCTTATATCCAGCATGGTAGGCTTATATCCAGCATGGCACGCTTCACAGCTCGTTCTTAGTTCTCAACTTGTTGGGCGATTTTTGTGTCAGTGTCAGAGTTTCAATTCCGTATGTGTGAACAGGTATTACACATTGGTTGTAGTCCTTTCGTTTTGGATGCATTGGGATGTTGGTTTATATGATGTGATCAACGTATTTCCTATGTCTATGGAATACAGCGAATGCCACTTACTGTTAAATAATTATTTACTACCCTATCAAACTATAGTCTAGCAAAATAAAAATCATGGACAGAAGGTTGTAAAAATGTGAAACACGCTATAGCGGCATAAATGAACCAATAAACGAACAGATCGGATTTTACTGTGGTCGTCCAGCATTCGATCACGCAGATTACTCATTCCATTTTTACTTCGCTAGACTTTAGGAACAGCTTTATTTAAGTCTTAAATAGAATAAATTATGCGCATTCGCAGATATCAGTGTAACGCTGTATTATCGTTGACAGATGCGCTCAACTATTGTGAATTTGACGCGGATGCGAACTAAATTTTGTTCTCAATAGTGTCATACCGTGTCTGTATTTCATGAATATATTCATTATCATATGGAAGAATTAAAGTAATAATTCACAAAAAGTACCAAGGACAAAAACGTAAATTAAAGTCATTATTAACCAACAAACCAGTATCAAAAAATCCACAAACCAAATTTTCAGAACATACATTTTTTAATAGATTCGTCAATCTTTCAAATACAATTTTTTCAGATAAAGAAGTTCAATTATTACAAAAAGGTTTTAAACACAATATTCAACCCACATGTTCATTTGACAACAAACTAGGTATAGAAACAGAAATTAATTTGTATAATTTTCCAAATAATTCTAATCTAAAACATAAAGCTTCAGAAATTATTAAAAAAGCATTTGTCGAGTTTAACAAACCCAACTTTGAATTATCAGTCGCCAAATCAATTCAATAAAAATCAAAGTCAAAAAGTCTTATTTTCACAAAAGCAGATAAAGGAAATACGGTAATAGCATTACCTAAAGAAGATTATATATTAAAAACCAACAATTTTATTCAGACAAGCAATTTTGAGACCTTTAAAAAGACCCAACTAATAAATTTCATAAAGAAATAAAATTAGCAGTAGTTAACGCTAAATCAATAATTAATGATAAAGAAAAATATAAATTATTTTTACCCAATCCGCAACACCCTGAACTTTATTCGTTAATTAAACTCCATAGAGAGGGCTACCCAATCAGACCAGTTGTGTCTTATTTCACAGCACCTTCATTCAAAATTTCAAAGATTCTCATAGATGTCATTTCTAAATATTGTTCATTCAAACATCGATTTTCAGTTAAAAACTCAACGGAATTAATTAATAATATTCAAGATATAATACTACCCCATAATTCTAAATTCATATCGTTCGATGTAACAAACTTATTCCCTATTATGCTTCCTAAAGAAACTATAACACTTGTTAATAACTTGCTCACATACAATAATGTTAATCCTATCATTCACTCTGATATCATTACTTTATTAAAAGTGTGTTTGAATCAAAATTATTTTCATTTCAATGGAGAGGTTTATAGCAGTAAAGACGGTTTGATTATGGGCAACCCCCTCAGCCCCCTACTAGCAGAAATGTTCATGGATAATATAGAAAAAAGAATTCATGAACACCCCCCTTAGTAAAAAATGTATGTACTGGCACCGATATGTGGATGACATTTTAGCTAGCTTCATCGGTACAAATAGACAATTGGAAGCTTCATTACTTACATAAACTCAATTTACAATAATATTAAATTTACCGTAGAGCTTGAACAAAATAAGTGTATAAAATTTCTAGACCTTACAATTTCAAATATAAATAATAAACATGATTTTTCTATATTTCATAAACCATCACATACAGATATTACAATTCATAATAGTTCGGTCCACCTATTCAGTCATAAACTAGCAGCTCTCAATAGATACACAGACTCTTAACAGTCCCATTAAATATTAATAATTATAACAAATAATTAAATATCATAAAACAAATAGCAGTTAATAATAATTACGATCCAAATTTAATTGACAATATCATATTAGTGTTTTTTTAGTGTTTTTTTTATATCATAAATAAAAAGATAAAAAACAGACTTTAGAACAAGTATTCCCTTCTGATAAAAATAATAATAAACAATTTAAAAGCTTAACATACTTTGAAACACCATCCTTAAAAATTAAATCATTTTTAGAAACTTTAGACATGAATATTTCCTTTAAAACAATTTATCCAAATTCATTAAAAATAATAAATCTAAATCTTCAAAATTAAACAAAATTAAAATGTGGTAATGACTGTGATAAAATTTATATCGGTAGAACTTCTAGAAATTTTAAAACTAGAATTTCGGAACACAAACAGCTATGACAACAAAAAATTAGATTCTAACTATTCAAATCATTTATTGGAAAACCAACACATTTTCGACCCAAATTTTGAAATTCTCCATGTATGTGGTAAATCCTTTAGTTCAAATTTATTAGAGGCCCTTGAGATTAACAAAAATAAATATTCAGGCAATCTTCTTAACGACCAAATATATATCAATCACTCTCCTTTATTAAACCTTTTTACCTAGAATATAGCTTAGGAATGTTTGTAGTGAATGAATTTCCAGGTAATTTCTTCCAATACCTTTGTTAACATTAGTAAATAGGATTCTGTATTTATACACTGTATATATTAAAATATTTTTATATTATACCTTCATTCGTTTTGACAAAGCTACTGTGTTAGTGGAACGCGTCAACCAGTTTAAATTGAACATTACTTCAAATAAATGAAGTTTTAAACAAATTATATTGTTTTATTTCATCGTTCAGTATGGATCTTCATCAAGTAAACGCCTCATCTATTCAATAAGGAAGATAATTAAAATTTACAAAATACGCTTTTCTTCGCAATGAATGTATGACTTTCATACAGACGCAATTCTATGGGAAAAATAATTTGCATGTTTAAACGAAAAAGACGGATGGATGAATAGGTGACTGGGTAATAGGCAATTTGCAACTTTCTTCTTCGCATTTGTGCATCTGGAATCGGTAGTTGAATTTCATTGTAAACTTGAAATCGTATTCAGAAAATGAGTTAATTGGTTGGTTTATGATAATGAGATATCGTTACTACCGACAAAGCATACATCAAACAATTCTAGACTTGACCATAACAAGACAATATATTTACGGAAGGTTGATTATAACGGTTTTCAATACGTTTACCCTATAAAAGTTGTTTTAAATCAAATCATAAATTTTTGTTAAAAGAATGGAGAAACAAAATATATTTAATTAAAAGGAAATCGTGAGACATTTGTAACAATAAAACATTTGCTTCAGTAACTATTTTACTAAATGGGCTTTGTGAGAAACTCTTGCCGACCTCTTTGTAAACCTCAGCAGGCTCAGCATAACAACTTTCTGCAAACTATCACCTCAAAAGAGTCATAAGAAAGATATGTTAGTCAAGCACCCACTATTTATTACTATGGAATATGCAAAATTTCCCATAATTCGATTACAAACCCATTTATCCATCCATTGAGTTATTTGACAAATATACATCTTTGTATGGCAGTTACATGGGTCAATCGAGTGAATGGCAAAAACAAGGCATATCATTCTAACACTACTTAAAAATTACCCAAAAATTTCACTATTCTGTAGTTAAGGTTTTGGAACACTACAGATTTTATTCTGTAGCACTTGTTGTTACATTGTTTACAAGACTAAGTATGTTTCTGTAAAGGTACCAAATTGATTAGCAAAGCAAAATAAACTATAATATAAACACAAATGATGTGGTATTCTTGTTAAATAACTATATAGTTAAGGTAGGTATATAATATTCAACATTTTAATAGACTTTTTTAACAAGTTTAATTCAGTCTAATGTTAATATAGTAGGACGTTCATTGTGCTGTTTCCTTTAAGATTCCTAAAATTGCAAGTTCCTGTAATTTGTATTTAAAACATTGCGTATTCCTGCGGTAGCGGTTTCACTGCAGAGAAACCGTCCCTCTGGGTCTATTGACATTCATGTTAAAAAGTTCTAAGTAGTAATCGCTCGCATCCCTCGTCGCATCCCTACTCTTGGGTATTCCTTAAAACGGCTTGTCAAATTCTGACGTCCAGCGACAAATTGATGAAATGTCAGCAAATCGTTTGTGTCAAAGTTTTAGTAGGTAACGAGTAATTTCATAGTTGTTTTCTATAAAAACTATTAATTAAAATGGAAACTGATAGTGATATTGATAATAGAAGCAGCAAAGGTAACAACACTGAATTTATTAACGGAAACGTCGAAGAGTATGTATCAACGCGCTTATAACCTTTTTTGAAATGGAAGTTTTTGCAATGTATGCATGTATTAAACTTGAACTATATGTAGTCATAGAAAACTATAGTATGCAACTCACAACAAAATGGCCATTTTGCAAAACTTGCCTTCGGCTCGTGCTGCAAATTTCATACTCGTGCAAAATGGGCATAATTTTGTGCTCATTGCATAATATACTATTTTGCAAACTAGTTCACTTTTTCTGCCTATTTTTTGTCCCCGTGGACCCTGTTGTAGTGGTTAAGTAACATTAGTGTTTTTAAATGAAACTCAAGGTCTCTAGTTAATTCCACAATATAATACAAGTTATTGAAAATTCTAAAAAATTGACAATTGTTTCGATAAATCAATATCATCGTCAGAATGACAGAAGTTACATTTCATTTTATGCCTACCTGATGTTTAGTAGTTAATTTTGGCTAGACCAAGAAGTAACCTAACTTGTGATTGGCTTAATATATGTTTATAGAAAAAAGAAGATGTGATATTACAAATATTGAAGCTTAGATATTATTAGCCCTATGGTGATATCCTGGATATCATTTTTCCAATTAAGATCAGTATAACTGTGCAATGATATAGAAAACCAGGAAAACTATATCTGCTGATCTTTACAATTATCACTTAAGAAGACAGTTTATTAGTGGAGAATTCCCTAGATTTAACTGTTCATTGACAACTTCATATTGTGGGTTCCTTAAATGTCTTCTAATTTCCAGTTCTTCAAGGAAATCCAGTTCTTGTTTCTTTTCACAAATACGCAGTACTTCTAGTTTTGTGTTAGGTGTCAATGAATGATTGGTGTCAAGTAGATGTTTTGCGTAGTGGGATTTATCTGGTTGTTTTAATCTGTATGCTCGTAAATGCTCACTGTATCGTTTTTCAAAATTCCTAAGGGTCTGACCCAAATAGACAGCATTACATTCTGGACATTTGAGTTTATATATACCTGACTTCTTTAATAGTGGTATTTTTGTTTTCAGATTTAACAATTTTGTACTAACGTTACTTTCTGTTTTAAAAGAAATTGTTGTATTCGTTGCTGAAGATATTATCTTTGAAATATTATTAGAAATATTTCCTGCATATGTGATGGTTTTATAAGTTTTAATTTCATCAGCTTGTTTAGGATATATTAGTAGTAATGCCACTTTTTCCTCTTTTTTACTAATTAGCTTATTTATCATATCTAATGGATAACCGTTAGATGTTGCTATTTGTCTAATTGTATTAATCTCTCTATCAAAATTACATTTGTTCATAGGAACTGAAAAAGCTCTATGTATCATTGAATTATATGCTGCTAGTCTGTGTGACACAGGGTGGTTAGAATTGAATGGAATTGTTACATCAGTTTGTGTTGGTTTTCGGTAAATTGAATAATCAAGTACATTATTAACTCTTTGAATGTTTAAATCAAGAAAATTGATTGAGCTATTTTCTTCAATTTCTAATGTAAATTTAATTTTCGGGTGTAAATTATTTATGTGGTTGAAAAATACATCTAATTGTCGTTCACTACCCATAAAACAAGCTAATATGTCATCTACATATCTATACCAAAATAAAATATTTTTCGAAATATTACTTTCAAAGATCTTTCTTTCTAAATTGTCCATAAAAATGTTTGCTAAAATAGGTGATATAGGGCTTCCCATTGGTAAACCTTCATTTTGAATATATATCTTATTGTCAAAAGTGAAATAATTCTGATTAATGCATACATTAAATAAATTAAGTATATCTGATATTATTCCTGGATTAATATTTTTATCTTCTAGTAATTTTCTTACAAGTATTAGACATTCTTTAGGAGGAATTTTAGTAAACATGTTAGTTACATCGAACGATATGAGTTTATAGTTATCTTGTAAGTGGATTGCTTTCAACTTTTTGATTAGTTCTATTGAATTTCTAATTGAGTACTGAGATTCATATCCGTAAGTATTGAGTATATTGTTGAGCTTCTTTGCCAATATATTATTAGGAGCATTAACATAAGAGACTACAGGTCTAATTGGTTTCGTTATTTTATGTAATTTAACTGTTCCATATAATTGTGGACAATGAGGATTCTTATGTATGATAGACCTCTTTTCGTAATCATTTAAAAGATAATTTGAATTATTAACAATATCCCTTACATTATTAGAAAACTTCTTTGTTGGGTCTGCTTTAAGAACTTTTACATCGCTGGATTCTATAAAGTTATATACTTTGGAATTGTAATTTTCAGTCGTCAAAATGACAGTAGCGTTCCCCTTATCAGATTTTGTAACTGTTAGATTATTATTCTCAATCTTCTTTTTTATTGCGTTTAAAACTGAAATGTCATTTTTTGTTTGACGTTTAACTTTTGAAGGTTCAATATTTTTGATTAAATTGGCAATTTTTAATTTCTCATAAAGAAAATTATTTGAATTAGATTTTAAAGCTATTTCTGATTCTGTAGCTATAATTTGTTTAATATTGTTCGTAAATTTAGGTGGTATGCTGTACTTTAAACCTTTATTTAAAAATTCTATTTCACTATTTGTAAAATTAGTGTCTGAAAGGTTTTCAAATCGTGGTGCAAAGTTTGTTGGTATGTAGGTACTTACAGTTTCATGATGTTTTGAGTATTGAATTTTATGTTGTGTGTGTTCAAGATTCTGTAGCTTCTTTTCTTGTTTCTTAAATTTCATATGCTTCATCGTGCTGACATTTTCTCTAATTTTGTCATCCAAACAGTCATATTCTACTGGATGTAATTGGAATGTGAGTTCTGAATGTACAACTTTTATGTAGTTGTCTAAGGAGTCTCTAACTACGAACCATTTCTTACATTCTGATTTTATCCAAACTCGTTGAGCACATTTTATAGCTTTTTGTGCTTGTGGTGTTTTAGTGTGACATTTTATATTCACATAATTTGGTATTACCTTTTTTCTAAGGCATTCTTGGTTAAACCAAATGTTTTGTGATGCTTTGTAACGTTTTTGTAGTAACTTCTGGTACAGTCGGGTCAAATCGTCCCTCGAAGATTTTTTAATGAAATTGACTGTCTCGACCCTTACTTCGTGGAATATGCTCATATTAGTGTTTTTAAATGAAACTCAAGGTCTCTAGTTAATTCCACAATATAATACAAGTTATTGAAAATTCTAAAAAATTGACAATTGTTTCGATAAATCAATATCACCACGATTTGAAAACCGAAAACCAACACAAACTGATGTAACAATTCCATTCAATTCTAACCACCCTCACACAGACTAGCAGCATATAATTCAATGATACATAGAGCTGTTTCAGTTCCTATGAACAAATGTAATTTTGATAGAGAGATTAATACAATTAGACAAATAGCAACATCTAACGGTTATCCATTAGATATGATAAATAAGCTAATTAGTAAAAAAGAGGAAAAAGTGGCATTACAACTAATATATCCTAAACAAGCTGATGAAATTAAAACTTATAAAACCATCACATATGCAGGAAATATTTCTAATAATATTTCAAAGATAATATCTTCAGCAACGAATACAACAATTTCTTTTAAAACAGAAAGTAACGTTAGTACAAAATTGTTAAATGTAAAAACAAAAATACCACTATTAAAGAAGTCAGGTATATATAAACTCAAATGTCCAGAATGTAATGCTGTCTATTTGGGTCAGACCCTTAGGAATTTTGAAATACGATACAGTGAGCACTTACAGCATACAGATTAAAACAACCAGATGAATCCCACTACGCAAAACATCTACTTGACACCAATCATTCATTGACACCTAACACAAAACTAGAAGTACTGCATATTTGTGAAAAGAAACAAGAACTGGATTTCCTTGAAGAACTGGAAATTAGAAGACATTTAAGAAACCCACAATATGAAGTTGTCAATGAACAGTTAAATCAGTTAAATCTAGGGAATTCTCCACTAATAAACTGTCTTCTTAAGTGATAATTGTAAAGATCAGCAGATACAGTTTTCCTGGTTTTCTATATCATTGCACAGTTATACTGATCTTAATTGGAAAAATGGTATCCAGGATATCACCATAGGGCTAATAATATCTAAGCTTCAATATTTGTAATATCACATCTTCTTCTTTTTTCTATAAACATATATTAAGCCAATCACAAGTTAGGTTACTTCTTGGTCTAGCCAAAAATATAACTACTAAACATCAGGTAGGCATAAAATGAAATGTAACTTCTGTCATTCTGACGATGATATTGATTTATCGAAACAATTGTCAATTTTTTAGAATTTTCAATAACTTGTATTATATTGTAGAATTAACTAGAGACCTTGAGTTTCATTTAAAAACACTAATATGAGCATATTCCACGAAGTAAGGGTCGAGACAGTCAATTTCGTTAAGTAACATATTTATGTGGGTAGTCATGTATCTACTTAATTGGTAATTGATGCTGATATACTATTTCCAGGAGATACTACAGTATTTATAGTTCCATAGAGAAGAAGTATCCGGATTAATCTGTCATTGTGTAGTTCAATATGCTAGTGGAGTATTGAAAAATTTCTAAGTAATCGAAAAATGTGAATATTTCAACTATTTCTGCTTTCAATTATATCTAAAAGTCGAGCAAATAATCTCAGGAATATAATTTTTATCAATTTGTTTAAAAGGTATAAACATTTATATTCATAAAATATGTTTTTCCGACCCAAATTTGAAAATTGATACCTACTTTTATTGGAATACAAGCATAGTATCATGTGTAGTAATGTATAAATATAGATTTAATTTTTTTTTAAATTTTGGTTGAAAAAAAAAACATAACTATTTATAACTTTTACAGAAATGAATAAAAAATATATCTTTGAGATATGACTAAAAACAAGGTTGAAAAATTTACATTTTCCATTTGTTATAAATATTTCACGCAGCTGAGCTATAAATTGTTTATTGCAAATTACTCGGTTTCTCCACACTTTTTGCTTGCAACTTTTTTTCCATATCTTTTCATGTTTTAAGATATTATCAAAGAAGTATTTTTGGAATAGTTTTTAATTATTTTCTATCCGCCAAATGAAATTCAATATTTTTAACAATAAATCTTTTGGAAGGTAATTGGAATCTTCATTTTATTGGACTATAATTCTGTTGGCTTATCACAATCATGAGAATCAATACTATGCATGCTTGCTTGTTTCCATAAATTATACCTTTAAAACAAACCAAAGTTGAAATAACTGCTTGACACGTTTTACAATGATCTCCAAAGAGATCAACAGAAATAAAAACACTTGACGAATATACCCTATAATAAATCAGATGTTCCCATTATGCAAGAATTTTCATTAAACCACTTTTTTTTTATACCGGCATCATTTAATTTAATTTGACACGACACACCGATATAAATGTGATAAATTCCAGACAAGTATAAAATAAACAGAGGATGTATTTACTCATATTGAATTTTAATAGACGGAACTACTGTTTGTACTTTACAATTTAACCTACAGCTTGAAAAAACACAAAACATTAAAGACGAATTTAAAATATACAATTTAAATGTTAATTTCTTCTATAAAAACTCACAACTGCAAAAGGTTGTAGTTTATAGGGCTGTTAAATTTGCAAATTGATTTCATGAATGCAAAAAGTGAACGAAGAAAATATTCGTACTGAAACGGGATAAATGTTAATAGTTCAGGATCATATTTTTAAAATAATAATACAGGAGCATAAAGATTCATAATATAGGTTCGTTAGACAAGAAAATGCATATATGGATGTTTTTGCATAATAAAGAGACCACGGAATTTTAGGATTCAAGTTGAAATTGGTGATATTTGTTTAGTTATTTATAGGTTTCATAAAATCCATCCTTGATGTTATTCATAATTATTAATACAGATAAAACTATTTAATTTCTTCAAAAATTTCTCCGTCACTATCAAAATTTCAATTAAATATGGAGAAGATAATGTTTATTAACTTGATAAACCAGAAACACTTACAAATGGAATATTTCTTATTAATTAATCTACAATATCTATAAAAGTTTTGTAGTATTTCCAAATAGTTGCTATTTATAAAATTGTCCGTTATGCTTTAACAACGAATTCCATATCTATTTTTTATCGAAGTGTAGGTGGGTCATATAAGTGCTCGAATGATAAAGTGCATTGTCAAAAATTGCTACACTTTTTTTATCTTAGTGAAACAAGTTGAGTAGCCTTGCAATTTTTAAATGAATTTCCATCCACGGTTTAATAATAATATCCATCATTATTTTGTAATTTCATTAATAAAACACCACTATTTAAAAATCCAAATGGCGTTCTGCGTCTAAAATTGTAAATATTTATCCTTCAATTTTTATTTTGTGTGTATTACTTTTGGAGTTAACTTTCATTAGAATTTTCGAACTGTAAACTTTCTTAGAAATGTAAATATTGGCTAGAGCAGCGTGTTATTGTTTACATGAAATTTTGATTCCGTTTACCCTTTGGTATTTGTATCAAACTGATTTTAAAATATTGTATATTTAAGGCCTTTCTCGCGAATTTGTTAAAAGATAATTTTTGGCATTATACAAACGTTGTGTGATGATATAGTATTAAAAATTTATATTTTATTTATAATGATAGATTTTATATTTCAATAAAATGTTGTATTTGTGAGGTAAGCGACTTGAGTACCATGTGGCTCATATATTAGGAAATAGTATTTGTATATTATTTTGTCATGTGTATGTATGAATATGTCTATGCTGAATATCGGATTTTGCAATAAGATGCAGTGTAGCGTATTTCCATACTATACCCGATCAGTACGCAGCCATAGGAAACTACTCAAGTATACATTGTTTTGCTATTTTTAATTTTGTGACTACAATATATACAACAGTAATACACAAAAACTCGTGTATACTTTGTAGTGACTTAGGTAAATAGCTTGTTCCATAATATACCGCACCAGTACCTACTTATGATGCGGACTAATCGTTTATAGAACGGAATATGCGCCGTCTCGATGCCAATTCCAGTCTATACACACACAGTTGCAGATCACCATTTCGTCTCGATTTGTTTTATTTTTCTACTCTCTATTCTAAACATTGCATCATATTCGTGCTCATCGGTTTTTGTGGCATATTTAATAGATAATTACAAATAAGTGAAATAGGTACATTATAGAAACTAATATTCATGTAAAAAATGATTACCAAAGACAGTTTAATACAGTTTTTACAGAGTGAATGTGGTGAAATCAAACAGCAACTTTTTGAATTTCATTCTTCTGAAAAATTTGAATTAATTGTTAAGTGTAAGTTGGGAGAATATAATGAAGACTATTCTGGATTTTGTAAGACATTCATTGAACTTTTTTCTACTTTCTCAAACACGAATTGGATTGTACGTTCAACATTTCCAAAGTTACAAAGACTTGCTTTTCGTAAAATATTTAAATGTCAGCACTCTGTTTTCAATAAGAAGTCACAACGAAAGTCAGGGCCAGGGCCCAGCCGAGTACGATCCCGTGGTTGTAATGCGACTATAGACTTTAAGTTCAAGAAAGTTAACCGAAACACTTGCCGGTATGATACAGATTTAAAAGAGGGCTATACAGTGCTACTCAAAATTAATTATTCCCACTCTCATTTGATAAATGTAGCAGAGGCGTACAGCTATTTGCGGAGTACTGAAGAAACCGACGTTACTTTTCGGAAATATTTTGATTCTGGAATGAGTCCAGCAGCAGCAATGGCTTTACATGAAATGACCTTAATTGAGAAGTACGGGAAAGAAAGTTCCGTTTACTTGGCAAATTCTCAGATTAACCCAAGTGAAAGACATGTATATTATCTTTATGAAAATTGGCATAAATTCAACTTTGGGGACAAGTCCGGCTTAAATATCGATCAAGTACTAGAACGCAAATTAACACAATTGCAAGGAAAAGATTACATTATGGAATGCAGAAAAAATCCAAAAATTATTGTAGTGATAAGCCCAATTATGCCAAGAATATATAACTCAGACTTTATAGAGGACATGCTCTTTATTGATACTACGTCGTCTTGCGATCAAAACAATACAGCCATAACATTTGTCTTTGCCTCAAGTAAAATAGGCGCTCTTCCAGTGGCGTGCGCTTTCCACACGTCGCAAGATGAACCCAATTATACTCTTGTGTTTTCAATGATTAAAGAAGCGTTTGAGAAGAAATATAATGAAAAAAAATGAATCCCTCTATTATAATGACCGACGACAGCGCCGCAGAACGAAATGCGTTAAAAACTATATTTCCAAATTCTCGACTTTTACTATGCTGCTTTCACGTGGCACAAGCGTTTTGGCGATGGCTCTCATCTGCAACACACCGAATTGATATATCAAAACGACAAAGTATAATGTCAAGATTTTCAAAATTAATGTTTGCAAAAACTGATTCTGAAGCAGAAAAAATATTCGAAGAATTAATTTTAGACGACTACGTGAAATCCTGCACTAATTTGGTACAACACCTGAAAAAAATTTGGGAAAGAAAGATGGAGTGGTGCACAGCTTACAGGACAGACATTATGAGCAGAGGACACAATACAAACAATTACACAGAAGCTTCAATACGTATTTTTAAAGATGTTATTTTACAGAGATGCAAAGCGTTCAATGTTTGTGCTTTAATTGACTTTTTGTCTGAAATTTTTGAAAAGTATCAATACAGGCGACTCATGGAATTTGCGCATAGCCGCCCCAAACAAACAGTTCCGCTTACTTGAAGTTTTGTAACCGATCAAAGGACGTGACCAAGATTTCACGCATCAACTATACTGAATTTCTGGTAGAGTCTTGTTTAGATAAAAAATCGCACATACGTCGTTGATATTTCAACAGCATGTTGCAACTGCGTTGATGGTCAAGCATCAGTGTGCTGTTGAATTAAAATATGGATTAATTTTACAGACGTCTCCAAAAATATCTAGCGCAGATAGGGTAACTTGTGCAAAACTCGCCACCGATGATCCACTTCCTGATGAATTTTACCAAAGTATGGTGAACGACGATATTATCGTTGAAGAAAACGCTAACCTAATCCAAGATTCCGAGGCATCTGTAAACTTGGCCATTGACGACATTTGTACAACAACAGAACAGCCACCGAGTAATTTAATAAGCGAAGTTGATGATCCCGTTTTTACTTCTACTTACAATGAAGCACTTAACCGAAATGAAAGAAAATTTCAACCAATTAAAAACTATTTTAGAAAAACATCCATCTTCGACAAATTTAAAAGTTCAATAATCCGCTTAAAAATGTAACGACAGACCAACAAGCCCAAAATTTTATATTCAATAATTTTAAAAATGGACTATCCCGCAAGATACGTGTGCAGCCAACATCGGTATCAAGACGTACCGCCAATAACAAGGGAACGAAGAATAGAATACAAGCAGGTCGACCGTCAGCAGAAGCAACCACAGCAAAAAAAAGTAGAAAAATGAGGCATGATCTTGCATTCAATGTTTCAAAAAATATTAATATAATGCCCGTTAATTTTCGTTGTTCTCACTATTTTATTTTATAAAAATATGTTTGATAACCTATCCTTATTTATTAAATTAAATCCTACACTAATTAGTTTACACCAATCCTAAAATTTACACTAATTCTACAATTAGGTTTACCTTTAAAATTAATTTTTATCAGGTGTAAGCGACTCAGTATAGTTTGGAACCAGGACTTGGCGCGTGCATGTAACAAAGTATACTCGAATAGTACGCAAAATTCGTGTATATATTGTAATCACAGAATTAAAAAAAGCAGAACAATGTATACTTGAGCAGTTTTATATGGCTGCGTACTAGTCGAGTATAGAATGGAAATACGCTGCAGTGTAAGCACTATGTGCCGAAATGTATTTAGAACATACATTTTGCTACGGATTCGAATCGATATATTGATTATTAATAAAGTTAAGTTGTTAGAGTTAACTGGCTTTTTAATTATATTCCCTCAATGGCCTAACCTCGGAAGAACCTATAATATGTAATAAATACAATCATTACATGGCGATTCTTAGCCAGTGTTGGGTCTGTTGAGGGTTATAATGGAAAAATAAAAAGTTTTTTTATAAAAATGATGATAGATACTGTTTAAGTTAGAAGAACATTAATTTTCGTCGTTAAAGTAAAAAAAAAGTGAGATAAAGCCGCAATGGGTGGACAGCAGTCTAAAGAGAAGGAAGAGACTATAATTGCTCAAGCAGGAAACAGTGGAGGACAAACGAACAGTCTAAAGGAAAATATGGAATGGTCAATGAAAAATATTGCTGAGCTCATTTTTGTGGCAATTGTACTAGGGTTCATTATCATATATATCTACATTAAACGCAAAAATAAATTAGAGAGTAAAATAAGGCGAGAAGTTACAAGGAGTCAAGAGTTAGTCTAAAACAGCGTCGGATAAGAAAATGTCCATGTATGATCTACAAGGAGAAGAAATATTAAACAATAGTGTTAAGTGTGAGTGATAAAGGATTAACACGAAAATAGGTAATGTCTTTAAATTATTTTCGATATTTATTGGAGGAGGTTCGAGTTTTTCACAGAAATTTAAATGAAGATAATAATCTAGTCAGAAAAAGTTTTACTAAAACTAAGAATAAATCAAAAAAAGTAGATAAACTTGATGCAGATTTTAATGAGCCATAAATTAAAATTTAATAATGGCCGAAAAATTTGATCTGAAAACTGCAGCAGGTCTGTTACCCGTCATGGACGGATCTGAAAATGGCACAAAGCAGCTTATAGATGCCATTGAACTATACGATGAATTATTAAATAACGAAGGGAAAAAGTTATTAACGACATACGTATTAAAAACTAGATTGTCACAAAATGCTAAAATGCGATTAAAAGCCGCGTATAATACTAACGCTGAGTTAATTTCCGATCTTAAAGCACATTTTATTGCGAAAAAATCAACATCAATGTTATCTTTTAAACTTATTAATGTAAAGCAAAATAATAAAACAGTGGATCAATTTGCCAAATTTGTGGAAGATTTGTTGGTTAACCTTACTTTCACTCAATCTGAAAATAAAGTTGACAATCTCGATATCTTACGAGAAGTAAATGAAAAAACGGCTATTGACGCATTCGCAAATGGACTTCAAAATCCAGAATTGCGGACAATAATTAAAGCTAGAAATTATTCAAAATTATCCGATGCAATTCAAGGTGCAAAAGACGCAGAACTGCACACCAAAGATCCTCAATCATTTCATTATAGGGGTCATCGTTCTAACTTCAACGCAATATTTCAAAGAAATAATAACAAAAATAATCCTTTTGTAAACCGTTCAGCCAGAGGTGCCTATAACCAGAATTATTATTCTAATAAACATAATAACAAAGGTCAGAGAAACATGCGAACGGATTCAAGTTCAAATTTTCATAGACGTCGCGATGCATATCAAAATAGTGCAGAATTGTATAACACCAGGCCAGCTCAGTCTGAAAATACCTATAGTATCAGTCATACAAGTACTACTAACGAGGAGTCAACATTTTTTCGTTCCCAATAGATCTAAGAATCAAGTTGAAAATATTTTATTCAATACAGGAGGTTTAAATTTCATAGAATTATTAAATAAAGAAAGATACGTTAAATTCTTGGTAGACAGTGGGGCGTCAACAAGTATTATATTTAAAAATTGCATAAGAAAGGATGTTATTATAAATACTCGAGATAGCATTAAAATAAAAGGAATTGCAGGTTCAATTTTTTCAATAGGTTCTGCAAATATATCGCTAAGTACTGATAAGGTAGAGTTCTACCATAATTTCCAGGTAGTTGAAGAATTTAATACAGAAATGAATGGTATTTTAGGTTCAGATTTTTTCTGCAGATAGCAAGCGATCATAAATTACGAAAAGTTTGAGTTTTCTTTTTCTTATAACGAAAACAAAGTCATTTTGCCTATGGTTTCAAATTTTGAATTGTACACATCAATACCTGCAAGGTGTGAAATTATTTTAAATTGTAAAGTTGATAATATAACACAAGATTGCGTTGTCAAACAGGAAGAAATATGTGAAGGCGTTTTTGTAGGAGGAATTTTAGCTAGGCCAATTAATAACACAATACCAGTAAAAATATTAAATGTTAGGGACCAGAGGTAAAAATAAAAAACTTCAAACCCAAAGTTGAGCTGTTGAGTGATTTTAAACTATGTAACTTTGGAGACAATAACAATATACTAGTTGAACGAGCTGATGAATTAATAAGTTTACTGCAGTTAGGTTATTTAAATCAAGAAGAAAAGTACACAATTCAAAAAATTTGCACAAAGTTCTTTGATGGGTTTCATTCACAAAATGATAAATTAACGGTAACCGATATATATAAAGAAAAAATTCATTTACAAAATAATGAATGCTAAACCAGTATATGTAAAACCCTACAGAATACCACATGCTCAAAAAGAAATTTTAGACAAAGAAATTGAAAAAATGTTACAGAATGATATTATAGAAGAGGCGAGATCAGCGTTTTCGTCTCCCTTACTTCTAGTTCCAAAAAAAGTTGATAATTCAGGAAATAAAAAATGGCGAGTAGTTATAGATTATTAAATAAACAAATAGTAGATGATAAATTTCCCTTGCCTTGTATAACAGATATTTTAGATTCGCTTTCAGGCGCAATGTATTTTTCTCACCTTGATTTGTCACAAGGGTATTACCAAATCCAACTAGACCCTTCTAGTAGACCATTTACAGCTTTTAGTACCCACAAAGGTCAATTTCAAATGAAGCGTCTACCGATGGGACTAAAAATCAGTCCTAGTTCTTTTTCTCGTGATATGACAGTAGCAATGGAAGGTTTGAATTACGAATGTGCTTTTATTTATCTAGATGATTTAATTGTATTCGGTCAAAATTTAACTACTCACAATAGAAATTTGGTAAAAGTTTTACAAATATTAAGAAAGGTAAATTTAAAATTGAATCCAAATATATGTGAATTTTTAAAGAAAGAACTTTTATATTTGGGAAACGTAATTTCTGCTCAAGGTATTTGCCCATGTCCTTCAAAAGTGGAAGCTATAGAAAAATATCCTATACCAAGGGACGCAAATGCTGTAAAACGATTTGTAGCATTTGTAAATTATTATAGGAGATACATTAAACACTGAAATTTCTGCACCGTTAAATGCTTTAACGAGAAAAGGAGTACCTTTTGTTTGGTCAGACGAATGTCAAAAGTCTTTTGATACATTAAGATGTTATCTGAAAAATCCAGAGGTCTTACAATATCCAAATTTCTCTCCTGAGAATAAATTTATTTTAAAAACGGACGCATCAGGCATAGCAATCGGGGCAGTTCTATCTCATGGGGATGACAGACCAATTGCATATGCCAGCAGAATGCTAAATAAAGCGGAGAGGAATTACCCCACTATACAAAAAGGATTATTAGCCATCGTTTGGGCGGTAAAGCATTTTAGACCATATTTATATCTAAGAGAGTTTGAAATACACACCGATCACAGACCATTAATTTATTTATTTAATATGTTTAATCCTTGTAGTAGGTTAACTAGATTTAGATTAGCGTTAGCAGAAGATGATTTTGTCGTAAAGTATATACGAGGAACAGAAAATGTTAAGAGCGATGCTCTATCGAGAATAGAGATATCTTCGAGCAGTTTAAAAGAAATGAACGAAGTTATAGATGCAACAAATTACGTCATGACTAGGGCTCAGATAAAAAATTCCGAAGGTAATGTTAGAGACTCTACTATTAAAAGGACTGATCACCCTGGAATTGTTGAGTTGATAAAAGCACCAAAGAATTGTTTTGAACTGAAACCTGTAGATACCGAGGAATTTAAAAGTATATTATGCTAGCGTAGCCATTTTACAGGGCATCCTTCGGACCAGGCTAATAATTTGTTGCTAATTTGTAACGCTGAGCTTGATTTTGTTGCTAATGCCGTTTCCAAGAAAACGCAAACTATGCTAGCGTAATATTAAGCTAGCGTAGCCACACGCTCTAACTATAGAAATAAGTAATATTGAAAAAAACTAAAAGCACATGAATTTGTTGCTAATTTGTTGCTAAAAGATGGCACTAACCGATACTGGAAAAAAAACTAAATGCACAGAAATTTGTTGCTAGGGATGACACTAACTGATACGGCGAAAAAATCATCCCTTGCCTCATATTAATTGAAATTCATCGTGTTTTAGTAGCCATAGGCTAGCAACAAATTGCCCTACTGATTTTAAAGCGATATAGTCGATATATGGTCAGTAATACACCAGCAACAAATTCCTCGAGTATTTTTTTATCGAAATTAATCGTGTTTTAGTAGCCATAACCTAGCAACAAATTGCCTTACTGATTTTAAAGAGATATAGTGCATACTTGGTCAGTAATACACCAGCAACAAATTCCTCGTGTATTTTTTGATCCAAATTCATCGTGTTTTAGTAGCCATAGCCTAGCAACATATTGTCCTACTGATTTTAAAGAAAAATAATCGATACTTGGTCAGTAATACTCCAGCAACAAATTCCTCGAATATTTTTTGATCGAAATTAATCGTGTTTTAGTAGCCATAGCCTAGCAACAAATTGCCATACTGATTTTTAAGAGATATAGTCCATACTTGGTCAGTAATACACCAGCAACAAATTCCTCTAGTATTTTTTGATCGAAATTATTCGTGTTTTAGTAGCCATCGCCTAGCAACAAATTGCCCTACTGATTTTAAAGAGATATAGTCCATACTTGGTCAGTAATACACCAGCAACAAATTCCTCTAGTATTTTTTGATCGAAATTCATCGTGTTTTAGTAGCCATAGCCTAGCAACAAATTGCCCTACTTATTTTAAAGAGATATAGTCCATACTTGGTCAGTAATACACCAGCAACAAATTCCTCGAGTACTTTTTGATCGAAATTCATCAAGTTTTAGTATTCATATCCTAGCAACAAATTGCCCTACTGATTTTAAAGAAATATAGTCCATACTTGGTCAGTTTTACACCAGCAACAAATTCCTCGAGTATTTTTTGATCGAAATTCATCGTATTTTAGTAGCCATAGCCTAGCAACACATTGCCCTACTGATTTTAAAGAAATATAGTCCAATCTTCGTCAGCAATACACCAGCAACAAATTCCTCGAGTATTTTTTGATTGAAATACATCGTGTTTTAGTAGCCATAACCTAGCAACAAATTGCCCTACTGATTTTAAAGAAATTTAGTCCATACTTGGTCAGTAATACACCAGCAACAAATTACTCGAGTATTTTTTTATCGAAATTCTTCGTGTTTTAGTAGCCATAGCCTAGCAACAAATTGCCCTACTGATTTAAAAGAGATATAGTCCATACTTGGTCAGTAATACACCAGCAACAAATTCCTCGAGTATTTTTTGATCGAAATTCATCGTGTTTTAGTAGTCATAGCCTAGCAACAAATTGCCCTACTGATTTTAAAGAAATATAGTCCATACTTGGTCAGTAATACACCAGCAACAAATTCCTCGAGTATTTTTTGATCGAAATTCATCGAGTTTTAGTATTCATATCCTAGCAACAAATTGCCCTACTGATTTTAAAGAAATATAGTCCATACTTGGTCAGTTTTACACCAGCAACAAATTTCTCGAGTATTTTTTGATCGAAATTCATCGTGTTTTAGTAGCCATAGCCTAGCAACACATTGCCCTACTGATTTTAAAGAAATATAGTCCATACTTCGTCAGCAATACACCAGCAACAAATTCCTCGAGTATTTTTTGATTGAAATACATCGTGTTTTAGTAGCCATAACCTAGCAACAAATTGCCCTACTGATTTTAAAGAAATTTAGTCCATACTTGGTCAGTAATACACCAGCAACAAATTACTCCAGTATTTTTTTATCGAAATTCATCGTGTTTTAGTAGCCATAGCCTAGCAACAAATTGCCCTACTGATTTTAAAGAAATATAGTCCATACTTGGTCAGTAATACACCAGCAACAAATTCCTCGAGTATTTTTTGATCGAAATTCATCGAGTTTAAGTATTCATATCCTAGCAACAAATTGCCCTACTGATTTTAAAGAAATATAGTCCATACTTGGTCAGTTTTACACCAGCAACAAATTCCTCGAGTATTTTTTGATCGAAATTCATCGTGTTTTAGTAGCCATAGCCTAGCAACACATTGCACTACTGATTTTAAAGAAATATAGTCCATACTTCGTCAGCAATACACCAGCAACAAATTCCTCGAGTATTTTTTGATTGAAATACATCGTGTTTTAGTAGCCATAACCTAGCAACAAATTGCCCTACTGATTTTAAAGAAATTTAGTCCATACTTGGTCAGTAATACACCAGCAACAAATTACTCGAGTATTTTTTTATCGAAATTCATCGTGTTTTAGTAGCCATCGCCTAGCAACAAATTGCCCTACTGATTTTAAAGAAATTTAGTCCATACTTGGTCAGTAATACACCAGCAACAAATTCCTCGAGTATTTTTTGATCGAAATTCATCGTGTTTTAGTAGCCATAGCCTAGCAACACATTGCCCTACTGATTTCAAAAAAATATAGTCCATACTTCGTCAGCAATACACCAGCAACAAATTCCTCGAGTACTTTTGATTGAAATACATCGTGTTTTAGTAGCCATAACCTAGCAACAAATTGCCCTACTGATTTTAAAGAAATTTAGTCCATACTTGGTCAGTAATACACCAGCAACAAATTACTCGAGTATTTTTTGATCGAAATTCATCGTGTTTTAGTAGCCATAGCCTAGCAACACATTGCCCTACTGATTTTAAAGAAATATAGTCCATACTTCGTCAGCAATACACCAGCAACAAATTCCTCGAGTATTTTTTGATTGAAATACATCGTGTTTTAGTAGCCATAACCTAGCAACAAATTGCCCTACTGATTTTAAAGAAATTTAGTCCATACTTGGTCAGTAATACACCAGCAACAAATTCCTCGAGTATTTTTTGATCGAAATTCATCGTGTTTTAGTAGTCATAGCCTAGCAACAAATTGCCCTACTGATTTAAAAGAGATGTAGTCCATACTTGGTCAGTAATACACCAGCAACAAATTCCTCGAGTATTTTTTGATCGAAATTCATCGTGTTTTAGTAGTCATAGCCGTAGCAACAAATTGCCCTACTGATTTTAAAGAAATATAGTCCATACTTGGTCAGTAATACACCAGCAACAAATTCCTCGAGTATTTTTTGATCGAAATTCATCGAGTTTTAGTATTCATATCCTAGCAACAAATTGCCCTACTGATTTTAAAGAAATATAGTCCATACTTGGTCAGTTTTACACCAGCAACAAATTTCTCGAGTATTTTTTGATCGAAATTCATCGTGTTTTAGTAGCCATAGCCTAGCAACACATTGCCCTACTGATTTTAAAGAAATATAGTCCATACTTCGTCAGCAATACACCAGCAACAAATTCCTCGAGTATTTTTTGATTGAAATACATCGTGTTTTAGTAGCCATAACCTAGCAACAAATTGCCCTACTGATTTTAAAGAAATTTAGTCCATACTTGGTCAGTAATACACCAGCAACAAATTACTCCAGTATTTTTTTATCGAAATTCATCGTGTTTTAGTAGCCATAGCCTAGCAACAAATTGCCCTACTGATTTTAAAGAAATATAGTCCATACTTGGTCAGTAATACACCAGCAACAAATTCCTCGAGTATTTTTTGATCGAAATTCATCGAGTTTTAGTATTCATATCCTAGCAACAAATTGCCCTACTGATTTTAAAGAAATATAGTCCATACTTGGTCAGTTTTACACCAGCAACAAATTCCTCGAGTATTTTTTGATCGAAATTCATCGTGTTTTAGTAGCCATAGCCTAGCAACACATTGCCCTACTGATTTTAAAGAAATATAGTCCATACTTCGTCAGCAATACACCAGCAACAAATTCCTCGAGTATTTTTTGATTGAAATACATCGTGTTTTAGTAGCCATAACCTAGCAACAAATTGCCCTACTGATTTTAAAGAAATTTAGTCCATACTTGGTCAGTAATACACCAGCAACAAATTACTCGAGTATTTTTTTATCGAAATTCATCGTGTTTTAGTAGCCATCGCCTAGCAACAAATTGCCCTACTGATTTTAAAGAAATTTAGTCCATACTTGGTCAGTAATACACCAGCAACAAATTCCTCGAGTATTTTTTGATCGAAATTCATCGTGTTTTAGTAGCCATAGCCTAGCAACACATTGCCCTACTGATTTCAAAAAAATATAGTCCATACTTCGTCAGCAATACACCAGCAACAAATTCCTCGAGTACTTTTGATTGAAATACATCGTGTTTTAGTAGCCATAACCTAGCAACAAATTGCCCTACTGATTTTAAAGAAATTTAGTCCATACTTGGTCAGTAATACACCAGCAACAAATTACTCGAGTATTTTTTGATCGAAATTCATCGTGTTTTAGTAGCCATAGCCTAGCAACACATTGCCCTACTGATTTTAAAGAAATATAGTCCATACTTCGTCAGCAATACACCAGCAACAAATTCCTCGAGTATTTTTTGATTGAAATACATCGTGTTTTAGTAGCCATAACCTAGCAACAAATTGCCCTACTGATTTTAAAGAAATTTAGTCCATACTTGGTCAGTAATACACCAGCAACAAATTCCTCGAGTATTTTTTGATCGAAATTCATCGTGTTTTAGTAGTCATAGCCTAGCAACAAATTGCCCTACTGATTTAAAAGAGATGTAGTCCATACTTGGTCAGTAATACACCAGCAACAAATTCCTCGAGTATTTTTTGATCGAAATTCATCGTGTTTTAGTAGTCATAGCCGTAGCAACAAATTGCCCTACTGATTTTAAAGAAATATAGTCCATACTTGGTCAGTAATACACCAGCAACAAATTCCTCGAGTATTTTTTGATCGAAATTCATCGAGTTTTAGTATTCATATCCTAGCAACAAATTGCCCTACTGATTTTAAAGAAATATAGTCCATACTTGGTCAGTTTTACACCAGCAACAAATTTCTCGAGTATTTTTTGATCGAAATTCATCGTGTTTTAGTAGCCATAGCCTAGCAACACATTGCCCTACTGATTTTAAAGAAATATAGTCCATACTTCGTCAGCAATACACCAGCAACAAATTCCTCGAGTATTTTTTGATTGAAATACATCGTGTTTTAGTAGCCATAACCTAGCAACAAATTGCCCTACTGATTTTAAAGAAATTTAGTCCATACTTGGTCAGTAATACACCAGCAACAAATTACTCCAGTATTTTTTTATCGAAATTCATCGTGTTTTAGTAGCCATAGCCTAGCAACAAATTGCCCTACTGATTTTAAAGAAATATAGTCCATACTTGGTCAGTAATACACCAGCAACAAATTCCTCGAGTATTTTTTGATCGAAATTCATCGAGTTTTAGTATTCATATCCTAGCAACAAATTGCCCTACTGATTTTAAAGAAATATAGTCCATACTTGGTCAGTTTTACACCAGCAACAAATTCCTCGAGTATTTTTTGATCGAAATTCATCGTGTTTTAGTAGCCATAGCCTAGCAACACATTGCCCTACTGATTTTAAAGAAATATAGTCCATACTTCGTCAGCAATACACCAGCAACAAATTCCTCGAGTATTTTTTGATTGAAATACATCGTGTTTTAGTAGCCATAACCTAGCAACAAATTGCCCTACTGATTTTAAAGAAATTTAGTCCATACTTGGTCAGTAATACACCAGCAACAAATTACTCGAGTATTTTTTTATCGAAATTCATCGTGTTTTAGTAGCCATCGCCTAGCAACAAATTGCCCTACTGATTTTAAAGAAATTTAGTCCATACTTGGTCAGTAATACACCAGCAACAAATTCCTCGAGTATTTTTTGATCGAAATTCATCGTGTTTTAGTAGCCATAGCCTAGCAACACATTGCCCTACTGATTTCAAAGAAATATAGTCCATACTTCGTCAGCAATACACCAGCAACAAATTCCTCGAGTACTTTTGATTGAAATACATCGTGTTTTAGTAGCCATAGCAACAAATTGCCCTACTGATTTTAAAGAAATTTAGTCCATACTTGGTCAGTAATACACCAGCAACAAATTACTCGAGTATTTTTTGATCGAAATTCATCGTGTTTTAGTAGCCATAGCCTAGCAACACATTGCCCTACTGATTTTAAAGAAATATAGTCCATACTTCGTCAGCAATACACCAGCAACAAATTCCTCGAGTATTTTTCGATTGAAATACATCGTGTTTTAGTAGCCATAACCTAGCAACAAATTGCCCTACTGATTTTAAAGAAATTTAGTCCATACTTGGTCAGTAATACACCAGCAACAAATTCCTCGAGTATTTTTTGATCGAAATTCATCGTGTTTTAGTAGTCATAGCCTAGCAACAAATTGCCCTACTGATTTAAAAGAGATGTAGTCCATACTTGGTCAGTAATACACCAGCAACAAATTCCTCGAGTATTTTTTGATTGAAATACATCGTGTTTTAGTAGCCATAACCTAGCAACAAATTGCCCTACTGATTTTAAAGAAATTTAGTCCATACTTGGTCAGTAATACACCAGCAACAAATTACTCGAGTATTTTTTTATCGAAATTCATCGTGTTTTAGTAGCCATAGCCTAGCAACAAATTGCCCTACTGATTTTAAAGAAATATAGTCCATACTTGGTCAGTAATACACCAGCAACAAATTCCTCGAGTATTTTTTGATCGAAATTCATCGAGTTTTAGTATTCATATCCTAGCAACAAATTGCCCTACTGATTTTAAAGAAATATAGTCCATACTTGGTCAGTTTTACACCAGCAACAAATTCCTCGAGTATTTTTTGATCGAAATTCATCGTGTTTTAGTAGCCATAGCCTAGCAACACATTGCCCTACTGATTTTAAAGAAATATAGTCCATACTTCGTCAGCAATACACCAGCAACAAATTCCTCGAGTTTTTTTTGATTGAAATACATCGTGTTTTAGTAGCCATAACCTAGCAACAAATTGCCCTACTGATTTTAAAGAAATTTAGTCCATACTTGGTCAGTAATACACCAGCAACAAATTACTCGAGTATTTTTTTATCGAAATTCATCGTGTTTTAGTAGCCATCGCCTAGCAACAAATTGCCCTACTGATTTTAAAGAAATTTAGTCTATACTTGGTCAGTAATACACCAGCAACAAATTCCTCGAGTATTTTTTGATCGAAATTCATCGTGTTTTAGTAGCCATAGCCTAGCAACACATTGCCCTACTGATTTTAAAGAAATATAGTCCATACTTCGTCAGCAATACACCAGCAACAAATTCCTCGAGTACTTTTGATTGAAATACATCGTGTTTTAGTAGCCATAACCTAGCAACAAATTGCCCTACTGATTTTAAAGAAATTTAGTCCATACTTGGTCAGTAATACACCAGCAACAAATTACTCGAGTATTTTTTGATCGAAATTCATCGTGTTTTAGTAGCCATAGCCTAGCAACACATTGCCCTACTGATTTTAAAGAAATATAGTCCATACTTCGTCAGCAATACACCAGCAACAAATTCCTCGAGTATTTTTTGATTGAAATACATCGTGTTTTAGTAGCCATAACCTAGCAACAAATTGCCCTACTGATTTTAAAGAAATTTAGTCCATACTTGGTCAGTAATACACCAGCAACAAATTCCTCGAGTATTTTTTGATCGAAATTCATCGTGTTTTAGTAGCCATCGCCTAGCAACAAATTGCCCTACTGATTTAAAAGAGATGTAGTCCATACTTGGTCAGTAATACACCAGCAACAAATTCCTCGAGTATTTTTTGATCGAAATTCATCGTGTTTTAGTAGCCATCGCCTAGCAACAAATTGCCCTACTGATTTTAAATAAATTTAGTCCATACTTGGTCAGTAATACACCAGCAACAAATTCCTCGAGTATTTTTTGATCGAAATTCATCGTGTTTTAGTAGCCATCGCCTAGCAACAAATTGCCCTACTGATTTAAAAGAGATATAGTCCATACTTGGTCAGTAATACACCAGCAACAAATTCCTCGAGTATTTTTTGATCGAAATTCATCGTGTTTTAGTAGTCATAGCCTAGCAACAAATTGCTCTACTAATTTTAAAACCTCTGTGAAGCTGTCAGAACCATTTCGGCGGAATAAAATAAAACCTATTACGATTTTTATTACTCATTTTGTACTAATTTGTACCACAAAAAATAATTTTCAACCTTCATCCATTCAAGAAAAAAACATGGCGCTGCTTGATTCATGTTAACCTGGAAAGCCCATATTAATAATAATTTGAAAAAAAAAGAAAATTAATACAGGCAATTGAAGAACTGAATTTGTGCCAATTTGTACCTCAAAAAAATAACGTCAACCCCCTGTTGCGATAAATTGAATGGCAAGTTCATACTTCTCGGATCTTTTCAATATTTCTTGAAAAACGAAATATTGAAGTCGATTCTATTAGTACTAAATTTGTACTAATTTGTACCACGAAGAATATTTCAAAATATAAAAGTCAACCCACTTAAACAACCCCTGCTTTTATAAATTCAATAGCAAGCCCATTATCCTCAGATCCTATCAAAATTTCTTGAAAAAAGAAATGTAAAAATCGACTCCATTGACACTGAATTTGTACTAACTTGTACCACAAAAAATATCAACGTCAACCACCCCAAATAACCCCTGTTGCGATAAATTGAATAGCAAGCCGATCTTTTCAATATTTCTTGAAAAACGAAATATTAAAGTCGATTCTGGTATTATTTTATATGTTTCCTTAACCAGTTTTTCCTTTCATTGAGATCGTTATATTTAATTCAAACACTGGCTCTCAATCACATTACCGTATAATGTCCTATTGATTGTGTAGTCCTTGTCAATAGATGTTTTTTATGACAATTCCATGTTATTATTGCTAGAACCCCCCTATTTCAAGTTAAGAATAAATTGATGTATATTTTAGGACTAATTTGTAACGCAAAAATTTGAATTTGTACTTCCTCAGTTTTTCTGAAAACCCGCTATTTAGAGTGCCGGTGATAGTTTGAGGTCAAGCTAGCACCCCACCTTTACAAAATCAAATTTTACTAGCATACATTTAAACTTCAAATTTAGGAATAATTTGTACCCAAAAAATATAATTTTTACCCACCCAGTTTTCCCTGTAAAAGGCTTTTATAAAAACAAATAACAGTATGGATTTAAACTTTGAATTTGGGACTAATTTGTACCCAACAACGTTTTTAATTATTAGTGTTTGAAATGTAACTTACTGTTTCTAGTTAACTCCACAGTATATTGAAAATTCTAAAAAATTTACAATTGTGGAGTTAACTAGAAACAGTAAGTTTCATTTAAAACACTAATATGAGTAGATTCCACAAAGTAAGGGTCGAGACAGTTAATTTCATTTTTTAATTATTATATTAAATTGTTTGTAAAATATAATAAATTAGACCACGTGTTTTATTAATTTCCAAGTAAATCGTTAAAAAAATTGAAAGTATCAAAAGTAACTAAATAATGTTAATTTGAGAATATAGGACTAATTTGTTCCTGACAAAGGCTTTTTAATGTAGTGTCTTCACCTCACAGCAGTCATTCTGATGTAAGTTAAAAATGGACCAAAATCTAGATGTCACCAGTCATTTTTGTTTTGATATTCTGTGTTGTTTTGCTTCTAATAATAAATATATTGTTATGATTACAATTAGAAATCCATATTTTTTGTCATAGATACATACTCTTTATTTTCAACGAGGTCTTTTGGGGTAATCGCAACAATTCTTTGACGAGACAAAAAAATTCTGAATTATTTATTAAATTTTTATCGTTTAGGGGTTGTTTCATCCACCCCGACGGCTTCTAAGTGGGTACGGATGGTGGTAAATAATTTCTAGAGGCATTTGAAATGTATCCTGTGAATATCATCCTGGAACTCGAACGAGAAGTCGAGGTTCTGAATTATTTATTTATTTTTTATCGTTTAGGGGTAGTTTCATCCACCCCGACGGCTTCTAAGTGGGTACGGATGATGGTAAATAATTTCTAGAGGCATTAACAATGAATATTGTGAAAATCATCCTGGAACTCGAACGAGAAGTCGAGGTTCAGAATTATTTATTCATTTTTTATCGTTTAGGGGTAGTTTCATCCACCCCGGCGGCTTCTAAGTGGGTACGGATGGTGGTAAATAATTTCTAGAGGCATTTGCAATGTATCCTGTGAATTTCATCCTGGAACTCGAACGAGAAGTCGAGGTTCTGAATTTTTTTTTATCGTTTAGGGGTAGTTTCATCCACCCCGACGGCTTCTAAGTGGGTACGGGTGGTGGTAAAAAATTTCTAGAGGCATTTGCAATGTATCCTGTGAATATTATCCTGGAACTCGAACGAGACGTCGAGGTTCTGAATTATTTATTTACTTTTTATCGTTTAAGGGTAGTTTCATCCACCCCGACGGCTTCTAAGTGGGCACGGGTGGTGGTAAATACTTTCTAGAGGCATTTGTAATGTATCCTGTGATTGTCATCCTGGAAATCAAACGAGAAGTCGAGGTTCTGAATTATTTATTAAATTTTTATCGTTTAGGGGTAGTTTCATCCACCCCGACAGCTTCTAAGTGGGTACGGGTGGTGGTAAAGAATTTCTAGAGGCATTTGCAATGTATCCTGTGAATATCATCCTGGAACTCGAACGAGAAGTCGAGGTTCTGAATTATTATTTATTTTTTATCGTTTAGGGGTAGTTTCCTCCACCCCGACGGCTTCTAAGTGGGTACGGATGGTGATAAATAATTTCTAGAGGCATTTGCAATGTATCCTGTTATTGTCATCCTGGAATTCGAACGAGAATTCGAGGTTCCGAATTATTTAATAAATTTTTATCATTTAGGGGTAGATTCATCCACCCCGACGGCTTCTAAGTGGGTACGGGTGGTGGTAAATAATTTCTAGAGGCATTTGCAATGTATCCTGTGATTGTCATCCTGGAACTCGAACGAGAAGTCGAGGTTCTGAATTATTATTTATTTTTTATCGTTTAGGGGTAGTTTCATCCACCCCGACGGCTTCTAAGTGGGTACGGGCGGTGGTAAATAATTTCTAGAGGCATATGCCTGTGAATATCATCCTGAAACTCGAACGAGAAGTCGAGGTTCTGAATTATTTATTTTTTATCGTTTAGGGGTAGTTTCATCCACCCCCACGGCTTCTAAGTGGGTACGGGTAGTGTTAAAGAATTTCTAGAGGCATTTGCAATGTATCCTGTGATTGTCATCCTGGAACTCGAACGAGAAGTCGAGGTTCTGAATTATTATTTATTTTTTATCGTTTAGGGGTAGTTTCATCCACCCCGACGGCTTCTAAGTGGGTACGGGTTGCGGTAAATGATTTCTAGAGGCATTTCCAGTTTATCCTGTGAATATCATCCTGGAACTCTAGCTAGAAGTCGAGGTTCTGAATTATTTATTATATTTCTTCGTTTAGGGGTAGTTTCATCCACCCCGACGGCTTCTAAGTGGGTACGGGCGGTGGTAAATAATTTCTAGAGGCATATGCCTGTGAATATCATCCTGGAACTCGAACGAGAAGTCGAGGTTCTGAATTATTTATTAATTTTTTATCGTTTAGGGGTAGTTTCATCCACCCCGACGTCTTCTAAGTGGGTACGGGGGACGGTAGTTGATTTTCAAAGACAACTATTATTATATTATGCATGTTAAATTTTAGAACACAATTTGTTGTATCTACTTTCAATTTTACTATTTTAACTGCTGGAAATCAACTGCTAACTTCACAACCGTCAAAGAAAACCTTCTATCCGAAATCCGAGATATCCTGCGAATGTTTCTTCTCGTATTGTCCGAGCAATTCCAGAATAACGTTTATATTTCATGTGAGCATTGTTATCATTCTAATTAGAGACCTTCCCAATACCTTGCCTTATAGGCAATGAATTTTTATTTGACAATAATTTTCGAAAACTGTCCAATTTGAATGCCGCTAACGTCTAAATTGTGCCACTACATGTTAATGTTCATAATGTACATGAAGGCGTTAATCGATTTACTTCGTTACGTTTATTGTACTATCTCAAAGGGTCTGAACATATTCAGCTTTCTGAGAGAGTTCATTTTTCTTGACATTAACGTTAATGTAGAAGAATATCCTTATATTTTATTAAATCAGCTGGCTTACGATTATATTTTTCTTGATCCAAACGTCGTGATATAGGACCTTTCTTCAAATTGTCTCTGAAATTTCTCAGTCTCAGTATTTACTGAATTGCACGTTCAATTGTTGTTGGGATTTTCCTATTACATTCAATTTGATTTGGTATAACTTTTCTTATATCTTCAATTTTTCTCGCTTCTTGTTCTTCTTCCTCTTTATTTTGTGTGTTGCGAATTTATCTTTTTTTTTCTTTGCCACCAATTAACTGATGGCACTGGCAGGAACGCTATATAAGGTTCTAGAGCGATGGGGGAAATAAAGAAACAATTATTTATTCCACCCTTCATTTAAAACACTTCTTATGCTTCTTCACGGTTGATTCAGTTGTAAGACTAACTGAAGTAACGAACCGGCTGTTACAACTCGGTCGTCAGCATATTTGATGTATTTCTATATTAATAATATTAAGAATTTCCAGAAACACACTTAAAAATTCAATTATTATATTGCAGATATTATAGATATTAAAAAATTGTGATATATAATAGGAATATTGAAGAATTTTAATAATAAACAAGATTTGATAAAAACTTTGTACTTATACTGGAATAATTCATAAATATACAATTCATTCTTAATAACTAATATTGTTTACAGAATATAAATTATGTATAGATTTATGCGAAATAATTGTAATTTAATCAAAATTAAATGAGACTGCTTTAAAGCCAATAATTTCGACAAATACTTAATTTAAATATTGAATAACTGCAACATTTACGCTTATATTTATTGTTAGAATTATATGGATTAATGAATACGGTTGTTTGGATTGGATTCGGTTGCCCTTAATTATTCCAGTATCATCATTACTGAAATATTTTAATTGGGTTTACTTTAATCGACTATTTCCCAATAAATTTTATAACGAATTTAAGAGCTCGACACCCACTGACAAATGATAATATCTAGAAAAGAACCAACTACAAGTGTTGAAACTAAAATAAAATAAACGGTTTTAAAGATTAAAACTAACTTTTCCGCATCTGTGGCCCTGAACAATATTCTATCATAAAATTGTTACTTGTATACACTTCGGGGGATGTATCGTGCTAACAAACCGAAATTTCTCCAAAAATAACCAAAAATTTAGTATATCTAGTTTTATAGGACCCGCTGTACTCGCTCTAGTCAACTGAAAATCAATAGGGTACATCAGTGAGACACCTTGAACAATACTTATTCATAAAGTTGATCAATCGTATACTCTCTGGAGGCTGTATCGTGCTAACAAACTGAAAATTCTCCAAAAATGACAAACATTTGGTACTTCAAGTACCACAGCACCCGTTGTACTGGCTTTAGTGAGCTCAATATCAATAGGGTTCATCTTTACGACGCTCTAAATAATATCCAATCATAAAATTCATCACTTGTATATACTCCGGAGGCTGTATCGTGCTAACAAACTGAAACTTCTCCAAAAATGACAAAAATATCGTACTTAAAGTACTGTAGCACCGGTTGTATTGGCTCTGGTGAGCTGAAAATCAATAGGGTTCATCAGTGAGATGCCCTGAATAATATTCAATCATAAAATTGGTGACTTGTTGAACTCCGGAGGCTGTATCGTGCTAACAAACTGAAATTTCTCGAAAAACGACAAAATGTCGTACTTCAAGTACCATAGCACCCGTTGTACTGGCTCTGGTGAGTTGAAAATCAATAGGGTTCATCTGTGAAATGTCCTTAACAATATTCCATCATAAAATTGGTGACTTATTGCACTCCGGAGGCTGTATCGTGCTAACAAGACTTGCAAGGAAAAGTGGCCGACGACAACGACGACGACATACACACAGAATTTTTTTTCTAAAAACCGTTTTTTCGTGTTGTTGTTGATGGATAACGTAAAAAAACTCAAAAAAAAAATTTCAAATTTCCAACTTTTTTGTGGGTAAACCAATACTTTTCTCGCATATTAGATAGGTTGGCGGAAAAGTAAAACACAACAATTTCATTATTTTTATAGCGGTATACTTTATAAAAGAATTGTTTTGTTTACTTTTCACATCAATTTGTAAAAAATGGAATTTGTGGATATAACTTATACATTCCGGGGGCTGTACCATGCTAACAAACCGAAATTTCTCTAAAATTGTAGTATATTCTGATTTCATGAGACCCGTTGTACTGGCTCTCGTCAACCGAAAATCAATAGGGTTCGTCTGTGAGACGCTTGGAACAATATCCAATCATAAAATTGGTCACTTGTATACACTCCGGAGGTTGTATCGTGCTAACAAACCGAAATTTCTCAAAAATCACCAAAAATTTAGTATTTCTTAATTTATTGGACCTGTTGTACTGGCATTGGTAAGCTGAAAACCAATAGAGTTCATCTGTGAGACGTTCTGAACAATATCCAATCATACAATTGGTCCCTTGTATATAACCCGGACGCTGTATCGTACTAACAAACCGAAATTTCTCAAAAATGACCAAAAATGTAGTATATCTGGATTTATGGAACCCGTTGTACTTGCTCTGGTGAGCTGAAATTCAATAGGGTTCATCTGTGAGAAGCCCTGAACAATATCCAATCATAAAATTAGTCACTTGTATACACTCCGCAGGCTTATAGTGCTAACCAACCGAAATTTCTCCAAAAATGACAAAATTGTAGTATATATGGATTTCTAGTACCCGTTGTACTGGCTTTGGTAAGTTGAAAATCAATAGCGTTCATCTGTGAGACGCCATGAATAATATCCAATCATAAAATTGGTGACTTGTTGCACTCCGGAGGCTTTATCGTGCTAACAAGACATGTTACAAAAAGTGGCCTATGCAACGACACGATACAACAAATTCAAAGAATAAAAAAATTCCAGATAAATTATTTCTTTTTCTGCTTTAGTTAATCGAGTCAAGTTTCTAAATCCATTTAACGGAGTGGATATTCATTGATTATTCACCTCCCATTCTTTCATCTGCCAATAGGTCCAATAGGTCTTCTCCTACCATGTTGTTCTTTCATGTCTTCTTTTAACCTAGTTGTTTAGCATATAGTAATGCTTGTGATCCTCCTGTCTATTTGTCCTCGCCATTTCACCCACTTATTATACACGCTTATATTATCGTGACCTGTATGTGTATCTATGTATGTAACGTAATCTCTCAATTTAATTTTTACTAATTTCAAGAAGTTTGATTAACTTGGAAATTTGCACAGTGGTTAAGGGCCGATGACAATATAATAATCTCATAACTTCATGTTAACATCCTACTAGGATCATCAGAATAAGGAATTCCCCATTTTTTAATTTTACTGCGCATCCGCCAAGAATTAAAAAAATCTTGAAAATAATTAAAATCACTACAGCATTTTTCTATGTGAAAATTAGTTGAGGTATTAACTAACAAAATTTATTATCATAGACAGCTTTTAAATAATTTTTAACATAAATTGAGATTTTGAAAAATTAAATTATAGTTCAAAAAAACTATAAAAACACGTTTCAATAGCAAATCGAACTAAAAAGTAGAAAATAATTTTTAAGTATAGGAGAGTTTGTGTTACTGCAATAGAAAATCCAACAATCAATTATGACTAATTCATTTGGAATAAGATCAATATAAAAAAATCCCAATGGCACAGGACCAATAATATTTTTGCATGAAATTAAAAACAAAAAAAATTTCTTAAATAAATGTTTTCATGTACGTTTTACAAAAAAGTGTTATTCACGAAAGCTGTAGAACGTGTTAGGGCCTATAAAAACTATCAGTATCTTTTTGGCGTCAGATCTAAGGCCCGTTTCAGTACTGATCATCCGTCCTATACATTGTTTTATATGTGTCCTTCACATGTTCGCGTATCATCAGTCGACCGATGAAAAGCGCACGGGCATCGGTCCAGTCCGTGGCGTTTTCGGATCATCGGTTGAATTCGAAGCCATTTGATAAATAGAGATTTTCACATGCGAGCGTATCATCAGAGGTCGTTTCGACGCAGTGTTGCGAGCTTGTTTAATTTCACTGTTATTTTTGTTGCAACGGACAGTGGCGATAAATAAAGAAAAATACCGTTTCCCCACAGAGCAATAAAGCAAAAACCATGTATCTTCAGAAAAACACAAAAATCGCGATGCAAAAAATAAGGCTTGGGATGAAGTGGCTGAAATATTGCTTCATGATTTCGTGAATCTTGATGAGACACAACAGCAAGAAGCAAGTAAGTATTTAATAAAAACTAGAGATCGACTAGGAATATTGTAGGATTAGAATGAAAATTATACGCTCCATTATAGTATTTTATTTTACAATTATACAACATAGAACAGAATCCTTACAACATTCCAGCGAAGTTACATAAGTACAGGGTGTTTCCTATCCTAATACTGCGTACATAAAAAAATGAGTGACTGAGATAATTTTATTAAAAAAGGTAAACGTGGATTTTCGTTTATTTTTTTGTTTTTCTATTAATCTTTTCACACACAAAGTGACAACAACGCGATGATGTGTACTTCCCAGATACATGTTGACAACTGATGATACGCATTAATGTGAAAACAATTTACTCGACCGATGATCGGCAGCGACCGATCATCAGCACTGATCATTGGTCCTTTCTGAAACGGGCGTAAAACAAAGGAAATTCGATTTTTTTCCAACTTTGACAGGCCGTCACATTATTGAGTATAATAATGCAAGTGTAAACTGCACATTTTCCATGAAAACATAAATTATACATTTTAAAACTAGACACCTAGAATAAAAAAATATGTTCAATAGTAATATAGAGTTCTTCAAAAAACTAAAAATGAAATTAAAGTGATTGACAGAAAATTTGTTTAGCTTGGCGGGTCGTTAACGACACAATTCTTATTAGGTTTGTTCCAACCTACGATAAATCACCGTTTTGGAACCATTCTGGAATTGTTAGGAATCATTTTATATGCAGGCGCAAACTTTGCACCATCCCAGAACTGATGTAAGTTGGAACGGTTTTAGGCCTGCTTTATTATCGTTCAGCGATCGTTTTCTTTGTGTAATACTGTGGACCACACTTATTAAAATATATTTTAGTATTTAATGGACTTTATTAGTGTTATTACGCATTATTTTCCGTTTAATTTGTTAAATTAAATTATTGTAATGTTTTTGTTATTTATTTAAACAATAAACGGGTGGGATAAATTTTAAACACTCGGTATTGCTACTTACTAATTTATTTAAACACTAACTCACTAACACTAATTAATATGTACTTAACTAGTCACTTAAATTTAATTTATATGCACACTAACTTATTAATTTATAACACTTTTATATTCACTTAATTACTGTTTAACTCACTATGGCAAATTATAAACTGAACTCATCCGCTGATCGGTCCTGTATTTATATCAAAAACTTTCTTTACTAGAACATTCGGGATGGGACATGCCTTTCGCGATATTTCTTAAAATGCCTTTCGAGAACATGTTTAAAAAGGACGGTCACAATAGATCCCAATAGACCTTCTCAGAATTCGGCGCTCTCGCATTTTTCTTAACACCGTTAACATAAGGTTACAGGGCCGTACTTAGTATCTGCTTCGGTGTGCGAGTTCGTAACATTACCCCCTCCTTAAATGAAAGTTCCTCCTGGAACTTTTGTGTAGCCGAGACTGGATGTTTGAATCGGCAACTAGCCCCATTTCTACACTTTCCGATCTTATGAAAATAGCAGGGCACCGTCTTCATCGGATACTGATAACGGGGGTTGTAGCTGCAAATCAATATCTGGACACCGGTATCTTGAAAGATAGTCTCTACCATGCTCCTGATGATTCGCCAATCCAACTGGTTACTCGCTATCTTAGGCATAGCCAGTTTCTTCACGTTGGATTCCAACACGTGGTCTCGGAGGTTTCGCAGTGCTTCCCACACATCGCGGTAGGTAGATCGATCTTGGAATTCATTTTTAGTTACCACGTAGAAAACGTACCGCGAATTATGTTTCAGTTTCAGTGTCTTGCCAGGGGCTGGAATCTGGTCTTCAAGTTTTTCTAATTGCCCGAACTTCTTTCGAAAGACGGTTGCCAATCCTCGTGCGTTCTTGATACGGGCGGGGATGTTGTATGCCAGTGAATAATCTTCCGGGAGAGTGAACAAATCTTGTTGTTGTTCCGAAGTGACTCCATATCTAGCTTTCCCGGTACCTCCATACGCGCCCATAAATTCATCGAAGGTGGGGTCAGACACATCTCGAATAAGGTTTACTCCTTCCTCTATGTCATGGTCTCCTTCGAATGGCGCTAGTCGGCTTCGGTGAACTACTTTTGGTTTTCCGTTGGGGATCTTGCTTATGCGATATAAAACATCATTGATCCTTTTCTTGATCAAGTATGGACCTTCCCAGGATTTTTGTAATTTTGGAGAAAATCCTTTTCTCCTCGCCGGGTTGTGTAACCATTCTTTGTCCCCTTCTTTAAAACCGCATTCTGTGCCCTGCGTGTCGTACCGACTTTTCATTCTGTCGCTGGCAACTTGAAGATTTGTTCGAACTAATTCATGAATATCGTCAGGCCTTCTCCTCAATTGGACCACGTAGTCTTCACCTGCTAGATCTTCTCCAGGCCGACAGCCAAATTCCAGGTCACAAGGAAGCCTCATTTCACGTCCAAACAGGATTTTCGCCGGTGTTTCACCCGTGGACTCATTGACGGCAGATCGATAAGGCAATGCGAATAGGGAAAGATACTGGTCCCAATCTCTCTGATAGCTGGATACTACTTTGGACAGGTATTTTCCAATAGTCCTGTGCATTCTCTCGACCATTCCACCTGACTGTGGATGTAATGCTGTTGTTCTGGTCTTCTTCATTCCCAGCTTGTCGCAAATCTCCTGGAATAGATGGCTTTCGAAATTTCTTCCCTGGTCACTGTGGACTTCCATGGGCACTCCATATCGGCTGATGAATTCTTTCACCAATACATCCGCGACAGTTGTGGCCTCTTGGATCGGGATAGAGTAAATTTCCACCCATTTTGTAAAATAATCCATTACAACCAGTATGTATTTGCTACCATTTTCTGTCGTCGGAAATGGTCCAGCGATATCTAAAGCAATCCTTTCGAAAGGGCTTCCAACATTGTACTGTTTCACGGGTGCCTTTCTCTTGCGATGTGGTCCATTACTCGTAGCACAAGTCGTACATTTCTTACACCAGTCCTTCACATCGTCGGAGCTGTTCATCCAATAAAACCTTTCACGAACTCGCTGAAGGGTTTTCTTCACTCACAGATGACCTCCCGATGGACTGTCGTGTAACTTCTTCAGTACCTCAGCTACTCTTGTTCTCGGGATAACTAGCTGTCTCCTCATCTCAGAACCATCATCGTTTTCAAGGACTCTTTTCAACAGCCCTTCTTCCAGGACAAGGGAGTCCCACTGAGCCCAATACGCCTTGAGTTTCGGTGAAAATCTTGACACTTCTTGCCAGGTAGGTCGCCGGTTTTCTTTCTTCCATTGCCGGATCATCTTCAGGTGAGGATCATTCTCCTGATCTTCTCTGATCCTGGTGGGTGACCATTCCTCGTTGACTACAGTAGTTCTTGAAACTGCAGCTTCCCTAGATTCCACCTTGTAGCAGTGGGAGCAGTATGTTGGGCACGGCCGTCTGGACAGGGAGTCGGCATTTCGGTGACTCACATCAGCAGGATGTTCACCCCTGTCTGATTTCCCCTGTGACTGGAGTTCTTGGGTTACAGGAATCTTGGGGCGCTTAGACGGATTGTGTACGTGCTCTAGCTCGCCACACTCCCGGCATTGGATCTTCCTCTGCTTCTTGTCAATCATACTTTTTATTAAACTGACGAACTGGTCAAATCTGTCTTCGTCACCTTCTTCTTGGATGGTCCTAATTTTGTTATATCCTGAAGCCTTCGTTGCTGCTTCATATTCAAGAGCAGCTGTCAATGCGTCAACTAATGTTTTGGGATGGGCTAAACGAAGCGTCCTCTGCATATCGGGGTCACGTAAGCCATCAATAAAGGCCTGGATGCCCAGACATTCCATCATGTTCTCTGGTGCTGACGGATAAGCAAATCGAACGAGTCGGGCAATATCCACTTCATATTCTTGAAGTGTTTCGTCACGTTTCTGCCTTCGGTTCTTCAGCTGGGACTGGTACAAATGTTCTAGGTGTTCGTGACCGTACCGCATGTCCAACCTCTTCTTTAGCAGCTCGAAATCATCCGTTTCTTCCAGAGGTATCGTCTGAAGTATATCTAAGGCATCTCCCCGAAGCGCGATAGTTAGGTTCACTGCTTTCTCCTTATCGGACCAATTATTCACTCTAGTGGCTGCTTCGAACTGTTTTACGTAATTGGTCCACGACATCTTTCCATCGAACGTTGGGGCCTTGACTCGGGTAAAACTGCCAATATCATCTGTCTTGGGTTGTGTTTCTGGCTTGCAGATCTCGATCTTCTTTTCTTCTGCTGAAGTGTCCTGTGTTCTTAAATCAGCAATCTTTGTCTCCAACTCCTTGATTTTCTCGTCCATCTGATTTTCCATCGTTGTCATCTTATTTTCAATGTCTGATTTTAGAGACGTAATTTTTTTCTCGACGTCAGCAGCAATGTCATTTTTTAACGATAAGATATCGGCAGAAATGTCATTTTTCATAGTGGAAATCTTCTCGTCCATATTAGTAGAAATATCATTCTTCATAGCAGAAATCTCGCTTTTCATTGTGGTAATCTGTAACACAATATAATAATCATACGGGTGTTGCGAAAAGATTCATGTTTGGTACTGTGGGATGAGTAGAAAGCATCTTATCCGAACCTATCGTAAAATTTAAAAATTATTGAGAAAAAAAATAAAATGATGATTTAACCTTTTTTTTGGAGACAGTTAAAATAAAAGTTAGAACAGTTACGTCCAATTAATTGACGAATTAAGCGATTTAAGAATAAATCAAAAGTATTTTTGTTTATTTTTCCCATAGAATAAATAAGCTGGTATATTTTGGAATTTTTTTATTGGCAATCGAATTTTGATACAATCTTTGTTAATAGGGACCTAGTCATGCTACCATCATCAGGGTAAACGATTTTTCTTACTCAAAACTTAATGAAACATGAAATTCTTCTTCACTGTTGATATACGTAATATTGATTGAGTCTGCATCCTTCACCAGAAAAAACGTTTAGACTTGTGAAAGACAAAAAATTATTATCAACTGTAGAAGCATTATTTTTTTCATTTAAACTGAGAAAAATATCATTACTTTATTCTAAAATTTGAAAATTACTGAGAAACAAAAATGATAGTTTAACTGTTTTTTGGAGACTAAGTAATCAAACTGTTTAAAAATAAAGTAAAAGCACTTTCAAATAGTGCATTTTTTCTCCGAAGAATAGGGTGATATTTTTAATTTTTTTGGAATGAAGTTCTTTATCGCGCGTTGTGAAAGAAGGCTAGACGGAAAAAATTCTTACGAAAAGTTGTCACGACACTTTTTGCTTTTGTAAGCTATTGTAAGCTGTGCGGCGTGCGCATGTTTCTCCAACCAAGTCATACGATTTATAATCTCCACATTTTGTGTGTTTAGCAAGTGTACGCGTCATAATTTTAATAAATTCAAAAACAAATCATATTTTAATATTACTTAGTATAGTTTTTTGTCTTTATTATGTTAATTAATTGTTGAGATTCTCTACAACAAAAATTGAAATAATATACTTCAGTTGCTTGCTGTATAATGAATAATACTTTTGAAATATCCTAAACATATTTCTCGGTAGTATAGTGGTCAGTATCCCCGCCTGTCGCGACGATTATTTTTGTTGAGTGTATATAGTTTTTTTGTGAATAATAAATAATAAAAAATAATAATAATAATGAATCCTGACAGTGTTTCTGCACAAGTTCCGGATATTGCTGATGGAGTTAGGTAAGTAGAGATTATATACAGATAATAATAAATGCTTTTGTATTTTTAGCAAGTACGCACTATAACCTCTCTTTATTATTGTGCTAACCAAGTCATACGATTTATAATCTCCACATTTTGTGTGTTTAGCAAGTGTACGCGTCATAATTTTAATAAATTCAAAAACAAATCATATTTTAATATTACAATATCAGAACGTATGTATTTAGCAAGCCGTGCGTGTTCTAACTTATACGCTGTTGTGTTTACGAAGTCGAGAGAGTATATATATATATATATATATATATATATATATATATATATATATATATATACACTCTGTTGTGTTTACAAAGTCCCGCGCATCTATGGCGTGTATGAAAGAATAGACAGACAGAGTACATATATATATATATATATATATATATATATATATATATATATAGTTATTTTATATTCTTGGGATTGAGGACCATTTTTAAAGACATTTAACTAGTAGTTAATACATTTTTATTTTACGTTTCGGTCTTCCATGACCTTCATCAGAAATAAAATTTTTTGTTAAAACTTCGACAGAACGTTCATTTGATTATTTAATATATTTTATAGATGTTTCCAATACAAATTTTAATCAATGAATGTCATATTTTTAAAATGTTCGTTTTGTTTTGTGGTGTGAGTTGTATTCTATTATGTGATGCATCCTAAAACATCTATAAAATATATTAAATAATCAAAATGAACGTTCTGTCGAAGTTTTAACAAAAAATTTTATTTCTGATGAAGGTCATGGAAGACCGAAACGTAAAATAAAAATGTATTAACTACTAGTTAAATGTCTTTAAAAATGGTCCTCAATCCCAAGAATATAAAATAACAATATATAAGTAAATAAAAAAGACCAAGAACCAAAAAAAAAGAAAAACTATATATATATATATATATATATATATATATATATATATGTGTATATATATAAATGATTCGGTGTGTGTATGTATATGTACAATTTTTTTGCTTTTTTATTGTAATAGCAAATCAACTAAAGCATCGACTACTGAGGTACAAACTATAACATCAAGGAAAAGCAAAAAGACAAATGCACAAAGATGTAGAGAATATCGTGAGAGAAAGAAATTACAAAATACAATGGTACAAAACGTAACTGCAGAGAGATCAGATGAATGTAGTGAGACTGATATCACAACATAAATGATACGACCAATCTTGTAACACCAAATATGTCGGTCATAATGAACAATATTCAGGACTTGCACGTAAGACGTACAAATGTTGCAGATTTATGTGCGGCAGAGTGTGTAATGGAAAACGGTGTTACCTTAATCATGGCAGTCATATATGTCTCACCAAATAACACATTAATAGATATTCAGGAGTTCATTCATCAAGCACTGCTAGAGTATTCTAAAGATGTATCTCGAACGCTTAACAGATACAACAAAAAATTAGATAAAGTTCCACTCATTTTAGCCGGTGATTTTAACATCAACTTCAGTAATGAAAAATCAAAACCATTGGTACAGTTTCTAGAGGAAGAATTTGATTTAGGAATTAACAATAATCCAGCAGAATCAACAACAAAATATAATACTACCATTGATGCAGTTTTTTCAAGACATTTAAATAAAATAGAATCCCAAACATATGTTTCCTACTTCAGTTACCACAAGCCAATTATTACGAAAATTGAGCCTACTGATTAAGTTTATATAACATTATATTTATTATATAACTTAAAAAAAATTTTATTACAATTCCTTCACTAATTAATCGAAAGGAACTTCGTTCCATCCGGGTGTCCCTTGACACCTCTCAACTTTTTTTTAATTTTTATCTCGTTATAAAAACCATGCTTTGTTACACGAGCATTTTAAAGAATTCGGTGATGCGTATCTTATTTGAGTGTATGTTTGTTCTAGGACTTTCCTAACACTTCGTTACGTTGCACAACCTACAAAAACCTAATTCGAATTTGAGTTACTTTGGTACTTAGGAAATACATCAAAGAAACTCGAGAAGAAACCGCTTGAAATTATTTTACAATCGATACCCTCTAGGGCTTTGCGTTCTTATAACACAGTAGATTTAATTTTGTTAATTGCCAAAAATGTAATGAATTTCTTGCAAACATCGAATGTACATAAAGACTTAATTATTCGCGTTTTAACGCTGTCTACATTATTCAAACTCAAAAGTGTTGGAACATAATTGTTATAAACAGCTCCAAATAAATCTTACACAACTATTTGAATTAAGTTTTCATAATGTCATGGGAGCAGTACAAACAGTTATAAGATTACGATTATTTGCTCCTGTAAAGAGTGAATAAGATTAGATTACTTTCGTAATATTTTAATTCCTTTATATGAAAAAAAGCTTTATTTATACTTATATAGGCAACCAGAAAAACTATATCTATTACTGATTCTTACAATTATCACTTGAGAAGACAGTTTAAAAGTGGAGAACTTCCTAGATTTATCTGTTCACGGACGACTTCATATTGTGGGTTTCTTAAGTCTCTTCTAATTTCCAATTCTTCAGGGAAATCCAGTTCTTGTTTCTTATCACAAATATGTAGTACTTCTAGTTCTGTGTTTTCTTCGATCGTTGATTTACATTTAAAAAATTAATTAAAAAATATTTAATTCAAGATTTAAAGGTGTAAATAAATGTTCGGTATCAAGTAGATGTTTTGCGTAGCGGGATTTCTCTGGTTGTTTTAATATGTATAAGGGTTCGCTGTATCTAATTTCAAAATTTCTAATGGTTTGCCGCAAATGCATTCCATCCTGGACATTTCAGTTTATATATACCATACTTTTTCAATGGGGATATTTTTGTTTTTACATTTAACAATTTTGTACTAACATTAATTTTTGTTTTAAAATAAATTGTTGTATTTGTTGTTAAATATATTATCTTTGAAATATTATTAGAAACATTACCAGCATATGTGATGGTTTTGTATTTTTTTATTTCTTTAGTTTGTTTAGGAAATATTAGATATAACGCCACGTTTTCCTCTTTTTTATTAAGTCATTTATTTATTATATGTAATGGATAACCGTTGCATGTTTAATTGTATTAATTTCTCTATGACAATTATATTTGTTCATAGGAACTGAAAAAAATGGTCTATGTATCATTGAATTATATGCTGCTAATTTATGTGACATGGGATGATTGGAATTATATGTCACATCAGTGTGTGTTTGTTTTCTGTAAATTGAATAATCAAGTACATTATTAACTCTTTGAATTTTTAAAACAAGATAATTGATTGAGTTATTTTGTTCAACTTCTAATATAAATTCAATTTTTGGGAATAAATTATTAATATGGTTGAAGAATACATCCAATTCTCGTTCACTACCAATAAAACAAGCCAATATGTCATCTACATATCTATACCAAAATAAGATATTTTTTGGAATGTTGCTTTCAAAGATCTTTCTCTCCAAAATGTCCATAAAAATGTTTGCCAAAACTGGTGATATAGGTAAACCTTCATATTGAATATATACCTTATTGTCAAAAGTGAAATAATTCTGATTAATATATACATTAAATAAATTAAGTATATCTGATATTATTCCTAGAATAATATTTTTATCTTCTAGTACCTAATTTTCCTACAAGTGTTAGACATTCTTTAGGAGGAATTTTAGTGAACATATTGGTAACATCAAAAGAAATGAGTTTACAGTTATATTGTAAGTTGAATGTTTTTAAATTTTTGAATAGTTTTATTGTATTTTTAATTGAGTATTTAGATATATAGTGTGACTATTTGGATTGGAAACCTCAAATTGTTTTCGTTAGGGAACGTTTAGTTTTGCTTTTATTGCGAACAACCATAGCTAAGATGACGTCATGAGTACGCCGTGATGACGTCATCCAATATTTTTTTAAATGGAAACCATTATTTTTATGGAAAATTCAAATACGCCGCTAGATTATAAAAACGGCAATATATATTACTATCACCCAATAGGTCATAGGTCTTCAAAGTCTCAAAAATTTAAATATGAGTAAGACTAAAACAGCACCTAGTTATTTTGACGATAAAGGTTTATATCACACGGTATCACGTCGAACAGCTGTAACTTGACCACGAATTTTATCTTTCAATTCTTCAATATAATTGAGCTGAGTGACGTATCCTTTCGACTTTATATAACCGCACAAAAAGAAATCCAACCTGACATCTAGTTATATTATGCCCAAATTGCTCAATGTTACATTTATTTTTCCAATTCTCACTAGAATAGAATGTAATGATTATTGTTACGAAACAGCACACTGGTATAGACCCTAAATCCGACTCTGTCTAAGCCAGGTATGAAAATTAAAAATTATGGCGGATACGCAGTGTTTTTATAACTGTTTGGGACTATCTTATCTAAACATTGTTTTTGTAACCAGACTTATCTAGAAAAGGCCAGAAAAAGTATTTGTCTGTGTGAGCCGCAGCCCGGAATTTTCTAGTAAGAAAGGCATTAATATAAATAAGGACCGATCAGCGGAAGAGTGAGTTGATAAAGTGATCTCGTGAAATAAATAAACACCAAACAGTAAAGTGCTAATTAATAATCAAGTTTGTGTGCATATAAATTAAATTTAAGTAATTAGTTAAGTATATATAAATTAAGTGTTAGTGAGTTAGTATTTAAATAAATTAGTAAGAAGTCATATCGTGTGTTTTAAAATTTATCCCACCCGTAATAAAAAACTTTTAATAAATAAGAAAAACATTACATTATTATTAAACTGCATTAGTCAATAAGTAAAGTGCAAGGGACTGTCAACTTGGCACGGCTATATTGATTTTTGTCTGAACTGAGTAATCATTAACACAACGTAATTTATTTTCAGCTTATAATCTAGTAGTCATTAGGTTGAACCACAAGCTTAACCTAATTATTTATTATTTTTTAAAATCAATGTAATAGATTCAATATGGTACGAAAATTAAGTGAAAAACTGAAAATATATTTTTTATTTTATTTTATTTTATTTTATTTATTTGGGATACAAACAGGACAAACCCATAGAAGTATCCACTAATAGTTACACATAATTTTACAAATTAGGTAAAAAAGAAAATATAAATACAATCATATAACTACATTAAATAAAAATAAATACAAGTATACAAAGAAAAGAGAAAAAAAGAGAGAACAAGAGTAGGTAATAAAACAAAATTAAATTTGCAAAAAATAGTCTTTCAGTAGTTTTTTAATCGAACCTGCACTGTGGTGAAAAATATCCATTTCAACAATACTGGACAATTTATTGTAAGTATTTGTTATTCTGTGAGCAGGAGAATTTAGAAAATAATTGGTGAGTGCCTGATGTGTGATAAAGGTATAATTGTTTCTAGTTGAGTGGCTGGGAATACGAAGTGTTATGAAATTTGTAAGTTCAAGGCAATCTATATTGTTATTGAGGATTTTGTGAATAAACAGTACATCCGCAATTTGCCTACCATGATCTAGTGAAATTATCTTTAAATTAGAACGAATACGTTGCCTATCCACACCGGGATAAAATTTTCTTTTACAATATGAAATAAACTTGTTCTGGACTGATTCTAATTTTGAAATATAGACTGAATAACGCGGGTTCCAAATAGTAGAACCAAACGTTAATATACTATTTACGTATGCCATATATAATGATCTAACGGTAAAAGGGTTTTGAAGCTCGAAGCATGTTCTATATATGAAGCCCAACTGCTGATTAGCTTTTCTAGTTATATTACAAATATGCCGATCGAAAAGTAATTTAGAGTCTAAAAGAATACCAAGATCCCTAACTGTATCTACAGCGTGTAATACGCTATTAGAAACTTCATATGTGTTGTAGTTCAAGTCTGAATTACAGCGAGAAAATTGTATATAATTACACTTTGAGACATTTAAAAACAAATTATTCCTCACACAGTAGTCGGATAAATTGTCTAAGTCTTCTTGCAATCGAACTCTGTCGTAAGTACATGAAATTGAGTGATATATTTTCAAATCATCGGCATACATAACAAATTTAGCAAATTGAAAGCAACTAGAGATGTCATTTATATATAAATTAAAAAGTAAAGGACCTAAATGGGACCCCTGAGGTACTCCTGAAGTAGTTACCACAGCCTTAGATTTAAGAGCACCTAAAATTACTTGTTGAGACCTATTTCTTAATAAATTACCATGTATACCTACTTCAGAAAGTTTTGAGACAAGGACGGAATGATTTATTTTGTCGAAGGCCTTACTGAAATCAGTATACACAGAATCAACGATTTGCCTATCATTTAGACTTTTAAGTATGTATTCAACGTATAGGAATAAATTTGTATCTACCGAACGTTTTTTCATGAAGCCATGCTGTTCAATGTTAAGTAGGTTTTTTACGTCATGATAAAGGAAATCAAAAATAATACTTTCAAACACCTTACTAAAGATGTTTAATTTAGAAATAGGTCTATAATTTTCAACTTTATTCTTGCTTCCAGATTTATGAATTGGTGTAATAAAGGCTGTTTTCCATGTATCAGGAAATTGACCTGAATTGAGAGCAAAAATAATGGCTCAGTTAGCGATTCCTTACAATTTTTAATAAAATCAGTAGGTAATTCATCTGGCCCAGGACCTTTATTGGGTAAATTTTCAATTTTTTTATCAATAGTTTCACGAGTAATTGTGTAATTAGAAATATTCAGTGGTGTGTTAGTATACATATTACCAAAGTTACTAGCATCACTACTTACAAAAACAGAAGAAAAATAATCTGAAAATATATCACAAATTTTCTGTAAGTCGGTTGTAGGGCCCTGAGCAGTGAGCAAGTTATTAGGGAAATTATTTGCTTTTCTTTGCTTTTTACAAATTGCCAAAAATATTTAGAATTATGAATAATATTCGTTTCTACAGTAGTCAAGTATTTTTTATAATCTTCATTTATTAAAAATTTTGATCTGCCTCGTAAAATTTTGAATGTTAAGTAATCTAAATTATTATGGTATTTCTTCCAGCGACAGTGAAATTTAATTTTTTCTTTAATCACTTTTATTGTAGAAGAAGAGAACCAATGAGGGTATTTTTTATAATAGCTGGGATATTGAGGTACATGTAAGTGAACGATCTGGTCAATAATATTGTAAAACAGATTAATTGCTTTATTTATGTCAATTGAATGAAATTTAGCTGCCCAGTTAACACTACCTAAAAGTCGGTTAATTTCGTGATAATTTGCCAACTTAAAATTCCAGCGATATTGATTAACAACTCTAGTACAAATATTGAAAGGAATATCCATATCGAATTCCAAGGTACAGTGGTACTGATCCTCGGGAACTAATGGATTAGATGAAAGACGTAAATTTTTGATAGAAAAACCACTGCTAAATATGAGGTCTAGAGTGTTGCCAGATATATTCACATTTGGGTTATACTGAACCATATCAACCAGAGACATAGTGTCGACTAATAAGCTAGATCTAGGATTAATATAATTATTTGGCTTACAATAATCTCCCCCGCTCAATAACCATTTAATTTCAGGAATATTGAAATCTCCACATATGATGAAAGTATCGTTAATATTATTTAAATAAATATCAATAAGCTTAGTACAGGAAAAGTTTAATGCAGCCATGTCTCTGAGAGGTATGTAAACACACCCTATATGCACCTTACGAAGTCCACTAAGAGGAACGATGGTGACCCATACATCCTCTGCTTCTGACCGCCAAGAATCCTCAGCATAACTAGTTAACTCTTCGGAGACGGCTATGAGGACACCACCTCCTGTATGTTTTGTGGAAGAACTCGTTTCCCTGTCTCGTCGATACACTTTGTATGATGAAAAAATTTCTTCACTTAATACGGATGCATTTAGCCACGTTTCCGTGAGACAGATGACATTTTGCTCACAATTTAGTATATTTTGAAATATAGTGGTAATTTTTGAATTTAGTCCACGGACATTTTGATATAAGAAAGACAGCGTAGAATCACCCGCCATATCAGTGATTAAAAATATATAAATTAGGGTGTGAGTACAAAGTTAATTGATGTTTAAGCTAATCGATCAATATCGCCATCACAAGATATTTTTATTATTCGAGACCTATCATCTTTGCGCGCATATATGACTCCATTTCTTGTCCAAATATATTTAAATTGTTTGGATTTAGCGACTATTTTGGTTTCTCGAAGTAGTTTTTTATTTTTTGAGCTCAAGTGTTCATTGATATATAATTTTTCAGAGATATTTGCTACTTTCAATCCTGCAACACTTCCATATTGACGACGCTTAGCTTTCGCTGCAGCCAAAAATGCATCTCTTTTCGTTTTCTTAGATAATTTCAGAATAATTGGTCTGGGAAGGTCTGTTCTAGGAGTAAAGGAACGGTAAAAAGAATCAATATCGACGTCAGAGATTGGAAGATCGATTGCCGAGCCTATCGTGGAAACGATATCTAAGATATTCTCATTATCTCTAAAAGGGACTCCACATATCTCAACATCATTAGCCCTTAGCTGTTGCTCCAATGTATCCACTCGAGAATTTAAAAACTTTACGTCGTTCTTTAAGTCTAGATTTTCTCTTGTCAATCTCTCGACCTCTTTAATCTTTGTAGTGAGAGCTGATACAGTATTTTCAAAAGTTGTGATAGAATCACTACAAAAGTTGACAGACTGCAACAAATTTCCATATTTCGTATTCATTGATGCCATATCTTTCTGGATATCTTGTAGAATATTTAACGTTTGTGACGAAGAGGTTTCTTCTAATGGAAAGTCATCAGAATCCTCCTCAGTGACGATGACTGAACGCCTTTTAAGAAAATCAGTCGAACTTCTGCAATTAGTACAGGTCCAGGATAAACCCGGTGCCTGATATCGTGACACGTCCGCCTTAGTTAAACCTACACATTTAGCGTGATAGAATTTCTGACAGCTACCACAACATTTCAGACCGGGCGATTTACCGGTAATTCCTTGGGTGCAAAGTTCACAGACTGGCATCGTTTGACCAAAACAAATTAAAATTCCATTATCTATTCAACAAAAACTGTAAGAACTGTTTATAGTATTTAATGTGTTCGAAATCTGAATTTAAGCCGAACTTTAACTAAGAATGTTTATAAAATTACTCACTTCAAGTCCAGTCCAATTGAAAAAAAAAATAACAAACTACAGAAGACAATGCACGACAACCATGTTATTGCATAGTCAAATTTTAAACAATATCACACACGAAATGACCGAGAATATCGCTATAAATCGACAGCGAAAATAAACACGTCCACACCTTTTCGATTTTAAATATGTTATATGTGTTATATGTGTTTTATATATACTAATTTCGAGAGCGTGTAATGGCATTTGTTTGAGCAATTTGGAAATGTCAAAAATCGTTTTTTTTTTTTGGTCGAAAAAAGGTATCTGAAAATATACAATTCAACATGCTAATCGATGCACAAGAAAATCTACATGTAAATTCTAGAACTTTAGCCTCCAATCACGATATCAGTCAACAGTCAGTAATAAATTACATGAAAAAGCATAAACGGCACCCAAATAAAATAAATTTTGTGAGCAGATGATGGACCGGTACAACATAAATCCGTATTTCGTTCGGAATATATTCTTTTCAGATGAAGTCACATTTTGTCTAAATGGCACCGTTAACAGACAAAATTGTACAATACTGGGCACCTACAAATTGTCACTGGATGATGGAAGCCCTTACTCAGATCCCTCAAAAGGTTAATGTCTGGGCGGGAATGATTGGCATCAAAATTGTCGGTCCGTTTTTTATAGACGGCAATATTACTGGTGCAAAATATTTCGAAATGTTAAGGCAGCAAATAATGGAAGAAGGGGGTTTATCGAATGGCCGGCCAAGTCACCAGACCTTACTCCACTATATTTCTTTTTGTGGGGTTATTTAAAGTCAAAAGTATTCGCCAATCGACCCAATAATATTCAGGAGTTAAAAGATAGGATTCGTGAGGAAATCAATACCATTCGACCTGATACGCTTGAACGTGCTGCAAGAATTTCAAGAAATATTGACTTATTGGCAAGAAATGGGAGGGTCTCAATTCGAGCACCTCATTTAAACCTTTTTTTTTAACAACTATGTATTACTTTTGTTTCTGTTATTAAAAATTACACGTCATTAGAGAATGCCTTACTTATTTTTAAAACTTGGAAAACCTTATCTCAAAAACTATGACCTATTGGGTAATAGTGATACATATCGTCGTTTTTAGAATATGTCGGTGTATTTAAATTTGCCATACAAATATAGGTTTCCATTTAAAAAAACATCATAGCTATGGTTGGACGCAATCAAATCTAAACTCAATTTACACTTTGACGTGTCTTGGCATTTTTTGCCTAAACGTTCCCTACGACGAAAATTTGAGGCTTCCAACCTACATAGTCACGCGGTATATCAGTAATGATTAAGTATATTGTTGAGTTTTTTTAGCTAACTTATTATTAGAAGTATTAACTAACATAAGAACATATAGGTCTAATTGGTTTCGATATTTTATGTAATTTAACGTTTCCATATAATTGTGGAGATTGAGGATTTTTATTTATATTCAAAACTGAAGATTATAAACCCAAAATAAAGAACGTTATAGAATCTAGCGATGTCCAAATTCTTAGAGCAGACCCAACAAAAAGATTTTCTAATAATGTAAGAGAGATTGTTAATAATTCAAATTATCTTTTAAGTGATTATGAAAAGAAATGCATCATAAATAAAAATCGTCAAATTCCACAATTATATGGAACCGTTAAATTTCATAAAATACCGAAACCACTAAGACCTGTAGTTTCTTATGTAAATACTCCTAATAATAAACATCTAAATACTCAATTAAAAATTCAGTAGAATTGATCAAAAAGTTAAAAACATTATTAATCTAGGAATAATATAAAATATACTTAATTTATTTGATGGATGTAAGAATCAGAATTATTTCACTTTTGACAATAATGTATATAATTATTTAAAATGAAGGTTTACCAATGAGAAGCCCTATATCACCAATTTTCGTAAACATTTTAATGGACAGTTTGGAGAGAAAGATCTTTGAATGTAACAATTAAATAAATATCTTATTTTGGTATAGACATGTAGATGACATATTAGCTTGTTTTATAAGTAGGGAACGACAATCAGATGTATTTTTCAACCAGATTAATAACCCGATCGATTTTCTGGATTTAAAAATTCAGAGTTAATAATGTACTAGATTATTCAATTTACAGAACACCAACTCACACTGATGTGTCTATTCCATATAATTCCAATCATCCCATGTCACATAAATTAGCACCATCAATGATACATACAGCATTTTCAGTTCCTATGAACAAATAAAATTTTGATAGGGAAATTAATACAATTAAATCAATAGCAACATTCAACGGTTATCCATGACATAATATAAACAAATTACTTAAGAAAAAGGGAAAAAGTGACATTACAACTAATACTTCATAAGCAAACTGAAGAAATAAAAAATTACAAAACATACGCTGATAATATTTCTAATAATATTTCAAAGATAATAGCTTTAGCAATAAATAGAACATTTCCTTTAAAAATAGAAAATTATGTGAATACAAAAATGTTAAATGTAAAAACAAACCCTTAGAAATTTTGAAATTAGATACTGTGAAAAGTTAGGAGCATACAGATTAAAACAACCATAGAAATCTCACTACGCAAAACATCTACTTGAGACACCAAACATTTATTGACACCTAACAAAGAACTACAAGTAGGTATTACATATTTGTGATAAAAACAAGAACTGGATTTCCTAGAAACATTAAAAATTAAAAGACACTTAAGAGACCCACAATATGAAGCTGTCAATGAACAGATAACTCTAGAGAGTTCTCCATTTTTAACTGTCTTCTTAAGTGATAATGATAAAGATATATATATATATATATATATATATATATATATATATATATATATGAAGCAAAATGGTATTCTTGACGGTAGATAAATAAAAAATCTCTCTATATCTTAGGGATTCCGTCGTAAGTAGGGCTGAATTAACCTCTTATTTACTACCCAACGTTTCGAAAAATTTTATTTTCTTTTTCAAGGCTGAAATATGGACATGTTGGTACATTTCATTAATTAACAATTTTTTTTATACTTACGTGTAAAGTGAGTTAATAAATATTAAAATAGTTCATACACGGAACAAAAAAATATATATTTTATGTATAGATACTTTTTTAAGTATCTACTAATTCAAAAGGATCTTTTTGATTTGAAGGAACATTATATGTTACAGTTTGAGTGACAGTTTTTTGGTTGAGACATAACCTAGTTGATGTGTTCAACTTTATGACTTAAGAGACAATCTTCATTATTAGTATCATGACTTGTCACTTAATCATGATCCTATGAACAAAGGAAGTCCTATATATCATATATTCTCCCTTGTCAACGAGCGAAAGTTGTAAGGTATATTACTCTCACTAATTACCCCACTCAATCTCACGATAACAAGAGAGAATGTAGTATATACACAACAACTCCGTTATAACTCATTAGTTATATAGATGTTTATATTTATAAGTTAGAAATATGTACAATATATAGGACTTCCTTTGTTTATAGGATCATGATTAAGTGACAAGTCATGCTACTAATAATGAAGACTGTCTCTTAAGTCATAAAGTTGAACACATCAACAAGACATCAAACTGTGACATATAATGTTCCTTCAAATCAAAAAGATCCTTTTGAATTAGTAGATACTTAAAAAGTATCTATACATAAAATATATATTTTTTTGTTCCGTGTATGAATTATTTTAATATTTATTAACTCACTTTACACGTAAGTATAAAAAAAATTGTTAATTAATGAAATGTACCAACATGTCCATATTTCAGCCTTGAAAAAGAAAATAAAATTTTTCGAAACGTTGGGTAGTAAATAAGAGGTTAATTCAGCCCTACTTACGATGGAATCCCTAAGATATAGAGAGATTTTTGATTTATATATATATATATATATATATATATATAAATTTCGATTTTCTACTACACCTGTTTTAGTCGAAATTTCAATAATTTCGACTTATTGGAGGTGTTGGTTCGCAACTGAAAGGAAGATGGCGCCAACTGACTACTTCTCGCTTGTGTAACTACACGAACCAAGAGAGGTTGTCGGAGGGTGTAATCTTCAGTTCGGATTAGAGATTCTGAACTGGAAGGCATTACGGCACTCTTGAAGAGACCCAAGAAGGTCGAAACGCGTAAGTGTACTATGCTCTTCCGCTATCAGTTGCGAATCACCACAGATGTCCGTATCGGCAAAATGGCCGATCGACGTCACGGTTTTCGAAGGGGATGTAATTCAATATTCTGCGTGGTATTAGCCAGGAATGTAATTGTTTTGCCCTTCGAAGAACGGTCAGGCCAATAAGTCGAAATTATTGAAATTTCGACTAAAACAGGTGTAGTAGAAAATCGAAATTTATATTTCATATAGCACCTTGTATTTTATGAACTTATATTCATTTTTATATATATATATATATATATATATATATATATATAAGTCAATCACAAGGTCTTCTTGGTCTAGCCAAATATCATGAAATGTAACTTCTATTATTCTGACGATTATTATAATAATATCGAAACAATTGTCAATTTTTTAGAATTTTTACCATTATTTCAATATATTGAGGAATTATTTAGAAGCACTTAGTTTTTCATGTAAAAAAGTAATAAGTTTGTGATTCACGTGTCTTTCTTCTCTACCAAATATCAGGATTATAGGCCGTCAAGTAGTAAAAAGCACCATATTATGCTTTAAGATGAATAATATCTAAATTAGAATATTTAACGAATCCTTTTGATGGATTGTATGGGCTTGATCGAAATTACCGAAATTTTCTGTTGAAAGAGTAATAACCCATCGTATAAATATGGTTTTCTTCAAAAACTTCCAAGTACGTATGTAAACATTGTTTTCCTAATGTTTCATTTTACTTAAAGAAGAAAGATCGTGAACATTTCCGTCACGTGGTTTATTAATATGTACAATGCCTGCCGAGTCAAATAGCCAGTGCAACAATACCTATTTGTTAGTTATCACTTATTATTTTCCCAATATTTTGGTCGCACATTGTAAAACTTTAATACAATTCAAACTTTGTTAAAAAACATTAAAAACTACTTACTAAATTTGAAGTGTGCCGTCACTTACCTAAAACAAAAATCATTTATTAAGAACATTGAAAAACATTATTTTTGAGAATAGTTTACAATATTTCTCATAAAGCTTTAAAAAAAGTTTCGTTTTAAACGTGGTTAGAAAATCTAATGTTTAGAATTCGTGTTACATAAAATTCCGGAAAAAGCTTTTTCAAATGTCCATTTGGAGATATTTCAGTTTATTTATCATTATCATTGATAGGGCGGATGTACACTAAAGAAATTCGATGGCTACGAACTAGTTTCACAGCTAGTTCTGCTTCAGAGATCGATCCCTCCACAGAAAGTGTGAAAATGCGAACAACATTCACAACAACAACAAATAACAGTCTTTTGCAAAAACGGTGTATAGTGGATATGTTTTCCTTTAATTTAACGCGGGGATTGAGGCGTGAATTGTTTCCAAGATTAGAACCGCCTACAGGATTATCGCCATGATATATACCTAATGCGAATAATATAATGATATGATCGATTCGTGATATACATACAGTCCTAGGACTAATGGAAAAAAGTCGGTAGTGATGAGTCAAAATAATTTTAGTACTGCATATAAACTTTTTCAATACAGGCCTCCGTTTTCTAATTATAGGTCTCCAAAGTTTCAATTTTAAGTTCGTTTATTTTTTAGGTTCATAAAAATCAAGTCTGCATTTTTGAATGTAAGTTTATTTTAGCATACATTTAAAGAATGTATAGTTAAAATATGTTGAATTTCATTTGGAGCGTAGATAATAATTAAAAACTATCCCAAAACTCACTTTTTTGAAGATATCTCAGAAACATACGTCTCAAACAAGAAATGTAGACACTGAAGTTTCCTATAAAATTGTCTCAACCGATTAACGCGCAAAATTATTAAGTGAAATAATTAATTCCAAATTTGACTCAAACAAGACGTAATAAGTTATGAACGTTCCCTGGTAAACCCATTATACCACAGAGAAAAAAATAGAACGTCTAGCAAAACGGAAGGTAATTATTGGGATTTATATATCTAAATTGTAAAAGAAATAAAATATTTATTTCATAAAAAACGTATTAGATAATATGAACTTAATTTGTATGATATAGTACAAAACAATCTATACATAATGCTGCTTCACAGCCTATACACATGACGTTGCTTCTTTTTTGTAAGCCTCGTTTGGAACACTGTTGACACCGCCGCGAAGTGGTTTTTTGTGGCAAATGATTACTATTTTCAAATGCGCCACAAACTTGAGAAGGACCTGGATTTTTTCTTGCAGTGAAGTTCAAAATCAGCTGATCTACTAATTTACTGCGATACTGTAGATGAGTCATCGGTTTTTGCCGTGCATTATTATGTTTTAGGGTTTCTCGGTACAGTATATAAAAGTTTACGATTATCGCATCAAAAAAGTAATAGTTTCATCCACCATCTTCTGCTTTTCCAAGCATTACTGTAAGCAGCCATACGTTAATCAAACCTGTCGACCCCTCCCATAAACTGATTATAATCCACAATAGGCCTAGGACAAGGGACATTTTCTGGTTCCCCAAATTTATTTGTCCGCAAGACCTGTCCAATATCCGCTGCATTATGCATTACTGTTACTGCTTTTTTACCACGATCTTTCCATTTGCAAATAGAAATTTCTTTGCATGTGGTATAATCAGATTACCCAATTGCCATTTTTTTGTCTTCTACTTTATTTTTGGGATACTATTTGACGAATTGTACCACAGCCAAACAAATTCCTATCCCACAATTTTTCCATCAATCGAATGGTGGTAAAAAAGTTATCCAGGTATAAGTAAAATCCTCTTCCCTCCAACTGATTAGCTAGTTTTAGAATGCCGCGTTCCCCTAAAGTATTTTCATTTTGCGTATTTTCTTTACCTCGGTACACATCAAATGCCAATAAATATCCACTCATCGAACAAGCCATAGTCCATATCAGGGATGTTGCAGATGCCGATATTTTCACATCCGCGGATGCGGAGTATAGCAGGATCACATCCGCAGATGCGGGTGTATCAGATATTTTGTAAATAAAGTCTATTAATGAAGAATTAAAACAATGACAACGTAATTATTAACATTTTTATTGTAATCAAACATAATTAAGTACTTATTTTTATGTTAAATATAAGTAATGTATAATCATTATACATGTAACAAATTTTTTAAACTTCACCTACTGTTTTTTATATCAGTAATTGAATTTAAAAATAGGAGCATTATACTTGATGAAGAGTAGTATTGCCACCTTTTCTGATTCAAGTCTGTTACGCAGAGGTTCGTAAATTAATCCCGCGCTACTAAATAGTTGTTCGCTAGGAACACTGCCCGGTGGAGCAGATAAAAATCTTCGTACTATCGGCGATAATACCTTAAATTCCCCTCGATGTCCACTCCACCAGTTTAAAGGATTTTCATTCACATTTATTCTTTTTTTAGTACGGTAAGCAAGTAACTCTTTTTTGAGTACAGCTTCAATGCTACCATTTTCTGGCTCATCTTGACTCTCGTCTTCACTTGACGAATCTAACATCATAGCCAGGTCGTTTTGTAAGCATGGCTTTTTGTTGAAACCTGAAGTCCCTGGTCCTAGTTGTTCCGTATCATTTTCCGTGCAATCAGTTATTTTAATTATTTTAGCCCTTTTGGCATTGGTATTAAGAAATTCAAAATTGTCATTCTCAGTATTTATCATTTTTAAAATGTCATCTTTAATCTTTTCTTCAGTCACCGGTGTGAAAAATTTGTGCTTATAGCGAGGATCTAAGTAGGTAGCGATGGTATATAAATTGTTTTCTCCCAAGCTAGAAAACTTTGTTGAAAGTTCGTTTTTCAAAGTCGTAACAGCCTGACGAATCGGATCAAACTCTTGCGATCTTGTTAAATAGTCATCAACTTTTTTTTCAAGCATTTGTATTATCGGTATCACAGATGAAATAAGAGCACAAGAGCTGCTCAGTTCCCGCGTTGCTTCCTCAAAAGGTCCCAGTAATTGAATGAAACTTTCAATCATTTTCCATTCTTCTGGTAGAATAGGGTCAATTTCATTATCATTATTGTAAAGACTCAGAGCATCCTTTACCTTTGAAAAACGCTCGAACATGTAGAATGTACTGTTCCATCGCGTTACACAATCTTGAAACACTTTCAGGTGCGGTTGATTCAGTCTGTCCTGAATTGATTGCAGTTGTTTCTGGGCAATGGTAGAGTGATTGAAATGGGTCGAAATTCTCTTACATTTTTGTTTTAGTATTTTTATGTTTTCTTGAGAACCTAAACAACTACGGATAGCTAGTTGTATCTTGTGAACAGTACAGTCTATATCATTTAATGCTGCTAATCGCCCGGCTCGTTTCATATTGGACCCTTCATCTCTGATTAGGCAAGGCAGTTGTTCTTTTTTAATATTCCTTTCAGAAAGCATGTTACTGAATTTTTCAGCAATTATGTCACCAGTGTGACGGCCGTCAAATGTCTCACATTTCAATATTATCGATGATCTATCAAAGTTTTCTGCAATTCCATGGCAAGTCAGGCTAAGCAAAGAAGCGTTTGAGCTAGGATCCGACCAAATGTCAGACGTAAACGACATGTTATCAAAATTTTCGATTAATTCTTTAACTTTTTGAGACACTTTGCTATATAATTCCTTGCATACAAAATCTATAAAAAAATTGCGTCCCCTAAAGTTATATCTTGGTGCTAATTCTTGCATCAGTCTACGAAAACCTAGCCCTTCAACAAAATTAAACGGTAAATTTTGAAGTGCAATCATTTCTCCAATGAGTTTATCAATTTTTTTAGAAATTAAATTATTGACGTCCCACTTCTTTTCTTTTAGAACCACTTCCTCTAATGAAAGTTGTTTCTTTGCTTCTTGCAGAGGAGTGGTAACTTTATCTAAAAAATACACAAACGAATAAAAATTTTCGTTATAAAAAACTATTTACTTAAATTAGAAGTAATTACCAAGTGAGGACATTTTAAAACACCAGAAAACCTTTCTATACATTTTTGTAAATAACTTTCAAAATCAAATGTCCAACTTATTTGCAAAAAATAGAAATGAAAGGAGTTTATTCCTTATAAATATTTATAATAAGGAAGGATCCCTAATGTTTTCTGGCATTAACATTAAATATAGCGTGAAGCTAAGCTACACTAAGAAGAAAAGCGACACTTTTCAATGGTGATAGAATTTTTGCAATCGGCCAAGTAGTTTTTGAGTTAAGTAATTCACTATTCATATTTTAATATCATATTAAAAAATATATATTTATGTTCAGGTTATTTTATATTGAAACGATTTCAATAAAAAAAAGTATTTTAAATAGATAAATGAATTATATTACATATATCAGTCTTTTTACAACTGACGTTTTATATGACAGCAAATAACTATAATATTGAGTGGAAACTTAGCCAATAAACCACAACTAAAACTATGCTTTTATTATACTAACCAAACAATGCCTCAAGTAAATATTAATTAATTAAAACTATAAATGATGAAACTTACTTGCGTCAGATTTCATCTGTTGTAATTTGTTTTCTTTACTAATGTTCTCAAATGTAGAAAATTCTTCTGAGTGCATCGACTTCAGATGGTTTTTCAAAGACGATGTGGTGCGGCCCTTGCGAGAGTAGCTTTTTTTGCATATTTTACAATCAGCTTTATCCTGGTCTTCTTTATTTGGTTCAAAATAATCCCATACATTACTTTTGGTCGGTGGTGACATTGTTGACTAAATAGTTAGATAAACTATCAATAACGGGAATCACACTGGAAAAATAACGAATTTCGTCATAAAACGATAATTTTTCCTACAATAAAACGTATTACCGGCGTAATATAATAGAATTTACCTTGTGATCTTATGGATATTAGTCTTAAATAATATAAAGTTTTCTTGTAAACTCTTCTTATTTACACACTGTATCACAACAACATTAAAAATACCTATCTATCTTTATGATACGATAAGTAGTTCACTTTCACTTCACAGCGCAAACAAACACGTAATATTTATTCACTCGCAAGAAACAAATGATGCACTAGCTAGAACAAACAAACGTGTCGAATCTTGTCACCAATTTCTTCGCTCCCATTGGTTATTGTCACGTGCGACCGGCACGCGTCAATCACCGGCCCCGCTCAATTTTTTTCTTGTCGCTACTTGTATAATATTCGCATCCGCATGAACATTCGCATTGATTAATGCGGATGCGGAAGCAGATGCAGATGTCCAAATCAATGCGGATCTTGACTCTCTGTTGTCATGCACACTCGTCCTGTGCTTCTGGCTCTTCGTGCTCGGCCTCCTTGGTACCATCCGTGATAATATCTGACAACAGTATCCACATTCCTGTTTATTCTACCAGGAATTTCGATGAACGACAGCCCAGCTTCCCAAATACCAACAATGCGACCTCTCTCAAACTCAGCTGCCGATTCGCACTCTAGGCATAATAAACACTTCTGAATTTTTGTAAGGCAACGTTTAAAACCACTCTCGAATTAATTATCTATTCTGATATCGGAATGGGCCGGTTCGTCTAGTACTTACAGTAAAAAAATAGAAATGTTCACTGATATCGCTCAAATTCGAATCTTGAGTCTATGATAAACGTGTTCTTGAAATATTTTTGAAATAAAATCATATTTACTGGGTGTTCAGGTTTCTATATCACTGAGTACATACATTTTAATTATTTATTGCACATTATCCTGATTTTGCAAATACGTCAAAGGTGATTTAACCCTTTAACGCTCTCTGTTATGACACCTTTACCAGCAAATTAGAGGTGTATGCTAAGTAACGTTTTACTTCAGATACGTCAAAATACTCTATATTCTGTTATTAACAATCATCTCCATCATAGAAAAAAGCGCTTACTCAAAAATCTTTGGTCTAAACGTGATATTTCCAGATAGTGGTATTACGGTTGTACCAGTCGCGCATTCAGCGAAAGTTTTTGTTTTGTAAACAGACAATTCAATAGTTTTTTTGTGATATTGTTTTTTTAGTTAATATTTATTGTTGTTTTAGGTGGATTCTGAGGAGCCGATAGATTTTCTTGAAATATTTGTCTCAAGAAATTTCTTGGATAGTATTGTTCAACAATCTAATTTGTATATCACACAAAATCGCAAAAGGCTTGATCTTTCAGTACAATATTTCAAGGCTTTTATAGACGTTTTAATAATAATGGGTTTTAATTTTTTGCCTCAAATGACAAAATACTTGGTTCAGATGTCAAAACAATAAACGTATCTCCAATGCTTTCCCAGTGTAACGATTTTTAAAAATTTTACGATTTTTGCATGTGAATGATAGCCGTCAAATGCCTTCTCAGGACCGACCAAACTATGACAGACTATATAAAATTCGCCCAGCCATTAACCATTTCAGTGAGGTGTTTCCTGCTTCTCTTACTCCACTCAGAAGTGTACCAATAGACGAAAGAAAGTATGATTGCTTTCAAAGGGAGAAGTGCACTGAAGCAATATATGCCGATAAAAAGAGGTTTCAAGATATGGACCAGGGATGTTGCGGAACATTCGCATCTGCATCCGCAAATGCGAAACATCCGCATTGATTTGGACATCTGCATCTGCTTCCGCATCCGCATTAATCAATGCGAATGTTCATGCGGTTGCGAATATGATACAAGTAGCGACAAGAAAGAAATTGGGCGGGGCCGGTGATTGACGCGTGCCGGTCGCACGTGACAATAACCAATGGGAGCGAAGAAATTGGTGACAAGATTCGACACGTTTGTTTGTTCTAGCTAGTGCGTCATTTGTTTCTTGCGAGTGAATAAATATTACGTGTTTGTTTGCGCTGTGAAGTGAAAGTGAACTACTTATCGTATCATAAAGATAGATAGGTATTTTTAATTTTGTTGTGATACAGTGTGTAAATAAGAAGAGTTTACAAGAAAACTTTATATTATTTAAGACTAATATCCATAAGATCACAAGGTAAATTCTATTATATTACGCCGGTAATACGTTTTATTGTAGGAAAAATTATCGTTTTATGACGAAATTCGTTATTTTTTCAGTGTGATTCCCGTTATTGATAGTTTATCTAACTATTTAGTCAACAATGTCACCACCGACCAAAAGTAATGTATGGGATTATTTTGAACCAAATAAAGAAGACCAGGATAAAGCTGATTGTAAAATATGCAAAAAAGCTACTCTCGCAAGGGCCGCACCACATCGTCTTTGAAAAACCATCTTAAGTCGATGCACTCATAAGAATTTTCTACATTTGAGAACATTAGTAAAGAAAACAAATTACAACAGATGAAATCTGACGCAAGTAAGTTTCATCATTTATATTTTCAATTGATTAATATTTACTTGAGGCATTGTTTGGTTAGTATAATGAAAGCATAGTTTTAGTTGTGGTTTATTGGCTAAGTTTCCACTCAATATTATAGTTATTTGCTGTCATATAAAACGTCAGTTGTAAAAAGACTGATATATGTAATGTAATTCATTTATCTATTTAAAATACTTTTTTTTATTGAAATCGTTTCAATATAAAATAACCTGAACATAAATATATATTTTTTAATATGATATTAAAATATGAATAGTGAATTACTTAACTCAAAAACTACTTGGCCGATTGCAAAAATTCTATCACCATTGAAAAGTGTCGCTTTTCTTCTTAGTGTAGCTTAGCTTCACGCTATATTTAATGTTAATGCCAGAAAACATTAGGGATCCTTCCTTATTATAAATATTTATAAGGAATAAACTCCTTTTATTTTTATTTTTTGCAATATAAGTTGGACATTTGATTTTGAAAGTTATTTACAAAAATGTATAGAAAGATTTTCTGGCGTTTTAAAATGTCCTCACTTGTTAATTACTTTTAATTTAAGTAAATAGTTTTTTATAACGAAAATTTTTATTCGTTTGTGTATTTATTAGATAAAGTTACCACTCCTCTGCAAGAAGCAAAGAAACAACTTTCATTAGAGGAAGTGGTTCTAAAAGAAAAGAAGTGGGACGTCAATAATTTAAATTCTAAAAAAATTGATAAACTCATTGGAGAAATGATTGCACTTCAAAATTTACCGTTTAATTTTGTTGAAGGGCTAGATTTTCGTAGACTGATGCAAGAATTAGCACCAAGATATAACTTTAGGGGACGCAATTTTTTTACAGATTTTGTATGCAAGGAATTATATAGCAAAGTGGCTCAAAAAGTTAAAGAATTAATCGAAAATTTTGATAACATGTCGTTTACGTCTGACATTTGGTCGGATCCTAGCTCAAACGCTTCTTTGCTTAGCCTGACTTGCCATGGAATTGCAGAAAACTTTGATAGATCATCGATAATATTGAAATGTGAGACATTTGACGGCCGTCACACTGTTGACATAATTGCTGAAAAATTCAGTAACATGCTTTCTGAATGGAATATTAAAAAAGAACAACTGCATTGCCTAATCAGAGATGAAGGGTCTAATATGAAACGAGCCGGGCGATTAGCAGCATTAAATAATATAGACTGTACTGTTCACAAGATACAACTAGCTATCCGTAGTTGTTTAGGTTCTCAAGAAAACATAAAAATACTAAAACAAAAATGTAAGAGAATTTCGACCCATTTCAATCACTCTACCATTGCCCAGAAACAACTGCAATCAATTCAGGACAGACTGAATCAACCGCACCTGAAAGTGTTTCAAGATTGTGTAACGCGATGGAACAGTACATTCTACATGTTCGAGCGTTTTTCAAAGGTAAAGGATGCTCTGAGTCTTTACAATAATGATAATGAAATTGACCCTATTCTACCAGAAGAATGGAAAATGATTGAAAGTTTCATTCAATTACTGGGACCTTTTGAGGAAGCAACGCGGGAACTGAGCAGCTCTTGTGCTCTTATTTCATCTGTGATACCGATAATACAAATGCTTGAAAAAAAGTTGATGACTATTTAACAAGATCGCAAGAGTTTGATCCGATTAGTCAGGCTGTTACGACTTTGAAAAACGAACTTTCAACAAAGTTTTCTAGCTTGGGAGAAAACAATTTATATACCATCGCTACCTACTTAGATCCTCGCTATAAGCACAAATTTTTCACACCGGTGACTGAAGAAAAGATTAAAGATGACATTTTAAAAATGATAAATACTGAGAATGACAATTTTGAATCTCTTAATACCAATGCCAAAAGGGCTAAAATAATTAAAATAACTGATTGCACGGAAAATGATACGGAACAACTAGGACCAGGGACTTGAGGTTTCAACATAAAGCCATGCTTACAAAACGACCTGGCTATGATGTTAGATTCGTCAAGTGAAGACGAGAGTCAAGATGAGCCAGAAAATGGTAGCATTGAAGCTGTAGTAAAAAAAGAGTTACTTGCTTACCGTACTAAAAAAAGAATAAATGTGAATGAAAATCCTTTGAACTGGTGGAGTGTACATCGAGGGGAATTTAAGGTATTATCGCCGATAGTACGAAGATTTTTATCTGCTCCACCGGGCAGTGTTCCTAGCGAACAACTATTTAGTAGCGCGGGAGACGGTGTTGGAGTTTCTTTTACACTTCTAGGAGAAATGTTAATAGAGGATCCCGTTGGTATGAAACTTACGTAAAAATGAGTGTGATATTATTCATTGTCGCCCAATAACTGGCTGGGAAGTCGTATTACTTCAGTGGCGCTCAGTGACAACAATGGAGAGTAACTAACCGCCAGTTTAGGCCTTCATATTGTCTATGTCTAAAAGGATTTTTTACTTCATCGTAATGACATTCCCACAACTATTTAATAAACTACAAAATCTTCCAAGCTCTGGAATTAATAATAGTATGCTTGTTAATAGAGTTACGGATAGAATTTTTTGAATGCAATAGAAATGTTTGAATATTTTTGAAGATTATTAAATATCACGTCCATATATTGATATTGAGATAAATCTACGATATTCTACTAATTGCGAGAGGGGATTTAAACGGCTTAATTGGACTATACTACGTACTGCTGTGAGCGAAAACGACAAACCTTTTTTTGTTTTCGCTGAAATTAAAGCCTTTTATATGCGATCAGCGAAAACACGCTTCGAAAAATTCAAATAATCCACCGCCGAATCACTGTAAGTAATTAATTATTGATTGACCCCTTTTTATAATAGCCACATTTTTCAATTGATTCTGAAGCTTTGCGTTTTTGATATACGCTATTGGTGGTGGAGCCTGACGAATAGCAAGAGGAATTATTGTTTCAATTATTAAAAATGGATAGAATTATAGATTATAATAATCTTACTTACTAATGTAATGTTTTTCTTATTTATTTAGACAATAAACGGGTGGGATAAATTTTAAACACTCGGTATGGCTACTTACTAATTTATTGAAACACTAACTCACTAACACTTAATTTATATATACTTAACTAATCACTTAATTATTAATTTATATTAACTGTATATTCACTCAAACTAATTTATATAAACACTTTATATTCACTTATTTACTGTTTAACTCACGATGTCAAATTATAAACTAACTAACTCTTCCTGATCAGTCCCCTTATATATTAAAGCCATTTTTACTAGTAAATTCCGGACAATTGATTCTGGTCTTTTCTAGATAACTCTGGTCACAAAAACAATGTTTACATAAGATAGTCGTAGAGTCGTAAATAGTTTTTTATAACTGCGTATCCGCCATAATTTTAACTTTTATACCTGGCTTAGACAGAGTCGGTTTTAGGGACTATACCAAGTTGCTGTTTCGTAACATTACCCTCTCCTTAAATGAAAGTTCCTCCTGGAATTTTGTGTAGCCGAGACTGCATGTTTGAATCGGCAACTGGCCCCATTTCTACACTTTCCGATCTTATGGAAATAGCAGGGGGTTGTAGCTGTAAATTAATATCTGGACACCGGTATCTCTAAAGATAACCTCTACCATGTTCCTGATAACTCGCCAATCCAACTGGTTACTCGCTATCTTAGGCATAGCCAGTTTCTTCACGCTGGATTCTAACACATGGTCTCGGAGGTTACGAAGTGCTTCCCACACATCGCGGTAGGTAGATCGGTCTTTAAATTCATCTTTAGTTACCGCGTAGAAGACGTACCGCGAATTATGTTTCAGTTTCAGTGTCTTGCCAGGGGCTGGAATCTGGTCTTCAAGTTTTTCTAATTGCCCGAACTTCTTTCGAAAGACGGTTGCCAACCCTCGTGCGTTCTTGATACGGGCGGGGATGTTGTATACCAGTGAATAATCTTCCGGGAGAGTGAACAAATCTTGTTGTTGTTCCGAAGTGACTCCATATCTAGCTTTCTCGGTACCTCCATACGCGCCCGTAAATTCATCGAAGGTAGGGTCAGACACATCTTGAATAAGGTATACCCCTTCCTCTAGGTCATGGTCTCCTTCGAATGGGGCTAGTCGGTTTTGGTGAACTACTTTTAGTTTTCCGTTGGGGATCTTGCTTATGCAATATATAAAATCATTGATCCTTTTCTTGATTAAGTATGGACCTTCCCAGGATTTTTGTAATTTTGGAGAAAATCCTTTTCTCCTCGTCGGGTTGTGTAACCATACTTTGTCCCCTCCTTCAAAACCGCCTTCTGTGGCCTGCGTGTCGTACCGACTTTTCATTCTGTCGCTGGCAACTTGAAGATTGGTTCGAACTAACTCATGAATATCGTCCAGCCTTCTTCTCAATTGGATCACGTAGTCTTCGCCTGCTAGATCTTCTCCAGGCCGACAGCCAAATTCCAGGTCACAAGGAAGCCTCATTTCACGTCCAAACAGGATTTTCGCAGGTGTTTTACCCGTGGACTCATTGACGGCAGATCGATAAGCCAATGCGAATAGGGAGAGACACTGGTCCCAATCTCTCTGATGGCTGGATACTACTTTGGACAGGTATTTTCCAATAGTCCTGTTCATTCTCTCGACCATTCCATCTGACTGTGGATGTAATGCTGTTGTCCTGGTCTTCTTCATTCCCAACTTCTCGCAAATCTCCTGGAATAGATGGCTTTCAAAATTTCTTCCCTGGTCACTGTGGACTTCCAAGGGCACTCCATATCGGCTGATAAATTCTTTCACCAATACATCTGCTACAGTTGTGGCCTCTTGGTTGGGAATAGCGTAAATTTCCACCCATTTTGTTAAATAATCCATTATAACCAGTATGTATTTGCTACCATTTTCTTTTGTCGGAAATGGTCCAGCGATGTCTAAAGCAATCCTTTCGAAAGGGCTTCCAACATTGTACTGTTTCATGGGTGCCTTTCCCTTGCGATGTGGTCCATTACTCGTAGCAAAAGTCGTACATTTCTTACACCAGTCCTTCACATCGTCGGAGCTGTTCATCCAATAAAACCTTTCACGGACTCGCTGAAGGGTTTTCTTCACTCCCAGATGACCTCCTGATGGACTGTCGTGTAACTTCTTCAGTACCTCAGCTACTCTTGTTCTCGGGATAACTAGCTGTCTTCTCTTCTCGGAACCATTATCGTTCTCAAGGATTCTTTTCAATATGCCTTCTTCCAGGACAAGGGAGTCCCACTGAGCCCAATACGCCTTGAGTTTCGGTGAAAACTTTGACACTTCTTGCCAGGTAGGTCGCCGATTTTCTTTCTTCCATTGCCGGATCATCTTCAGGTGAGGATCATTCTCCTGATCTTCTCTGATCCTGGTGGGTGACCATTCCTCGTTGACTACAGTAATTCTTGAAACTGCAACTTCCTTAGATTTCGACTTGTTGCATTGTGAATAGTCTACAGGGCATGGCCGTCTAGGCAAGGAGTTGGCTTTTTGGTGATTCACATAAGCTGGATGTTCACCCCTGTCTGATTTCGTCTGTGACTGAAGTTCTTGGGTTACAGAGGTCTTGGGGCGCTTGGAGGGACTGCGTACGTGCTGTAGCTCGCCATACTTCCGGCATTTGATTTTCTTCGGCTTCTTGTCTGCCATACCTTTCAACAAGTTGACGATCTGGTCAATTTTGTCATCGTCATCTTCTTCCTGCTTCTTACTAGTAAGTTCCGGACAATTGATTCTGGCCGTTTCTAGATAACTCTGGTCACAAAAACAATGTTTACATAAGATAGTCGTAGAGTCGTAAACAGTCGTATCCGCCAGAATTTTAACTTTTATACCTGGTTTAGACAGAGTCGGTTTTAGGGACTATACCAGGTTGCTGTTTCGTAACACTAAACTAAATTGAATTGATTAAATTTATTTTTATTCATAATAAAATCTAAAACCGTTCGTTGGATCAATCTGTATACTAAAAAAGTAGGTGTGTATCATTATTAAGGTGTGGTTTAATTGAGGGTTTCATTCAATTTTTGAATCATTTCTACTTTGTATTTAGTTTATATACGGTGTGATGTCTGCGCACTAAGTTGTTTGCCAACAGTGCTGAGGGTTCCTTCTTAGAACCAAGCTGCAATTAGTAATAAGTCTGGTTCACAAGTCTCATTTTCCTCAGAACCTAAACCGGACCAACGAAAATTATGATTTTGGCTCTAATGAATTAAAAGTAATTTTTACATAGTTTACAAAAATTTATTTATTTTACAGTTTTAAACATTTTTAAATTAAATTCGGGTGAATTTAATAAATAACAATAAAAAAAGTTAATAAACAATTTAGTTAGAGGTTCGTTCCAGAGCTCAATTTATTTAATAATTAATAACGAACAAAAGGTTATTTAATAACAATAAGTAAAAGCAGAAAGAAAACTATATGTCCAAAAGTACAATATATTTAAAAATTATATAAAAAATATAAAAAAAATTTTTCATATAAAAAATTATATATGGTTGTTCCTGTAATATTTTTTAGTATTTAAAAAAATATTTCGTATAAATGCATTTGTTTATAACAAATTATTTGTTTAATAAACAAATGAAAAATTAATAAAAAAATTATTTATTTTATAATACGAAAGAACATAATAAAAAAATATTTTAAAAAAATGGTTCCTTAATATTAATATTTAGTAACAAAAAAAATTGTTAATTAACAAGTGCGTTCTTTGTTAATAAAAATTTTTTTAAGAACCGATTTTTTTTAAAAAATATTATTTTCATCGAGGATGAAATTCCAAAAAAAAGTTTTCAAAAATCTTATAAACAATGCATTTGTTTATAACAATTATTATTTAAATAATGTTAGTTAAAAATAAAAAAAAATATTGTCATATGGCTTTCATCAATAAGAAAACAAAATATTAACAATAATTGGAAAAAAAATTCCTGATGGCTTTATTTATATAATTAATTTTTAATGCCTTTCATTGTTGATAAAAAAGTGAAAAATCAAATTTTTTGAATTTTTCCAAAAATCAAAAAAAATTCTAGATTTCTTGTTTTGAAATAATCAGCGTTTTTATGCTAACAATAAAATGGTGGAAATTAACTAATTAACAAAAGCATAATTAATAAAAAAATTGTGATAAATTTTTTTTTACGGATTATTGTTTATTCATATGTCTACTTAGTACCTAATTTTTTTTATTCCTCAACATTAATATTTAATCAGTTAAAATATTTTTTTTAGTTCATGTGTCAGATTGGGGCGATGCGCGCGGCAGCCGAACCACGCGTTTTTACCGTTATTTTCGCCGCTAAATTAAAATTACAGGTACAGTTCCGGGAGGTAGGACGTTTTTTTAGGAAATTTCCTGCTCTTTAAGGATCTTTTTTCAAATTTCGATTATCTCAAATAGTTTTTGAAATATTTCAAAAAAACCAAACCCTTATTTTTTATTTTAGTTTATTGTTTAAAACTTTTGCATTTTTGATAGAATGTTCTAGATGCCATTCCGAATCGAATGAAACCAAAATCAGAATTTTCGGTGGTCCGGTTTAGGTTCTGAGGAAAATGGGACTTGTGAACCAGACTATATACCTTACAACGATTTCTGAGCATGAACTTCCAGCTTCATTTCTATTCACGATATTCCATGTAAAGTTTTTGCTTTTTCGGACTTTGGAATAAACTGAAAATATTGAAAATGTCCAAAGCCAATTTTACAATACTTAACATATTTGAGAAGTCACAATTGTATTAAAATATAAATAAAATTTAAAATCACAGCTATACTCAGTGACAGTAGAACACCCAGAAGGAATAATTTCTTAACCTTGATTTTCTGACAACATCATGACCATATTTACAGCAGGCTGTAACAATATCAACGTTTAATCTTTGACCATGTTTACGAAAACAAATTTTTTCTTTTAATTTTTTTCTGTAGAAGCTTGTTTACGAAAGCCGAATTAGTACAGACATTGTTAGTTACTGCGAGTTCGTCTACTTGTGTTAAGCGTAACGAAATACGTTAAGTTCACGTCAAAATTATCACCATGTTAGTGATTCTGACAGGGGTAGAATTGTGGTCTATCTAATCGAGATGTTCGTTTACCCTATCGCGAAATTGCCCGTCATGTTGACTGTACTGCAATGACGGTCATGCGTGTGTGGGGGCGGAAGAAGTTAGAGGAACACGAAGAAGATCAAATGGTCAATTGAGGCGTACTACCGAGCATCAAGATAGGCGCTCCAGGCAACTAGCTCTTCGAGATTGTTTTGCTTCTACGCGTCAAATTGATGACCAATGGTTTGGAGAGGAATGTAGACCTGCTACTATGCGTACACTATATCGCCGCATTCGAGCCTTTGGTCTATTTTCATACCGTCCACGATTAGTGCTTCCTTTGACTGCGGACCACTGTCGTCAACGTTTGAGCTGGTGCAGAGAACGACAGCACTGGGAGGCAGAATGGCGTAATGGTTTGGGGGCTATTGTTTATGGTAGCCGATCACCACTTTTATCTATTCGTGACAGTATGACAGCTGGGAGTTATGTTGATGATGTCCTACAAACCATTTTACTGCCTTATCTAAATGTGCGTCAGAAAGACAACGCACGTCGAACTATGGGGTTTATCCAATAAGCTGGCGTTCATGTTTTGCCGTGGCCACCCCGGTCACCAGATTTAAATTCCATTGAAGATGTGTGGAATATGGAGAGGAGACTGTACAATTTGCACCACTCTCCACGAAGTTCAAGATGCTTAGAACGAGGTGACGATGATATTGATTTATCGAAACAATTGTCAATTTTTTAGAATTTTCAACAATTTTTATTATATTGTGGAATTAGCTAGAAACAGTGAGTTCCATTTAAAACACTAATATGAGTAGATTCCACGAAGTAAGGGTTGAGACAGTTAAATTTCAGTTTGTTAGCACGATACAGCCGCCGGAGTATATACACTCAATGTATATACAAGTGACCAATTTTATGATTGGATATTATTCAGAGCGTCTCAAAGATTAACCTTATTGATATTCAGCTTACTAAAGCCAGGTACAACGGGTGCTATTGTACTTTGAAGTACCAAATTTTTTTAGAATTTTCAGTTTGTTAGCACGATACAGCCTCCAGAGTGTATACAAGTGATGTGATTGGATATTATTCACAGCGTCTCAAAGATGAACCGTATTGATATTCAGCTCACTAAAGCCAGTACAACGGGTACTATGGTACCTGAAGTACCAAATTTTTGTAATTTTTGGAGAATTTTCAGTTTGTTAGCACGATACAGCCAGTGTACGATTGATCAATTTTATGATTGAATATTGTGCATGGTGTCTCACAGATGTACCCTATTGATTTTCAGTTGATTAGAGCGAGTACAGCGGGTCCTATAAATCCAGATATACTAATTTTTTGGTTATTTTTGGAGAAATTTCGGTTTGTTAGCACGATACATCCCCCGAAGTGTATACAAGTAACAATTTTATGAGAGAATATTATTCAGGCATATCACAGATGCGGAAAAGTTAGTTTTAATCTTTAAAACCGTTTATTTTTATTATAATACACTATTAAAATCGTGTTCCATATCCCAGAATAAATCGTGGAAAAACTAAATAATTATCGTTAATCGTTTGTGTGTAACAAAATAGGCGAATAACATTGTGTTCCTTTTCATAAAAATTTTTAAAATTTGGTATATAAATCATAAGTGATGTAAAAAAATTTATAGTTAATTACATCGCTTTAGGATTTTAGAACTCGTCTACCCGTACCAATTGACCAAGTGACCAATTTTATGATTGAATATTGTTCAAGGTGTCTCACAGATGTACCCTATTGATTTTCAGCTGACTAGAGCGAGTAAAGCGGGTCCCATAAATCCAGATATACTTCATGTTTGGTTATTTTTGGAGAAATTTCGGTTTGTTAGCACGATACATCCCCCGAAGTGTATACAAGTGACAATTTTGTTATAGAATATTGTTCAGGGCCACAGATGCGGAACAATTAGTTTTAATCTTTAAAACTGTTTATTTTTGTTTTCATTTATTTTAGGTAACACTAACTGCTCGAGTAATTATGACAAAACTTATTTAATTAACGTTCATAATTGGATGGATATTTTCTGTATGTTTAAACAGGTCATTCAAATTTCTTACTGGCGGCCACGAAACATTAATATTTCCCTTCTTATTGTATGCTATCTAACATACTAGCTTACAATCCCGATTTGGATATCCGATTCTTCCTCTTCAGAAACTTACTTTTTGTTTTAACATCTATTGGATATAAATCTACAATATTCGTTATAATAGCTATTATTACAACTAGGGAAATATGAATAGTGTATTTCCCGAGGTTGGCTAGTTACATCCCGAGGGTGAAACCCGAGTGACGTATAGACAACCATTGTATTCATATTCCCCGTGTTGTAATCAATAGTTTTTTCTGATTGAAACAATATTGTTGTGAAAATGGAAAAATATTGGATTGTATAATTTTGAATTTATCGTATTGGTAAAGCAACGAAAGCCCGTGAATATTCGTTTCCAGCGTAATCTAAAGCTGCTTACACTAAAGTGTATGAAGACTTTCAAGACTGAAGAAAAGGAAATAATTTTCTATCGTTTTTTGAAGATTGGTGTTTTGCTATGATTTTTGTTTTTTTGACGTATGACTAATTTATTCTATCGGTAGTCGCGTTGTTGCCAAAATTATCGATGCTAAGGTCACTGTTACATTTAAAGCAAAAAATTGATGTTAAAATATTGATGAAGTAGAGGCGTTAGCGAAGAATAAAAATAAAGGATAACTTCCTAAAAAATGAATTTATTTATGTATAAGGTAAACATTTTATTGCGATTATCCTCCGTTGAATAGATTATTACATTCGTAATTTTGAAGGTCGCTTTAGTTATGGAAATCTTTGGCGCCTTCAGAACAAACGAATTGGTAAATATGCTCTCTTCCGATATTGAAGATCGTGGGTCAGTGATAGTGATCAACGATTCAAAGACGAAGAATAAAGATAAATAATTTACAATTATTGATGAAGAAGTTCTGGGTGCGTCCGCAAGTGTACCGAAATAAGAACTGTACTCTTCAGTTGGTCGGCAAAAATACCTTCGGAAAGATTCCGAGAAAGGTTGCTGAATAGTTGGGTTTGGATAGTCCAAGCTATATTGGAAGACGAACATCCGCAACTTTGGTGGTCGATGCGGGAGCCTCAATTACTACACTAAAGAGACACGGTGGTTGGAAAAGTTCGTCTGTTGCGGAAGGCTATCTGGCTGACAGTATGTTGCTAGCAAAGATGATAGCTTTTTTGGAGGGAGAGCCATATTTGCAGCATGTGTTTCGGTTCCTGATGTGTCATCACAATCTTTGGTGATGGTTTTTGGAAAATCGTTCAAGACTGCAACTGAACTGAATGCTCTTAGTAAGAAAACGGCAGTCTCATCGACGAATTGTGAACAAGATTCTTCATCTTTATATCTGGTTGTAATAGATTTAGCGGAAGGTTTGAGAATTGCAATTTTTAGTTTAATTCTGAAAAGTAGTGTTACAAATGCAAATACTTTGTTAGTTCATTTGTTGCTTTAATTAAAAAATAAAACATTTCTTATTATTTTTGTTGCTTCAATTAAAAAATATAACATTTTTATAGTGAAATATGACGTTACATATTTCCCTTGAGACAGTATGAGCGTTTCATATTTCTCTTGGGAAATATTAGTGTGACAAATTCCAACCAAGGCAGTATTATTTCAATTTTTTTTTCAATACAACATCTGGGGTATTATTATTATCTACAGTAGAAACGCTGAATCTTTTCCGACACGTGACTGATACGTCATCAACCATATGCATCTGAATCAAAACAATATGACAAACGCTTCTATTGAGTTTCGTTCTTTTTCTGTTATTAGAAGATGACAGTACCAACATAGTATGTGTTGAATAATATCGTCAACTAAGTCACGTGATGGAAAAGCTTCACCGTTTCGACTGTACGAGTATGTAAGCCGAATAATAAACACACAACTTGATTTCCATGATGAATGCCGTACAGTGAAATGAATTTGCCAAGTACAAGCGTTAACTAAAATGTATTCCATATTTCGCTAGTTAAAGGAATATCGTATCAGAAAAACCTCAATTGCCTAATAGCCAAATTATAAAAAAAGTAATACATTCAGTAATAAATATTTGAAATTTGTCTGTATGTCATCGGTTGAAATATATTAATTAATTCAAAATAATTCATTATGTAAATAAATACTATATGCTGGAAAATCCAATCATATAAATTGAAAATAATTTTCATATGTATATCCATTACCTGATAAATCCAGAAAACAAACACATTGAATTGTAGGAAAGTACTTGAATAAAATACCATTTGAAACAGTAAATTCCATTTGATTGAGTTTAATTATTTGGGAAAAATAGTTTTGTAACGTTTATTTATTTTTCACATGTTCATAAAACATTTAGAAATTAACTTATATTAACATTTATCTTGACATTTCCGTACTACTAAACAACTAAAATAATAACGTTGCGCTATTTATATTGGCAATGAGACGTTCCATATTTCTCTAGGCCAAGCAATGACATCACCTCTATGCCTTTTTTTGAAAATGTGACCTAACAGATTCACGACTACGTAAACAAAGAGCGGAGACGCTTCGCACGAGAGTTTCAATTGGTCAATCGAATTTTGGAAATAATAAAATATTCCAAAGAAAAAGTATAATCTTTTAGTTACCATTTGATATTGGGAACCTAATCAACATCCGAAATTTTATGTTTTTGGAAGTCATTGGATACGCACAAAGTACAGTCCCACGACATGCGACATTTACTTTTGTCAATACCAACAAGATTATGAAAGTGTAGCAGGCAATTGCTCCGCAATTATACAGGTATATGTAAATTAGGGAAATGATAGTTCGTTAAGAAATATTTAAAGTACTTTTTTCTCTAACCTTGTTAGTTTGCGTGATACAGACGTATAAAGAGCACAGAGGAAAAAAACAATTTATTCCATTTCTTCTCGGGGATATAAATAAAAATTAATTTGTGTAAGGGTTAAAAAGCATCAACAGTATCAATTTTGTCAAAATACAATGAGCCAGTGGCGTGGCACCAGGGGTTCGTGAGTTTTATTGAACCGTATTCTTGAACATCCTATATTTGTAGGTAATCGCTTATGTCTGTACCAACCAAACAAAAAAACGTATGCAAAATTGTATTGAAGTTGAAGAACGTTATTTTGCAAAATTAATGAAATTGCAACGTCAATTTATTCGTGATTAAATCTGTTTTTCGTTTGCAATAATTTGTATTTAGTCTTAATTGAATGAATTAATAAAATTGAACGAACAAACCTGTTTTTAATGGGAGAACTATGAATTGCCAACCCATAGAAAACTTACACGTTTAAATTGTTAGTAAAACATCTGCAACTACCACAAATTTATTGTTAACACATTTACAAAACAATGTAACAAGTGTATCATTGCAATAAAAGGTGAAATATCTTTAAAATGGCCGTTCAAGAAAGAGTATCTTTTATGTAGGGAATTTAGTGAAGAGTTACAAACAAAAGTTTTCACCTCGAATCAAGAATAGACTACAAATAAAGTTTACGAATCCCTAGTACCAACTCACTAGCTTATTAGAATTTGACAAAATTAGTACTGTTGATGTGTTTGAAGAGACTGTAACCTACAAAAATGTTTAAATTTGTATATCTATCCCTCGAGAAGATATACAATAAAACGTGCATATATGCTATGTCCTTTATCAACCTGTATCTTACAAGTTAATAACGATAGAGGAAAATTGTATTTAGATATTTTTAGTATTTCGGAAAGATCTACTTTTTCTCTAATTTAAAGTATAATTAATAAACATTTTTTATAATAGAGGGGCGCATTTTCTTCATTTTCATTCAGCCTTTCCTACGCGTTTTCTAAAAGATTTTTACGTTCTTTACCATTTTTTAACGTAAAATTTTCTTGGAGGGGTACTAATAACTGTGTGACTTTATTTATCGCCCAATTAAAACCTAAAACTTTGCCTTTGACACAAGTACTTTTCTTAAAGGATTTTGTCTTATGAATTCTGAAAGAAAAGTTTAATTTATACATAGCTACAAAAAAGTAGTTTGCTTATTAAATTATATGGTAATCTTGGCGCTATTATTGTTTCGTACAGACCAGCTCGTACAACTGTTTCAATCATGATTAAAATCTATAAATAACGTTTTGCGTGTATTTAAACTGTTTCGAATTTTTCTAGTTTTTATTCTACTTTACAATACAACAAAAAACGAATGTACATACATCATTTATTGTGCAGTTCATTAATATATTTAATGAACCATAAATATAATTTCTACTCTAATTTATTTTCAGCGAGAATGATGAATTTCAGATATTTTGGGACGTTAACTACAGTCACAATGCAATCAATCCACTATCTACATTTTAATTTTGCAATATTTTTATAACGAGTTTACTGAAGTGGCCCTGAATAGACTTGATTAAAATTAATGTGGTGGAAGAACGATGGAAAACAATTTCCACTGTTCCGCTATACAATTTATAAAATATCGAATGTCTGCATCTCGTCGATATTTTGCTCGACGACATAATGGCCTCATGATTAAAGTTGCGGAAATAAAGTAACCCGAAAGAATTATTTGACAATGAAGACGCGAATTGAACCCATCTCATGGAAGAAATGATAATCTTAACTAATTTAACGACGGTTACAATAAGCACAAAAAGGATATTAGAATTGACAATATAATTTCATTTCGTTATGAACGAAGGTAATCATGTGGGAACTAATTTAAGACATTATTTGCTTTATACAAAAATAAGAGACTAATATTTTGTATTAAATGAAAAATGGCTAAAATAAAAAAGACAGTTTGATCAGATACTGAAAAATTGTCAAAGAAGCATGGGGGAAACAACGAGATAAAATAATCTAATAGTACCTATACATAAAAAAGTGGAACAAACTCATTGCGAAAACTGTATAGCAATATGTTTTCAGAAACAAGTTACAAACTCTACGGATTAAATGAGGCAAAAAGGGTTTTATGGGACATCTCCAGACCTATGGTCGTAACCTAAATCACTTGTTCATATAACTTATTATTCGCAATACTCGCGGCTTCTCTGAATGTATTCGGCGATGGATTAGACGTCGAGAGATTGCTTCTATTTCAGCTGAAGATGCTCCTTTTAACCATCCGCTATAAATAAATGTATCATTTTTTTGTTTAAGTTTATATTCGTCTACTTCTCGTATCCCATATCCTATCCTATTAACTCTGCCTGGGGTAGTTGCTGGGTGGATCGAGTAGCTCAGCAACTGCAACAGCCGGTCCCAAGCCCGAATAAAAGAGGAGGGTTGAGGAAGGGCAGCAGCAATCCTCAATACCAAGATGAGGCGCACAAGGAATTACCTTTGACCGGCTCATTATTGGATTTCCACAGGCTAAACTGGAGCAGTGTACAGGTTGTGGAACTGCGATGCGGAAGGCAAGTGGGAAACCACCGCATTATTTTCCCCAGGACATCCGTCCATACCCTATCATGATGGAAGAACTATTACAAATGGCCCCTAGTCCCGGGCAGACCTTTAATGGTCAAGGGGTGCGAATAATCTCCCGGTTCCAACTTGATAGGAAAATCAAAGTCGCAACATGGAATGTAAGAACTTTGTTGCCGCGGGCAAACTACAAAATCTAATTCAAGAGATGGAGAGAATGAAGATCAGTATCCTTGGAGTAAGCGAAGTTAGATGGCCAGATTCTGGAATGGATCGTTCGAATGGAAAAGCATTTTACTATTCTGGGAGCACAGCGGCCGTACGAAATCACAGAAATGGTGTGGGTTTCCTGATAGATGAGAGTCTCTGTAAATCAGTTAAGTGCTTTCTACCCATTTCGGAAAGAGTCATGCTTGTCCAACTGGCGGGAAGACCGATCAACATTAATATTATTCAAGTCTATGCTCCTACCACTGACGGAACCGAAGAAGATATAGAGAGATTTTATAAACATCTAGACGAAGCACTTAAGTTAACAAAGAAACATGAAATAAATATAGTATTGGGGGACTTCAATGCAAAGATCGGCAAAGGTCGTGTCGAAAACATAGTGGGTGAGCACGGCCTTGGTATAAGAAATGAAAGTGGGGAGCGGTTAATAGAATACTGCGAAGAAAAAGATCTTGTGGTCACAAATACATGGTATAAACTACCCCCTCGACGACTATACACATGGAAGTCACCACAAGACAACGACAACCATATAGTTCGCAATCAAATAGATTACATATTAATAAACCGGAGATTCAGAAATACGATAACGAAAACCACCACACTACCCGGAGCCGACATAGAATCAGATCATAATCCGTTATGCGCTAACGTCAAACTGCGATTGTCAAAAGGCAAGAAAAGGAAAGTCACCAAAAGAATCGACCCAAAATTACTTAAGGATGCTGATACGAAATTCAGCTTTGAGCAGCATTTAAATCACCAACTGATTAATTCCTCAAACTCAGAAGACGTTGAAGAAATGTGGTCGAGCATCAAAAAATCATTCGAAACAGCAAATAATACATTTCTTCTGCAACCAAGAGTCACAGCAAAGAAGGAATGGATGACGGAGAGTATCTTACAACTATTGGAGAGTCGCAGAAAATGCAAAGTCAATAAGGACCATGATGGTTATACTTCTTATCAAAGAAGAATTCGAAACGAGATAAGATTGGTAAAAGAGAAATGGCTAACGGAGCGTTGCGAGGAGGCTAAAAACTTTGTTCGTATGGGAGACACAAAAAAGTAAAAGAAGTTGCTGGCATCTACAACAAAAGACCTACAACCACTCTTAGAAATGATCAAAACGAACCGATCATAGACCCAGACGAGTTAAAGGAAACCTGGAAATCATACGTGGCCAGCCTTTTCAATGACGACAGAGCGCAGAATACACCCGAAGTTATTAACAGTGCACCGGATGGGCCGAGCATACTGGAAAGTGAGGTAAGATATGCCATAAAACTAATGAAGAACAACAAAGCTCCCGGACCAGATGATATGTATGCAGAGACTATACACATGCTAAACGCAAATAACATGAAAAAATTAGTCAAGTTTTTCAACATCATATATGACACCGGACAACTCCCTAAAGACTGGCTGAGATCCACGTTCATCACTCTTCCAAAGACGGCCAATGCAAAATTGTGTAAGGACTACCGACTGATAAGCCTCATGAGCCATTCTTTAAAACTCTTTTTACGCATCCTACATACTAGGCTATATAAAAAATGTGAAGCAGCCAGTGGGTCCAGTCAGTTTGGATTTAAGAGTGGGTTTGGCACGAGAGAAGCTATATTTAGTTTACAAACACTGGTTCAGAACTGCCTCGACCAGAGAAAGGATGTATTCATGGTGTTCATTGACTACGAGAAAGCGTTCGACAATGTGAAACACGACCTGTTGATAAGATACTTACAGGAATTAGGACTAGACAATGAGGATATCAGAATAATAGCTAGCTTGTACTGGAACCAATCTGCCGAAGTAAGGTTTCAAAATTTTAGAACCACCGAAGACATTGTAATAAAGAAAGGGGTAAGGCAAGGATGTATTCTCTCACCTATGCTATTTAACCTGTACGTAGAAAGAGCGTTTGCCGAGGTAATGTCAATGTGTACAATTGGTATAAAAATAAATGGCATCCCAATTAATAATATTAGATACGCGGACGACACAGTAATCTTAGCGGACAACGCTAACGACCTTCAAGCACTTCGGCATATGGTTCAAGAGAAAAGTGAGCACCTGGGCCTAAAAATTAACATAAATAAAACCGAGTTTATGGTGGTTAGCAAAAATAACATCCCCGCCACCCCTTTATACATAAACGGCATTCTAATAGAGGAAGTCACTAAATTTAAATACCTGGGCTACCTCGTTACCAACAAATAGGATCCAACAAATGGGATCCAGAAGTCGAGATCAGAAGCAGAATTGAACAAGCCCGATCAACTTTCCTTAAACTTAAAAAATTCCTAACAAATAATGATCTCAGCTTTCAACTCAGATACAGAATGGTTAAGTGCTATGTCTGGTCCGTCCTGTTGTATGGTGTCGAAGCCTGGACTCTTAAAGCAACTTCGATAAACAGATTGGAGGCATTTGAAATGTGGACTCTTAGAGGAATGTTTAGGATCCCTTGGACAGATCTGGTGAGAAATGAAGAAGTCCTTAGAAGAGCCGGTCTGACCAGCCGTGAACTATTCGACGCCATTAAGAAGAGAAAGACTTCCTATCTGGGTCACATCCTGCGTGGTCCTCGTTACGAATTCCAACGTCTTATCCTCCAAGGAAAAATCGAAGGAAGAAGGGGAATAGGAAGAAAAAAACTTTCATGGCTCAGGAACATTCGACAATGGACAGGAATACACGACTTTATGTCTCTCCAAAATGCTGCTCTAAATAGAGAAATCTGACAGGATGTAAATAGACGGTCGCCTACGCAGGAATCTGCTTGGCACTTTAAGAAGAAGAAGAAGATATCCTATCAGACGTCGGCTATTTTTATCTTATTAACTGCCGACCGAAACAACTGCGATGAAGATTGTCTAAACCAGTTCCTCAGGTTGGCCAGCCATGACATTCCAGGGAATCCTTTTCTGTACATTTTCTCTTGGATGATGAGGTACTATAGTACGTTATTTTCCTGATTACTCATGATTTTGGTTTCTACTGCGTTCTCTTTTTATTTGCAGAACAACGTGAAAGATTGTCGACAATGTTATTGCTTCCATTATGATAATGAAAAATATTGTAAGACTCCATACATATTTATGAGAACTTTGGGATGTGTTTCTTGTCGACCCAATTACTATATTGATAAATCATGATTATTATTTTTATTATTTTATTGGATAACCTTGTAAATGGAAAAATGCTATCTAATAATTGAGATTTCAAACATTTTTGTCGTTTGTGACATTGTACATTGCCTGAGTTCATTATTTATTTATATTATAAAAACTATTCAGAATAAAAATACTCACAAGAATATATTATATTGTTGTGTATGTAGTTAGAGAGGTACTATTGATTTTGATACAAAATGAGATGGGTAAGAACACTATTTTTAATATTATTGCCCCTTTTTCTTGTTTCGTGGTGTCTAACAGTAAAATACCTCGTCAATATTAAGTTTATCAAGGAAATTTGATGATTATCTAAAAATTTCACCATCATATATATTTGTTGGCCTTTTCCAAATTGAATGCCTTTAACCATTGTTGCTTTCTCTGAATGTCAAGAGGAAATCTAAAAATACTCACAAATTAATTAAATTCTTCAAATCGGCAATGAACTTAGGTATCGCCTGTGGAATAAGTCGGGGTAATTTTATTTACATAACTATGAAACGGTAAACAATCTCCAGCCTTTCTCCTATACCCACAAAGTAAGCACTTATTAGTTATTTTAACGACCGAAGTATGTACCATACTCACAAAAATACTTGTTTAAACACTTTAAATAACTTTTACTTTTGCAATTGTGGAAAAAATACACTCAAATAAATTGATGAATAATGTCTTATTCGAAATGACAGCGCTCGGGTTTCTATCGGATATGTCCGGTAAAATCCGATGCGCGCGTATTTGATTTGACCAATAAGATGCAAACCAACGTAAATATGTACCTTCTCTGGTTATGCAAGGGATGATATGTTGGTTACAAACAATTAGCCCTGGGTATTCATCCTTTCGGCGATATAATATATTATAATCTATGCAAATTACTATCCAAAAGCAAAACCTGCAATTTTATGTTAGTTCATTTTATAATACATTTAAAAGATGTATAGTTAAAATATGATGAATATGATTTGGGTAGATTATACAGCTCATTGATTCCCTATTATTATTGATACCTAGTTAGCGATAATCATTTGACTACTAAGTGGAAATCAATCGTGCTGTCATTCCAGCAGTTGTTTAATTTATTCTTTGTTTTCTTACAATCAATTAAAAATTGCCATTACTTTTGTAATGATGTCACATTTTGGAAGATTTTCTCTGAAAAATATTGAAGAATACACAAGGAAGGTTACATCTGGAGTCAGTTTGTGGAATTTTGTGATTTGCGCAAATATTCATTGTCAGATGATCAAACAGAAGAAGAACTGGCAAATATCTTGCAAGATTGGGCATATAACATGAGAAAAATGGATGGAACAGAATACAAAGAGAGTATTGTGAAACTCCTGTGCAATCTTAGTGCAAAATTATTGCAAAGAAAATATTTTGATGACTACAAACGTTCTATTGATCCATTTAAGGGGAACATTTTCGAAAATGCGAAAAACACTAAGCGCAAAGAACTCCAACGTTTGCCGGAGAAGAGGAAACTAAGTGCTGCAGCTTTAACTGTAAACTAAATTGAGACCAATACTTTGAATTACGTTGAAGACATCCCAGAAGGACTTCTAACTCCTGACTATTGATAATCGCATGGGTTGGTGCACTCAACATGTTGTCAAATAATAATTTGTGACAACATGTTTCGTGTCCCAGCTCAAGCGATTATCGATAGTCATGATTCCACTCGTTGTATTATATATGAAAAGTGTATGTATTCTTTTTTCAATGCCTATATTTAGAGTATAAAATTATGAAACATCTGAGTTTGCCCCCCTGAGAAAAATTGTGCGGGCGTTCCTGGTGGCCGAATGTTATCTTATTTAAATGTTGGATTTTGAAGTGTCCTGCGGTAACGAATCAGATGAGGTTCCAATATTTCTTGAATCTATCGATGTGCCTTCATATTCCTCTGATAAAGACTTAACGTGACCTTGAGCTATAAACAGTAGCACCCCGCATCATAACTCTAACAGTGCGCCTGAACTCCTCATCCTCGCTCGACCATCATCCATGTCTAGGCAGAACCGGTATTCATCCTGATTCCACACTATAGTCTATATAGAAAGGACAAGGAGTAATAAATCATTCATTTAAGTAGATTTCATAGACGTACCAAAATATATTTTAAGAGGGTATACCGTAAGGTATATTTTGTATTGAACGAATGAGTTGCAGCTATGCTAAAGAATATACGATTTAGGTCAGAGGTAACGGGATGTACTAATTTTAATAAAAAAAAGTGATAGAGGTACATAAATTTTAGTAAGTTTGATAAAGAAAGGCAACACAGTTTATTCCGGAGTATCCGAACTCTGCCACAAATTGCAGGTAGTCATTACGGGTTGTTCGAACTCTGCCAGTGTTTAAAATTTTGGAGATTAACTACCAAACCAGTAGGGGTCTAATAGCCTAATCCGATTTAACAATTTACCTTGAACTTTAGGTACTCAAATTCAATATAAGAAAATATTAATAACATACATATATTTTCAACGTATATTTGCCACTTCTAAATAATTACATCTACATTACATCTACATTACAATAAAATATATTCAATATACATAAACATATAAAAAAACAAAAAATTAAACGTGTGGAAGATTTTTACATGCAACCGTTTTCACAAACATAAAGCGAGAAATAACATTTTCCTATATTGATCCAAATGATCATTAATGAAATTAATTTTAACATTAATAGTTTTTTTGGTTTTTTTCTGGCTTTGGTTTGCCGAACGAATTTTCGCGTATACCTCCGTTTGTAAATCCAATAACACACTAGTAAATTGAACAATGTTTGGATGTGCTTTGTAAAAAGAAGCACCGAAATGCGAATGAAAACTCTCACAAGAATTCGTTGTTCTCTTAAAAAAGGATGCATTATTTGCCCAAATAAGTGGTGGAAATATCGAATTTTGCGTTATATATGTTTTATTGACATAATTTCGGAATTCTATAACTCTTTCGTCATTCGGAAGCAAAAAATGTAGTTCATTATAAAAAAATTCTACAACTTCCTCAGGACTAAGATACATAATACCGAAATGTACTTTTAAGTATTCGACAATTACAGAACCTTTCTGTCTGTACTCTTGTACCAAATGAAACTCCTGAATTTTACGAAACCAAGCTTGACAGAGATGAAATTTACAACCAAAAAGAATTTGATCTCTGCCAAAACATTCATATATAGCGTTATGAATGCTTAGTTCAAAATCTACTACGACTTCTTTAGGTTGAAAAGTTAAGCCTACTTCTTTACATTTTTGTCTTAAAATTAAAAACAAATTTGAATATGTTTGACTTGATTTGTCCGGCAGCAAACATAAAACAAGAGGTACGTAATAGCCGTTTTTAAAACCATGAATGGTAAACATTTGGTGAAAAAAAAGTTGAACAGTATTTAAAAGTCCCACCCATCAAAATACAATCCGAATTACATAAAAAATTAAGGTTTTTAAAAACAGGAGAACACAATAATTTTAAATACCTGGTCTGCTGTTAATAGAAATTCCTCTTCTCGGTTCGTTCGTAATTGTAATTCACGAACACTATTAAATACTTCTTCCTGATTTTTAGGCAATAGTGTAAGTGCATCAACATCCTTCCCCTAATCCCCTAAATATCGATCAAAACAATCAAGATTTCTTCAAAATATTTAATTCAAGAAATCTTTGAAACCTTTCAGAAATATACATAATTCTATGGGCCTCCGATTTTATCTATTATAAACCCTAATGACTCTAATAAGATTAAACTGAATGGTTGCGGCACAGTTCGAACATTTCAGTAATCCTCAAATTGATACAAGTCAGGTAAAATTTTATTTTGTGGCAGAGTTCGGATATGCCCGTTTATTCATAATATTTTTTATTTGTATTACTCCTATATGTAGTGTTTTGGGGAATTTTTCTCAGAAATTTTAAATGGCAAGTGGCCTACTGTAATCGGCTTAATACGATTACACCTATTTACAGATTATTCGATTATTGAGAGGGATTTTCCAAACAACCCAGTTTTCTTAGAAACATTATCGGGAATATTATTTTAAAAGAAAGTAGGTACATTAAATCAGTACTTAGTATTAGTTCTTTGAGTAAAGTTGTATGAAGTTGTATGGTTGTCATAATATTGTAAACAGTTGGAATATATTTAAAACATTTGTTGAATGTTAATTGTGCAAGTACCAAACAATGTCGATAAGCCAAGGACCATCTAAACGACCAAAAACAGGTCCATTATCTTTAAATGAAAAAACTCTGATATTGAATTGTTATATATAATTGAAAAACAAGGATCCAAGCGCAAGTGTTGATGATATTGTTGAATTAACGGCTGCTATGTTGTGTGTTGCTAAATCGACAATTTATAGATTACTAAAAGAAAGCAAGAATGGAACTCTTCAACCCCCTAAAACTCCTTCAGGCCGAAAACCAATTGAGATCGATGAGTCATTAAAACAAAGACTAAGGCGTAAAGTCCATGGATTTTACTTACGAAAGGAAATTCCAACACTTGACAAAATTATGACATCAGTGCAAGAAGATACGGACTATCCAAAATTCTCCAGAATGACATTATGCAAACTTTTGAAAGATGTGGGTTTCAGATATACAGAACATAATAGAAAATCTCTCTTGATAGATAAACCGGAAATAGTTTTTTGGAGAAGAGACTATTTAAGAAGCATTCGACATGCCAGAGAACAAAATTTGAAAATCTTCTACTTAGACGAAACATGGATAAATGCTGGATATACAGTTTCCAAATCTTGGCAAGATGAAAACATTAAAAGCGGAAGGCAGGCATTCGTGGAAGGTTTGTCGTTAGGTTTGCAGCCACCTTCTGGAAAAGGAAAAAGACTTATCATTGTCCATGTTGGAAGTTCTGAAGGTTTTGTTGATGGTGGATTATTAACTTTTATTTCAAAACGCACGGGGGACTATCACGAAGATATGAATGGGGATGTCTTCGAGGAATGGTTTGTTCAAATGTTGGATCTGATTCCAAAAGGGGCTGTTATTGTTATGGACAACGCAAGTTACCATTCACGGTTACGAGAAGCATTGCCCACAAGTCGTTGGCGTAAAGCAGAGCTTTTGGAGTGGCTTATTTCGAAAAATATTAAGTTTCCAAAAGATCCACTAAGGAAAGAAATTTACAGAATTGCAAAAATGAACAAGAATAAATACAAAACCTACATTGTAGAAGAAATGGCTTCTTCTCGTGGTATATCAGTTCTTCGACTTCCCCCTTATCATTGTGAACTTAATCCCATAGAATTAATATGGGCTCAGGTAAAGGGGGAAGTTGGAAAAAAATACTACTTTTAAAATAAACGATGTTGTGAAATTGTTTGAGAGTGCTGTAAGTCATGTGAGTAAGGAAAATTGGACAAACTGTATCGAGCATGTTATCAAAGTAGAGGCAAATATGTGGAAAATTGACAATATTTGTGATGATTTAATCGACCCTATTATTATTAATGTCAACAACGATTCTTCCTCTTCCGAGTCGGATATAGAATAAAATGTAAGTAATAAATGTATTCCAATAATTATTTCTTTTCATTTTTTATTATATTATAATTTAAAACGTATTTTTTTTCCAAAATACACACCACTGCATTGCGTTATTGCTTATCTGCTAATCCTTTAACAATGAATAAACCCTAAACTTTGCTACAACTGAAACAAATACGGGGTCGATCTACCTGGTTTTTAGATTTACGGAAAAAATGTAATTTAAAGTAAGAGATTTATCAAAAATTTCACGGTGCTCCCTGTAAAGGTTTTGCATACTTAATTAGGGTTTATTACTCCTCGTACTTTTTGTACATACTATACAACATTTACATTTGCGTTTACCTAATATCCAAATAAAAACAAATAATTTGGTCGACATAATATAACATAAATATGAATTGTAATTTAATTTTTGTTTGTATTGAACAGAAAATACGTTGGGTATTTGAGAATATAATTAAAAGTAATGTAATACAAACATACAAACATGACTTACGATTGAAAGGGAATTAAAGTGAAGGTTTATTTAATGTATTTGTAATGAATATATTTACATTTATTTATATCTGTTATTCCAAAAATACGCTGAGATCAGACAGTATACAATGGAATGAATATATAAATAGAAGAATGTTGGGCGTCATCATCTTGCAGATAAACAAATGGATCAAGAGTTTACATTTAATGTTTAAAGAAACCGTTATGAAGCCTGGTTATAACAAAACGAAGTAGTCAAGTGAAATTCTACTTTTCTTCTTTAAATTCAGATATATCTACGATATATAGCTGGATATACTTCTGGATTGAGAACTCAATACTTTGAGTTGTGGACTTGACGGTTTGCAGACTAATAAAAGCGGTTGTTCCTGAAGGAGTGGAATTAGTATACTTGAATAACCGTTGCCTGGGCACTAATCAACCATGTCCCGGCGAACAGACAAAAACCTCTCTGGCGAAGTCCCCAACTGTTCTGACTTGGATGCCTAGAACCTGAATTGAGATGGTGGTTCCAAGACTTTCTGAATTCATCAGTTTTACAGCTTCTTGTGGAGCAAAGACTCTGAACAGCGATAATCATATCCGGTTACAAACGTTCTCATAATTGTTGGTTTTCGCGTTTGTTTGGCGATCATCATAATATTATTGACATTGAGTTATTATTTATGTAGATAAAAATTTTCTGTAATCGTAATCTGATCAATGAAGTAATTTAAATCTGTTTAGTATTCGAAGTTAAATGGTAATTGGCAGATTGAAACTAGTGGGTGATTCCAAAGAAACCACATCCTGAGTGTTGAGCTAGACGAATTATATTGATATGTTGCCATCCTACTTCTAAGAGAACAGGTTTTGGATCTGGAATACTGAAAATTTATGGAAATTTTGGACGTTAATTAAAATAAAAACCGAAATCTGTATATTTTCTTTTTAGTTCATCGAATCAGGTTTATGTAGCCGAAGAAACGTATATGTGTAGTCCAATAAGTTTTGTCTACCTTCACCCACAAAAATAGTGCACAGGTTTTACTGTGTCATTGAGTTGAAGTACGAGTTGTTCACGTAAATGTATTAGAAACTATAACAACATAAAAGGTTTTAAAGATTAAAACTAACTTTTCCGCATCTGAGACCCTGAACAATATTCTATCATAAAATTGTTACTTATATACATTTCGGAGCATGTATCGTGCTAACAAACCGAAATTTCTCCAAAAATTTAGTATGTCTAGATTTATAGGACCCGCTCTAGTCAACTGAAAATCAATAGGGTACATCTGTTAGACAGCTTGAACAATATTCAATCATAAAATTGGTCACTTGTATACACTCTGGAGGCTGTATCGTGCTAACAAACTGAAAATTCTAAAAAAATTTGGTACTTCAAAGTACAATAGCACCCGTTGTACTGGCTTTAGTGAGCTGAATATCAATAAGTTTCATCTTTGACTAGCTCTGAATAATATCCAATCATAAAATTGGTCACTTGTATATACTCCGGAGGCTGTATCGTGTTAACAAACTGAAACTTCTCCAAAAATGACAAAAATATCGTACTTGAAGTACTGTAGCACCTGTTGTATTTGCTCGGGTGAGCAGAAAATCAAAAGGGTTCATCAGTGAGATGTCCTGAATAATATTCAATAACAAAATTTGTGACTTGTTAAACTCCGGAGGCTGTATCGTGCTAACAAACTGAAATTTCTCAAAAAATGACAAAATGTCGTACTTCAAGTACCATAGCACCCGTTGTACTGGCTCTGGTGAGCTGAAAATCAATAGGGTTCATCTGTGACATGTCCTTAACAATATTCACTCATAAAATTGATAACATATTGCACTCCGGAGGTTGTATCGTGCTAACAAGACACGTAAGGAAAAGTGGCCGACGACAACGACGATATACACACAGGATTTTTTTTCTAAAAACCGTTTTTTCGTATTGTTGTTGATGGAAAACGTAAAAATAACTCAAAAAAGAATTTCAAAATTCCAACTTTTTTTGGGGTAAACCAATACTTTTCTCGCATATAAATAGATTGGACGGAAAAGTAAAATATAGATGGCACTATAATCACTGGGCATATCCGAACTCTGCCACAAAATAAAATTTTATCTGACTTGTATCAATTTGAGGATTACTGAAATGCCGCTACCATTTAGTTTAATCTTATTAGAGTCATTAGGGTTTATAATAGATAAAATCGGAGGCCCATAGAATTATGTATATTTCTGAAAGGTTTCAAAGATTTCTTGAATTAAATATTTTGAAGAAATCTTGATTGTTTTGATCGATATTTAGGGGATTAGGGGAAGGATGTTGATGCACTTACACTATTGCCTAAAAATCAGGAAGAAGTATTTAATAGTGTTCGTGAATTACAATTACGAACGAACCGAGAAGAGGAATTTCTATTAACAGCAGACCAGGTAATTAAAATTATTGTGTTCTCCTGTTTTTCCAACCTTAATTTTTGATGTAATTCGGATTGTATTTTGATGGATGGGACTTTTAAATACTGTTCAAATTTTTTCTACCAAATGTTTACCATTCATGGTTTTAAAAACGGCTATTACGTACCTCTTGTTTTTTGTTTGCTGCCGGACAAATCAAGTCAAACATATTCAAATTTGTTTTTAATTTTAAGACAAAAATGTAAAGAAGTAGGCTTAAATTTTCAACCTAAAGAAGTCGTAGTAGATTTTGAACTAAGCATTCATAACGCTATATATGAATGTTTTGGCAGAGATCAAATTCTTTTTGGTTGTAAATTTCATCTCTGTCAAGCTTGGTTTCGTAAGATTCAGGAGTTTCATTTGGTACAAGAGTACAGACAGAAAGGTTCTGTAATTGGCGAATACTTAAAAGTACATTTCGGTATTATGTATCTTAGTCCTGAGGAAGTTGTAGAATTTTTTTATAATGAACTACATTTTTTGCTTCCGAATGACGAAAGAGTTATAGAATTCCGAAATTATGTCAATAAAACATATATAACGCAAAATTCGATATTTCCACCACTTATTTGGGCAAATAATGCATCCTTTTTTAAGAGAACAACGAATTCTTGTGAGAGTTTTCATTCGCATTTCGGTGCTTCTTTTTACAAAGCACATCCAAACATTGTTCAATTTACTAGTGTGTTATTGGATTTACAAACGGAGGTATACGCGAAAATTCGTTCGGCAAACCAAAGCCAGAAAAAAACCAAAAAAACTATTAATGTTAAAATTAATTTCATTAATGATCATTTGGATCAATATAGGAAAAATGTTATTTCTCGCTTTATGTTTGTGAAAACGGTTGCATGTAAAAATCTTCCACACGTTTAATTTTTTGTTTTTTTTATATGTTTATGTATATTGAATATATTTTATTGTAATGTAGATGTAATTTTTTAGAAGTGGCAAATATACGTTGAAAATATATGTATGTTATTAATATTTTCTTATATTGAATTTGAGTACCTAAAGTTCAAGGTAAATTGTTAAATCGGATTAGGCTATTAGACCCCTACTGGTTTGGTAGTTAATCTCCAAAATTTTAAACACTGGCAGAGTTCGAACAACCCGTAATGACTACCTGCATTTTGTGGCAGAGTTCGGATACTTCGTAATCACTTTCGTTGTCGGCCAGTAGACTAGCGATATAAGAAAATTTTGCGATTGATAAATGGGTTTGAATGTTATCAAATTTGAAATATTTCAAAAAACTTTTCGTATTCTTGTCAAAATACTATTTTTCATTCTATATCATAAGATGGATGCCATTAGAACCACACGATAATATCTCAGTTTCAAACTCCAAAGTAATTATAACTTTTCTGAATTGTGATAAATATTCTATTATTTGCGGTGACAACAAGATAGATTTTAACTGAGAAACTATACCAATTTACCCGTACTTCGTACTTTTTCTGGTCTACTTCAATCATTGAAGCACACAATAGTAGAAAGTTTAATTATACTTTTCCAATTATCAGATCCTTAATCCACACCATTGGCAAACTTAATTGATTCTCTTTATTCAATTAATTAACTAAAGCACGCTGCTATAGGGTATTTTTTTCACCTGGTTTTTACAAGCACATTGGAAATAACCCTACAGGGTCAAATTAAGCCCTTTAATGTTTGGCGCATTTTTAATATTGTCTGATCCATCAACATTTTTTACAAATCATCAGGCTTTTGTTGCCTTAAATTTTTAGTCCCTCAAAAAATACATTTTCGGAAAGTACTAATGAGACCCAAACAACCCCAGCAGTGATAAGTTGTATTGCAAGCTCGTTAACCTCCGATTTTTCCAACGAAACACAAAAGTCGATTCCAAAATATTTTTCGTGGTACAAATTAGTACTAATTTGTTATTAATAGAAACTTCTTAATTCCGTTTTTCAAAAAGTGCTCGAAAATCGGAGAATAATTCGTCGATAAACCTATCATGGTCACAGAAGAATCGGTTGGGAATAAGGGCAACAATTAGTGCTAATTTAGTGCCAAAAGCTGAAATTTGATGCCCTCATAAATTACTAGAAAATGAGAATTCTGCTAACTTTTAATTAAGCTAGCAGTGTACACCCTCATACGCCGTAAGAATTCAATATTAGCCTAGAGCAAAATACAGGAAATTTAGTGCTCAATGAGTGCTGGCAATGTGTGATAAGACATTCAACGAAACAATTTTTTTTTCAATTTTTATTATCAAAACTTCTGAACATGTTCCTGGAGTGAATACACAGATCTGTATCAATAATTAATGATTGTATGGGGTTTGATATTTAGTGGTCAATTAGTGCTGACCGTAATATAGCAATAATTTACCTGGAACAATTATTCAATATTTTTTATTGATCAAATCTGCTAGATTGATACTTTGAGCATGTTCCTGTGGTAAATACACATATTTACATTAGTAATGAATGATTCTATGGTGTTAGGTATTTTGGGATCAATTAGTGCTGACGATATGTGATAAGATATTTAACGGAATTTTTTTTTCAAAAAGGATTTCAAAAGTTATTATAAACAATGTTTTAAGATTCTCCGTACGTAACAATAATTGTAATAGCATAAGTTTGGCGGGCAACGGTCAGTAGCGCGCAGCGGTCAGAAATGTTTTCAGGTAGTTGAAATTCTATGGGTCAATAGCGCGCGGTATACAATCGGTAAACCGGTCAATTGCGCGAACGGTTCCTTTATAGAAATATGCTCGTCTTAAACAATTTTTTTAACACGTAACATGCCATAGGAAAACACCTGAAAAGAAAACTATATAAAATAGTGATTATAAGATATATTTTTTTTATTTTTTTGCAAAATTAAAACAAACACTTTTAATTAAATTAAATCTTTCAATATGGTTATTTACATATAAATTAATTAAATTTGTTACATAATCTTTGCGTTTTTTATACCTAATATTATTACAAGCTTTAGGCAAATGTACACTATTTACGAGTATTTTAATATATGTATTAATTTGTACATCTTTTAAAACATTAATAAATTTAAAAATATCTGGATGCGCTACATAAAAACTGGAGTTAAAATGACTGTGGAATGATTCACAAGCATTTGTTGTACGTTCTTGATCACTATTACAAGAAGCCCACATTTTTGGAGGAAAAACGGAATCATCAGATATATAATTATCAACTAAATAATCAGCATATTCAATTAGTTTAGCATTCTGAGGTATATCTGAGTAAAGGTCTTCTACAAAACAATCCCCTACTTCGTTAGGATTTAGAAATAATAATCCAAAAGTGTAATGCAACCAAAGACCTATTGCTGAATTAGAATCCCTGTACTCAGATACCAACCCAAGATTTTGAATTTTACGATACCAGGACTGGGTCAAATGAAACCTACATCCTATTATATTTATGTCTGGCCAAATTTTCTTAACTCCAACGTGTATCGCTTTTTCAAAATCACTAACGATTTCTTTGGGCTCAAACCTTAAATTTATACTAGCACAATAACTTTTTAAAAGCTTAAATGCCTCAAAGTAAGTATTAGATTGTTTGTTTGGCAGTAAAATAAATACTAAAGGTATATAATGTCCGTTTTCTACTGTATGTATCGTAAATAACTGAGTTAAAAATTTCGGGAAATAACTGAAAGTTCCGTCTACATAAATTTTAGGTCGTGAACACAGATACTGTAAATTTGTTTGACAGGAAAATATTATTACATTTAAGTTCGTGTTATTTACCAATAAAAATTCTTCGTCCTTATTTGTTTTAATAACAATAGATTCTAGAGCTTCTTGGAGGTCTTCTAATGATTGAGGTAAAACTGGCAAAACGCTTCGTCTTGATCGATATACACTTTTTCTTATATTATCAAGGTCCCGTGTTGTGAGATTCACTTCTGCGGGAGCTTCTTTAAGCTCAGTATTGATGATCTTAGAAGGTCTTTGCGATATGTCTTCTACAGCCTTCCTTTTAATTCCGTTTTGTAATTTCTGTGAAACAACATTAAAATATATAAATAATATATATCTACTATAATTTTTGAGGTTTATAAGAGTGAGTATTTTTGAAAAATAACAAATTCAAGAAATTAGATGAATATCCGAAATATTTAACTTATACGAATAAAATTAATCATATTATATTATATACGTAGGTCGAGTAGTGAGCCATTATTAACCGAGGAGTTGTACTAATATTTTAAAATTTTATTTAATTAGATTTTGATAAAGGCAGAAATGATGCTAATTTCAAATAAGTTTTTATAATTTTATCATACCAATTAAGTGTACCTACTAGTGCTGAATTTGCGAGTTTGATTTTGTTTAGAATTAGAAATAAGAGTTTCTGTTTATATTTCATTGAAAATATAAAAAAAGTTCATTATTTACCTAGGGAGAGAAATATTATTCCTCATTCGAGCTTTGGAGTTAATAATGACGATTTCTAAAGTTAGTAGTAAGAAATATAATTATTAAACACTTACCTTAACGTGTAAATTTTCATCAAATGCGTGACTGTGATTGTCTTTTTGCTGTAACAACACCTCTTCTGATTTATCCACAGAAATCGAAGCTGGACATCCTCGCTTTGTACAGCGATATGAAACACCTAATATAGTTTCTCTATCTTTGCGAAAAGTATAACTTTTAACTATTAATAATTTTTTTCCGCGCTCACTTAACATGGTCTCCATTTCGGTATCTTTACACGTAAACTTCTTCTGAATAATGTAAGTGAGTAAATGTAATTTAATGTGTACAATCATAAGACTGAAAGACCCCGTGCTATTAGGGACAGGTACTAATATCATGTCTGCGCGCAATCGACCTGTCCCTTTTAGAACCCTCTTATAATCTGTAAGGATTAAACTGACCGCTGCGCGCTATCGGAATACACCCAGTTTGGCAATCAAATAAATTGTTGGATGTTGGCGACAAGTCTGTTCCTGTATGTTGTATTTAAGGGGTCATTAGATCATCGGTTTATAAAATGATTATTGCTCGATTTTATATAATTTTGAATTATTATATGCACTGCATATTGCATAATTTTCTAGAATTTGAAATAATAAAATATTTTCTGAAAATATCAACTAGGTAACCCCATAAACTATACGTTAAGAAAAATAACTGTTTAGATCTAATTATCTCACAACAAACCGACTCAAGGTAATCATAAGAGTGAAGTATATATACAGGGTGTCCCAAATAAGAGTGACTGATTTTAAACATAAATGCCCAGCTTATTAATTGCTCCAAAGAAATGGGGTTTTCACTAGTCTCACTAGTTTATCAAAGAGATTTTTTTAGGCTTGGCTGGCATTTCATCTCATCAACATAGGGTGTTTTACTAATGTTGATCAAATTCAAAGGGGAAAATATGTATTATTTTAAATGGAACACCCTATAGTTTTTAATCTCATTCGAAAGAGCAATCATTCTCCTTTCCAAAAATGTATAGTTTTCTATCTTTTGTTTCATTAACAACAAATATATTCGAGGTTCAATGTAGTAGTACATTTTTAATTAGTAGTTTTATATGAACGTATTAGTGTTTTTAAAAGAAACTCACGGTCTCTAGTTAATTCCACAATATAATAAAAGTTATTGAAAATTCTAAAAAATTGACAATTGTTTCGATAAATTAGTGTTTTTAAATGAAACTCAAGGTCTCTAGTTAATTCCACAATATAATACAAGTTATTGAAAATTCTAAAAAATTGACAATTGTTTCGATAAATCAATATCATCGTCAGAATGACAGAAGTTACATTTCATTTTATGCCTACCTGATGTTTAGTAGTTATATTTTTGGCTAGACCAAGAAGTAACCTAACTTGTGATTGGCTTAATATATGTTTATAGAAAAAGAAGAAGATGTGATATTACAAATATTGAAGCTTAGATATTATTAGCCCTATGGTGATATCCTGGATATCATTCTTCCAATTAAGATCAGTATAACTGTGCAATGATATAGAAAACCAGGAAAACTATATCTGCTGATCTTTACAATTATCACTTAAGAAGACAGTTTATTAGTGGAGAATTCCCTAGATTTAACTGTTCATTGACAACTTCATATTGTGGGTTTCTTAAATGTCTTCTAATTTCCAGTTCTTCAAGGAAATCCAGTTCTTGTTTCTTTTCACAAATATGCAGCACTTCTAGTTCTGTGTTAGGTGTCAATGAATGATTGGTGTCAAGTAGATGTTTTGCGTAGTGGGATTTATCTGGTTGTTTTAATCTGTAAGCTCGTAAGTGCTCACTGTATCGTATTTCAAAATAAATTGTCAATTTTTTAGAATCTTCAATAACTTTTATTATATTGTGGAATTAACTAGAGACCGTGAGTTTCATTTAAAAACACTAGCATTGCATTGAATCGAAACAACAGGTATTGCTGTTATAACTGTATCTATAGGAAAAAATATCAACGTACACATAAATGGATAACGTGTCATGAAGAAATATTGCATGCGATCAAGAAATACCATATATTTCATTCACAAGACTTCGATTACTGGCAGAGGTCTGTGTATTTACCTCCAGAACATGCTCAGAGTGTCATAATAGAAGTTTTGATAATGAAAATTGGAATTTTTTTTCCGTTAAATCTCTTATCACATATCGCCAGCACTAATTGACCACTAAATATCAAACACCATAGAATCATTAATTACTAATGTAAATGTAAATAAGTGTATTTACCCCAGGAACATGCTCAGAGTGTCAATCTAGCAGTTTTGATCATTAAAAAATATTGAAAAATTATTCCAAATAAATTATTTGCTATTTTACGGTCAGTACTAATTGAGCACTAATACCAAACCCCTTAGACTCATTAATTACTCATGCAGATCTGTGTATTTACCCCAGGAACATGCTCAGTGTCACTAAATTTTCTGTATTTTACTTTAGAACTAAAATTGAATTCTTACGGCGTATGAGGGCGTACACTGCTAGCTTAATTAAAAGTTAGCAGCATTCTCATTTTCTAGTAATATAAAAGAGCATCAAATTTCAGCTTTTGACAATAAATTAGCACTAAATGAGCACTAATTGCTGCCCTTATTCCCAACCGATTCTGCTGATGTGACCATGCCTAGCTTTATAGACGTGACGATAATGGGCTTGCTATTCGATTTATCGAAGTAGGGGTTCACTTTAATATTTTGGAATATTTTTTGAGGTACATATTAGTACTAGGCTAGTACTAATAGAATCGATTCGTTTTTCAAGAAACAATGGAAAAATCTGAGTATAATGGGCTTACCATTCAGTTTTTCAAGCGAGTTGTCTTTCATATTTTTGTGGTACAAATTTAGTCATAATAAAGTCGAATCCCACATTTCGTTTTTCAAGAATTTTTTAAAGATTATATGATAATGGACTTGCTATACTGCTTATCTAAGCAGGGGTTGTTTTAATTGATTAATTTTAATATTTTGAAATATTTTTTGTGGTACAAATTAGTACAAATTCAGTTTAAATGTAAACGACTTTTATATTTCGGTTGTTTAAATGGGTTGACTTTAATATTTTGGAATATTATTTTGGTACAAATTAGTACTAGTATAGTACTAATAGAATCGACTTTTGTGTTTCGTCTTTCAAGAAACGTTTGAAAAATCGGAGGATAATTGCCTTACTATTCAATTTATTGAAACAGGGGTTGTTTGAGGGGGTTGACGTTAATATTTTTTGTGGTACAAATTAGTATAAATTTAGTATATCAATTATCTGTATTAAATTTAATTTTTTTAACAATTTTTAATTTGGGCTTTCCAGGTTAACATGAAGCTGGCAGCGCTATGTGTTTTCTTTAATGGGTAAAGGTACAAATTTCTTTTTTGTGGTAGAAATGAGTACAAAATTAGTACTAAAAATCGTAATAGGTTTGATTTGATTCTGCCGAAATGGTTATGCCAGCTGCACACAGGTTCAAAAGTTTGACAAATTCTGTACGTATTTTGAAAAAGATGTAGAAAAGCTAATTAATTACAATAGTTGATGGTAGTTATAGAGATATTGACATATATGAATATGTAATACTTTTGTATTTGAACATGAATAAAATATAAACTCTTATTGATTACAACATCCTAAGCGAAAAGATTTTTTTGTGTTGAGGAAGGTCAAACGAAAATGTTCTGTGAAATAGTTTTTTGACCAAGTCAATGTGTGTCAGTTCAGGTTATGGGATTATGGTCAATAAAACAATGAAAATCTATTATTTTTTCAGCCTACGTTTCGACCTTTATTGGGTCATCTTCAGGGCGTCTACAAGAACATACAAAGAATATATTTTTTTTTTGTGTGATACACTAAACACAAGTCATAAAAATTTGTTAAAATCAAATAAAATCTGTACAATAGTATATGTAAGAAACGACAAAAAATTATAGTTAAAAAATATTAAAAGTTAATTTTTTAAAAGGTTAATTTTTAAAAATAACAGTTATAAAAATTAGCACGATATGGACGATACCAGAAACAAAGCTATTAACATTATAACTAACTTCACAACAAATCAAAATTTATTTAAAATTAACAAAAGTAATAAAGATATTCTGAAAGCTATAAGAGAAACAAGATTGTTTCTAAAAAATTATAAGGACGAAATAGTTATTACAAAGGCAGACAAAGGTAATACTACTGTCATCTTGGAGAAGGCTACATTTTTGGAAAAGCAAACATTCTTCTTAATGATCAAACTGTGTATGGTATAATTGCTGATGATCCTACTAAAAAAGTTCAAAATAAACTAAATAAAGTAATTGACAATTTGACAACACGGAATATGTTAACTAAAGATGTGGCTAAAAAATTAAAATGTAATAATGGTGTTTTTCCAAAGATGTATCTTTTGCCAAAGATACATAAGCAGGATTTGCCCTTAAGACCAATAGTCAGTTATGTGGGTTCACCCCTTTATTTCTTATCTAAATTTTTATCTGAACTTTTATCACCTTTCTTCATCAAAGATGAAAGATACGTTAAGAATTCTTTTGAGTTCTCTAATGAAATGAAGAACTTAACAATTCCTTCAAATCATGTTTTGCTTTCTTTGGATGTCATTTCTCTCTTCACTAATATTCCAGTAAATGAAACATTAAATATTATTGACAGAAACTGGAGTAAATTTCACAGTAATTCTACTATCACCTTTGACCATTTTGAGACTCTTTTCAACCTATGTATTAAAAATAGTTATTTTAATTTCAACGAACAATTTTTTGAACAAATTTCGGGTTTGGGGATGGGCAACTGTCTATCACCTATATGTGCAGACAATATAATGTCAGAATTGCAGGATATGTGTCTTGGGAAACTATCTTTTGAAGTTTTTAGATGCAAACGTTATGTTGATGACATTTTTTTGATTGCTCCTGAGGGTACAGAGGAGGAGATACTTTTAAATTTTAACTCTTACCACCCCAAACTTCAGTTTACATTAGAAAAAGAAGTCTCCAGTAGACTAGCATTTTTAGATACGTTAGTGACAAGAAACATTGAGGACAAACTTATCATTGATTGGTACCATAAACCCACTTTTTCAGAGAGTTTCCTAAATTTTCACTCTCAACATCCCATGAGTCAAAAAATAAACATTGTCAAAAATCTTAAATTTAGAATAGAAAATATTTGTAGTGATGAATGCATCAACCAAAATTTGAAAAAACTCAAAACGTATCTCATAAAAAATAACTTTCCCAACAAATTATTAAATAAAATAATATTTCATTCAAACCATACCTCTAGTACTAATAAAGACCACCCTGTAATTTACCATAAAATGACATACGTAAAGGGTCTCTCAGAGAAATTGTGTAAAATTCTAAACAACGAGGAACAGCAAATAGCTCTAAAGGGCGAAAATACTGTTAAAAAAATGTTTTTTTCTAAAGTAAAAACTAAAACACCAACTGAATCACAATCAAATGTTGTTTATAAGATACCATGTAGTAACTGCGACAAATGCTACGTGGGGGAAACCAAAAGATATGTATCTGTACGTATAAATGAACACCGAAGGGATGAAAGGAAGAAATCATTAGTTTCATCTTTGGCTCAACATTCTTTCTCAGAAAACCACACTTTTAATTTTGATGACGTCAAAATTTTAGACCAACAAACCAACTTTTATAAAAGAAGGTTTTCTGAAATGATTAACATTGTCAATAACCCTTCAGTAAACTTCAAAAAAGACGTCGAAAATTTAAACACATCCTATATTTCATTAATAAATAGAACCAAAGAGTTGTCGTTGAAAAACAATTAAACTGGTTTTTGAACTCGTTCCTTACCTGATATCTATAAAATTCATTTTACATTCAGTTCCCACCGTATCCAAACATGAACACACACAATAAACTGAAATGTTATTTCCTTTTTTGATAAAGAATGGTTTTTGGAAGGCTTGATATGATAGGGAATTTTTTCAAGAAGAAAATCAATTTTGGTAAGTCTTTGTTTGTTTAACATAGTTTTGATTAGGTTTTTTAATCTGGTTTCCGTCATTTTGTGAGGTATTTAAGTATCACAAAAAGTTGTTCTTAATATTAGTAACAATAGATTCACATTCAATCAAAGTATATCTTTTTAAACATATTCATGATCAGAAATTGTACCGTAATTTTAATTTTCCTGTAAGGGTTTTGGTTCTCTCAATGAATTGGGGGGTGAGGAGAAGGAAAGAGTTCTTTTCTTCATTTGATTTTATTATATTTTTTTTCTCTGGTCTTCTTCTTCCTTTAGAACTATACTGGGGTTTGCACTTACACAAATAATAGCAACAATATACAACCTTAAACTAGCGGATATTGAGCGTTGAAGGATAATAAACATCATATAATTCATTAGTAAACTCTAGCTGCTTGTCGCAATTAATGACATTAAAGGATCTCACCTGTTTTCCTGTGGTTTTCATAACTGTTATTTTTAAAAATTAACCTTTTAAAAAATTAACTTTTAATATTTTTTAACTATAATTTTTTGTCGTTTCTTACATATACTATTGTACAGATTTTATTTGATTTTAACAAATTTTTATGACTTTTGTGTTTAGTGTATCACACAAAAAAAATATATTCTTTGTATGTTCTTGTAGACGTCCTGAAGATGACCCAATAAAGGTCGGAACGTAGGCTGAAAAAATAATAGATTTTCATTGTTTTATTGACCATAATCCCATAACCTGAACTTACGAAAATGTTCTGTTTACTCTAAACTGCAATTTTTATCTCCAAATCAAAGTCTGTATTTTATCTACTTTATCATGGGTTTTCAAGAAACCGTTTTATAAAACGGACCTGTAAACTTCATCCCTTCAAATCCACTCCAATTAGTTTCTCTATTAATTGAACTGAAATTAAAATTCGTTAACAATTCAGTATTCATAACGCTTTAATTGAAAATGTTTACAAATGACTGTTGTTAGATATCCTTTCATTACAAATAATTAAAAAGCTAAACTATACTTTTAAGGTTAAGAAGTTGATTTTATTGTCAAAATATATATTGTTTTCTTAATTATGATCAACGTGATAAAGAAAAAGTTGTTATTAGAAAAAAATAATTTGATGAAGATTATAATAATTGTAATAAATGCAAATATCAAAAAATAAATTTAGTGTAGAAAGTTTTAGACCACACGGTAAAACATATTTTATTTTAAATCATAATAAAAAACTGGAATGCCACCCACATTTTGTTTAAAAAATTTAGACGAAGTCAAAACAGACGAAAGAAAAATAAAACATCTTACTGGGTCACAGTAAACCAATTTGTTTTGAATACGATTTTCAACAAACAAAAATTAGCACACGTTCGAACAACAAAAAAGAAAGAAATTGTTTTGCAATTCGACAAAAAAACCCCAAGTAGGGAAAACACAAAAACGGTGGAGGGGAGAAAACAAGGAGAGTGCCGGTCGAACTCGCGAAGAGAAAGGGGTCCCTTCCTTCGTGACGGTAGCGGTAGTAGTTTTTTTAGTGTTAGCGTTATCAGAGGCAAAAGTTCTCGCCGTTGTGTCAGGGTGAAATAGGGATACTGAGATATCCTTGTCAGTAAACACTGTCCCCCGTTTCGAGACACAAAACGGTAGAATTACCCTCTACGCAAAAATTGTAATCTACCTAGCCCGATATCGGCGAAATGGCACTATTCGTGGCGGTAAGAAGCTAGCGAATTCCAGCAGCACCCCGGCCATACAAAAGAAGTTTCCAAAGCCGTAAGTTTTTGAAACAGAATTTAGATTGGGAGTTTTTTTATTGGAGAGATTTGTCAGTTATTATTTGCATCGAAATTCTGAAACTTGGGAGTATAAATTCGTTTGCCAATACACGAAATAGCGAATGCGAATATTTGTATCTGAATTTTCTATTTTTCTAAAGGGCTTGGACACATCTGGGCAGACTCAGTTAAATAATTTTTTTTTGTGTAATATATATATATATATATATATATATATATATATATATACAGTTTATTTACCGTGTGGGCTGATACTAATTAAATTTGCCAGAGAGTCTACAACTCGTCAAATTAAATTTTTTTTCCCTTTCATCTGGGGAGTTATCATTTTGTTTAGGCCGCATATTTCTATTCCACCTCGTAGGTAGGTAGTAGACAGTAAGTTTCAAGAGAGTTAAAAATTATGTACACGGCAACACAAAAGCCGGAGTGTGTTTTATAGATAAATTCTTTTTGTAGACTGCAGCGAACTTGTGCTGATAAGTAGTCAATTTGGTAAATTTACATAATCCTTTTTGTTCCGATTTGATTTTAAAGTTTTAATTATTAATGGAATGCGTAAACATATGTAGGTGATTTCATTACTGAGGGGGATTGCGAAAGTCGTGACGCTGGCCGATAAATATTTTATTAGTCACTGACACATCAAATTTTGTTTTGTCGAGAATAACTGTCGTCTGCGGGTGTAACACTAGGTCAAGGACAGCCCAAGCCCGTGAATTAGAAATAAATCGTTTGATGAGAGGTAAACACACAATAATATTATATTTATCGTCTGGGCACACGTTTCCAAAGGAAAAAGGGTATAGGTAGGATTTTAAATTGTATCTAAGACCTTCAATTATTTGAGGGTATCTCGGGATTTTTCTTTTTATATTAGGATTTATGTATGTATGTGTATTTTCACAGGTGATTTGTTGAATATATATTTTTTTTTATATACAACGTTGTAGTTCCACCTTATTTAAATTTATCACCCGTATCCCGTAAGTCAGTCCTTCCCCCTCTGGAGAGTGTGGTACCCTCGGAAAGGAGACGAAATACCGAGACCAACCCTGTCCTGGCAAAGGGAAACCAACCCGCTTTAAGACCAGGCGAACCTAGCTCAGGAAACGGGCCGGAGTAGCCTTTGTCCGCTCAGCTGCGCATTTTGGGTTATAGATTTTGGTGACAGCCGACATTATATAGGGGAGTAGAAAGCAGATATTACACTCAAAGAGGTTAAAGATATTACACTGGTGACAGCGTTATTACATTTACGTGTTAAAATAAATAAGGGTCTAGAGTTTATCAGGGTCGACTTTATTACATCTGGTGACAGCGGTTTTTTTGTTGAGAAACAACTCGAAACCAAAGGGTAGAGTTGTACATAATGAAGAAACGAAATACATTATCAAAAGACAAAATCGCTTAAAAAACAAAAGAAGTATAGTAGCCTTTGAACATATTATCTACTACCACTACACCAACACTCACAATTATTACACTGTCTAACGCACGTTTCGTAAACTGTTTACCTTCGGTCTCTGAAGACGATAACATGGTATTGAAACGCGCGTCAAACAGTGTAATTAGTGTTGGCGTAGTGGTAGTAAATAGTGTGTCGAGTATGAATATCACCAATGGTCGCAGTAATTCCAACTTAATAATAGGCTTTATCAAAGGTAAAATATAGAATATATTTCCTCAAGATATTGACAACTCAACATACTTGGGTGATCAGTGAAAACAATGATAGACGCGTGATACCTTCAATTCTATATGTCTAAATCAAAGGCTGCAACGGGGGTGGGTCGGTTCAATAAATGTGGAGTGGAGCGGAGTGAAACAATTTATCTGCCACGCCATCGCTGCGAGATCAACCAATATATATGTAAAGTAACACATACAGTATTGTAGCGTATGCATTACTTTAGTTTGCTGACTTTACATCTCGCAACCTCGGGCATTGACCGAGTGACTAAACGTCACTGAATTCCAAACGACAGGAGGTGTCAGTTGAAAATCAGAATTCAATTGAGAAAGACATATAAGAAAGAATTATTGTACGTTAGAAAATATACTGTAGACAAATAACAGTAAATGTTGTTTCTTTGTTTACAGGTAAGATTTGTATAATTAATATTAATTTAGATATTAAAATTATTTGTATTTGATTAAATAACTAATAAAAATCTTTGTTTACAGAGAAACGCAATTTTGTAATTTGATACAGTAATACCTCCAAAGATACACATTATATATATTTAATATTTATCCACCTTTGTAAGTTGACTATGGTATAGTCCAAATTTTTTTACAGCAAAATAGTTATCAGATTTCCTTCTGGTTAACATACAAGCAATTCAAAGGGATTGTCAATTCATTGGAAAAGCAAAAGCTTATTAGTTTGTCAGACTGATAATGTTTAAATAATAAAAGCGAATTTGGGCAATCTAAAGGTAACTCTCTCACTTGTTAATCATTACTGATCAAATTTTCCTGATAGTAAAATAAATATTTTCCAATTACAACATTATCAAAGATTATAATTATTTCAATCACCTTCATGTTAAAAATCTGATCCAATTTTTAATTTAATTTTATAAGCAGAAGACAAGCTACGGTATAAGTTGAATTGTTAATAAGCAACAAACCGACTAATTCAAACGTCTATAAAATTTTCAGACCAGACATTAATTTCCATTCAGACGAAAACATTTTTCGAAGGAAATTACTTTTCGTGAATCTTATTTTCGTTCAGTCAGTGTCGTAGCATAAGAGAGATCAAAGCTAACGTAAACAGCTAAGACCAAATATCTCGGAATAGTTTTTACTTTTTATTGAACATTTATATCTACTGCATTTTCAATAACTCCTTTTTAATTTTTAATAGTACGATTATTTTGATATCTTAAGACTGAGTACTTTTAACAACAAACATATCGTAAAATTTACAAACTCGCACAAAATGGCGGAAAAAACTTATTATAAAAATATTGTCAACGTCACACTACTGTCATTGTTTTTGCGTTGCTAGGTTACTTCCCGCTCTTACCTCACTATCTTTGTTCTGTCAAACATAAGGGCACGTTCCGGTATTGTGACACACAAGGGTGCGTTCACACATTGTTTTGGTTATCAGAACACTCTTCTCACACATACTAAAAACCACACGTTTGACATATACTTTACATTTAAAAATACATTTACAAGCTTATCAATGGTAACGACAAAACTTTGGTTGATATAAGAGACAAAAATATAATACAATATTTTCGAGATATTTTCTTCGTTAACACCTTTGTATTATAGCATGGTCGTATCTCGAACAGTAAGGAATTTACCTCCAACATACTCTCCTTACAGTTCTTGATACTTAATTAGGGGTATTCACTAACCAAAGTTGTTATGGATAGCAACTGTAAATTGTAGTTATAATATGTTCAAGGTCAGTTGCTAAGCACGAACTTGGTATTCAGTATTTAAGTAAAGTCGCTATAAAAGTTACCACTACCAGTGGCTATGAGAAGTGGTTCATAGGCAACTGCTTCAGAGGTGTTCTTAACGAAAACCACTTGCGTGGGGAAGTTTTAGTACATATAGATTTTTAATCGTTCAATAATTAATACTTTGCCAAGTTTTTATTTAATAAAAAAGGTTCCTCTTTTAGAGAAAATTTAAGAGCCGAAAGAAGATATTTAGATCTAGTAATCATTTTGAATTGACAGATAACACATTCAAAAATTTGTTTAGACTAAATAAAGAGACAGCTTTGGATTTTATAAATGATTTAAATAATTTTCTACTTGATGGACAACGGACGACACATATTCCCAATCATTTAAAAGTGTTGTTTACTTTAAATTTTTATGCCCATGAATGCTACCAAGTCAGTGTTGGTACAACTTTACATTTTCCACTAAGCTGAGCATCAGTTTAGTAGAATTGTGACATTGGTTACTGGTACTATTTGTGAACATATTGTTCGCAGGGAAATAAGGTTTCCAAATACTGAAGATGAAGTTCGAATAACTGTCCAAGAATTCATAAACAAATACCATTTACCTGTCGTAATAGGAAGTATAGATTGTACTCATATTGCAATTATTAATCCTCCAGAGAATAATGAAATTTACCCTGCGGCTCTTTACTATAACAGAGAGGGGTATTCTAGTATCAATGCCCAAGTGGTATGTAATTCAAGGCTAATTATAACTTCAATAAATGCTCGTTACCCAGGGTCAACTCATGATGCTGCTATATGACAAATGTCCTATCAGGGAACATATGGAGTAAACATATTTTGAAGGTAGATCAAATATATGGCTTTTAAGAGACTCTGGTGATCCTGTACAACCCTGGTTAATGACGCCAATAATAAATGCAGAGCCTATAGTCTATATAGAAAGGACAAGGAGTGATAAATAATTCATTTAAGTAGATTTCATAGACGTACCAAAATATATTTTAAGAGGGTATACCGTAAGGTACATTTTGTATTGAACGAATAAGTTGCAGCTATGCTAAAGAATATACGATTTAGGTCAGAGGTAACGGGATGTACTAATTTTAATAAAAAAAAGTGATAGAGGTAGAGGTCATTCGGAAGCAAAAAATGTAGTTCATTATAAAAAAATTCTACGACTTCCTCAGGACTAAGATACATAATACCGAAATGTACTTTTAAGTATTCGCCAATTACAGAACCTTTCTGTCTGTACTCTTGTACCAAATGAAACTCCTGAATCTTACGAAACCAAGCTTGACAGAGATGAAATTTACAACCAAAAAGAATTTGATCTCTGCCAAAACATTCATATATAGCGTTATGAATGCTTAGTTCAAAATCTACTACGACTTCTTTAGGTTGAAAATTTAAGCCTACTTCTTTACATTTTTGTCTTAAAATTAAAAACAAATTTGAATATGTTTGACTTGATTTGTCCGGCAGCAAACAAAAAACAAGAGGTACGTAATAGCCGTTTTTAAAACCATGAATGGTAAACATTTGGTAAAAAAAAGTTGAACAGTATTTAAAAGTCCCATCCATCAAAATACAATCCAAATTACATAAAAAATTAAGGTTGGAAAAACAGGAGAACACAATAATTTTAAATACCTGGTCTGCTGTTAATAGAAATTCCTCTTCTCGGTTCGTTCGTAATTGTAATTCACGAACACTATTAAATACTTCTTCCTGATTTTTAGGCAATAGTGTAAGTGCATCAACATCCTTCCCCTAATCCCCTAAATATCGATCAAAACAATCAAGATTTCTTCAAAATATTTAATTCAAGAAATCTTTGAAACCTTTCAGAAATATACATAATTCTATGGGCCTCCGATTTTATCTATTATAAACCCTAATGACTCTAATAGGATTAAACTAAATCGTTGCGGCACAGTTCGAACATTTCAGTAATCCTCAAATTGATACAAGTCAGGTAAAATTTTATTTTGTGGCAGAGTTCGGATATGCCCGTTTATTCATAATATTTTTTATTTGTATTACTCCTATATGTAGTGTTTGAGGAATTCTTCTCAGAAATTTTAAATGGCAAGTGGCCTACTGTAATCGGCTTAACACGATTACACCTATTTACAGATTATTCGATTATTGAGAGGGATTTTCCAAACAACCCAGTTTTCTTAGAAACATTATCGGGAATATTATTTTAAAAGAAAGTAGGTACATTAAATCAGTACTTAGTATTAGTTCTTTGAGTAAAGTTGTATGAAGTTGTATGGTTGTCATAATATTGTAAACAGTTGGAATATATTTAAAACATTTGTTGAATGTTAATTGTGCAAGTACCAAACAATGTCGATAAGCCAAGGACCATCTAAACGACCAAAAACAGGTCCATTATCTTTAAATGAAAAAACTCTGATATTGAATTGTTATATATCATTGAAAAACAAGGATCCAAGTGCAAGTGTTGATGATATTGTGGAATTAACGGCTGCTATGTTGTGTGTTGCTAAATCAACAATTTATAGATTACTAAAAGAAAGCAAGAATGGAACTCTTCAACCCCCTAAAACTCCTTCAGGCCGAAAACCAATTGAGATCGATGAGTCATTAAAACAAAGACTAAGGCGTAAAGTCCATGGATTTTACTTACGAAAGGAAATTCCAACACTTGACAAAATTATGACATCAGTGCAAGAAGATACGGACTATCCAAAATTCTCCAGAATGACATTATGCAAACTTTTGAAAGATGTGGGTTTCAGATATACAAAACATAATAGAAAATCTCTCTTGATAGATAAACCGGAAATAGTTTTTTGGAGAAGAGACTATTTAAGAAGCATTCGACATGCCAGAGAACAAAATTTGAAAATCTTCTACTTAGACGAAACATGGATAAATGCTGGATATACAGTTTCCAAATCTTGGCAAGATGAAAACATTAAAAGCGGAAGGCAGGCATTCGTGGAAGGTTTGTCGTTAGGTTTGCAGCCACTATCTGGAAAAGGAAAAAGCTTATCATTGTCCATGTTGGAAGTTCTGAAGGTTTTGTTGATGATGGATTATTAACTTTTATTTCAAAACGCACGGGGGACTATTACGAAGATATGAATGGGGATGTCTTCGAGGAATGGTTTGTTCAAATGTTGGATCTGATTCCAAAAGGGGCTGTTATTGTTATGGACAACGCAAGTTACCATTCACGGTTACGAGAAGCATTGCCCACAAGTCGTTGGCGTAAAACAGAGCTTTTGGAGTGGCTTATTTCGAAAAATATTAAGTTTCCAAAAGATCCACTAAGGAAAGAACTTTACAGAATTGCAAAAATGAACAAGAATAAATACAAAACCTACATTGTAGAAGAAATGGCTTCTTCTCGTGGTATATCAGTTCTTCGACTTCCCCCTTATCATTGTGAACTTAATCCCATAGAATTAATATGGGCTCAGGTAAAGGGGGAAGTTGGAAAAAAAATACTACTTTTAAAATAAACGATGTTGTGTTCTTACAAGACTTCTTTGAGGTGATTGCACAACTTGGTTAAAAACACGTCTTTCATTTTCGTTAGTGCATACTGTTTTTCGACGACCTGAAGAACCTTTACGTTGACACAATACACTACCAGTGCGACGAAATTTTCCAACAACAGCTAACATCACACTTTTACTAGGAGCTGCTTTATTAAATTTTTGTTGATATTTTATTGACACCTGTTCTAAGCTTGGACCATCATTACGACCTTTTCCGTATGAACGAAAATAATGCACCATTTTTAAATCAAATTTAACTGCAGCGTACTATTAATATATCAACTAATGACAATTAAGTCAAATATGACAAATCCATATTACATAAACAACTCCACAGCATTCTCTGTTTAGGTAATGTTTATTTTGGCGGATACCGTAGTTACAAATGTCATTTATTCTATTTTTCAGTCATTTTAATTAGTTTTCATTTTGATTATACATTTATATTTTTTAAATTCACAAAATAAAATGCTATGGAAAATATGTTACGTTTTATTCATTACTCTGCATATTTAAACAAACCCAAGTAATAACATATAATAACCAAAACCCCAATTAACAATAAATAAGGATATAAATCAACCCTGATCAAAAGTTATTCATTTATTAGGGTTTTTGTTCTGCTACTAATGTAATGGCATTAGCTAAAGTATTTATTGAAGTAGCCAGGTTTGTTCTTTGATGTGGTTAAGTAAGGTGAACCAATAGTATTATTCGATTTTGATAAATCATTAATAGCAGTACTTAACAAAGCAAGTGATTCGAAAATCCTTTCATTGGTATTAGTCAATTCCTTTAAAGTTGAGGCTTTTGGTGTAGGAGTGCGTGTCGGTGTATGTGCGCAAGCGCGGAGGTCGAGTGTGCGCGAGTAGAAAGAAGGAGAAAAGAGAGAGGAGAGCCGGTAGCCGGCGAGTTGAACCGGTGATCGAAGAAAGACTATTGAATGTTTCAGTTATACATATGGCTACAATTTGTTAACATTAAACAGTACAATATTCATATTACTAAAAGTGTGTTATTCATCATCCCTCAGATATCCAACCCACACCGAAAAGGTACAACACAGAGTTCTTGTTACTTTAGTCAGTCTAGATCTAGGTGTAAGAACATCGTTTCTTACAGGCGCCTCTTTAATCCTCTAGGTGTCTGAATTTGCCATCTCCAAAAACCAATTTGTTGTTAAAGAAAATATTTACAAACAATTTACCTAATAATAATACAGTATCTATCAGTACTGTATCTACCTCTTCTTCAAACCTATGAGCATTGCTGGCATCTAAATCCCCAACAATCTAAAATCAATAACATTTAACACAAAATATTTATTAAGGTTAATAAACATATTAGTATAATACGTTCACAGTTCGCGCAATTCAGGATCCTCTTCGGTTGCAATTCAACCTATTAGATTAAGGCACAAGTTTTCATTGTTATATTCAAGAAAAATGCATTGTATTATTTGGGGTCTAATTTTATTCTTATTGTTGATAAAATTGTAAAACTTTGTAGTAGAATTATTGTGACAAAAATATGTCAAGATAACAAGTTTAATTTTGCTTGTTAAACATGTAAATAGTTTATTACGTTTCTATTGCACCTTTCAATTTGATGGATTGTGAACTTCAATTGAAAACCAAAAATATTTGAAATACCTATACTTTGTACATTTACATTTGTCATCTATTGCTAATATGTACCTATTGCTATACCGGTTTGCAAATAACCAGGAAGGAATGGCTTCGGACGTAAGTTCTATCTTTGACTTTAAGATCCTACATATATACAGCAACTAACTAACATCTAGCCAAGAGTATCAAGTATTCAATGCTTCTTAACAAATGCGTATTCAAATTAAATTAAGTTTGTTATTTCTAAAATTGTTACCGGGTGTTGCGCAAGGGAAATAATTTGTAGTGTAAATGAAACTGAGAATCCCTTTTCTTCTGAATGAACGTATTCGAAGACCACGAGGAAGACCATGAGTAGGAAACCAGCCAAAATATAGAATACAGTCCACTAATAGCCCGACTAGGATAATAGTCAAACTGATGGAACATGTCCCCTTTAATTCCACACAGTCTTGTAGGTTGTTACGATAACAACATTTGCCAGCCGTGTATTATAGAATACTAAAATTTCGCAAGTGATTACCACGGTCATTATCGACAGTTGTTATCAGATTTGCTATGGATAGCAACTACTATAGCCACTTCACTTAGTGAATAACCTCAAATATAAGAATACTAAACCGCCCGAATTGGTGACAAAACATAAAAATGGGAAATTTAGAAAAATGTATCAAAAAATACTTGGATACGTATCCTTTTTGTGCGGGTGAATATATACTACTCGGGTATTAAATTCCATATGCGCTCACATAGACAAAGTTGACAAAGTCCATACCATTTTCATTGCCATAATTTATAACGTGGCTGAACTGAAGATAACATGGTAAGTAAGGATTATACCAAGATGTTATTAATCTTTTTTTAATAGCAAGCCTAATGATATTAATTGTGTCGAGTACGTTGTATCAATTTTTCAGTAAATATTCAAACTTTGTTTTGGAATATTTTAGTTATTTCTCACATATGTGTGTCTGTCCATTTTTCTTAATTTTTCACTTTGATGGATTATCCCTCTCTTGTTTTACAGTACACTACTGAACGAATCAACAAAAAAAAACAGAAGGACGACAGATTCATTTATTATCCATCTTCGTCGAAATAAAAATTACTGTTATCCAGAATTATTGGAAACGATGATGTACTGGAAGCTTGAAAATGAGCTCCGAAACGCTCAATCGTGAAATATGTTTCCGATTTATGGGTATCTTGGTAAATCGCTTATAATGAGACTCGACGGATTTAGCTTTAATAACAATTTAGTATCTAATTCAGATGATAGGAATATCATGTGTTTTAGATAGATATACAGAGAGAACATGCGTGGATATTTAGACAGTTTGTTTATTTTAAAAATCCTTTTAAACAATTTTAAGACCGTTACGCTATTTTTCGATCATGACAAAACTATTACAAGTATATAAATGGAATTGCGAAACATAACCAATTAGCTAAATTTGTGGGAGTTGGTATTACGATTGTCAAAACGAGTATTCAATTTTGATCACGGTTTTTTTGCAATTGAATAAAAAGTATATCAAAACAAATATGATTCAAATGTAAATATTGCGTAGGCATATCTGAAACTTTTGATTGATTATTTCATTTATAGGTACTGGATGTATTTTTAATTTTGCATAAAGGGTCACTATGTCACTCAAACATTAGTTTTATTTTCGAATGAAGCCTCACATCAGTCGTCATCTCTTTGATGTAGGCAATTCCAAGATTCCAACGCAGATGTTAGCAATAATTCACAAACCCGGAGCACTAACTATGACGGTGATTTAGTGGTGCGCAAGTTCTTTTGGCTAAAGATATTTGACTTACTAGTGGCATTATATAAGGAAAGGCATAGTAGGTTAATCTTACGAGGATATCATTTGACGAGGTGGACGCCACCAACAGATGGCAGTGGGGACTTGGCGTCCACAGCACGTCTTTTCTTACTGTGCGTCGTAACTTGAATCACGTGTTTTCTTAGCATCGGTCGCCGAATTACCCCAATAATAGATGGCGCCAAAATTATTCAGAATGTTATATACAACCATAATAGCTGTGTTGCAAAGTTTCTTATTTTGAAGTTCATTATTAATATTGTATTGTGTTCGTTGTGTCATTGTTGAGTTTCCTTGGCTGTGCATTTTTGGATTATTTTTTTATTTGAGAATCTCTGAACGTGGATATATATTTCATTTTTAAGGTAAGTGATTACAATTAATATACATATCTCTTGTTTTAGTAAAACCACAAAATCTATGAACAAATAATTAAAATTAAATTTAAAGTTTTGGATACTGATTGGTTGCTTTTAAAAAGTATTCATTTAACAGTAAATTCTTAATTAAGATTAAGCATATTTATTCACTGTAAATAATGTAAGTTTCTAGGATTAAAATTTTAAGTAATTGGACTTAAACAGTATTTTATGTACCTTTCTAGTGAATAACAGAATATGTGTTTAATTACATAAAAATCACTATTTAAAACACTGGAATTGGTGACGAATAATAGTACTGAGATTAAGTATATTTTCGGTTTGAGAATACCTGCTATAACATTATTATGAACATCATATTTCTAAATACGCACTATCTATCTATTATCATCTATTATCAAGATTCCCATCGAATAGGTAATTTATGTCACTTTCGTAATAAAAAGTAAAACCGGCAACAATGCATCGTAGGCTTTGGTACATCATTAATTGTTCGGAATTCAACGATCAAGAAAACTTCACATTTAGTAGGGAACTTTTCAAAAATAATTTAGTTGTTGAAAATATCGCTGTTTATTGCGCGGGGCACTAAGTTACGGGTCATTTTTATGAAGAACGAGCGTAAAAGTAACTAGATGGCGTGAAAAATTTCCTCAAATTAGTGCTAGTGGCAATATAAAATTTGGAAAAGTCTTAATTTACTAATTTTGTACACATTTAGTGTGGAATAACGAAATGGAATAAATTCAGTAGCTTCATCATTATGCATTTTTTTCAAGAAAATCGTGAGACACGTCAAATTATAATTCTAAAATGACACCTTGCGACGTAAAAATGTCTGAATTTAACCCCCTTCAGGTGACAGCTGCAATCCGTAAATATTCAAATTGGAAGGAGCGGCTTGTGATACTTCATTTGAAAGGTATTTTTATTGTCTCTTGAAAGTTGCTATGATTTAAAATTTTATTGCAGACATTAACAAGAAAAAAAAAGATAAGTTTCTCCAGCGTAGGAAATTTGTTACATTAAAATAAAACTAATAACTATTTGTCAATTTTAGGTTCTGAAAAAATAAATGAAATGTGAAATATCACAAGCCTCTACGTCCAATTTGAAGATTTGGGGATTGCAGCTGTTACCTGAAGGAGTGAGTAAAAATAGGGATAACATTTTCACGTCGCATGTCATTTTATAATTATAATTTGCAGAGTTGTCAAAAAGGTTTTAAAAAGAATTCCTTTTGAGATAATACTGCACGAATTGGTCGATTGTGAATTTAATTAAGTTTACTAAGTTTAGTTAGTTTTATTTTTAGTGACGATTCATTGGTTTTTTAGTTGAGTGACATTATATTGACTTCACTCCAGTAATTTGTGAATAATTCTCCGTAAGTTAATCTAACTTAATTTTTTTTGCCACGTGACCTACAAAAAACGCTTTAGTCTAAGTTTCCACCATCAAGATGGGGGATGAGGCCCCCAATAACTCTTCCTCAGATTCCTTACATAATGCTTTATCACCATCTTCCAAAAACTTAATAAATTCTTTGCACCAACTCTCTCCTCTATTAGAAAAAGACATTAAAAACTTGGAAGATGAACTCGCTTCCACTAAAATCTGTTTTCAAAACGACCCCGAAGTCATAAAGGAAATTTTAATATTGGAACAACGCGTTAAGGCTTCTAAAGGGAGAAGATTGAAGTACTCTGATATCGATTTTGGGCCCCATTTAGTTATAGTAGAACTCATCAAAAGTAGCGGCACTCCCCCTAGTATTCATCCTATGGATGTTGGAAAAATTATACGAAAACTGAACATCCAAAACATTAAAAATATCCAAAAGAAAGGTTCCAGCAAAATAGGAATTACCTTCAAAACTTCTCGTGATGCCAATTCTTTCCTAATGAACCAAGTTTTCAGAAGGGAAGGATATTGTGCTTACATACTACAACGCCTTCTCACCTCGAGAGGCATTGTCAAAAACGTAGGACTCTCTATTACCCCAGATGATATTATTCAAGAAGCTTATTTGCAAAATAAAAAAGTGAGGGACGTCCATGCCCCAAGGATCTAGAAATTTTTTCAGTTCCAGTCCAGGTTGATAAATATATTGCTCCTGTTATATACTCAATGCAAAAATTGCCTTACATTCGGACACTCTGCCAACTCTTGCCGCAGTGCCAAAAGGTTAGTAGATGTGGAACAACCCATTCTGACCCATGTTCAAATTCCTTAGACTGTTTTTATTGCTCTGGACAGCATCTAGTTTTTGACCGCTCTTGCAAAGAATTTAATAGGCAAAAAAACATTAATGAAGCAATGGCATTCCATGACTATTCTTTCTTCGAAGCCTCTGAACTTTTCCCTCCTCTTAAATCTTCTGTTAAAAACTCCTCTTTTGATAGATCAACCACATCCTTTCCTCAATTACAGACTTCTTCCCCTTTTCCAATCTCTTATGCTCAAAAAGTGTCACAAAGTCCCCCTAGTAACAAATTCACTACTCATAAACGCAGACGTCCCACCATCTTAGAAAAAAGAACTGGATTTGATAAAGATACACATAATGCAGCACTATTTTCCTCCTCATGCAATGAACTCTGTCAGTCTCCGATAACAAATAAATCTGCACTTCAAAACAATGCTTCATCTCCCTCTTGCTCTCACATTGAAAGAATTGATATAGACTTCATCCCTTCTGATACTCCGTTTTTGTCTGATCACTCCCTTTCTATCCCTAGCTCTCAAACTTTCGCAACTTCTCAGCTTACCTCTCCTCAAGAGGTGAGCAATCATAATATAACTTAAATTTCTCATTCTAAGTACCTCCCCCCCCCGTTTTTTTATTATTTCATTTTTTACACTATTGCTTGAAATTCAATCGTATTCAGGATAATACCTTTAAATATAACATACTCCAATGGAATATTCGCAGTTTTAATGTTAACAAAGATGTACTTGTTCCTATTATTAGAGATGAGAGTATTAACATTATATTACTAAATGAAACTTGGTTGACTCCAGGTGAATCAGCACATATTAAAAATTTTAGCTGTTTTAGACATGATCGACAGGATGGCTACGGAGGTGTAGCCACTTTCATCAACAACTCGATTCCTTGAAAAAATTTTGAACACAAAATTCCAGTTCCTCCAAAAATACACTTGCTGGTAGTAGAACTCCAAGATCTTTTCATTATTAATAGCTATATTCCTCCCGACCCCAACATTCCCTTCCCTCACAGAATGTTTAATCAACTCCTACAACAAATAAAACATAAGAATTTTATCTTAATGGCTGATTTAAATGGCCAGAATCAAATTTGGGGCTCTGCCATTAATAACCCCAAAGGAACTGCAATCTGGGACTTCATCTCGCATAATGATCTCACCATCATTAATGACGGATCTCCAACCCGTATTCCCAACCCCAATGTCAACAAAAACTGCCCGGATATTACAATTACTTCCTCGGCCATAGCTCTAGATTGCTCCAGGAGTACGATCCAAGAGTCAGGCTTCAGCGATCATTTTCCTACCCTTTGCTACTACAAAAAACAAAATACTGTGCCCATCCATATGAATTCCACTCACGTCAAATATAACACAAATAAAGCCAACTGGGATGCATTTCAAGCATATATTGAAAATAATATATATCATAATGATATGGAATATCCCTTGTTCATGGAGGTCTTAAGAAATCTTTCACTCCGTCTAAACCTTATCTTCCCTGGGGGGACAAAGAGTGCTCCCAGATGGTACAAAGGAAAAAGAGGCTTTTAAACTATATCTAAGAACTCTCTCCATGGAAAATTTCATTAATTTCAAGAAAATAAGAGCTAAAACCCGACTTTTTCTGAAAACAAAAAGATCAGAAGGCTTTCGTAAATTCACGGAAGAACTGAACCCCGGAACACCTGTTAAGAAGATTTGGCAATCAATAAAAAATTTCTCCAGATCTATTGAAAATCGTAATTTAATTAACACCCCTCCCCTAGACAGTTCCATATTCCAAAGTCTCTTAAACAAGTTAGCTCAAATCCCTTTTCAAGACCTCAACACTATTCCCCAAGCCATTAACGACTCCTTTACTCACCCTTTTACAATAGCAGAATTGAATTTCAGCTTACTAAACAAAAATGATTCAAGTCCTGGATTGGATTCCATCACATATTCAATGATCAATCATCTTCCCAAAATAGCCCTAGAAACTCTTCTCTCTATTTTCAATAAAATACTGAATAAATCTCATCTTATCCCTTCAGAGTGGAAAAATCATCTAATAATTCCTATTCTTAAAAAAACCAGGATCCTAACGATGCCTCCAGCTGGAGACCCATAGCCTTATCCAGCACCATAGGAAAAGTTTTCAAAAGCATAATCAAAAATCGCCTTGACTGGTCTCTTGAAAACTCCCTAAAAATTCAACCCTCACAACAAGGATTCAGAAAAGGCAGAAGTATATCTGATAACCACATTTTCATCTATTCCGAAATATCATGTGCATTGTCTGCGAATAAAAACCAAATTGTTGTTTTTCTCGACATTAAAGGTGCATATGATAATCTTCTTTTATCCTCTATTTATTCATCTCTAAATTCCCTTAATTTACCTCATGACATTTGTGACCTCATTTTATCCTTTCTTTCAGATCGAAATCTATTCATTAAATCCACCCTCAACAATGAACTTATAGGCCCTGGTGTTTCTTGTAGAGGTGTCCCCCAAGGTTCTCCACTCAGTCCGCTGTTATTCAATATATCGTGCAACTCTCTTCAGAACATACTTCCACCCTCCATAAAAATTAGTGGTTATGCAGATGATCTTGCTGTGATATGTGCCGAAAACACCATCCAGGAGTCTATAACATCCCTCAACACTTTCCTTTCTAATCTCAATCTTCATTTATTGTCTATGGGTTTGACACTGGCCCCTCAAAAATGTGCCGCCATGATTTTTCAGAAAAACCATAAGCTTAGTCCAGTCCATTCCAGAGTCATTAATGGTCAACCTATCCCTTGGAGATCTCAAGTCAAGTACTTAGGAGCTATATTTGACGACCAACTTAACTGGAAACCACATATTGAATTTATTTCCTGCAAAGTATCAAAAGCTATTAATTTAATTAGATCTCTATGTGGTAAATGGTGGGGTAGCCATCAAAACTCTCTTTTAAACATATAAAAAGCGACCATACTTCCATTATTTGATAATGCGTGCATGCTATATGGTGGCTGTTCTAAATACCTACTTAAAAAATTAGATCGTTTACAATATCAAGCCCTAAGGGTTATAGTAGGCTATCTAAAATCTATTCCTATCAACATCATGTTATCTGAATGTGGGCAGACCCCCCTGGAGGTACGTAGAGAAATCTTGTCAGTTAAATATGTATCTAAAGCAGTTCCATATAAAGACCTAATAAAAACCTCACTTATAGAATTATTCACAGAATGGGCTGCCAATCTCATATACTGGAGACTGAGAAATACTCCTCCTATTATATTTGCCTTTCAATCAGTATCTAAATTCCTTCCCTTCATTGAATCGTTCAACAAATTTCCTTGTCATCACTTCTCGCTCGAATCTCAAATTAGTCAAACTAACACGATAGATCTGGAAATTAAAAAAGATTCGGACTGTAATCAAGTCTTTCTGGCCAAAATGAATTCTATCAACTTTTCTGGACCCATTTTCTTCACTGATGCCTCTAAGACTGACAGTAATGTAGGATACGGAATTTACTCTCCTAACCTCTTATCATTATGTGACAAACTCCCCTCTCATTTTTCCAACTTTTCAGCAGAATGTTACGCTATACTAATTGCGATCCAAAAAATTTCAAAACTTGACCTTTCCAAAGCTATAATTTCTTCAAGAATTCGATCCAACCATTGTGCCACTTTGTCATATCTACACAAATTCAACTTAGTACCTTCGGATTCATGCCCATGTGGTGAAAAACAAGATCTCTCACACATCTTTTTCAACTGTTCCTTAAATAGTGTTAATACAGATTTTCTTCATAAATCTTTCAAGGTTCCTAATAATGTTTATGGCCCCTACACACTGCAAGACATAGTGCTGAAATTCCCAAACAGTGAAAACATTAAACTCATCTCCAAATTTTTAAGTGCTTCAGACATCAAAATATAACCTCACAAACCGAACAGTTTACAGATAAAATTTTGAACAATAAGTGTGGTATCACTCTGTTCGTATTTACTTTCGTATAAACGATATTATAGACAATCATCCCGGACGCAAAAAAACAGGCCGAATAGCCCTGGCAGCTGAGGCCTTAAAACAAAAGAAGAAGAAGAAGAATTATAATTTAACGTGTCTCAGGATTTTCTTCAAAAATGCATAATAATTGAACTACTGAATTTATTCCGTTTGGCTGTTACTCACTGTACACTGTATTTACCTACATACAGTCAAGGAAATACAAGGAATTGGTCATTTAAAAGACTGCTTAGAGAGATTGGCGAGTCTTTTTTGTCTTAATATGATACAACTGTCCTCTATACTCACACGGAGTTTAGCCATTTAAAATAGTTTTGTAAGGTTAAGTGTGTTCTGCGATTTTTACAATGGATAAAAAATTGGGCCAAAGTATCTGTCTTAATTTTTGTATTGCAAATAGAAATTCGTGTTCGATGGAAATGTTTTATATGGCTTTTTTAAAAATACGTGCAAGATCAGTGCAACAGTGCATTTAACGAAGATCGAGATGTGGTAAAAGATTTGCTTTGACCAGGGTGGCTATCAACGTCTTCAACTGAATTCAACATCGCTACAGTAAAGGAAATTGTGATTGAAAACTTTAGTTAAGTCAGATAGAGGTGATCGCTGAAAATTCTGAATATCGCTAATCAATTCGTTATTTTATAGGTTGTTTCATTAGCGACATGAATATAAGGTTGATTATGGTTCTATTGAAAAACAATTTATTTTCCACAGGTGAATTAATATTTACTTTATTTCATACATATATAAAGAGAGCACTCGTACAAGGATACGGAATAAATAATATCATTGGAAGTCCTCGACAAAGTCTCTATATTTCCTTGCTCGTAAAGTCATGCGACCACGGACAGATCTGAACGTGTATAGAATAATTTTTATTATATTTCTTTGAAATCGACAACATAAAAAATATCGAATGAAAAAAGACGAAATAAATATTTCCGTAAAAATTACAGATATAAAAAATGTAGAATAAGAATAATGAAGTAAGAATATGTTATCCGGAATTTTAGGATTATTTTTTCAATATATTTTTATACAATTTTACTGACACAAAATACATACATTGCATATTCAAGAGTTTGATTTGTGTAAATCAGTCTATGGTAAGTAAGACAATCGAAATGATGGAATATTCATTAATGTATAGTCATCGGACATATTATTTAGATTACTTTGTTATTTTAAATCCACATATTTGGTAGGTATTTTTAATTATATGTTATCGATTCTACTATGCTGTCATTTTCTTTGTTTCGAGTTTTATTTTTGGCAACCACAACAAAGTAGAAAAAAGGTACGTTTTCCTCGAGTGTTGACAGTACTTTTCTAGTAAAAAAGTATTGGCGCTCAATTTTCATAAGATTGTATTGTTACATCCGTTAGCGGTAGTAGAAAAATGATTTTACTTTGTCAAATTTTAGATACTTTTTTGGCTGCTTCGTAAAATATCTACCTTGAAAACAAAATTTTATATTTATAACAGTCTTGGAAATAGTTCACCTTGTAAGGCAATAACGAAGCAAATTAACTCGTCTGGGAACTCCTGACAACGTTAAAAGAATATCGATTACATGAAGAGGAAACTCAAATTATTTTGTTATGTCGGAAATAACTGTGGCCTTTCTGGATAATAGTAATATTACTTTGTAGAGCTAGATGGTATCTGAATGTATTTTGTACAACTATCATCAGATATTTGGATGAAGCTTACTTGATGGTAAACAGAAAGATTCAGAATATTTTATTTATATTTTTACAAAAATTAGTGGTATAAAATTTTGATATGTGTTATACTAATTTACTATTAAAATAATATTAATAAGGATAATTGAACAATATTGTTTTTCCACTGCTGTCTATGAAGTTGACAATTATTGCGTTTTGTAGCAAACTGAGAAGTTGAATTTCTCTATTAGTGGTCAATAATGTTTTCTATTGTTATCCTAGGTCAATAATGGACAAATACACATGTTTTGAGAATCCAGGTATAGTAGTTTACCAAAAACATTAGGCACATAATTTTGTATAGCCAGAAGATTGTCTTTAACGTATTTGCTGCTTGAAATTTCCTAAATTCTTTAACCATCCACGAATATTTTTTTACAAAATATACTAAACTTTTGCAAAGAAAATGTTAATATAGGAGACATATAATGACATTTTAATAGGCTACATAATTTTACTACCAAAAATTAAAGATTAAGTGAATACAAAGTTTTGAAATACGTGTCCTTGTACATATTTCACGATTCTGAACCGAACACGCAAAAAGTAATTTAACTATTAGAAAGTACACCTAATTAAAATTCAATCAATAAAAATTGTGATGTATTTTTTATAACATGTGACGTGATTTTCTTCTTCTTTTTGCTATCGGAGGTCGCAGCCTTTTGTCCTACCTGTTACGGCCTCGGTACGTCACTTCTGACACCTTTGAAACCTTACACTTTCTCGGGCACCAGATTTTTAACGTGGTTGTCTCCATGGCCCCTTTACTTCAACCGTTAAGAGTTCCAGGTAGCCTCAGATGGAGGTACGGTAAATTCCAGGTGTCTAGTGTCGTCAAAATTCGGGAGGGTTATAGCTAAATAAAAAACGTTCTCGCTGGTCCTGAAATAAAAGTTATTCTCCTGGTTCACACTACGGGAAAGCTAAATTCGCGCAGCCAAACAACTATTCTACCATAGGGATGTGCTAATCTATAGTAGGTCAATAAAACACAAAGGTTAGGTTATATTATAATTCTATTTTCTAGAGTCGACTAAGCCGTTACACCAAATAACTAATATTCGTAAAGGGAGACAATACCGTGGTATCCCAAAAGCACAGATGTATTATCAAACTATATGTACATTTAATATGCGATAATTAGTGACGAAGCGGGCAGGACATAAGCGAGAGAGGTTTATAAGCATAAAAATATCGTATATGACAAAGAAGCGGTAAAAGCATACATCAAATCTTCAAAATTCGGTGGTCGTTTCATTCAGCAGATTAACAAAACTTGTATAAATAAAACGGGTTAAATGTTACTTCTAGCAAAACGTGTTTAGTTACTCCTGATATACCCGGTATGTATAATCAGCATTTGAAATGAAAACTTAAATAAATAAAACGGGTTCAATGTTACTTCTAACCAAAAAAATTTTCAGTTACTCTTGATACACCCGGTACGTATAATAAGCATTTTATATTAAAACATAACGTATTTATTGGCCGGGAAAAGACAGAATACGGAAGTGATTTTGGTTCTAGAATAAAAAAACGAAAAAGCCCTGACTAGGATGTCTGGCACTTCTTCAAAATTATTGTTCGGAACGGGAGTGGTAATAGTCTTTGGATCAAAATATCAGGAAGCCCTAGCTTATATGCCTGGCACTCTCCAAGATTTTAATCGGAACGTGTACAAGAAATCGGAAAAGTTATAATAAGGACTGTAATCCTCGGATTAAAATACCAGGGAGCCCTAGCATTTATGCCTGGCGCTCTCCAAGATTTTAATCGGAACGTGTATGGGAAACGGAAAAGATATAATAAGGGCCGTGGTCCTCGGATTAAAATATCAGGGAGCCCTAGCTTATATGCCTGGCGCTCTCCAAGATTTTAATCGGAACGCGTATGGGAAAATTGGAAAAGATATATTAAGGGCAGTAGTCCTCGGATTAAAATATCAAAGAGTCGTAGCTTATAAGCCTGGCGCTCTCCAAGATTTTAATCGGAACGCGTATGGGAAAATCGGAAAAAATATATTAAGGGCAGTAGTCCTCGGATTAAAATATCAGGGAGCCCTAGCTTATATGCCTGGCACTCTCCAAGATTTCGATCGGAACGTGTACATATAATCGGAAAAGTTGTAATGAGTACTGTAGTCCTCAAATTAAAATATCAGGGGGCCCTAGCTTATATACCTGGCGCTCTCCAAGATTTTAATCGGAACGTGTATGGGAAACGGTAAAGATATAATAAGGGCCGTGGTCCTCGGATTAAAATATCAGAGAGTCGTAGCTTATAAGCCTGGCGCTCTCCAAGATTTTAATCGGTACGCGTATGGGAAAATCGGAAAAAATATATTAAGGGCAGTAGTCCTCGGATTAAAATATCAGGGAGCTTATATGCCTGGCACTCTCCAAGATTTTGATCGGAACGTGTACATATAATCGGAAAAGTTGTAATGAAAGCTGTAGTCCTCAAATTAAAATATCAGGGGGCCCTAGCTTATATGCCTGGCGCTCTCCAAGATTTTAATCGGAACGTGTATGGGAAACGGAAAAGATATAATAAGGGCCGTGGTCCCCGGATCAAAATATTAGGGAGCCTTAGCTTATATGCCTGGCACTCTCCAAGATTTCGATCGGAACGTGTACAAAAAATCAGAAAAGTATTAAAATATCAGGGAGCCCTAGCTTGTATGCCACGCGCTCTCAAAGACTTTAATTGGAACGTGTATGGGAAAATCGGAAAAGATATATTAAAGTTTTATTGCACTCTGGTTTTACAAAAATATTTATTATTATTATTATTTTTTACAACGTCAATAAAAATTCATAAATATTACGATTGCGGGCTGACGCACATTTGAACTCGAAGCAGCAAAATTTGTTTGAATGTTCTTCAATTGTTGCAAAGGACACTAAATAAGATACCTATTAACAAAAAATTGTGATGTAACTATTTAGTATAGTAAGTATAGGTGCAGTGACTAGCCAGACTTCTTAACACGAGTTGACGAAGAAATAAAATTGTTATATTTTGGCTTTGGCCGTCCGTCCGTCCATTTTAAGCTTCAGCAGACGAACGGAGTGCTAGAACTTAGGGATAAACGGATTCGGAGTCAGGATATTCTGAAAGCTCTCCAATGGAGAAAAAATATTGAGTTTTTTGTACAGGGTTATTCATTCAACTGAAATTACTGTTTAGAAATCTACGTATTCCACGCTAAGCTGTGGCGCTTCTCTACTTGTTTTTATTTTTTAATCGGCTTTAGATTTGATAAAATAGCAGAGCTATTTACTCATACCATATTTAATACAGAATCCTCTATAAATACAATTAAAAATAATATGATTATTGTAAATCCATTTATGCAATAACGAAATTCATAATAAATATACATAGACTAATGAATATCAACAAAATTCCACAACAATAAATTGAATACATTCAATTTGTGCGCGCTACACATCTCTTAAATTCCATGCGGTTATATCAATTAAAACTGATATTATAAAGTGTAACGATCTATAAACCAGTTCGAATTTATGTGAGCTTTAACAGTGGCAGGGTAATAAATATCAATTTGTTATTTATTATGTTATCAAAAGCATCTGAATCGTTAATAAAATAATCGAAAGTTGTTAAACATAAGAGTTCTAATGTAGACTTATTTGTCTGGTTATACAAGGTACTTCAAAATAAACTAAGTTTGCTTTATAAGTAGCATATTTCGGTAGGGTCGAGTTGTCTCCGAAGACCGGCAGGTAGATTTTTATTAGGGTCGAGTTGTCTCCGGAAAAGGGTAGAGTTGTCTCTCATTATTGACAGGTATATATTGAAACTAAATCTTAAAGAAATAACAAATTCTACCATTACAATATTATTCTAATTATTAAATTCTAAAGTGATTGAACTAGAATTAAAATCTAGTGGAGAAAAAATTTGAACACTTCAATTAGTAAGAGCTCTTTCCCCTTTTCACTAAATAGCACTAGTTAGGTTAGGTTAAGTTGAGGAAAAAGAGAGTATACGTATAAAGGAGTTTGAAAATTTACCCATCAAACCAATTCAGTTAAAAATTCTGTAGTATTAGTAAAGTGAAGAACATAGTAATTAAGGATGGGAAAATTTTAATCTCCTTTGATGTTAGTTCATTATTTCCCGATTCCGCTGAAGTGAACTCTAATTGCAAGATGGAACAAAACTATTTTCAATACAAAAACCAAATTTATAAAAAATATGAAGGAAAACTTGTGGGCAATTGCATGTCGCCTTTTATAGTTTTCACGAGTCATTTCGAGGAGTAGGTTTTCCCAGGGTGTGGTACAGGCAGGTATGTGGATGATATTTTTGCTAGATTTGATACAAATAAAGTAAGGGTATATGATTTTATCTTTGAATTAAATTCAAAAGTTCCAATTTACTTATGGAATGGAAAATAATGGACAGTTACCATTTTTAGACCCGTTAGTAATTAAAAACAAAAATAAGTTAGAATTTGATATATTTAGAAAAAACAGATATAACCGGGTTGATTATTTCCATTGTATCTAACATATAATGACCAGTTTCCATGGTCTATTGATTATTTGATTGATTTTCCAATTAATAAGGAACATATTTTGATAAACGATATGGCTGTTCTTAACGGTTTCAATAGGAAAATAGTAGATAAGTTAATTAATCGTCATAGGTTTAAGAAATCTCTTTTTTCCAAAATCGAAATGAAAACGGGAGAAAATTGTTTTAGTACCTTTCAATCTTGCTTATACAAAAGGTTTTACAAATATTTTCAACGTCGTAGATTTAAACTTGAAATTAATAACACTTTAAAACAATTGTTATTATCCTAAGGATAAAATACTGGATTTGGAAAATAGTATAAATAGTATTTACGAAATTAGCAGTAACAATTGTGACGGAAAGTATGCTGGGCAGACTAAGATATTGTAATAAATACCAATAAGAAACATGGAGAGAATCATCCTGTATAACAAATTACTTTTTACTTTGTAACGTTTAAACTATAGAAAGCGGTCGTTCACATTGATAAAATGAAAAAACCACTTATCTAAGCGTCTGTCTGGGTGCAAGAATTAAAAAAAATAATATTTTAACCGGAAATAATAATTGCGTCAAAATAAAGAAATTTTGCGGAATCCAACAAATTCAATTGTTAATCGAGGTAAAAAACCTATTACACAATTACGTCGAACGATAAGTTCCACCAATCAGAAGCTAACAGGTACAAAGAAAATAAAGGATTGCTGAGCAAGGAAAAATTCCGAAACTTCGAAAAAGTAACAAATGAGGGGCAGTTGGTAAAAACTCGCGGTCGGGAACGGTCAAGTTTTCTTTTGGGGTTTCTCGAATAGCGGTTTTTGGGGAGTCCTGAGTTATAGTAATTTATAATTAAAGTAGTGTTTTAGCAATCAGGTATAAGTATTGGAACGAAGTTCCTTATCGCGCGTTGTGAAAGGAGGCTAGACGGAAAAAATTCTTACGAAAAGTTGTCACGACACTTTTTGAAGCTGTGCGGCGTGCGCATGTTTCTCCAACCAAGTCATACGATTTATAATCTCCACATTTTGTGTGTTTAGCAAGTATACGCGTCATAATTTTAATAAATTCAAAAACAAATCATATTTTAATATTACTTAGTAAAGTTTTTTGTCTTTATTATGTTAATTAATTGTTGAGATTCTCTACAACAAAAATTGAAATAATATACTTCAGTTGCTTGCTGTATAATGAATAATACTTTTGTAGTATAGTTTTTTATTGATTACATTGTTTTATACTTATGTTAAATAACACTCTTTATAAAACTAATCTAAATTATATAAAAATCTTAAGCATATCTTATACAAACACAATATCCAAACATGTTAGACGTCATAACTTACAAACAATTAATTGCTTATATTTAAGTGTTTCATCAAAATTTGAGAAGTAGATATGGCCACACTATAGCAGCATTTGTTGATTAAGTGTTCAATTTCTTTTTCTTCCATTTTTAGGTCTTTGTGTAGGATATTTGTGAAATTTTTGTGTTCATCAGTCTCAATCATCTCACCATAGCAACCTACAATGAATATTCCTAAGTAAACGGGGCATCGATGGATTCTTTCAAGTTCATTCACAATATTTAGATCACGAAGAATCGTATCAACATTTGTGTTGTCAATCTGGGTGGTGGAGTTGATTGCATAACGTGTTCGTTTGATTTTTTCTTGTAGTCTGTAATTTTGAATATGCGCAACAGACACTTCGATGAGAATGATGCAATCTGGATTTGAAAATTTTATTATAATATCAGGTTTGTTATGATATAATTTCTTCTCAGTTAATATTTTTGTGCCAGCTCTTATGGTTATATTTCTTTGTCTTTGTTGGTAGTCAACATTTAGGGTTGCTTTTCCAAATTGAAGGCCTCTTTTAATATCTTCAGGGGCATCTGTAACTGTAAGGATGGTTTTGAGTAGCCAATGTACAACGTTGTCATGTCTTGATATGTACATGTTTGTTGGGCAGGAAGATGAAACATGATAAGCTGTTTCGGCATTTTTACATCCTCTCCTACAATTTTTCCTGCGGCCTGGAATTGAGCCAAGTCCATGGAGTTGTTCTTCTGCCGCAGAATGGAGTAGTGACAGGCTCCAACCGTCTATATAAGGGGATGAATAGGCGGGAAAGGTAATCTTTTTCTTTTCAGACGTTACAACTTTACCATAATGCATTTTTGCCGTCCATTGTTGTAACAGTTGATTTTTATATTGCGCTCTAATATGTTTGATGATGTTTTCGCATATCTTCTTGTATTCGCCTAATGGGTAAACTGTGGTTTCGCATCCATATTTTTCGATAATGAAGTCATGGTCACTTATGGGGTTTCTCCACCCTGCAGTTTGCAGACTTTTGTAAGATTCGTATGTTTTTGTCATGTCTGCATGGGATTGTAAGTAAACTCCTTTTCTGATATAATGAATTTCCGTTTCTAATTCTATGGATTTCATACCTAATCCTCCTTCTTGTGAAGTTAGATAAATTCGAGCATTTGATGTTGTTCTTCCTTTCAAGTTATACTCTACTAACAGATTTCTAAACATGGTATCTAAGTCTCTGCAGTGTTTCAATGTAGTTGCTCTTTTCTCATTTGGAAACATATTACCCATAATATAAATTACTGCTGGGATAATCGTGCTATTAAATAGTTCGATTTTTTGTTTTGAAGTAAGTTCTGATTCAAATATTTTTGTGGTTTTTGTTGTTATTTTTGTTTTTATGTTTTCTAAATTTTTGGCAGTATCTCTCTCTAGTTGGTCTAAACCAAGGTACGTATAGCCTTCTCTCACTTCTGGAAGAAATGGAGTGTCATCTTCCTCTTCTTGAAACTTCATGCCATTCCTAGTGTAAACTCCACATTTACCTTCATTGAGTTTTAATCCAACTTCAGCGGAAGCTTTTTTTAGTTCGTTTGTTATTAGTTTCATGCTCTGTTTCGTATTTGTGTGACACTTGATATCATCCATAAAAGCTAAAATGGTATGTTGGCCTTTAGTACATCTGTTGATATTGGGATTGGTTTTTATGTGTTCTATGATTCCCGCAGTAATTAGAATGAATAGTAAAGGACTTATAGAATCGCCTTGATAAACTCCTCTTTTAATGTAAATGGGTTTTGTATTCTTTTTGTCTGTTCTTACTTGGATCGACCACAAATTCATGGATCCTCTTAAAACGTTTTTGATGTTCATATTTAAGGGAAGTTTTCCAATTAATCTTTTAAGTTGTCTATGTGAAATGGAATCATACGCTTTTCTAAAGTCAAACCAAGCTGAGTAGTGTTTTTTTTTCTCATTCTAGCTAATTGTGTTACTGCCTTGTCTTGAAGCATTCCATGTATTGTACCCCATGTTTGTTTTCTTGCCAATTGTTCTTTCGGAATCGCCCAGCCTGGGAGATCATTATTAAGAATTACAGTTATTGTTCCTGTTAATATTTTATATTCTGTGTTTAGTAGAGCGATGGGGCGATAATTGACAGGGTCTTTTTCATCGCCTTTTTTATAAATTAGTATTACATTTGCTCTTACATCTGTTTCTGTCAGGTTTTCTTTGCCTTGTAGTATTTTAATGATGAATTTTGTTAAGTATTCTTTGGCACTAGGTAATATTTTATAAAGGTAATTTGGTATGTAATCGCTGCCGGGGCTCTTCCAAGGTGATGTTTTCTTTATTACTACTTCAATAGTTGATTTTATAGTTGTTTCATCTAATTGTTGATTGTAGTTTTTCCCCGTTGAGTATTTTTGAAGTTTTCCTAGCCAGGTGTTCAATATGGGGGTATCATGTGTGTCATCAAACTGAGAATACAATTTCTGATGAAATTCTAATACGTTCGACGGGTCTGGGCTTCTTTTAATCGGTTGTTCTAGTGTCCTCATTGATGGTCTGTTATTGAAAATATATCTCAGCCGCTGAGTTTCTGCTTGTTTTCGTTGATGTTCTGCTTTTTCTTTTAAAATTTTAATTCTATCATTTGTAGATGTAATGTACTGTTTGGGTTTCATTTTCAGTCTTTTCATTTCTTCAGCTTCTTCTTTCAGTTGTTTACTGAATGTACCTCCATTCCAATTTATTATTGTTTCTGCATTTTTCACTCTTTTTTCTAGTGTTTTCATTTTCTTTTCTGTTTCTATGTAGCTTGGATTTGGTTGTTTACTTTTTCCAGCAATGTAATTTCTTAAAAGAACACCGGCTACATATATTGATTTTTTGATGTCTCTTCTTTTGTTTATATATGATAATGTACTATTTTCTATGGTGGTAATGTTGCTTCTCAATATCTCGTTTACATGGTTGACATATCTTTGGTGGCATCGTCTTATATAGAATTTTTTGATCTTTTTCTTTATTTTTGGGGTAGATCTGTATATATTTTTGAATTTTGTTTTTATATTATTTAGTTCGATTACATCAAATTCTTCAATGGGTTGTTCTGTTCTTGCACCCAGACAGACGCTTAGATACGTGGTTTTTTCATTTTATCAATGTGAACGACCGCTTTCTATAGTTTAAACGTTACAAAGTAAAAAGTAATTTGTTATACAGGATGATTCTCTCCATGTTTCTTATTGGTATTTATTACAATATCTGTCTCAATGGAAGTCATCCACATGGTTTATTGTTCATCATAGTCTTCACAAAATATAAGACCTTTCAATTTTAAATTGTTTTATAACATTTGCTACAGCTCATGAACTGATAAAATGTTGCAAAATGAACAAACTAAATGATCAAATATGCTGAGTATAGAGGCCAATTGTATCAACTAAGCGTCAAGAAGTATAGATATTGACAATTCGTGGCTTTGTAAATGATTAATTCCGATATAAACTAACTTTATAAATAAACCTTATTTTTAGTCAAAATTCAAAAATTTGCCACACTTTCAGAATGACCACAAAATGAAGGATGTATGATGAAACCAATTAAGTCATCCAGGCCGCGCCCGTGGGACAGGGCGATAGAGTATAGGTATTTTTTTAGTTGCGCCCATGACGGAACATAACATAAAAGTATTTGCAGGGTGTCCGCTTCTCCACGGTACTTTTACTTACAAGTTAGGTACTAAATAATTTTTAGATATTAATTTTTTTAATTTCCTCCAGTAATTTATCAATTATTATTAATAGAATAAGGCGAACTCTGCTTACGATTTAGTGTTCTCCAGACCGGAAGCACACTCCTTCTCTTTATATTTCAATTCCAGTACTTCGTCATCGATAGCAATATACCGTGTTTCTCAAGCGAAAAATAATCCGACACCGGCACACAAAACTGGTACTGAACTGGACTGAAAGAATTAGAAACATATTCGTATTCTTATAGCACCGTCAGAGAAATATATGATTATATATGTATAGTATGTAGTATAAAATAGTTGATGTTAGTTGAATATATTTTATATTCTTAAATATCATAAATATTTCTGTATTCTCCTAGAAACGTTCTGATCAGCACTGAAACAACTCGAACTTGAGTAAGTTATTTTAGTGAGAAATACGCGATGTAAAAATGTTCATCATATTCATACTTCGCTGGTATGCTACCAAGAACGATAAAATGATTTCATAGAATTCTTTGAACAATAAGAATATTTTGAAATGATAAGATCTGATTTTCATTCGGAGGTAAATTTCATCGAATCGAGAAAATGTACACTTTTTCGGTGGAATTGTCATTACCACCTACTTAACAAGGAGCTAATATAAACTTTTTGGAATAAACTAAATTCACTGTTCAATTTATAATTTTCTCATGACGTTTAAAAGATAATTGAAAAATAGTTTTGATTAAATTTGTTCTACTTTTTGTTTTTACCTATTACGAATAAAACAGAATCCCTAGAGGTAGAAATTTGTCGAAAGTTACGAACAAGTTTGGTTTCCGGAAGGAAGTAAATTTTAAATGAATTCATTTTCAACTCGGTTACCCTACCTCGAAATGTCACCATATGTTGCAATTTACTTGGTTCCCAGGAGAGTTTCGAAACTACGAAAATGTTTTTTTAATAAATTGTTTACTAACATATGTGGACTAAAAAAGAGATTACCTATATGTTTCTCCTTTATAGAATCTTGGCATCTAATATATATATATATATATATATATATATATATATATATATATATATATATATATATATATATATATATATATCTAAGAATTTTTAATGTATCCAAAGTCCAAATTTTTATTTTACTGATTGGTTGTTGAAAATTTATGACAATTTTAGTTTTATATTAATAGTTGTAGTATAATAATATGTAATTATTTTCCTTGAGAAGTTAACTTTTATTAACAATCAAAGATCAATTATATGTATTGATTATTAGTAAGTTACTTTACTGATAAATGTGGTAATATTCATGTGTATTTATGATAAGAATAGTTTTTACGAAGTAATTTTCTTCACATGAACTAAATCATTGCACATTGTACCGGGTGGTCCAATAAGCCGATCTCTCGGCTATATATCAGAAACTATTCGTCTTATAACTTTAGGAGAAAAATTCCTTGGTAAATGTGGCCAAGAGAAATGGCTGGAAATACCTTTTAAGTTTCTAGCAGTGGTTCCCAACCTTTTCTGGACCACCGCCCCCTATAGAAGAGAACAAAAATTCCACCGCACCGACCCCTACCCCCCCCCCCCTCCCAGTCGCTGGTTGGTAGTTAATTTTATTTGAATATCATCTGTACCGTCCCAATTGATCTGTTTTTAGCTTTAATTTCAGTTAATGTCTAAATTTTATTTTAGAGAAATGATGAAGTAGAAATTTATTAAACGACTACCAAATGTACAATAAAACTGTTTATTTAACTTTTAAATATAAACACAGAATCAATAAGAAATACAATCACAATAGAAATAAGAAATGAAATACAATAAGAAATACAAAATTAATAATAAAGAAAAAATCAATGAGACTGTTGAGGCTGGTGGAGTGTTACCAGTTTGTTAATATCGGGTTCCAATTTCGTTAACATCAATCGCAGATCGCCACGTTCAGTGATGTGTAGTCTCTTCCTCTTCTTTGACAGCAAATCAGTTACTGCACTGAATGCACGCTCAGCCATATAGGACGAAGGAAATGCAATTAACAACTTCTGTACTATTGTCCACAATCCAGGATAGAGAACTGGTATTGGTTTTTGAATCCAGAACTCTTGATATCCACGTTTGAATTTTACTTTCAGTTCTTCGTTAGTTGTGAGTTCTAATAGCTCCTCTTCCAAATTTGATGAGCCTTCGGTATCTGTGTTTGCGAAAGGATCTATAACCCAACTTGGTATTTCCATATTTAAAATATCTTGGAAACGCTCTGTAAAATCAACATGAAGAACTTCCAATTGGTGGCAGTAAGTAAATAAATCTTCCGGTTTTGCAGACACTGTTGATAATGTGGGAAAATGGTTGTACTCACCTCTACCAAGATTTCTTTTGAATATAAGAAGTTTTCCTGCAAAAGCAGCTATGACGTTTTTAGTTTTAATTAAATTAAATTTTTTAATTTTCATTTAGGGATAGGGGTAAATTATTGTAATAGATTATTAATTATATCACTAACTTTTAAAAAGGTTTTAATTTTGTTTGGTAATTTTGTCTTTAAAGGTGGTTTTTAAGGGTTGAAATGTATTAGAAATTATGTAAATTAGAGTCCATAATCTAAAATAATATACAATACTTTTTTGTATTTTTCTAATTTTTTAACATATGGGGTGGTTTTCACCCCTTAAAAATAAAAAGTATTCATCTGGTGTATATTAGATTTGTACTGTTTTAAATGAAACTTACTGTTTCTAGTTAATTCCCCAATATATTGAAACGATTTTAAAAATTCTAAGATAATTGACAATTGTTTCGATATTAAATATCATCTTCAGAATGACAGAAGTTACATTTCATTTGAAGCCTATCTGATGTTTAATAATTATTTTGGTTAGACCAAGAAGTGACCTACCTAGTGATTGACTTAATATATGTTAATAGAAAAAAGAAGAAGATGTGATGTTACAAATATTAAAGCTTAGATATTATTAGCCCTTTGGAAATATCCTGGATATCTTTCTTCCAATTAAGATCAGTATAACTGTGCAATGATATAGAAAACCAGGAAAACTATATCTGCTGATCTTTACAATTATCACTTAAGAAGACATTTTAAAAGTGGAGAACTCACTAGATTTATCTGTTCATTGACAACTTAATATTGTGGGTTTCTTAAGTGTGTTTTCTTATCACAAATATAGTACTTCTAGTTCTGTGTTAGGTGTCAATGAATGTTTGGTGTCAAGTAGATGTTTTGCGTGGTGGGACTTATCTGGTTGATTTAATCTATATGCTCGTAAATATTCATTGTATCTGATCTCAAAATTTCTAAGGGTTTGACCGAAATAGACAACATTACATTCTGGACATTTAAGTTTATATATACCAGACTTCTTTAATGGGGATATTTTTGTTTTTACATTTAACAATTTTGTACTCACTGTTTTAAAAGAAATTGTTGTATTTGTAGCTGAAGATATTATCTTTGATATATTATTAGAAATATTACCTGCATATTTCATATTATATTTGATCTACAGGGTAAAATAAGATTAATTCTAAATTTGCATAAAAATCGGTTCAGATCGAAAAAATTCGGAGGTTAAACCATTTTTTTGTCTTCATTTTCCGAAGTAAGTGGCAAATTTCATCGCAACAAACAATAATTTCTCGTCTGCTGAATTCAGAAATGTGAAGACCTCCATGTAAGTTCTATACCAATAATTATTATTTCTGTAGCCAATAATGACAGTCTTATTTTTTGAATAATTTAAAAAAGGTATGATTTTTTGATGTTATGAAATGGAACAAAAATTAATCTTTTATAACAACTATGTATTACGAAAAAACTCCATTGATATCTCACTGGTGGTTGTGAGCAAATTACGTCACAAGTTTTCAAGGTTTTAGTCATATTTAAAAAAATTATAAATATTTGAGGCTACATTAGGCATTAATGCATGGTTTAAAACACTTTCCCCAAAATAGTCAACATCTCTATTATGCTCCAGTATTAAATGAAAGGTGGACTCGCTGCCAAGACAAATATTTTTAATTGAAATTTCATTAGTATTAATTTTATTTGCCATAACTTTACTTGTCGATAATCATGATGTTGTTGGAGACGATCTTTCTGTATATCCAGGACCCAGGAAATATATGTTACTTCTACCAATTTTCTAATTGAAATTGTTGGAATGGGTGATTGGTCAAATAAATTCAACCGAATTTATTCAATTAATATTTTCTGATGCATTCAAACGCGCATATGCACAAAGGTAAATACAATCATAAATGGTTTAGTTCAACAAATATTCAGATAAAATCCTCTATCTGATGATTGGAGATAAACATCAGGAATCTTTGAAATGTGTACATAATCAATTAAGATTTGATAAAGAGCAATTAACACCAGTTAATCTTCCTCAAACTGATACATCATTAGTGTTTTTCTTGTGTATGAACTACGTTAGGAGTCCTGTTTCTACAGTGTTGCCAATTTTATTGTACCTATAATAAATATTCGAATGTGTTAAAACTGCACATTGTTACAATTACTTTTATCTCAATTGCTTAATATTAGTGTTTTTAAATGAAACTCAAGGTCTCTAGTTAATTCCACAATATAATACAAGTTATTGAAAATTCTAAAAAATTGACAATTGTTTCGATAAATTAATATCATCGTCAGAATGACAGAAGTTACATTTCATTTTATGCCTACCTGATGTTTAGTAGTTATATTTGGCTAGACCAAGAAGTAACCTAACTTGTGATTGGCTTAATATATGTTTATAGAAAAAAGAAGAAGATGTGATATTACAAATATTGAAGCTTAGATATTATTAGCCCTATGGTGATATCCTGGATATCATTTTTCCAATTAAGATCAGTATAACTGTGCAATGATATAGAAAACCAGGAAAACTATATCTGCTGATCTTTACAATTATCACTTAAGAAGACAGTTTATTAGTGGAGAATTCCCTAGATTTAACTGTTCATTGACAACTTCATATTGTGGGTTTCTTAAATGTCTTCTAATTTCCAGTTCTTCAAGGAAATCCAGTTCTTGTTTCTTTTCACAAATATGCAGTACTTCTAGTTTTGTGTTAGGTGTCAATGAATGATTGGTGTCAAGTAGATGTTTTGCGTAGTGGGATTTATCTGGTTGTTTTAATCTGTATGCTCGTAAGTGCTCACTGTATCGTATTTCAAAATTCCTAAGGGTCTGACCCAAATAGACAGCATTACATTCTGGACATTTGAGTTTATATATACCTGACTTCTTTAATAGTGGTATTTTTGTTTTTACATTTAACAATTTTGTACTAACGTTACTTTCTGTTTTAAAAGAAATTGTTGTATTCGTTGCTGAAGATATTATCTTTGAAATATTATTAGAAATATTTCCTGCATATGTGATGGTTTTATAAGTTTTAATTTCATCAGCTTGTTTAGGATATATTAGTTGTAATGCCACTTTTTCCTCTTTTTTACTAATTAGCTTATTTATCATATCTAATGGATAACCGTTAGATGTTGCTATTTGTCTAATTGTATTAATCTCTCTATCAAAATTACATTTGTTCATAGGAACTGAAAAAGCTCTATGTATCAATGAATTATATGCTTTCAATTGCTTAACTTCATTATCGCTAAAAGTCGCATTTGCATTTTTACCAATCTTTATTATATTAAATATTTGGAAAAAGCAGAAAATGTGTAAAGTTTTTCCAATTTCTTTAGCATTTCATGGAGCTGTTTTAAAAGATAGTAGCGGTAGTAATCAAAACGCTTTTGTGTTAATAAGTGAGTACATCTCAAAACTGTTTAGGGTTGTTAGATTCCCAAATACAACATAGTTGGATGAAAGTGAACATCACATGTTGTAGTGGATGATATGTAGGAAGATGTTTATTGTTACTATTAGCAAAGAAGACGGGAACCACATTAGAAAATAGATTTTTGGCGTTTTCTAAAGATTTGTCTTGTCAAATTTTGTATTCATTTTATTCATATTTTGACCAATTTGTTTCTATTGATTTCATAGAAAAATAACGGAACTGAGGTAAATTAGTAGTCAGTGAATAGACAGCAGCCGGTAAACCGAGTCCAAAGTGGTCCAACGGATTGCTGGCACGGTTTTAGTTTTAGTGATCTGGTGACATGGCGCAACTGGAACATTTGATCAAGGAAATTTCTAAGAAAGTGATATTTCACCAAAACAAAGCAGCGTATTACAAGTCTTTGGCTACGATGGCAAAATTGAATGAATTAAACTTCGAATTTCTTCCTATTCTCCAGAGATGGTGCCTAAATCGTTCTTCAAGGAAGTTGTTTCCTTTATTTAAGTTTTGATGAAGAGTATGTTGATGAATAAAATCGAATTTGATCGAAAAGGTTTTGGTTTTTTCAGTATATTGGGAATGTGTTAGTGCAAGAGTTATGTATAGAAAAAATAAAGTAAATATCTCGTTCATAAAATGTGAAAACAGTGATTCGAAATTGGTTAAGGAATAGAATACATGAAGCTGAAAACCAATTTGGTTAAAAGCCATTGATTTTTCAAAAAATTTAAAATAATCTCGTTAAAACGGTGTGAAAGGTGTATTCAAGAAGTTGAAGGACATTGTAAACATAAAGTAGACCACACATTTGTAAATAGGTAGGTGAAATTAAATAGATACTTTTATGCAATAACGAATACGATGTATTTATAACTTTGGAATTTTTGAGGTATAATAGAAGATGCTCTAAATCTATGAAAACTTGTGTTAAACACTAATGGAGTTCGAATAATAATTAAATTGTAGCGTACACAAGAATATGGAGTTAAAGGGGATCACAATTCCCATAATATATTCATGGAGTGCACTATTTTCTTTCTGTTACCATGAAAAAGCCACATGCCCATTTTATTTCGTAAGTTAAAAGAACTGCACCTTTATAATGGGCACATTATACGCTAATAACTATATTAACCATTTAGCTCATTTTGACACCAACATATGACATAATTCTATCAATAAAAAAATATATCAAATCGTTAAAGTAATAACGGAGATCAGATATTTCTCCGGCTTCAACAATCCTAGCTGAGTATTCAGGGAAAACTTTATGAAAATAAAAATATTCCTCCGGACTGAAATTAGTCGTTGTCGTCTTCTTCTTTCCTACATTTGTAACAGACTAAATTCGGAAGAGAACGTTGCTAATTACGGTCATTATTACGGTAGATTTAGTTAATTACGTTTTATTAGCATTCCAAATGAGACTTTTTCTTTTTATTTGGGTGTAATGTCGTCGGTTAAATGCAAATCTTTAACGTATAAAACAACGTTGCGAAGTGTTTAAATTTATTTAAAATAGTCTAATTATTTTACATATTCAGTAAATAATGTCCAGATTTTATCCAAAATCAACTGAGATATATAAACATAATGTATATTCTGACACTAATGCATAAACAAGCATGTGCAACGCATTTAATGAGTTGCCTAAAGTTACGAATGATTTAAAGGCGATTATGCATTGTGATATAAAATTGTATCTAGTAAACAGACTATAATACTGTAATAAATCAGCGCCGCCACTGGAATTCTTCAAAGGTTCAAAAGTCGATAAAAAAGGTCCAGAAAAATCTATTAAATACGTAAAAAAGTTGCCAGCTTTATTATTCGAGAGAATTCAAGAACAATATATAAAGAGAGCGGGAGACTCGTTAGTTTTATTTGCACAGTGTTGCTATGAAAAGTAATATTAAGGTGCAGAGTTAAAAATTACTATAGGTGAAAGTAATTTAAAAATTAGTAATAAGTTAGTGTAAATAGTTTATAATAGATAATAATAAAATAAACATGGATACAAAATCAAGACTCTATGTAAAATAGATTGTATATGTTTTCCTCTAGTTGAGAAAAATATTTTGCAACCACTGCATATAAAACAGGAATTATTTATTATTTTTTACACAAAAATTACCAACCCTGGGTAAGGTAGAATTAAAAGTTGATTTAGAATTACTAGTTTTTGATTTTGTAGAAACTGTGAGGAGGAGATATGCTAGTAAATTACTTAAATAAAGAAAACCTTTACTGTCTGAACACTTACTTTAAAAAACCTAAGCAAAGAAAGTGGACTTGGAAAAGCCCCGATGGGGAAACTAGAAATGAGATCGACTTCATACTTTCGAATAACAGAAAAATCTGCACAGACGTATCAGTACTAAACCGATTCGATACAAACAGCGATCATAGACTGGTAAGAGCATCCCTTAGCCTCAACCTGAAAACTGAAAGAAACAAACTCATCCGTACAGACAAGATCCCTAAGGCTGAGGAGCTTGTACATAGGAAAAAGGATTATCAAAACGAACTAGAAAAGAAACTGGAACCAACTGAAGCATTGATTAGGATGGACATAGACGAACTGAACAAAAAAATCACAACCGACATCCACATTGCGACAAGGAAGATTTGCATGAAAACAAAAAAGAACTCTAAAATACAACCAGAGACGTTACAACTTATGGAACAAAGAAAGAAAACATCCAGAGATGCACTAAATTATCGGGAACTAAATAAACGAATACATAGAGAAGTAAGAAAAGACATCCGAGTTTATAACACCAAGACAATCAAAAACGTAATAGAGGACAATGTAAATATGAAAGTCTTAAGGTCAAAACTATCCTCTGGTAAACAAATCATCACCAAAATGAAAAATCAACAGGGAAACATAATTTCGGACAGCAAAAAGATCGCGGAACACATCAAAGAATTCTACACCCGTCTTTACACATCTACTACACCGGACCCAAGAATTAGGAGCACGGTTATATGCAATGTGGGCTCTGAGGACATTCCTGAAATATCAAAGCAAGAAATACAGGTTGCCCTCAAGCAAATGAAAAATAGAAAAAGTCCAGGAGAAGACAGAATCACGTGTGAAATGCTGAAAATGGGAGGAGTGGTTATCGAGAAATCTTTACAAATTCTTTTAAATAAATGTCTACAAGAAGGCAAAATTCCCGATGCATGGCAAAACGCGGAAGTGATCCTGCTTTTTAAAAAAGGAGATAACAGCAACATAGGAAATTATCGGCCAATTAACCTTCTCTCTCATATGTATAAGCTCCTCACCAGGATAATAACCAATAGACTAACAAATAAATTGGACGCGTACCAGCCAGTAGAGCAAGCGGGATACCGTAAAGGGTTCAGTACTATAGATCAGTGCTCCGCAACCGGTGTGCCGCGGCACACTGGTGTGCCGTAAGCCGACTCGAGGTGTGCCGCTCCTTCAGACAATACGAATCAGATTCGTATTGTAGCGAGACCCGCGAAAAATAAAGCAATCTGACAACAGCGCCGATGGTAAACGTCTATCCGACTATCGGCGCGGCGCGGCGGCTTGATTCTCGAAGGCGACTAAACTAGAAAGATCCGTGCCGTTCGAGGCGCGACTCGATGTTTTCCTGAACATCGCCGCTGCCTATATAAGCGCGCCTGTCGTCGCTCAGAGACTCAGAGAGAGTCGAATAGTCAAGTGAATCAGATAAATACGCGGGCAAACAAATAAATCGTAGAGTGAAATAAATAGTGAATTGCTATATAAATAAATTCTTGTGCCTTATAAATAAGTGAGTATAAATTAGTTATAATTAGTTAAGTGTTATTTTTAGAGTTCCTGTTTTCTTTTTTACGTTGTTGGCCATATTGTTGCAGTATCTACTTTTATAAATAACTATAGTGCTTCAAATATGGATAAATTTTTGCTGAAATCACGAGCAGATGACGAAGAACCTAGCACAAGCTCCAGCATAAGTGCTGCAAAAAGAGCAAAAAAGGTGCTGAAAAGGAAGTACAATCAAGACTACCTTCGATATGGTTTCACTTGGTGTGGCGACGAAGCGGTTCCAAAGCCTGAATGCGTCATTTGCGGTGAACAGTTGTCAAATGAAGCAATGGTACCCAGCAAACTAAACCGTCATTTGATCACAAATCATCCCAGTTGCGTCAAAAAAGACATTCAATTTTTCCAACGGCGCTTGGATCAAAATAAGAAACAAAAGCAGTTTATGAAATCGGCGGTTACGGTTTCTGAAAAGGCATTAGAAGCAAGCTACCTTGTTGCAAAATTAATTGCACAACAAAAAAAACCGCACACTATCGGTGAAACGCTTATTAAACCGGCATGCATGGAAATTGTTAGACTTATGCTTGGGCCAAACGAAGTTAAGGACGTGAGTAAAGTTTCTTTGTCGGCCGATACTGTTAAAAGACGTATCCAAGATATGTCAAGTGATATTTTGGGAACACTAATTAAAAAAATCATTTCGGCTGGAATTTTTGCGCTTCAAATCGACGAATCAACCGATATTAAAAATAAAGCACAACTGATGGCTATTGTACGTTTAGTTTACGAGGACTCTATTAAAGAACATTATTTATTTTGTAAGGAGGTTCCAGAGAGAACTACCGGTGAACAAATTTTCCAAGTAACTGATAATTTTTTTAAAATACATAATATTCAGTGGACCAATTGCGTTGCTTTTTGTACAGATGGTGCTGCTGCAATGATGGGCAGTAAGAAAGGTTTTGTATCTTGTGTAAAACAAAAAAATCCGTCAATACAAATTACACATTGCTGCATACATCGAGAAGCATTGATGGTCAAAAATTTGCCCGAACAGCTTTCGATCAAAATGAATGAATGTATTAAGATCATAAACATAATTAAATCGAGAGCCTTAAATTATCTTTGGAATACTCTGTGAAGAAATGGGAAGCGAACATGAATCCTTACTGTTTTATACAGAAGTTCGTTGGTTATCCCGGGGAAAAGTTTTAGCTCGACTGTTTGAACTTCGCTACGAAGTGCGTGAGTTTCTTTCAAGTCAAGATATGTACGATCTATGCCAGCACCTTCATGATGAATACTGGATAGCCAAACTTGCATACATGGCTGATATATTCGAACATCTGAATGAACTTAATAAAAAAATGCAAGGACGGAATGAAAATATATTGACGTGCTCCGATAAATTACAAGGGTTCAAAAAGAAACTTGAACTTTGGCAGGAACAGTTGCAAAAAGGATGTCTAGAAATGTATCACAGGACCAACCACAGTACGATCGAAAACAAGCAGTTGATTGTGGATTTGGCCCAACAACATTTAAGTATGCTTCAACAAAAATTTGAATACTATTTCCATTCTATCAACACGGAACAATACAATTGGATTCGAAATCCTTTCGCAACCAATGCAATAAGTTCCACGGAAGCACTGCCATTGCAAACTCGAGAGGAGTTCACAGAATTAAGTAATGATATGACCCTAAAACTTAAATTCGACGAAGTTCCGTTAGATGTTTTCTGGATTTCCATCAAGACAGAATATCCACGCATCTCCGACAAGGCCATCTTCACACTACTTCCGTTTTCCACAACATATTTATGTGAGCAAAGTTTTTCAACGCTTGTATTAATTAAAAATGATAAACGGTCATGCTTAAAAGATCTTGACCAAGAAATAAGAGTTGCGCTGTCTAAAATTGAGCCGAATATAAAACTTTTGTGTTCAACGAAGCAAGCGCAGGTATCACATTAATCAGTCATCATCATGTCAAAATATTTATTACTATTGACGTGTCAACAGAAGTAAATTTAGTATACCTACCTGTCCTACCTAGTATTTAGTATAGTTCTCATGTATGTACCTATTTGTATTTTTCATTCTATCTGAATAATAAAAAAAAATAAAAAAAAAATATGTATTATGTCCTGAGTGAAAATTTTGATGCCCCAAATCTGAAAGGGGCTTCTTCTAAGGTAGTTTGGACATCCATAAATAATTAGTATACATGGAGTGAACTGACCCCCGACCTAGCTACGCCACTGCTATAAATATATTTTAGATTTTGGTGTGCCACGAAATTCTAGGGAGCAGTTTGGTGTGCCTCAGATGAGGAAAGGTTGCGGATCACTGCTATAGATCACCTACAAGCTATTAGAACACTGATAGAAAAAACAACGGAATACAACATACCCCTTCACTTGGCATTTGTGGATTTTCACAAAGCGTTCGATTCTGTCGAAACGTGGGCATTTATACAGGCTATGAACGATGCTAGAATAGATTCCAGGTACACAAACTTATTAAAATATGTATATAAAAATGCCACTTTTCATGTCAAAATAAATGAAGATCTAAAAACGGATAAGATTAAGGTAAATAGGGGAATACGTCAGGGTGATACAATATCACCAAAATTATTTACTCTGGCGCAAATTACAATGGGAAACAAAAGGAATAAATATCGACGGCTCCTATCTACACCATCTTCGGTTTGCTGACGACATTGTCCTGATAAGCAGTGACGTGCACGAACTGAGCAACATGTTAGAACAACTTAATAATGCTTCAAAAAAGATCGGCTTAAAAATGAACATCGCAAAGACTAAAATAATAAGTAACACCAACGAACAAATATATATAGATGGTACAAAACTAGAAAACGTGGAAGAGTATATATATTTGGGACATGTAATAAAAATAGGAAAAGAAAATCAAACGGCTGAGATTAAACGAAGAATAAAATTAGCCTGGGCGGGGTTCGGAAAAATGAACTATATATTCAGAAATAGCAGCATACCGATCAACCTTAAACGAAAAGTTTTCGATACCTGTATACTACCGATAGCGACCTATGGACTGGAAACAATGGCAATGACAGGGAGGACAGCAAATCAATTAAGAGTGATGCAAAGAGCGATGGAACAAGCGATGCTCGGAATTACTCTCAGAGACAGAAAAAGGAATGAAGATATCCGACAAAGAACTAAAGTCATGGATATAATAAAGCGTACTGCGGAGCTGAAATGGCAATGGGTAGGGCATGTGGCCCGACAGGATCAAGCTAAATGGACAACCAAACTAACGTACTGGCGACCAAGACAAACAAGGCGAAGCACAGGAAGACCACAGAGAAGATGGCTTGATGATATCAAAAGACAGGCCGGAAACAGATGGTTTCAACAAGCACAGGACAGGACAGCATGGAGAAATATGAAAGAGGCTTACGTCCAGGAGTGGATAAGAAGTGGCTGAGAAAGAAGAAGAAGAAACTGTGAATAAAAACAAGTGCAATATATGGAAATCATTTTTGTCAGTAAGTAGTACCAGAACTTAATCCAGAGAATATACCACCATTTCAGACATGCCTAGTTGCAACATGAACTTCACGATTTAAAATGTTATATAAAATATTTTCTTTAAAAAATCTGCCACTTTAGTGATGAACATGAGAAAGTTTCACACAATGGTAGATTACAGCTCGAGTTTGAAGAGACCCATTTCAAGTATTGTTTTTAAAAAACCATTCAAAAGTTGCTTTCCAAACTTGAATTTTTTATAATAAATTTCTTGAGTGTTTTTATATAGCAGTATACATATTCCATATCTTAAAAACTAAAGCATTTTCAGAGTGAGAATATCAAATACAGTAAATCTCCGTGTGTTTCGGAAAAAACTTTCAGAAAATTAATGATCAAGAACGACAACCTATTGATAGTGCTTTTGGTTCGTTTTTATGAATTTTCAATATAGCCGTAATTTTTTTCATTTTGTATATGTTCATGTGTTACACAAAGACCGTATTGGAAGCATGAAAAACATTAATGTTGTTTCGATTGACGTTTCTATTAGTGTGCTCTGAAATCCCTTGTGACGTCATCATTTCGTTTGCGAGCTGTCAAGAGCACAAAATCAATCAGCATATGCGAAATAATGTAATTGACATATAACTCGACATCTAGTCGGAATTAATAATAATCCATTCTGACTGGGAGCATGTGATATCACACTTAGTAACTACATTTATTTCCTTTTATGGCTCTTATTCTAAACTATGCCTGCTGTAAATGTATTTATATGCTATACATAAACATTGTCCTATTAAACTGGCATGAACAACGATATCTTAAGTTACTACACTTCTTGCTCTTGCTGCTCTCCTCAGAGCAATCGAATTTTAAGTTTGATCCAATCACAGAAGGTAAAAAATAATTATAAAATAACAATTTCTATATAATTTGAACCTTTTGAGGAATATTTTGATAAACACTATTTATAAACTGACATGCTGCGTCTAAGTAGTAAAAATTAAATAATCTTAGATTTCTACATTGGTTCAATTCCGAGTTTTCTAGATATCTCTTTTGCAAATTAAAGATATAAATAACAAATTTTTAACTGGCCATAAAGTCGACGAGTAGGATGACTCTTACTTAGGAGTGATTTGGTTTTATTACTGTTTAATGTAAATAACTGGTTTGCTAAATGTCAGCGAAATAAAGAAGCTTCTAAGGGTATTTAGTAAATAAAAGGCGAAGTTGCCGCATCCATTAAAACATCCCAATGGCCCAAGACCAATTGGACAAGCTTATTTCAAGTAATATTATAATAATAATAATAAAAACATACACACTTTTTTTGATAAATTTATGAATTTTATTAAATAAATGTTTTCATGTACGTTTTAGAAAAAAGTGTAGAACGTGTTAAAGTTTATAAAAAAGCTGAGTAACTTTTTTGCGTCAGATCAAAAACAAAGAAAATACGATTTTTTTCAACTTCGACACTTTGACAAGCCGCCATTTTGTTTCTACTAAGCCGATTTGCCCCGTTAACGAACTCGTCCAAGATTTTGGCCCATACGATTTTTGTAGCGAGTTTGGCTTCTTATAACTTGATAAATAAATTTCGGTTTTCTACTGCACCTCCGAGTTAGTCAAAATTTTGACATATTAACCTGACCGTTCTTCGAAGAGAAAAACAACTACTTTCCTAGCTAATACCACGCAGAATATTGAATTACATCCCCTTCGAAGAACGTGACGTCGATCGACCCTTTTGTCGATACGGACATCTGTGGTGATTCGCAACCGAAAGGAGAAAGGCATAGTACATAGACCGGTTTCGACCTTCTTAGGTCTCTTCAAGAGTGCCGTAATGACTTCTAGTTCAGAGTGTCTAATCTGATCTGAAGATTACGCCCTTCGATAACCTCTATATGACTCGTGTGGTTACACACTTTCGAAAAGTAGTCAGCTGGCACCATCTTGCGAACCACCACCTCAGATATTATTTGACCGCAAAAGTCGTATGAAATAAAATGAATTAAAATTTCATAAAATACGAAGTGTGTCTATGTGAAAAATAAATTTCGGTACTGCACCTCTGTTTTAGTCAAAATTTTGACATATTAGCCTGACTGTTCTTCGAAGAGAAAAACAAATACTTTCCGGGCTAATACCACGCAGAATATTGAATTCGAAGAACGTGACGCCGATCGACCCTTTTGTCGATATAGACATCAGTGGTGATTCGCAACCGAAAGGAGAAGGGCATAGTACACTGACCGGTTGTAATATAAAAAAAACCTTCGACTTTTAGGCTTGAATCCACAAAACATACACAATAAGTATCAACTTGACAGTATGTATAAATGTGACAATCCAGAAACAATAGTAAGGGAGACTCATATCAAGTATATGACATTCTCCCCAGGTTTATTAAAGTTCATAGCAACTTAAATACTCCAGAGGATGTCGCTCTCTAGCAGAACGACGGACTGTAGGTACTTCTGGTTCAGTATTACTTGGAAGATTTTCAGTTATCTCAATTTCAGAAGATTCTTCTCGTGACTGAAAGTCTGCAGAAATCTTGTCTTCAGATGGGGGGTTAACTGTCGTTTGTAGTTCCTCTGAATCCATATTAACGTTAGCGTCTGATGATAAAGTTATATCTCCACGAGGTGCTAAGTGTTTCAGTGACACAGTTGATTCTTTTCCATCTTGGTGACGAATTAGAGCATATTCTGGATTTGCCTCTAATAGTTCAACTTCTTTCACTAAGGGATCGTATTTGCTGTGACGAATGAACTTCTTCAAAAATACAGATGTGGACGGCTTCAACCAAGTTGGTAACGATGTTCCATAGTATGATCGACGAAGATGATTGAACATACGTTCATGAGGTGTACAATTTGTTTCAGTGCACAACAGAGATCGAATGGAATGGAGTGCATCTGGAAGAGCTTCTTCCCATTTTTGTGTTCCTAAGCCTTTACTTTTAAGAGCTAAACTTATGCTTCTCCATATAATTCCATTGTACCTTTCGATTTGTCCATTTCCTTCAGGGTTATATGGTGTTGTTCGACTGGTTGCAACTCCTTTAGAATGAAGGAAATTAACTAAGTCATTGGATAAAAACTGTGATCCTCGATCCGAATGAATGTAAGCAGGCATTCCAAAAACTGAAAATAATTCCACGAGACAATTTATAACAGATGCAGTAGTGATATCCTTGCAAGGGTATGCAAATGGAAATCTAGAGTATTCATCAACAACTGTCAAGAGATATTTGTTTTTAGTGCAGCTGGGCAATGGTCCTTTGAAATCAATGTTTAGACGTTCTAAAGGTGAAGTTGCTTTAATCAAATGCGAATTCTTGAGTTTGAGAAATCTTGGCTTCAGTTCGGCACAAACAGGTCAAGACAAAATCATTTTCTTGACATCTTCGAAAGAAAATGGAAGATTTCGATGACGTACAAGATGGTACATTCTTGTGATGCCTGGATGACAGAGTGACTGGTGTAAATCGAATAATTTATTACTACTTGTGGTTCCACAAATTCGAGAGAAGGCATCAGCTGCTTCATTGGATCGTCCAGGACGGTAAAGGATATCGTAGCTGAAACACGATAGTTCTAACTTCCATCTTTGAATCTCTTCATTTTTAATTTTACTAGAATACTTTCTGTGAAACATGAACGAGACAGCCTCTTGATCTGTGACGATTTTGAAATGTCTTCCTATCAAAAAATGTTTCCATTTTCTTATGGACTCTATGATAGCATAACCTTCTTTCTCTACAGAAGAATGTGCATTTTCTGATCCTGAAAAAGTTCTTGAATGGAATGCTACAGGTTGCCCTCCTTGGTTCAGTGTAGCAGCTAAAGCAATGTCTGACGCATCTGTTTCAATGACCAATGGTTCATCACCAGAGACTGTCCACAAAAGAGCTTTTGCAATATCGTCTTTCAATTCATTGAACATTTTGGCAGCATCAGCTGGTACGGGAAATGACTTACAGTCAATAAGTATTCTGATTTTATCAGAATATTTTGGGATCCACCTGGAGTAGTGGGCAAACATTCCAATTATTCGTCGTAGAGAAGAAATATCTTGTGGCACAGGTAACTTCAAGAGTGGTTCCAATCTACTAGGGTCAGGTTTCAAAGTACTATTTTCTATCACATACCCTAGAAGACATTAGATTTTTGTGAAAATTTAGACTTATTTTCATTAATTGTAAGCTGATATTTGTCGATAACGGAGATAAACTTCCTGAGATTTACATCATGTGTTGACCGATTTTCGCCTCATACAGTTATGTCATCCAAATAGGTGAATACCCCTTTTAAATTCTCATCTGATATTATTTTATCAAGGGTTCTTTGAAAACAGGCTACTCCATTAGTAACGCCGAACGGAATCCGACGAAATTGATACAGTCGACCACATGCTTCGAAAGCTGTGTAAAATTTTTCGCTGTCTGCAATAGGGATTTGGTGGTAAGCACTTTTCAGGTCAATAGAACTGAACACTCGATATTTGGCAATTTTAGCAACCAGATCCTCAATATTCGGAACAGGATACGCGTCCAACAAGGTGAACTTATTGATGGTCTGCGAATAATCTATGACCATTCTCTTTCTGTGACGTTCATTCTTCGTTACCAAAACTTGTGCTCTCCAAGGTGACATACTTTCTTCAATTATACCCTCTTTCAGCAGTATTTTGATTTCGTTCGTGATAAATTTTTCATCTTCTTCCGAATGTCGTCGAGGTTTACAAGCTATGGGTCTACAATTTTTGGTTAGATTGCCGAAAAGAAGGGGAGGAGCGACTTTCGCTTCAGTGAGGCAGCATATAGAGAGAAAAGGTTTGCTTCCACCAAAACTGATGTCAAGTTTGGAGTGCTGCTTCATAGTATCGTGACCAATTATTAAATCAGTGCACAATTTTGGTAGAAGAGATACTTTGAAATTTGTATAAACATTCCCAAGAATTTCCAAGTCTATATAGCAGTAACCATTTATTGATGAAGACAGAGAAACTGAAGCCATTGAAACTTTTCCAGTGCTGGGATGTATGTTGAATTTACGCTCCTTAGCGTAGATAACTATCAGAGCTGCCCGTGTCTATCAGGGAAGTAGCGTGCATGTTGTTTATTTTAACATTAACAAGACTTTTTGATAAACTGAGAGGATGGTTTGTAGAAGCAATAATGTGGTCCGAAGTTGTAGTTTCAGTTGAACAATGGGAATGGTTAGACGAGGTGGAAGCCATTAGGGTGGAAGCTGAAGTTGATTTATTTTCTTTTGCCAGTTTTAACTTCATACAAACCATAGAAAAATGTCCCAACCTCTTACAGTACTGACAGATCTTGGCCCGCGCAGGGCATACGGTGCGAGGATGCTTGTTTCTGCCACAGAAATAACATTTTTGTGTGGTAGCAGCATTAAAAGAAATATTTTCGACACGATTCATTACTTCGGAATGGTTCGGATGTTCTCCAGCAGTATTGGAAGAAGATGTTGCATTGACGCAAGACTGATATGATGGAAAATTGTAAGATTCTGAATATTTTTGTGCACTTTCCAACGATCTTGCTTGAGAAACTGCCTGGTCTAGTGTGAGAGTACTATTCTCCAAAAGTCGTTGACGGATATGAGGTGTTACTAAACCTCTGATGAAGGCGTCTCTTATGAAGTCATTTCTGTTTTCTTCAGCAGTTACTGCTTTAAAATTGCATTCTTTACTCAGTATCTTAAGGGACTGTAAATACTGATCTATCGACTCACCATTTTCTTGTTTCCTCGTAGCAAGAATATGTCTAGCATATATTTCATTCACAGGTTTGCTATACGCATTTTCTAGTGTTTTGATAGCATCTTCGTAGGTCGTACATTCACAGATGAGTTCGAAAACTGTTGGAGATATGTAGTTGATAAGAAGTTTGAGTTTGTCATGATTTTCCGGCTTTGTACTCTCTAGAAAATTTTTGAAAGTCGTATACCAGTGTTTCCATTCCTTGGAAGCGTTGGTGTTATTGGCATTCACGTCGAATTTCTCGGGACGTAAAAACTTATCCATTTGTAATCCTTCAGTAGTTTTTGTGGATTAAATTGTAATATAAAAAAACCTTCGACTTTTAGGCTTTAATCCACAAAACATACACATAAGTATCAACTTGACAGTACGTATAAATGTGACAATCCAGAAACAATAGTAAGGGCGAATATTATACACAATACGAGAATTTAAATAGTAAGGGAGATTCATATCAATTATATGACACCGGTTTCGTGTGGTTACACACTTGCGTTCAGATTAGAGATTCTGAACTAGAAGGCATTACGGCACTCTTGAAGGGACGCAAGAAGGTCGAAACCGGTCAGTGTACTATGCCTTTCTCCTTTCGGTTGCGAATCACGCAGATGTCCGTATCGACGTCATGTCGTAATGACAAAAGGATCGATCGACGTCACGTTTTTTCGAAGGGCATGTAATTCAATATTCTGCGTGGTATTCCCCTATAAAGCATATTGACATTATCTGGCCGGTAATTTAGGAGCTATTTTCAGCAGGTTATATTATATTAACAAGGGAAAACAATACATTAAAAACTTAATACAACGATCTTATAATCCTTACGTTATTTTACGATTGAAAATCGATAAAGCCCTAAAGTGCTGTTTGACATATTTGTCGGATTCATGGTATTTATTTATATCCTCGCAGATTTTCCGTTAAATCTCTTGCTGCGACATATATAAATACAGCTCGAATCACTAAAACTCTTCACTAAGCTGTAAATAAACATCGTACACGTAAGAGAGAAAATCCGTATTATGTGAAGTGGAACACTCGAGGATCCCCATATTTCAAAAATGAACAAACAGTATATGGAGGAGCGTTGTTACTTAACTAAATATTAGGGGGCCGTGCCACATATGATTTATAATAAGAAAAATTCACAAATAATCCAAATAATGCGTAGTCCAGTTGTTTAGCGTAAAAACAGTGTATAAACTCATTTCACTTCACAACGGTTTGTAATTAATAGGGTTCAAATTTAGATAGTAGATAGCTGCTTTATTATCTTCTTCTAATTTTCATGGACCGATATTTAAAATTGAATTTTATTTGTTGTCATTCGTTGTTTGATGCAATGTCATATCGCCTATTCATTTATTACCTTCTTTATCTTCACTTATATTCTCTAACTTTTTGGGCAACGTTTAGGTATTATTTCGCGCTACCTACTGTCACTTGGTTTCACTATTCGCCTGATAACATTTGTATTTTGTGGAAAAAGCTTTTCTAACAAAATAAAATAAACGTTTATGTTGTTTTATCCAAATAATCCTCAGACGTTGCGAGAGCTCTTCTAGTAGTCTGGTTTTCTTAAACCCTCGGATGTATTGTTGATACTCCAACAGCCGAAGGGCTCTCTGTTTTTATGCTTCTTTGCAAACCGTTTAACGTCTTCTTTTGTAGTTGGTGTTGCCAGATATTTATGAGTTTGAATTTCATAAATACCTATGAACATGTGATCATTTGTTCTGGAAATAATTTTATATTGCTGTCGGTTTAACCTCTCAGTTGTACAGAATTAAGCAATTGTTAATTAAGAATTTGTCTGATGAGGTATTAATCTATACCTGCAATTTAGGTCATTTGAGGTTTTTCTTATTTTTGTTTGAAACCTTCATACATTTTTTATGGTGGAATTTTTGGACTGATTTCATTAATCAGAATTATTTCACTTTTGACAATAAGATATATATTCAAAATGAAGGTTTACCAATGGGAAGCCCTATATCACCTATTTTAGCAAACATTTTTATGGACAATTAAGAAAGAAAGATCTTTGAAAGTAATATTTCGAAAAATATTTTATTTTGGTATAGATATGTAGATGACATATTAGCTTGTTTTATGGGTAGTGAACGACAATTAGATGTATTTTTCAACCACATCAATAATTTACACCCGAAAATTAAATTTACATTAGAAATTGAAGAAAATAGCTCAATCAATTTTCTTGATTTAAAAACTCAAAGAGTTAATAATGTACTTGATTATTCAATTTACCGAAAACCAACACAAACTGATGTAACAATTCAATTCAATTCTAACCACCCTGTGTCACACAGACTAGCAGCATATAATTCAATGATACATAGAGCTTTTTCAGTTCCTATGAACAAATGTAATTTTGATAGAGAGATTAATACAATTAGACAAATAGCAACATCTAACGGTTATCCATTAGATATGATAAATAAGCTAATTAGTAGAAAAGAGGAAAAAGTGGCATTACAACTAATATATCCTAAACAAGCTGATGAAATTAAAACTTATAAAACCATCACATATGCAGGAAATATTTCTAATAATATTTCAAAGATTATTTTTTGACGTTTCTTAAAACCAATGAAATGCTTCTTTATTTGACACAAGGGTAAGTTTCAACCAATCATGTCATTATTATAGTGGGAATAAAGCTCTTGTGATTATTCTCGGGAATAATCACTGTTGCTTTTATTTGTCTAGCAAGTGTCAGATAGTTGTCAAAATATTTATCTAATTGTGTCAACGTTATATATAAAATGAGTGAACATCATCGGTTTAGTACCTTTTCTGATGAAGAAATAACGAATAAGATTATAGAAACTACTTCGAAAAATACTCTAATAAGTAATCAGTCTATATGGAGACAATTTAAGACCTTCACCAATTTGTGAATCAAAAAATAATCTAGTCAAATATAACTCGAGAGTTCCATAAATTAGAAAATAATTTGACAGATTTTGTTCAAACTTGTTGCCATTTGGCAATAGCCACTCGAGCCCTGCGGGCTCTCGTGACTATTGCCGGGCAACAAGTTTTCAAAAAATCTGTCAAATTATTTTCAATTTATTCTCACTCTCTTGTTATATTACTACTGATAATATCTTCAGCAACGAATACAACAATTTCTTTTAAAACAGAAAGTAACGTTAGTACAAAATTGTTAAATGTAAAAACAAAAATACCACTATTAAAGAAGTCAGGTATATATAAACTCAAATGTCCAGAGTGTAATGGGTCTATTTGGGTCAGACCCTTAGGAATTTTGAAATACGATACAGTGAGCACTTACGAGCATATAGATTAAAACAACCAGATAAATCCCACTACGCAAAACATCTACTTGACACCAATCATTCATTGACACCTAACACAAAACTAGAAGTACTGCATATTTGTGAAAAGAAACAAGAACTGGATTTCCTTGAAGAACTGGAAACTAGAAGACATTTAAGAAACCCACAATATGAAGTTGTCAATGAACAGTTAAATCTAGGGAATTCTCCACTAATAAACTGTCTTCTTAAGTGATAATTGTAAAGATCAGCAGATATAGTTTTCCTGGTTTTCTATATCATTGCACAGTTATACTGATCTTAATTGGAAAAATGATATCCAGGATATCACCATAGGGCTAATAATATCTAAGCTTCAATATTTGTAATATCACATCTTCTTCTTTTTTCTATAAACATATATTAAGCCAATCGCAAGTTAGGTTACTTCTTGGTCTAGCCAAATATAACTACTAAACATCAGGTAGGCATAAAATGAAATGTAACTTCTGTCATTCTGACGATGATATTGATTTATCGAAACAATTGTCAATTTTTTAGAATTTTCAATAACTTGTATTATATTGTGGAATTAACTAGAGACCTTGAGTTTCATTTAAATACACTGATTTCATTTCGTTCAATTTTCCAGTCCAATTTGGTGAGAAGCTTTAAGATGTGGCCTACTGCTGTGATATCCTGTTGCAAAAATTGCTGCATTTATAGGCAAAGGGAGGTAACTCTAGTTCTTCTATGTTCCATGAATTTAGAAGATGTACACTTCCTTGGAGTAGTTTTATTTAAATTTCTTGTTTCATTTACGAAGTGAATATCTCCACATATTTTTTTTAATGGCTTTGGATAGCCTGATCCATTCAGCCACGAATTTATTGTACAGCTCCACATTAGTAGGTATTTAGTTGTATATATTGTCAATCTATAAACTTCAATGTATCAAAAAGGTATATGATCAAACATGATTCCATATCTAAGAGACAGGTATACACTACCAAAAATCATACATCGATTTATCATCCCACATTCATCCAGTTTTATCAAATTCCTAAATTTTAACGTAACACGTGCTTTACAGTTTCATTGAAAATGTTTACTATTTTAGGAGGTTGGATTAGATTAAAGATTTGACCGTATTTTTCATTTGGAAATAGTAGAATGCAAGGAAATCAGTATTGAAGTGGAGCAGAGGAGATACCTTGACCGTCAAATTGCGCAACAAAACTCAAGAAAGGTTCAGAATATCTAATAAATATATCCACTATACTTTAGCTGGAAAATAAGAAAGTGTGAAAAATGAAGTTTGGCTGGCCCATGATCCACAACAAATCAAGTAGATAATTTCTTCAGAATTCTCTCTATAGGGAGTCAATGTTTAATTGTATTTTAAATTGCCTCAGTTCTGAACGGAACGTGACAAACAAACAAATTCATCCGGAACAAGAAAAATAGTCTAGAATGCACAAGGATCAATAGAAAAATGTTTGGGAGTATAATGAAAGTTGAGAATAGCTGGAAAACTAAAAAATTCCCAGTGGACTGAATGCTGTTGGATGTGGATTAATGTTTCAACAGTAGATACTAAGCATTTGTCTAGCCTAAACTATGTCAGAGCTTGTTGGAGAAGGAAAAAATGTGAAGATTTTCGAAATCATACAATGGCTATCTCAATCACTTAATGTTTTATGCATGGAACAAGTAAGATTAACATTTCATTCATTTCAGAAAATTAATTAATATAATGCGAGAAAATGGCGAAACGTGGACACATCAACGAAGCTAATGTTTAAATTTGTTCAAGTTAGTTTTTCTTTTATTCTACCCTCTTATTTATTTAAGGTGGAATTTCTGGAACCGTTGGAGATATTCATACTGAACACACTGTTTACTATCACTACACTATCGTCTTCAGAGACAGGAGGTAAATTGTTTACCTTTCGGTCTCTGAAAAATGGTAGTAAGCAGTGTGTTGTCTTACTTATTTAACAAAAAATCAGGAGTCGTTCAAGTTAATTTTATTTTTAATTACTGCAGAAAGTAATAAATAGCCCGAAATAAAGTATGAATACAGTTTTTTAATAACGAGACTTCTAAATTATACTCAAAATATTTCGCATAAAACAACGTTTATGAAAAGGAAGATATTCACAAAAGGATAATTACATCTCAAAGGATTGCAGTGTACACCTTATAGCTTCAAATTTCTTTTTACCTGCAGCTCCAATAAAAAACCTTTTAGTAAAGTTGTCATGTTCCAGTCCTGATTTAATTATCTTTTCATCGTTTCACAATTCTACCTTTCCGTTACAGAATGTGACGGCAAAGAGAAAAACCTCAACCATTTTCCAAAAGATTTCATTGATGTACCTGGCTTATTTCAAATTCAGTTCTCAAGAATTAAGAATATTATAAATATGAATTGTATACTATCATATTTTATTACTTACGCAACATATGTTTCGGTGAAAGTTACTTACCTGAAAAAAAATTATTAATAACAATGTACTGGTAATCTACAACTACAAAAAGTTCTCAAGTTAGAGTCATGCAAAAGAAGATGTAAAAAAGGAAAATAATACAACACACGGTAACTAGAATAAAAAAATGGTGAACGAATTTAAAATAAGATTTTCAACATACAGTAGAACTCCAATTATCCGAATTAATGGGGACCGGGACCCATTCGGATAATCAAATATTCGGATAATCGGAGTTTTTTTAAAAAAATAGCCATTGGAGAGAAAAAAAGCTACGTTTTGATATCGCACTATTTTTTTATTGAATTAAATGAAAGAAACATGATATTTTCACATATTTTAAATATAAATGAAATGTACTTATGTACAAGTTTAGAAATAAAAATCATTGTTTTTCAAACATCTCCGTCAATGTAAGCTGTTTTGCGGTCTTCATCCGTTTTCGGGCAGCCAGGTCACGCATTCGCTTGACGGTGAGCAGTTGCAAGTGGTCACACTCGGGCTGACGCTCCATCCACTTCAAAGCAGTCTCGAGGCCGGCAAATGATTCACTAGCTGATGGTCCAGCGTCTACTTCAACATCAGCAGAAAGTTCTTCTTCCACTTCCACTTCAACATCTTCTCTCACACTTTCAACAATTTCATCGTCATTGAGAATTTGAAAACCAGGATCAGACGTGTCACAAGCCATCCACTCTCCTACATCTTCAGCACTTACTTCTGTACAACCAGGAATTTTTACAATCATTTTTCTTATTTCCTCTAGTGGCAACGCATCTTCATCCTCTCCATTTTCTTGTTTCTCATTTTCTTCAGATTCTTTTTTTTTGTTCTTCTCAGACGGTAGGCCTTTCAGTTTATTCCACGCACGTCTTAGCGTCACTGCCGTAACCAAACTCCAAGCTTCCGCTACCATGTAACAGCAGTCCTTTAAATTTATTTTGCTATGATTTACCAAAACCAATTCTTCATCTTCAGCACCTTCGATCAGCAGTTTTCTCAGCAGTTGCCTTCTGTAATGGCGCTTCATTGTTTCAATAACAGACTGGTCCATGGGTTGCAGCAAACTTGTAACATTGGGAGGCAAAAACGTCGTTTTAAACTGCCCATTCTCTCTTTCCAACAGTTCTGCTGTAGGATGAGTGGGTGCGTTATCAACAATTAAAAGCACCTTACTGCCTTCTTTTCCCACCGATTTTTGGTGCTTTTTCACTTCAGGAATAAACACTTCATCATACCATTCGGTGAACAAAGCTGCAGTCATCCAGGCCTTGGGTTGACTTTTGTAGAAGAGTGGAAGTTTTTTTACGTTTTTAAATGCTCTTGGATTTTTTTATTTTCCTATCAAAAGAAGTGGTAGTTTATGATTTCCAGTGGAGTTGGCACAGTTAAGCACTGTAACACGTTCTTTACTGACCTTATGTCCAGGGGCACTAGGTTCCCTTTTAGAAGCCAAAGTGGTTTTTGGTAATGCTTTCCAAACAAGGCCAGTTTCATCGGCATTATAAACAAACTCCGGATCATAGGATTCTGCTGCAGTTTTAAATTTTTCAATAAAATTTTCAGCAGCTGCAGAGTCTGCTGAAAGCTTCTCACCAGCCAAATCTAACTCGCGTACACCATGCCTGAATTTAAAGTTCCTTAGCCAGCCGGTACTAGCCTTAAAAGATGAATAACCAAGCTTTTCTGCTAAGATTTTGGCTTTTTCACAAAGGATTGGACCTGAAATCGGATTTCCCATAGAACGTTTCTGCAAAAACCATTTAAACACGGCATCTTCCAAATTTTTGTTGGTTGCTGTCATCATTGTTTTCCTGGAGGAACTTCCATCTTCATTTTCAAGCACCGAAACAAAGTTTAAAAGTGTTGACTTACTGTTTTTAATGTCACAAATTGTTGCTTGCCCAACACCATAAATCTCAGACAACTTCTTACCCGTTACACCTTTATCGAGTTGCTCTATAATTTTCAGTTTGTCCGCTAACGATAGCACAACACGTTTTCTTTTCGAAGCCATGGTAAAAAACAATACAGTATTGTACACGCACAAACAAAAGTAATCCGTAGCGAAAGAGTAGCGTCTTCGAGCAAGGTCAATAGCACACTGACTACAATCAAAACAAACAATGACAGGTGCGCCGTGATTGCAATGCGCCGGAACTGGAGTGGGGACTCATACCACGTGTTGTGCCTACACTGACTTCGCGGAGGGAAGGACAATAGTGAGCGAACGCGCAAACACTGGCTTCGCGGGGGGAAGAATAATAGCGCACTTAGACTTTTTTTGGACAAATTTTTTTCTGAAAGTGATTCGGATAATCGGCGATTCGGATAGTCGGAGTTCGGATAATTGGAGTTCTACTGTAAATACTAAATTTGAAGAATTTGTGAAACTATTCAAAATAAATTTTCTATAATATCTATGTATGTTACGTATGTTTATTTCCCCACGACTACATAATGATGCACAAATTATTTTTACATAATTAGCTAAATAATGATATAAATTTTTCACACTAGTGAAGAATGAAAAAGAATTCACTCTCGCTAGCCAATCACATTCTATGATTATCAGAAATCACGCTAAAATGAATAAATCAAATCGTCTCTTTTAAAACGTCAAAACCCAACTACGCAAATCGCTTCTGACAGTGCGTCGTTTGAAACGTCAAAATATTCATATAATCATAATTTTTTGTACAGTACAGTTGTGCGCTCCGAAACGATTAAGTAGTTAAAAAGTAATTAGTGAATATTTTCAAAGTGAACCAAAACAAGCAAGTAAGAATATCAGGTTAACTTTTTATTAAAACATTAGTAAAACAACACATTAACTAGAAGTGAATCTGAATTTAATATCAGATATAAATAACAGAAAATACTTCGCCAGATCCGTATTAAGGAAAACCTAAATGATACTTAAAAATGGATGACAACATATCTCAAATAGGGTGTACACCCACTAATAACACAACCCAACAACCCAAAACATATTCCTCAGTAGCAAACCAACAAACCAGAACAAACAATTTCCCATCCAGAAATCAAGCTATACTATTCGACGCAATCGAAAACACTAGGCTAGAAGACTACCTAAAGGCACTATGCCAAACAATCCAACCAAATAACATAATTTTTTGCTCAAAGCTATCAAACAACAGAATATGTATTTATTTGGCAAATGAAAATTTAGTGAACACATTCATCAACAATCACGGTAAAATCCAAATAAACCAACAAATACTACAGGCACGTCGACTAGTCACTCCTAGTCAAAGATTAATATTATCCAATGTTTGTCCCTCTATCCCCCACTCAGTCCTTGAATATGAACTTAATAATCTAGGGATCAATCCTCTTTCACCCTTATCTTTCTTGCGAATAGGAATCTCAGACCCCGCATTTCAACATATCCTAAGTTTTAGAAGACAAATATTTATATCTCCATTCAATAACCAGTCCCTTCCCGATTCATTTTTAATCACATATGAACAAACCTCATATAGGATATTTTTGTCCATTGATAATCAAGAATGCTTACAATGTAAACAAACTACTCATACAACAAAAAACTGCCCAAATAGAGCAATCACTTCAACTCACTTTAACCCATCAACAGAATCATTACCAGAAAATCCAGCCGACAATCAAACTGAAGAAGAAACAAACAACATTTCACAATATCAACAGGATCAATCAAATAACCAAAACTCAGAACAAATTTCCGAACCTCAAACAATGAATACCCAAGTAGTTAAACACACCGAAAATAGTAAAGACAGCACACCGACTGTCAACAGAAATGGAATCGAAACAACCAAACCACAAAATAAAAGAACATCAACAGAACTTTCCCCATCACCAACAACAACTGAACACCTACCTACATTTGTAAAACCAACAAATAGTGGAAAGAAAATAAAACAAACCGAAAACAAAAAATCAATAGGAGAAATGTTAAGTCACACTAAAGCGCTTTTCAAGAATACAGATATCAATTATCCTCTAACCTATGAAGAGCTTATAGATTTTTTTTGAAAATTGTGAAGGGTGTACAGATCCTCTCAGTATCGTGAAAATGTACACCGAAGAAATAACGGAAGTCACAGACCTACTTACCACAATATACCCCTATTTAAAGGATAAAAAACGAAGATGAGATGCACTCGAATTAAAAATAAAATTCTCAAACAGATAAACCCTGAATACCAAACAGAACTGGACACAGATACCTCTATTGAAACCTATTAATCTTGTTTACCTTCACTTCCTTAATTCAGTGGAATATAAATGCGTACTATACCCACCTAGAAAACTTGCAATTAATAATTTCAAAATACAAGCCCATGCTAATATGCCTACAAGAAACCAATTTCAAAAACAATAGAATCCATAATCTAAAAAATTATACTTGTTTCTCTAAAAATCGAGAAAATGCAAGAATAGCCAGTGGAGGTGTAGCAACATATATTAGAAATACAATAGATGCAACATCAATTCATCTAAAAACTACTATTGAAGCAGTCGCCGTTAGAGTGAAAGATACAATGACCTTTTCATTGTGCAACATATACACTCCCCCAAATCAGGGACCTACTACAGAAGAACTCACTGAGCTGCTGAGCCAAATTCCAGCTCCTCAGATAATAGTGGGAGACTTTAATGCCCACAACTATATCTGGGGCTCTACTAAGCAGACACCTTTTGGAAAAAAAATTGAAAATCTATTAGAAAAGTACAATCTTAACCTCCTAAATGACGGCCAAAAAACCAGACATGACATAAGAACTGGTGAAAATTCAGCAATCGACCTAACAATATGTCACCCATGTCTCTCACAAATACTTAATTGGGATGTATCAACGTATTTATATGATAGTGACCACTATCCCATAATAATTAGCAGCGAACCGGAAAATACACCGGACCCAATAACAAAATGGAAAATAAAATCAGCAAATTGGAACGAATTCCAAGAATTTATACAAGAAAATCTCCACGAGTTAAAGGAAGATGCGGATATTGATCAAGGAGTACACTTTATCACAGAATTAATAACGCAATCAGCAGATAAACATATTGGACGGTACGAACACAACAACAAACACCATACGGTTCCCTGGTGGAACTTGGACTGCAAAGAGGCTGTGAAGAAATCGAAAGAAGCTTTTAACAGATTCAAAAGAAGCAAGACGGAACAAAATTCAATTGAATTCAAACGATTGAGAGCCGAAGCCAGATACACAATAAAAAAAGCGAAACGAGAATCGTGGAAAGAGTATGTTTCAACAATAAACAGCTCAACTCCAATGTCCACTATATGGGAAAAAGTCAAAAGGATGTCCAAACCAAAACAATCCAATACAATAAACTTTCTGGAGATAAATAACACTATTTATAAAAACCGAAATGAAATAACAAACATCTTATCAAGTGAATATCAAAAAAACTCAAGCAACTCAAACTACACACCAGATTTTTGGAATCATAAAAACAAAGCAGAGCAGCAAGAAATTGACTATAATAATAATAACCAGCAAACGAACAGTTTGAACTATGCAATAACCATTGACGAACTTGAAAATTCACTCCAGAACTCTAAAAACTCCAGCCCAGGTCCTGATAATATTCCTCATTTTTCTAAGAAATCTAAGTAAACAAACCAAAGAACATTTACTAAAGATATATAACCTAATCTTAACAAAGAAAGTATATCCCAGAGCATGGACAGTTTCCATTATAATTCCCATTCCTAAGCCAAGTAAAGCGAAATCAGATCCAGAAACATATAGACCAATTTCACTCACCTGTAGCATGGGAAAAGTTCTTGAGAAGATAATTAATAACAGACTTTTATGGCACCTAGAATCAGAAAAACTAATCATACCCGAACAGTGTGGTTTCCGTAAAAATCGCTCCACGTTAGACAATCTTATCGATCTAGAATCTGAGATCCATGAGGCCTTTGCAATAAAGCAGCACTGCATCGGAGTATTTTTTGATATTCGTAAAGCCTACGATACAGTCTGGAAATACTCAATAATCAAAACTCTTTACCACTGGTCAATACGGGGTAACATATTGAAATATATATCGAACTTTCTAGATCAACGACAGTACCAAGTACGAGTAGATGGCGTATACTCACAGCTGAACACCCAAGAAAACGGCATTCCACAAGGCTCAAATCTCAGCACGACATTATTTCTCATAGCAATAAATTCAATTATAGCAAACTGTAAATCACCCGTGAAATGCAGACTATATGCAGATGACCTGGTTATCTATTGCAGAGGGAAAAATATGACTACAATACATAAAACCATCGAACAAACAATAGCTACAATAGAGGATTGGTCAAAAACAAGTGGACTGCGTTTCAACACGACAAAAACCAAAGCTTTATGTTTCTCGAAAAGGACTCAACCACAACTTGAAAACTTGTACCTTTATGGACAGAAAATAGAAGATGTGAGAGAAATAAGTTTTCTAGGAATGATGCTCGACCAAAAGCTGACATGGAAATCACACATTCTGACATTGAAGAAAAAATGCCAACCTGGAATTAATTTACTCAGATCATTAGCATTCAAAAACCGGGGCGCAGACTACTCAAGTTTACTGCACATCTATAAATCATTGATCAGATCAAAACTTGACTACGGAGCGATTGCCTATAACTCTGCCAACAAAAGCCTTCTTCAGTCAGTGGAAGTTATACAAAACACAGCTCTTCGCATCTGTTTGGGTGCCCATCGTACAAGTCCTATCCAAAGCTTACTTTGGGAGACTGGAGAGTTACCGCTTTCTCACCGAAGAGAATATCTAAGCATCTCTTATGCTGTCTCTGTAATATCAAACAAAAGAAATCCAGTAGCACACAACGTCTTATCTGATCGTTTTAAAGCCAAATTTTTATCCAGCTCAACTACTCCTCCTTTCTATCACAGAGTCAAAACATATTTAAACAAAATAAGTTCGCATTTCCCAAATATTTATGACGTCCCATCAATAAACTATCCTCCTCCATGGACAATAACACTCCCTATCCTAGACCTAAGCCTCGCCTACCTTAATAAATCAGAGACTCCAACAGCCAGAATAAAACAAGAATTCCTAAGTGCCTTAAAGCCTTAAATAAATACGGTAGCATTTATAAGGTATACACAGATGCTTCAAAAAACCAAGATGAAATTGGGGCTGCCTTCTACTCCGAGGACTTTTCAAAATCCTACATACTCCCACCCTTCACATCTATTCATTCAGCTGAATTATTCGCCATCTTAGAAGCACTCAAAAAATCCAGAAAATCAAGCATAAAAATGTCCTTTTAATATCTGACTCTCAAAGTTCACTAACAACACTTCGTCAACTGTACTCTAATCACCCTATAGCCATACTGATCAAGAAAGAGCTACAGAATTGCAGAAACAGCAGCATACATATTAAATTCATGTGGGTCCCATCCCATACTGGAATAGAAGGGAATGAGAGAGTAGATCAAATAGCAAAAAATGCATTCACCAATCAACAATCAGAAAGGAACGATTTTACCGTACATACTGATTTGAAAGCGTTCTACAAGAGCAAAAATAAATGGCAGGAAGAAGCAAGACATAACCAACACAAATCATATGAAGTCACTACAAATTCTCACGGTTGGAACTGTAAAAACATAAATAGAAGAGAACAAGTGATCCTTTCTCGTATTCGAATCGGTCATACGCGCATCACACACGACTACTTACTAGCAGGAAAAAATAAACCAATGTGCGAAATGTGTAACAGTGAGTTAACCGTGAAACACCTGGTAATCGAATGTGCGAAATACGACAAGGAACGGAAAAAGAATCAATTACCACTATCACTAAAAAAACTATTACAAGAAAAGCAAGAAACTAAAAAACTTTTAAACTACCTAAAAGACTGCAAATTAAGTAGCAAAATATAGAGACTATAACCAAGCTACAATAAGTGAACTTCCATCATTTTAACTCGCTAATAACCCTACGTGGTTGATGCGATTGATATATAAAAAAAAATCATGATTTTACGTATATATAAAGAATAAAATGGACAACAGTAGCGATAGTGAAGATTTAATATGTACGCCTCCCGAAATTAAACAAATTGCTCAATCATCCACAATGAATTTGCTACCGGAGAGATCAAAGCAAGACTATAATAAGATTTATGAATCATTTAAAGCATATTTCACAAAACTATCCGAAAAATATAAATCTTCAACTTTATGGAAAATATACTCTAGTCTAAGAAGTACATAAAGGTTGATAATGAAATACACATTGAAAATTATTCAAAATTGCGGGCGTTCCTTAAACGAAAAGGAGAAGGATTTCAAGCAAAGAAATCGAAAACGTTTACCTCCAGACAATATAAATCTCGGAAGTAAGGTAAGAAATTTAATTGTTTCACTTAGATGTAAAAGTTTGAAATTAGTATTTTTTTTAGGTTGCATTAATCATAGGGGTTATGGATGCTTGTCGTAATAACGAAATGTATTTAATAATGAAAATGGAAGACATTCACGACCTTTCAGCTCTTTTAATAACCATACCTAACACTAAAACAAAGATTGTTAGAAAATTTACAGTGACAGGTGTATTTTATGAAATATGCAAAAAGTATATAGCACTACGCCCAACTAATGTAACAAATACTTCTTTCTTCTTGGACTACCAACGCGGCAAATGTAGTGTTCAGAGAATTGGCATCAACAAATTTGCATCAATGGGCCGACAAATAGCAGCCTACTTAAACTTACCAAATGTAAATATGTACACCGGACATAGTTTTCGTAGATCTTCTGCCACACTATTAATTGGATGATTCCAAAACCCACTCGCTGCGCTCGCTCGTTTTGGAAACTTCATCCGCGTGAATAATAGCAAGCATTCTAAACTCGTTGAAGAATATACTATTCTTCGTCATACGTTGTTAACTGTGACGTTATTACCGTATCATAGTTTTGGAAAATTGAATAAGTTATTGGGTAACCTGACAGAGGCGATCTTATTTTTAATCCAATTTACTACTGTTTTAAAAATACTTAATTACTTTTTACAGTTTCATTAGTACTTCAGTTATTCACTCAATGTAATCATATAAAGTTTATATATATAGCATTAGGAAATGAGAAATTATATCAAACACATGTTTAAGTATTTGTTAACTAATGTGTTTTTGTTTGTTAAAGTTTATTGTTTTCCCAAGACCTTGCTCTCACGATTTTTAAATGACTGGATTTTTGTACAACAGTGATTTGTTTATAATGATTGAACATTACTACCATTGTTATGAATCCAAGAAAATGAATAATAGTGGTATAACCATTTGTGAAATCGGTAAGTTGCAATTAGGAGTATTGGCGGACCGGAAAGTAACGTCGTTTTCCCAATTCATTTTAGTTTAATAAATACAATAGCAATCAATCATCTAGTATGCAAATTTTTAATGAAGGATCAATAGAAACCAGTGGATTTTTGAGTAAAATATCTGTATTTGACGTTTCAAATTTTTACGCCATTTGTAACGAGTAATGTATCTTTCTGATAGACTACATTGTTAATTTCATTGTTTATTGTGTTGCCTAATTATGTTTTTACTATTTTGGTTAATATAATAGCACCTAATTTTATGTTTCTATCTAGAAAAGAAGAGTTTTAATTCAGCCTTCATACGGTCTCATTAATTACCTTGCCGTCGAGAGATGCAACTGGTGAATTAGTAGATATTTTTGTACAAGTTAATTTTAGTTTAAATGTATAGTGGAAAACCATAAAGATAATAGGTGTGTTATTTAATCATTCTATCAGTACTTTGTGAATATTTATTTACCAAATTCTCGATTTATTTACCCTTTTTATCTAGTAAGTTTTTTTTAACTTTTCAACCATATTCTCCTAATATTTTTGTACACTACTTCCAAAGTCACTTTAAAAAAGATTATTTTACCTGGGCACTGCGATATTTCGTTATACATCTGTGGCCCCTTTTTTCAAGCTACGGGTAGCACAACTTTTGAATATCAACGTCGCCAATAAGAATTCATCAAATCGTCGGTCGACTATGTAGTCGGCACGCCTCCTTGAAACAAGTGTTGGAATATCGGTCGTACAAACTTTATAAAAAAGATGAGATATATTTTTTAAAGAACATTAGCGTGCACCGTTATCTGCATAATTTCGTAATATTCACAAGATATTTATTGAATGTGGTTTAATTATTTTACAGTTGTGTTTGATTCATTTTGTGATATTTGCGAAATGACTTTCTGGAAACCTTTTGAGGTAAATGCTGAATCTAACGAATTGTTTATTAATGACGATATTCACATTAATGAAATTCCTGCTAATAATGTAATGTGAGTTATACTAATATTCAAATTAATGATGAAATAGATCTTAATAATGCAATTCTAATTAATAACAATAATAATGAGGCACAATTTGCATATCAAATTCAACAAGAAAAAAATTACTTATTCCAAAATTTATTTAGGCGTTGTGAGATAATACTGAGTAGATGAGTATATTCCACACAATAAGGGCAAAAACAGTAAATCTAACTAGATGTGATTAGATGAACAGTTGTTTACAATACGTATAAATAAAATCCCCACATTGGAAATCATATTCAACAGATTGTAAGATTTTAACAATTTTAAATACTTCGACAAATTTTAATCGAATGGGTTTTAAGTATAACAAATTAGATATGTGTATTATGGTATTGTGGTACTTCGTAAAAATGATCTAAGGCAGATTTTTAAGTTATAGATAATCAACGCGGTAGGGTAAACAATTCACAAAATTGTGTCTTAAATGCGCCGTGCTCGAGGGGAAAACGAGTAATAATTTTGCACGCCGGGAATCAAAACGGATTTGAATCAAATACCTAACTTCTTTCAGCAAAAAATATCAACAAAGCTCTGCTTGATAAATAAATAATTTTTGAAAATATATCTGATTAAAAAATAAAATTGATACGCCGCGGATCGGTTCCTTTTAAAGATTTTATCGGTTTTTTTATATAGTAATAATCGCTGATTTAAATGGAAGAAATCTAATTGTACATCATTATATTTTCGAAATATTTTTGTATGTATTATTATTAATTTATATCAAGTTTGTAACAGTATGTGTTGAATTTAGAAGTTCCTTGTCCAAACGGTCCGTCGACAATTAGCTTATAATTGGATACGTCTCGAATCACTTTTATCATTATAGTCCATGCCAAATTTATCTTTATGGCTGAATTGGGTTGGTTTGTATTATACTAGACTGGATAGCGGTGGACTGGATTGGAATACCGGCGCCTGTTTAAGGTTTTTTATCGGAACCAAAAAACTATTGCGACTATAATCCAGAATTAAGTTAATTTATCATACATGGCTTCCTTCAAGTGAATTAGATTTGTAGCAGTAAATGAATTTGTATATTTGTTATTTATTAAAAATACTAAATATCGTGGCGCATTATTTCAATAGTAATCTTTAGTAATCCCCCCAAGCTGACAACCTTAAGAATCGTTTAAGTTCGGAACCACTCCTGATTGAGCTAGAAGCAGATGTCTTCCGGGAATGTTATCCAACATAAAAGATATGTAGATGTATAAGAGAATAAAAAAGAATGAAACCACAATGATATTATTGATATTTTTTTGTACAAAGTGCAAATTAATACCAATTCAATATAATTTATCTACTGATAATATACAGTGTTGGGAACATTACGAGGGAACATACGTTTTACCGTCATTGTGTTAGAAAAAGACAAAATACATATAAATTCAATGTATCATTCTTTTTCGCTAACAGGATATCATAAAGTGGAAAACGTGCAATGAAAGATGTTAATGTTAGAAATACAGATGTGTAATGTGAACAGTTTAGTTTATTAATTGAGAAATAATAAGATTGTACTATACTGATAGCTTAATGCAATGAACAATAAAAAATCAACATTACTTTCGTTTACCCCTTCAAGATTAATTTACATAGAAGTAATTCAGTAGTAATAAACTAATTTACTATATTAGTTCCGTTAGTATTGGAATAAATAACCGTAACATGCGAAATAAAATTTGTATTAATAATAATATGTGTTTCCAAATATCTCAATTCTCATTTTTCGCTAACAGGATCTCATAAAGTGAAAAAAACATGCCCAGAACGCCAGCATTTTACAAATTCTTTGTAGCTACTAACAGCATTGCCAATCTTCATTGTATATTTATATTAAATGTAAAATGCATTGTTCTAACACGAGAACAAGTTATAAGAAGATTTTAATTATGATAAATCAAGAGGTTGTAACAGATCAAGATATAATTAATTCCATATATTCGTTGAATATTTTATTGTAATGCTGGAAATTGTTCTAGTTTTCAGTTTGAAAGCGGTTAAAACCTTTACTTTTTTCAGATTTGGCAACGTGAAATTGGTCTCGAAACATCTGTTGTGCTTCGAATGTGAGTAAAAAAAAATTGGTATCTTTATCGTTTGTATGCAAATGAGAACGAATTCTCTGTGTAAACACACACACAGTGCAAATTAAAAAAAAACTAAAATCGAATTCTAATGCCTACAATTTTTAAATAAAAGTAATATTATGATATGTAATAAATTAAAAAATAAAACTTAATTCTTCAATGAGCTTAAATCAAATGTTCGAATAAACCCCCGTTTTGAGATAAGCAGTAACCGAGACCGTTATAAAATTCTTGACGAACACGTATGAGCGTTTCAGGTGTTATTTACATACAACTTTGTAAAATTTGTGTCCTAATATTTCTGTCCGGTTAAATTGCCGTCAATAAAAAATGGTCCAATTAAATGTTCACCTAATATTCCAGCCCAAACATTTAACTTTTGGGGATATTGACTATTATTGTAATGTTTGTGTAAATTTGTCCTTGACCAATATCGAATAACGGATGAATTATGTGGGAAAAGTCGATTCATCTGTGAACAAAATATTTTTCGAAAAGTTTGCGTCCAATTGTATTATTTCCATAACTATTTCACAAAACTCCATTCTACGAAATTGATCGTCTGGAAAAATTTCATAGCTCTTTTCCAGTTTGAAACTACGATAACCATTTTTTTTAATACAGAATCGTTTTCGGATCAACATCAAAATCCTTTGCTAAATGAGTGGGATTATTTTCCACACTGGCACAAATTAAAATATCTCTTTCTTCTTTTTTAGGTTGGGTTTGACGATTTTGTGTCCGCGGTCCATGTTTAGTAGGTTTGACACATCCATGCTCTTCAAAATTTTTATAACCGTTCTCACTTGTTTTTTGCTAAGTGGTTGGGCATTTTCGAATGCCACAATAAACAAATTTTCTGCTATTTCTCGATATGAATGACCCTGGTAGTACCATTTCACAATTTGCACTTTATGGTGTACTTGTATACTCATTTTAATAAGATTTGCAAAAGATCGTTACTCATTCGCAAACAAACGTTTAGTGAAGTACCCAGATTGTACAGTTGAACATCTTCAAGAGGCGCTCGCGCGATTCGTATTCGTCTGGTATAATAATCTACGCTGGCTTTTAATTCTCTGTCTCATGATTGTCCTTCTCCAACACACTGGTAACGCCATGTGACCATGATAATTTCCGTTTGGCCGTGAGAGTATATCGTTTTACGTTGAAATTAAATGTGATTGATTTCTCTCACAAATAAGAAGGAATTTTTTAAAGGCCCTCTACAATCTAACGCGTGGATTCAAAATGAAGAGAGGGGACAGATAAAAGTAGAAGAATTAGAGCTGTAAGCGAAATCGTTTTATCAGGAGCGTAGGACACAGGCGGTTTATATTGAGATATTTTTGTACATACAAAACAAATATTAACATACGACTTATTTATGTTATTTTACCCTGTTAAAGAAAATGGTGATATACTGAAAACACTTGTTTTATTACAACATATTGTCGCTTTTGGACTCTGTATTGTTGTTATAGATTATTCCTTATGATGTTAATGAAAATTATTATGCTTATATTCATTAATTGTACCCTCAATATCGACGAATGTAATTTTTTTAGCCACCTTCCAGTGGTTTTTTAGTGGTACTTATTTCAAATACCTACTAGGTAGGTTTTAATTTATTGTTCAAATCATATTAGCGTGTACTACCCGCACTGATATAATGAATTAGTTTATTACTACTGAATTATTTCTTTGTAAATTAATCATGAAGGGATAAACGAAAGTAATGTTGATTTTTTTATTGTTCATTGCATTAAGCTATCAGTATAGTACAATACAGTTATTTCAACTTAAGAAAATTTGTTAAATTTGAATAAAAAAAACTGTTTAACGGTTAAACGAACTTTTTTGGAATGTTAATTTACTCATTTTTGTTTAAGTTATCAAAAAACTTAAACTAATATAGGTATTTCATTTTTCAAATTAAAATATAAATCGTTTAGTAGGAGAGCCACTTTTCTATTTTCTCATTGTATCGATCAATTTGCTATTATAGCAATATTAGCAATAATTGTCGATATAGTAACAACAAAAAATCGTTTAACAGCATATGTCGTTATGACTTAGTGATCGAATTGTGCAGATTAACTGAGATTTAAAAATAATGGAATGAGAAAGAAAATTCTAATTCTTACTTTGATCAAAGTTGAAACGAGAAAAATACTGTTTTATTTTGACCCATATCTGTCATAAGGAAATATGAATATTTCACAAGACAAAAAACTACCAAGGTTATTGGGATTGTCTTATAAATTATAATTTATTTATACATTCTTGGATGCCAAATTTAAAGCTATTTTTTCGACTTCTTCATGACTGGGCTTACAAACACCACTTTTTGATATTTTTTTCTTCTTTGTCGTACTGAACAACCTGTTTTTTTATTGTGTGGAATATTAATATTTTGCGAAGAAGCAGAATTAACAAGGTGGTGTTTAGACACTAGTGCTGCATTTGGTGGTATGGGGACAATCTAAAGTTCCTCCAATGAAGTTGTAGCTTCAAGAATTTACAAAAACTTTATTTTAATTCCATTTTTTTTCTCTTCAAATTCAAATAATTTGAACTATTCTTTTTACATAATTCTTTGAGAATGCAGTCCCCTTCAATGAAATTTTCTTGGACTACGTGCATATGAAGACCATTTTCGTCATCTAAAAAAATAACATGAGAAGTCATAAAAACTATGAAGAAAGAAAAAATACGTAGATTAAATTGCACTCTGCAGAAAAGTTCCAATAAGCGGCGTAGATATTTTTTTCTAGGCTGTAATCGAACCTTTACATTTTTTTAGTCAGCTGCAAGAGATTTTCTAATAAATTTTTAGTCAATTTATCACTATTTATAATTTTTTAAGTTAAACTCCCATCTCTGTATGGGAAAATGTCACAATTTTGAATTGTCTTAAGATTTATAATTGGAGAGGTAGCGATTTCTTGCACTCCTTGCATTCAGAATTCATAATCAATAGAGAAAATAATTTGGCAACAAAAACTGAATAAAATAGTACACAATAATCAAGGAACGTAAATAAAATTTACATATAATCTTGCACAATGATAAACATTTCTATTCTACATTCCGCAAAACCTTACAAAATTATTTAAAAGTCCGATACCATTGTTGCCAATGCCAGTATACTAAAACTTAAAATACCAAAATTTTTACAAATCAAAAATATTCGGAGATATTTGAAAAAGTATAAAATGAATAAATTAGAGAATCGAGTATAGTTAGAAAAGTTTTAAATATATTGTGGAATTATCTAGAAACAGTAAGTTTCATTTAAAACAGTAAAAAGCATATTTTGTTTTTTGTGCAGGAACTTCAAAATTATTTCATAATAATCGATTTTAAAAAATATGTCATTATGACATACAAGTTAGCTACATATGTTTGAAGTTCCTACACGCAGAATTATAAATTAGCCTATCCACTAAAAGGACTAGAACTAATTTCATTTATCAAAGTCAGGAATCGTAATCCCATATTTTCCAATATGGCGGTGGTATTCAGGCCTCTTAACTTGGTCATGAGAAATAAGTCAACTTTTCCGCGCAGTGCTTTGATTGGTGTTTGCAGTTACGTGATAATGGGTAATAAATAAAGCAATTTAAATTGATTTTATTTAATTTAACACGCATAATTAGTTTCATAAAATATTATTTAAAATTTCTAAAAACTGTCTTTAATGTGTAAAACATACCTTCACATGAATTTGGTACAACTGTCAACATCCCTATTGCCTATTGTATATGTGTTATATGTCTAAGATAGGTGCAGAAATTTCTCTGTCTCGTACTATTGTAAACAATCATAACGTACCGTTTCATATTGAACTAATTACTGGTTAAATACTTGACAAATTCTATCTAACAATTTCCATATTCGCTTGATATGGATCCGGCCAACTTCTTTCGCTAACCAATATTCAAATTACCACTCACAGCACCCGATTATTCGTTGACGTAAGTAAATTATATCGGAAAGGGCATACCATAAAAGCGATAGCTTAATTCATTGACCGTTTCCCGATATTTTTTTGATAATTGAATCTAATACATGAAAATATTGGTCAAATGAAAAAATGCAAATATGTTGAAGCAATTGTTTGAAATTCCTTCAATTTGAATTATTAATATAGTTGATATAATCAGAGTCTGTGTGTCGACTATTAGAATATTGTAAATTAATCTATAAATTGGATATTACCTGTGGGAGGAATTGATGAATATATAAACATAATCCATGATATATCTGTGAAGTATGTAAATTGCTTTATATGGAATCCAATAACGTTCTAATACTAAATTTAATTATAGATTAAAGGTATTACTATTTCTATTATTTATTACGTTGAAAGTAGATTAATGCAAAGCACACATGGTATTTTCTTTTATTGGCACTTTAGAAATATCGCTTTAATATACACTTAATAAAACATAGTTTAATTTAGAATTTACTCAATTCTATTTAGTCTATCATAATTGTCGGCCTGCATTCTTGAATGATATTGAGAGGCCACGAGTTCATACTGAGTTATACTTTACGTTCTGAACTGATTGGCAATACTTCCCTGAATATACGCTTCTGCAATATTAATATTGACTTTTATCCCACAAGTACTTGAATGGTAACTCATTGTCAGTGTAGCACAGACATCTCAAACAATAACCAACGTTACTGGATGTGAATACTCGATAAATTAACAAATTCATATACTTTTGTTTTTTGGTAGGGTAAGTCCGGGTGAGATGCTCCACCGGGATAGATGGCAAAGTGCAACTATTTGGCTAGGCGATGACAGATACGCCGCCTCGTCATTTAATACCACATGTTAATAAGTAGAAGTGTAGTGTGTCAATAGTGTGTCATAAACGTAAGTTATCAAGTTTATAATTTTCCAAACAGGTTTGAAATTGGAGTTTCTGTAGCCCGCGCTGAAGGTATGTCCCGTGAAAAAGTCTTGGCTTATTTTCAACTACTACATGAAATTCTAGAAGGAAACAACTTATTCGAGTTACCGGGATCCATATGGAATTTGGACGAATCAGGTCTACAGCTTAATAATAAAGTGGGTTATGTTATAGCCCAAAAAGGATCAAAAGATGTATCCACAATTACATCTGGAGAAAAGGGGGAAACCATAACGGTTATCGCATGTTGCAATGCAGAAGTCACTTTTCTACCCCCAGCTTGTGTATTTAAAGGCAAGTACAAAAAAGATGAATTCCAAGATGGTATGCCCAACGGATCAAAAATTTACATGAACCAGAAGTCGGCGTATGTGAACTCAGATATTTTTCTGTTGTGGTTGAAAGATTATTTTCTGCCAAGAAAAGGTGTAGGAAAAGCACTGTTGATCGTCGATGGTCATACATCTCACTGCAGTGCCGAAATATTAGAACTTGCGGAAAGAAATGATATTATTTTATTGTGCTTGCCTAGCCACACTACCCATTACCTTCAGCCTTTAGACCGTGGGGTGTTCAAATCATTAAAATCTGCGTTTAACAAAGCTTGTCACCTTTTTATGAAAACAAATCCAAGCAGAAAAATAACCAGATTGCAATTTGGCAAATTATTGGCCGAAGCATGGACTAAAGCAGCAACTAATGACAATGCAGTTTCTTCATTTAGAGCCACGGGAATTTTTCCGTATAACCCTGAAGCTGTACCAGAACATGCCTATCATGTTTCTGATGCTTTAGCAACTTTTGCAATAGGTGCTCGGCCTATTGAAGATAATGCAATAGGTTCTAATTGTCGATTACTAGAGTCTGAGTCCAATCAATCTTCAGCACTTCAATGTCGATCTTCTAGTCCTCAAGCTAGTTCCTCTTCAGTACCTGATCGTCGATCTAAGGAGCCTCAACCTGGTCCATCTTCAGCACCTGATCTTCAATCTCCTGATCCTCGACCTGGTTCACCATTAGTTCCTTATCAACAGTCACCAAAAATTAGACATTGCTCATCCTCATCATCTGGTCAACCTCCATCTGCTGGAAAAATTCTGGATAATATCTCACCCTTACCTATAATTCCTTTAGCATTAAAAAAGCGAGGTAGAAATGTTGCAACAATATTAACTTCACCAGAAAATATAGAGAAGGCCAAATTATTAAAAGAAAGACTTGCAAAACGTAAAGGTGCAGCAAAAATCAAATCTGTTTTAAAACCAATTAAAAAAGCGAAGAAGACCAAGCCTGAATTGCCTTCCTCTGAGTCAGATGAAGATTTTGAATCCAAAGAAGACAGCGATAGCGACATCAACGAGGAATTTAATGAGAACGAATGTGTTGGATGTTTGGAAGACTACAACAGCACAACTCGTTCAGATGACTGGATCCGTTGCATTAATTGCAATCGGTGGATGCACGAAAATTGCACTAAATTTGAAAATAAATGTGACTCATGTGGGAAGTTTAGCCGAAAATAATTAAAAGACATTTTTTTGTGTTTTTGTTAACTTTAAGATTTTATTTTAGTTTGTGCCATCTATCCCGGGAGAGATGGCAAAGTCGTATTTTTACTAAATAATTATTTTTTCGTTAAATGTGATATAATTTAATTTGTTTGTATTTGTAAAATGCTTAAATAAACTTTGCTTTCGACATAGAGATGTTGCATTTTAAAAAAATATTTTTTTTCGAATTGTAGGGCATCTCACCCGGACTTACCCTATATATGAAATTACGTTGTTTTATTTAGTGTTTTAAATGAAACTCACGGTTTCTAGTTAATTCCACAATATAAAAAAAAACCGTGAGTTTAATTTAAAACACTAATATGAGCAGATTCCACGAAGTAAGGGTCGAGACAGTTAATTTCATTGTTTTATTTAATTTTTACAGTTAGGCTACCCAATTATGCAAATCGTCAATCACCATTCAAACCAAATACAGTCGAACCTGGATATATAAGAATTCAAGGGACCCGAAAATTATTCTGGCTCATAGAGGTTTCTCACTAAAACGGTTTGTCACTTACAAATGCCTCTGAAAGTGCTTACTCTCATTTATAGAGGTTAATAAACAAACATGTGTTTTAAGAAAATTATTTATTTGAAGAAATTTGTTAGTTTTTTCTGAGCGCACTTTTTACACATTTTAACATGTTTTTCAATTTCATAGATTTTGTCAATAATTTAGGGATGCTGTGAATGCGTTTACAATTTTATCACTCCACGAAATCACTTAAATTTTTCGTTTCAAGATTTTCAGGGAATAACATTTACTTTCTCTAACAATTGTTATCAATTGGAACAAGGGTACATGTGCACTTCAGATGTCTTGTATGTAATTAAATCAAAATTCTATCAAAAACAATGATGCCTTGGCATTATCTGTTTACAAACAAGGACACAATTTGGCTTTGAATCGAGTTTTGAGTTTTCATTGAGATATTCTCGCTTAGAGGTCTAAATTAAGTAACTCTCGCTTATAGAGGCCTACTTGGACTCTCTAAAAGGGGTTTCTACCTTATCACTTATAGAGGTTTTTGAGGAAAAATTATGGGACCTGACTATTTTTGCCGCTTATAGTTATTTCTCTCTTACCCAGTTTTCGAGCTCAGTTAACCCATTACCTGCCACTGTTGCGTACACGCAACACCACAGTTTTTATTTTTTTTTGTAAAAATAAACAATCTTATCTAAAATATATTTATGTTTTTGTGAATAGCAACGTTAAATAAAACTGTAAAAAAAATTAGACATTTTTTATAAATAAATAATTAAAATTTTGTTTACTTGAAAATGGGCAAATTTTCTCTTTTTTGAGCGAGATATTTTTCGAATTAATAATACGTTCTGAGTTATAACCAGCTGCTATTATTTTTGATAGACAGTTAAAAAAAGGTTGAAATAAAAGTTCTGTACAAAAAAATTGTTTACTTTATTTGTCATACTTTGCTTCTATTGCAGTAAAGTGCTGCGAACGCAACGTTGGCCTAATAAGTAAACTCAGGTTTTAGACACGTTCAGACCTGTTGAATTGCTATTTATCGTAAGACGTTCGGTTAGTCATTGTTAGGCTTCTATATAAAGCGGGTCGTTTTGAGCGTTTATCTGTAAACAATCATATAAAAAACTATTGTGGATTATTCTGGTAAAAAATGTCGAAAATACTAACACAAAAGGAATTGGAACTGGCATTAGAAGAAGTACTTATGGATATTGAACAAGAACGAGGTAAGCAGGTTGTTTATCACTGGTAAAATACATATTAGGTACATACATAATACATATCTTGATAAATCTTAGTACGGTCTGAATTATTTTAGATCGAATTGACGTTGTTTATATTCCACCCGATGTTGACGAGTTGACCGACGAAGAGTTGTTTTCCGAGGAGATGACAGAAAATGAACTACAAAAGGTGGATATAGCTGGTTCTTTTGAAATTCATACAAGGGAGGAAGATTTAGAGGAAATTGAGGTAGAAACAGCGACTGGCCAGGAGAATAACCAAGCAAAACGTAAGAGAGGTGCAAACAAAAAACAAGAACAGAAAGTAAACTGGAGAAAAGGTGAGTTTATGCACAACAATTTTCCGATATCTAAACAACATGAAATTAGAGAAGATTTGGTAAACAACCTCGCTGGAACATCTCCACTGGATATATTTTTTAAATTCTTTGATGATGAGGTTCAAGAGATGATAGTAAACTATTCTAACTCATATGCACAACAGAACAACCGACATGAATTTTCGGTATCGAAATCAGAACTACTAAATTTTATTGGGATATTAGTGCTATCTGGGTATCACGTTTTACCACAAACTGATATGTACTGGTCCACAGAAGAAGACAAAGGTGTTCAAGTAGTAAAACAGTGTATGAGTCGGAATAAATTTCGGAGTATAAAACAGAATTTACATTTCAATGATAACACACAGTTCGACAAAGATGACAAGTATTCTAAAATCAGGCCAATTTTTGACATAATCAATAAGAAGTTTATGCAGTTTGATACCTTTTCAGAGAAGTTAGCAGTGTATGAGGAAATGGTGCCCTATTTCGGTAGACATTCCTGTAAGATGTTTATAAAGGGTAAACCAGTCAGATTTGGATTTAAATTATGGTGCCTATGTTCAAGCGATGGTTATATGTTTCAATTTATTCCTTATGCAGGAGCATCACCTAAAAAAGTAAAACATGCTCTGGGTTTAGGACCACAGGTTGTCTTAGAGTTATTGTCAGTTCTCAAAAATAAAAACAATCATGAAGTTTTCTTCGACAATTTTTTCTCCTCTTACAACTTATTCAAACAATTAAAAACTGAAGGATTTTTTGCTACTGCAACAATTCGCGAAGATAGAACTCAACATGCTCCGTTAGAGTCATCCAAAATAATGAAAAAAACCAGAAAACGAGGATCGTACGATAGTTGTTTTGACGAGGATACTTATATTTCGTTGGCTAGATGGTGTGATAATTCTGTCGTTACCTTGATAAGTACACATTATCATGTAGATCCTATAAAAACAGCGGAAAGATACAACAGAATGGAAAAAAGGGTAATCAATGTAACACAACCTTTTGTAATATCCCAATACAATTCCTACATGGGTGGCGTCGATCTACACGATAATGGTGTAGCTAATTATAGGATTGGTATAAAAGGAAAAAAATGGTGATGGCCTTTATTTACAAATACTATTGGTAATATCTTAGAAAACTCGTGGAAATTATATAACATCGTAAACAATACAAAAATGTCCCAAATAGATTTTAAATCAAATGTTGCGTTGCGTCTGCTGAAAATGAATACCTTGAGAGCTTCAGCTTCACTTCCTGGTAACATACCAACTGATATTCGTCGGAACCAATCAAGTCATTTGATATTTAAACAACCTACAAGAAGAAGATGCAGATTTTGTCACAGTCAGACAGTTTATATGTGTAGAAGTTGTAATGTTCATTTACACCCCGATTGTTTTGAAGAATACCATTTAAGTTAAGTGTTTCGGCCAACGTTGCGCTTACGCAACAGTATTTTTTTTTAATTTTTCTTTATTTTGTGAAAAAAATTGTATTATTTACTTTTATTTAATGTACTAATAAATTGTTTTAAACAAATATTTAATAATTTAACCTATTTTTTCAATGCTTGGCCAATAATGGGTTAAGTTGACCCCCCCTCCCCCCCATTAGATATATTCAACAAAAACATATATGGTCGTTATGCACTCCTAATGCACCAATATGCTCCGTGAATGATTTTGTTTGCACGACATTCCCCGAGAAACTACAGCTATTTGTTTATGAGGGGGGGAGGCAAATAAACGCTAGCCGTAATTTTTAAATTTTGTACTTTGCACCATCAAGCGCTTGTAATGCACCATAATGCTCCATCAAAAAATCTTTTGCACCCCTCCCCTCGGTTTATAGTATCGCATTCTTCAGAGTAAAGTTGCCCCTTTCCCCAAATAACAATTTCCAAATAAGATATACTGCAGCCGAATCCACTTCTAATACACCACCAAGAAAAACAAAATCCTCCCTCCCCTACATAGTTATACCTCAATATATAATTTAAAGTAAAGTTGGGCCCCCCAATGACAATTTCGAAAAAAATATATGGTAGCAGCATCCACTTATTACGCACCACCAACAGAAACTGGATCATCCCTCCACCTAGTTATTTAAACCTCATTATATAAAGTTGGCCCCCTTAATGACAATTTTCGAAAAAAGTATAGGTTAGTGGAGTCCACTCCTAATGCATTCATATGCACCACCAAAGAAAAACAAGTATTCTTGGTATATAAAAGAAATAGTTATTACCTTTTTATTGAAATAAATTCTCCAAAAATAAGAAACAAAAACAACATTCCTCCTTTCTCCAGTTAGTTGAAGCTCATTATTTAAAGTAAAGTTGACCCCCCCCCCCCAATGACAATTTCAGAAAAAAAATACATGGAGAAAAATCAGTTTAAAATTTGGAAAAATATGGCGTCTAAGAAGAGAAAAATGACAAGCTACTTGGAACCAGTAGCAGCGTTTTTATCGACGGACTTTTCGAACAAAAAAATGCTAGCGGGTTGGACTAATGAGAAATGGCAACCTAGGAAGGCTTCAAACCTATAGAAACCAATAGAAGCTATGTTACAGTATCCAACACTTGGTGGATTTGATTGGGTAGTTGAAATACTCGTCAGCGGTTTCTGCGATAGTCAATCTTTTAAAGATTTGATAATCTCATTTTCCATAAATAAAAGCGAAATGGCAGCAATTATATGTACTCGTAAACGAGGGTGTAAATACAAAAATTTGCAGGCTTCGAGATGAATTATGTTATGACGTGTTTGTATGTAATAGAAACAGAAATAGTATATTACATTACGAGTGACTTTTCACTCTCGCGGGATTGTCGCTCTCGGCTTACGCCTCGTGCTACAATATTTCCAACTCGTGTGAAAAGTGTCACTTTCGCATAAGTATTATTAAACAATATGTAAATATCTGATAGTGTATATTGAGTTGCCTGACTAATCGTACGTTTTATTTGTGACAGTATATGTTTGAATATTGTTTTTATAAAAAGTGCACATGTATTTACAGTTACTTTCATAGTGAAATATAGAAATAACGATAATTAATGTTTATTTGAAAAAAATGACCATAATTAATTACTTATTAGATATAACAGGGGAACAAATTGAGATATATACTTTATAGTGCGGAAAGTACTTTCCGCACGCGTGAGAATAAAGGTCACTTTCCATGGGAGTAGAGAGTGCGATATGTGTTACTTTCCTATGTGGTCGTAGGAAAAGATATTATCTCAGTTGTGTATAAATTCAGATGTCAAATCTTTTGATTAAAATAGTGGACTTTTTTATTCAGGTTTAAACGTAGATACTATTACGAATGAGCATTTGACAAGATTGAACCTGATCCATTTTTGGACGTGGAATTGCAAAACATTTATAATTTAGAGGCCCAGATCAAAGAATAAATTTTAAGCCGAACTAGTTTTTCCAATGTCGCAATAATGAGGGGTGCGGAGTGTACTTAAGAAAAAGTTTCAATTTAAATCCAGTTTTCTTTTTTGTGGAACTGATATGAACAAGCACTAAAATGTGCGAGGTCAAGTGCAAATTGGAGGAAATACCGAAAAATATTCACGTGGGTGACGTTCAATACATTTTGAGGGGTTGTGTTGCATACAGAGAACCCGATTTAGCTCATGGTCACTGTTTATGCCTACAATGAACTGTCATTCCGCACCAAATTGACGCCGAAATGTCGGTTACCATCACTGTGATATAAACGTACGAGTTTTACACGCCGAAGTATCAGCGCAGTGGGCATTAACGTGGAACTGGAAACGACAGACGAGTGTGTGCATAAAAAGGTTATCTAGGAGTACGTAACTTTATACTTGCTAACCTTTTATTCAATTTTATATTGTAATCATTTGTTATCCTAGTTTGTGATAATGAAAATAAAATCAACCTGTTAAGTGTAAAAATTTAGATATTATAAAAGCGGGTGTATCCAGCTACAACATTAAGTACTGGACACCCAAAAGTCGCAGAATTCAACATCTGAAGCCAGCGCTGCGCCAGTCACTTCGTTGCCTTCGCACATGAGCCCAACGATATGCGGCAAATATATAATGATAGATAGTTATTAAAAAAGCGGAAAATGTTCAACGTGTCAAGAAGTAGGAATACAAATAATTCTTAATAGCATTTAAATTTAGTCGCGATATTGGTATAGTTTTTAAATCAAATAAGTTATAATTCAATGCTATAGTATGTACAAAAAGTACGAGGAGTAATAAACCCTAATTAAGTATGCAAAACCTTTACAGGGAGCACCATGAAATTTTTGATAAATCTCTTACTTTAAATTACATTTCTTCCGTAAATCTAAAAACCAGGTAGATCGACACCGTATTTGTTTCAGTTGTAGCAAAGTTTAGGGTTTATTCATTGTTAAAGGATTAGCAGATAAGCAATAACGCAATGCAGTGGTGTGTATTTTGGGAAAAAAATACGTTTTAAATTATAATATAATAAAAAATGAAAAGAAATAATTATTGGAATACATTTATTACTTACATTTTATTCTATATCCGACTCGGAAGAGGAAGAATCGTTGTTGACATTAATAATAATAGGGTCGATTAAATCATCACAAATGTTGTCAATTTTCCACATATTTGCCTCTACTTTGATAACATGCTCGATACAGTTTGTCCAATTTTCCTTACTCACATGACTTACAGCACTCTCAAACAATTTCACAACATCGTTTATTTTAAAAGTAGTATTTTTTTTCCAACTTCCCCCTTTACCTGAGCCCATATTAATTCTATGGGATTAAGTTCACAATGATAAGGGGGAAGTCGAAGAACTGATATACCACGAGAAGAAGCCATTTCTTCTACAATGTAGGTTTTGTATTTATTCTTGTTCATTTTTGCAATTCTGTAAAGTTCTTTCCTTAGTGGATCTTTTGGAAACTTAATATTTTTCGAAATAAGCCACTCCAAAAGCTCTGCTTTACGCCAACGACTTGTGGGCAATGCTTCTCGTGACCGTGAATGGTAACTTGCGTTGTCCATAACAATAACCGCCCCTTTTGGAATCAGATCCAACATTTGAACAAACCATTCCTCGAAGACATCCCCATTCATATCTTCGTGATAGTCCCCCGTGCGTTTTGAAATAAAAGTTAATAATCCACCATCAACAAAACCTTCAGAACTTCCAACATGGACAACGATAAGTCTTTTTCCTTTTCCAGATGGTGGCTGCAAACCTAACGACAAACCTTCCACGAATGCCTGCCTTCCGCTTTTAATGTTTTCATCTTGCCAAGATTTGGAAACTGTATATCCAGCATTTATCCATGTTTCGTCTAAGTAGAAGATTTTCAAATTTTGTTCTCTGGCATGTCGAATGCTTCTTAAATAGTCTCTTCTCCAAAAAACTATTTCCGGTTTATCTATCAAGAGAGATTTTCTATTATGTTTTGTATATCTGAAACCCACATCTTTCAAAAGTTTGCATAATGTCATTCTGGAGAATTTTGGATAGTCCGTATCTTCTTGCACTGATGTCATAATTTTGTCAAGTGTTGGAATTTCCTTTCGTAAGTAAAATCCATGGACTTTACGCCTTAGTCTTTGTTTTAATGACTCATCGATCTCAATTGGTTTTCGGCCTGAAGGAGTTTTAGGGGGTTGAAGAGTTCCATTCTCGCTTTCTTTTAGTAATCTATAAATTGTTGATTTAGCAACACACAACATAGCAGCCGTTAATTCCACAATATCATCAACACTTGCACTTGGATCCTTGTTTTTCAATTATATATAACAATTCAATATCAGAGTTTTTTCATTTAAAGATAATGGACCTGTTTTTGGTCGTTTAGATGGTCCTTGGCTTATCGACATTGTTTGGTACTTGCACAATTAACATTCAACAAACGTTTTAAATATATTCCAACTGTTTACAACCATACAACTTCATACAACTTTACTCAAAGAACTAATACTAAGTACTGATTTAATGTACCTACTTTCTTTTAAAATAATATTCCCGATAATGTTTCTAAGAAAACTGGGTTGTTTGGAAAATCCCTCTCAATAATCGAATAATCTGTAAATAGGTGTAATCGTATTAAGCCGATTACAGTAGGCCACTTGCCATTTAAAATTTCTGAGAAAAATTACCCAAACACTACATATAGGAGTAATACAAATAAAAAATATTATGAATAAACGGGCATATCCGAACTCTGCCACAAAATAAAATTTTACCTGACATGTATCAATTTGAGGATTACTGAAATGTTCGAACTGTGCCGCAACCATTTAGTTTAATCCTATTAGAGTCATTAGGGTTTATAATAGATAAAATCGGAGGCCCATAGAATTATGTATATTTCTGAAAGGTTTCAAAGATTTCTTGAATTAAATATTTTGAAGAAATCTTGATTGTTTTGATCGATATTTAGGGGATTAGGGGAAGGATGTTGATGCACTTACACTATTGCCTAAAAATCAGGAAGAAGTATTTAATAGTGTTCGTGAATTACAATTACGAACGAACCGAGAAGAGGAATTTCTATTAACAGCAGACCAGGTATTTAAAATTATTGTGTTCTCCTGTTTTTCCAACCTTAATTTTTTATGTAATTCGGATTGTATTTTGATGGATGGGACTTTTAAATACTGTTCAACTTTTTTTTACCAAATGTTTACCATTCATGCACTTACACTATTGCCTAAAAATCAGGAAAAAGTATTTAATAGTGTTCGTGAATTACAATTACGAACGAACCGAGAAGAGGAATTTCTATTAACAGCAGACCAGGTATTTAAAATTATTGTGTTCTCCTGTTTTTCCAACCCCAATTTTTTATGTAATTCGGATTGTATTTTGATGGATGGGACTTTTAAATACTGTTCAACTTTTTTTTACCAAATGTTTACCATTCATGGTTTTAAAAACGGCTATTACGTACCTCTTGTTTTTTGTTTGCTGCCGGACAAATCAAGTCAAACATATTCAAATTTGTTTTTAATTTTAAGACAAAAATGTAAAGAAGTAGGCTTAAATTTTCAACCTAAAGAAGTCGTAGTAGATTTTGAACTAAGCATTCATAACGCTATATATGAATGTTTTTGCAGAGATCAAATTCTTTTTGGTTGTAAATTTCATCTCTGTCAAGCTTGGTTTCGTAAGATTCAGGAGTTTCATTTGGTACAAGAGTACAGACAGAAAGGTTCTGTAATTGGCGAATACTTGAAAGTACATTTCGGTATTATGTATCTTAGTCCTGAGGAAGTTGTAGAATTTTTTTATAATGAACTACATTTTTTGCTTCCGAATGACCTCTACCTCTATCACTTTTTTTTATTAAAATTAGTACATCCCGTTACCTCTGACCTAAATCGTATATTCTTTAGCATAGCTGCAACTCATTCGTTCAATACAAAATGTATCTTACGGTATACCCTCTTAAAATATATTTTGGTACGTCTATGAAATCTACTTAAATGAATGATTTATTACTCCTTGTCCTTTCTATATAGACTATATCAAGTTGGCATAAGTACAAATTAAAAATGAGGTAGCTCTTAATAATACTGCATTCAAATTGAAGGACGTCAGCTTACCTGAAATAAAACATACAAATTTGGGAGAGAGTATCATAAACTAGTATACTGTGCAACAAATGGGGAAAGTTTAACTTTTCTTACGAGTGTGGAAGTTTATAGCACGAGCCTGAAGGGCGAGTGCCGCAAATACACGAGTAAGAAAAGTACTTTTCCCACATGTTGCACACTATACTTTTTTTCTACAACGGCACAAATTTAAAGAATACAAGTAAATAGTTGTGTAGAAAATGTCTAGGCATCAATGTTCCCCACCCGAAAAGTGTCTAGGCTTCGAGGAACCCCTATTGAAACGTCTAGTCTTTGAGGATTCCCCTACTGGATTCTCCATATAAATGTATGTAGTGTGGCCAAAGTGCCGTGAGAAATAATAATTCTCACTGTATGAGCAATACATAGTTTTGAAATTACGTAAACTATGAGGAATACGTTACTTTTCATAGCAGTTGTATAAAAACGTATTTTAACCAATAGCATGAAGTTTTGGTGAATTTATTTTTCATTCAGACGACGACTGAATTTTAAGTAATTAATTATTGAAAAAAAAGTTATTAAAAATGACTATGATTATTCTAGCGTAATTAAAAACCAGGTTACATATTTTTTCTCTCGATTTCCCTTGGAAATTTCAGACGCCGACATCGAACTGCACTTTCCTCACGTCACAGACCCAGTTGCTCTATCGGCTTTTTAAATGGGTTACTGAAAATTATAAAGAATTTCTATTGTTACTAAATCGTGAACAAACTTTTAGGAAAATGGGAAGTTTCACTACAAATACAGAGCATTCACCACAATATCTGAATACTCTCGTATTACACATGTGAGGATCACCTGCAATAAAAATTAAGCTAAGTTACTACCTCACGTGGATCATGCAGAAGAACGGTATAGGCAACAAATAGTATGCGTGTGATAAGATCTTTTCTTGCACTCATAATTAATAATTCATGGAAGAAACTAATCTTCATTAAATAATAAAATACAAAGTATTTACCTTCCGCCTTTCAATTACACATCACTAATTTGCTTAGCGGTGTTCGAATCACCGATTTTTTAAATGGATTGTTATATGGAACGACAGGATGATAGTATATGCATGAACATACAAGATTTCTCACGATTTATGGAATTTTATATACAGAGTTTAATACAAATATTTTTAATTTTAGTTTCCCCTATACTAGAAAAAAGTAGTAGATAAGACAATCAATCGCCATAGATATCAAAGAATATTCGGGGAACAACTTTTTCCAATGTCAAAATAAAAAAGGCGAAAAAGTAGTATGAGTATCTACCTTCAATTCTATATAAAATAAATGATTAAACTATTGGCCAATAAATAGTCATCTGCTTCCTTTTCACTGCAGAGTCAGCACTGGAGAACGATACAGCATATTAACAGTTGTCAAATGTGTAGGAGACACCCATAATAAAATTGCAATATGTACCGGTTCTGTTTATTAATTCTCTCGATAAATTACATCTATCCAGATTACTACATATATGGTCTAGCAAGTTCATGGAATAATTCTACCTTCAAAAGAAATCTATATTACCATTATCTGGACTTTATCTCATGCTGATATTATTAGGATCGGAGCAGCAGATGCTGCTATAGTCTATATAGAAAGGACAAGGAGTGATAAATCATTCATTTAAGTAGATTTCATAGACGTACCAAAATATATTTTAAGAGGGTATACCGTAAGGTACATTTTGTATTGAACGAATGAGTTGCAGCTATGCTAAAGAATATACGATTTAGGTCAGAGGTAACGGGATGTACTAATTTTAATAAAAAAAAGTGATAGAGGTAGAGGTCATTCGGAAGCAAAAAATGTAGTTCATTATAAAAAAATTCTACAACTTCCTCAGGACTAAGATACATAATACCGAAATGTACTTTTAAGTATTCGCCAATTACAGAACCTTTCTGTCTGTACTCTTGTACCAAATGAAACTCATGAATCTTACGAAACCAAGCTTGACAGAGATGAAATTTACAACCAAAAAGAATTTGATCTCTGCCAAAACATTCATAAATAGCGTTATGAATGCTTAGTTCAAAATCTACTACGACTTCTTTAGGTTGAAAATTTAAGCCTACTTCTTTACATTTTTGTCTTAAAATTAAAAACAAATTTGAATATGTTTGACTTGATTTGTCCGGCAGCAAACAAAAAACAAAAGGTACGTAATAGCCGTTTTTAAAACCATGAATGGTAAACATTTGGCAAAAAAAGTTGAACAGTATTTAAAAGTCCCATCCATCAAAATACAATCCGAATTACATAAAAAATTAAGGTTGGTTAAGGTAACACAATAATTTTAAATACCTGTTTTTTGGAGAAGAGACTATTTAAGAAGCATTCGACATGCCAAAGAACAAAATTTGAAAATCTTCTACTTAGACGAAACATGGATAAATGCTGGATATACAGTTTCCAAATCTTGGCAAGATTAAAACATTAAAAGCGGAAGGCAGGCATTCGTGGAAGGTTTGTCGTTAGGTTTGCAGCCACCATCTGGAAAAGGAAAAAGACTTATCATTGTCCATGTTGGAAGTTCTGAAGGTTTTGTTGATGGTGGATTATTAACTTTTATTTCAAAACGCACGGGGGACTATCACGAAGATATGAATGGGGATGTCTTCGAGGAATGGTTTGTTCAAATGTTGGATCTGATTCCAAAAGAGGCTGTTATTGTTATGGACAACGCAAGTTACCATTCACGGTTAGGAGAAGCATTGCCCACAAGTCGTTGGCGTAAAGCAGAGCTTTTGGAGTGGCTTATTTCGAAAAATATTAAGTTTCCAAAAGATCCACTAAGGAAAGAACTTTACAGAATTGCAAAAATGAACAAGAATAAATACAAAACCTACATTGTAGAAGAAATGGCTTCTTCTCGTGGTATATCAGTTCTTCGACTTCCCCCTTATCATTGTGAACTTAATCCCATAGAATTAATATGGGCTCAGGTAAAGGGGGAAGTTGGAAAAAAATACTACTTTTAAAATAAACGATGTTGTGAAATTGTTTGAGAGTGCTGTAAGTCATGTGAGTAAGGAAAATTGGACAAACTGTATCGAGCATGTTATCAAAGTAGAGGCAAATATGTGGAAAATTGACAATATTTGTGATGATTTAATCGACCCTATTATTATTAATGTCAACAACGATTCTTCCTCTTCCGAGTCGGATATAGAATAAAATGTAAGTAATAAATGTATTCCAATAATTATTTCTTTTCATTTTTTATTATATTATAATTTAAAACGTATTTTTTTCCCAAAATACACACCACTGCATTGCGTTATTGCTTATCTGCTAATCCTTTAACAATGAATAAACCCTAAACTTTGCTACAACTGAAACAAATACGGGGTCGATCTACCTGGTTTTTAGATTTACGGAAGAAATGTAATTTAAAGTAAGAGATTTATCAAAAATTTCATGGTGCTCCCTGTAAAGGTTTTGCATACTTAATTAGGGTTTATTACTCCTCGTACTTTTTGTACATACTATACACCCTTACAACTACCGACAACTCCACAGTGACCTAAAAACTTTCTTTATAAAATATATTGACAATAAGTGACTTTCCGAAATCCAGTATATCATCGCCATTGTAATAAGCCTCCTATTACCTACCATTCACTAATAGTGTTGTTTCTTAGTGGTGCCAGAAAAACACTAACAAAGCCCACATATAACACAGAGGTCTAAATAACATTAGTAGTTGATGCGGATGACACAAACACTCGTTGAAATGAGTAGGTCACATCAGATCGGACACACTCGCGCAACCCATGCGTACCTAAAGAAATGTGGTCAAGATTCACCATTTTATACACTGGTCACGGTGAAATATAGTCGGACATAGTCCTCAGTTTGCTGTTATAGCATTATTGGAGATCTCAAAACAATTGTGACTGCCGTTGAAAACTATTGTAAAATTCTCAATTACTTCAATGACATCCAAATTTATCATCTAATTTAAGGTGTATTCATAGAAATTCGTATTATTTACCAATTGTATTATATCTACTGTATCTGTGTCAAAGGCCGTTAGCAGCCGTGATACTAAATAAACAAAAAGAAATATGTATAAACAATATAGGCAATTTGATTTAATTCCATTCGATGTAGAAATAAACGGTTTTAAAGATTAAAACTAACTTTTCCGCATCTGTGAGATGCCCTGAACAATATTCTATCATAAAATTGTCCCTTGTATACACTTCGGGGGATGTATCGTGCTAAAAAACCGAAACATCTCCAAAAATGTAGTATATATGGATTTATAGGATTCGCTGTACTCAAGCTAGTCAGCTGAAAATCAATAGGGTACATCTGGGTACACCTTGAAAATTATCCAATTATAAAATTGGTCACTTGTATACACTATGGAGGCTGAATCGTGCTAACAACCCAAAATTTCTCCAAAAACGACCAAAAATGTGGCACTTCAGGTACCATAGCATCCGTTGTACTAACTCTGGTGAGCCAAAAATCAATAAGATGCCCCAAACAATATTCAATCATAAAATTGGTCACTTGTATACACTCTGGAGACTGTATCGTGCTAAGAGACTGAAACTTATCCAAATATGACAAAAATCTGGTACTTCAAGTACTATAGCACTGGTTGCACTGGCTTTAGTGAGCTGAATATAAATAGGGTTCATCTTTGAGATGCTCTGAATAATATCCAATCATAAAATTGGTCACTTGCATATACTCCGGAGGCTGTATCGTGCTAATAAACTAAAATTTCTCCAAAAATGACAAAAATATCGTACTTAAAGTACCTGTTTTATTAACTCTGGTGAGCTGAAAATCAATAGGGTTCATCTGTGAACGTAAAAGTACTAAATTTTTTTTCAAAATTCCAACTTTTTTTGGGTAAACCAATACTTTTCTCGCATATTAGATAGTAAAAAACTGTAAATGATGGTCAAAATTAAAATTCAATTGATGAATAAATACTTTCGGATTTCATCGAAAATTAACAATAAATTACATTATTTTAGTTTTTCATGTCTTGCAAAGAGCAAAATTCTACTTTTTCAAAGAAGTAAAAAATGTTAACTAAATCAGTTAGACAGTGTTAGAAATCTCTATTTGCCTGTAACATAAAAGACTGTTCCTATACTGAGGAAACAACAATAGGTAAAGTAAACTACAATAAACCATAAAAAGCAATAACCTAGGTCGTAAATACATTAAAATGCCCTTTTCGCCACGCTCTTTAGCAGATTTTGAGAAGTTTCAGTTTGAATAAGGTACAAATAAACCTACAGCTGTACAAGAGAACTGAAAGTTTTGGCAACTTTATTACAGTAGGGTCATAAAATATTTTTATTTTGTTTTCTAACAGATTTATCATCTTTTGTCATGGTAGAACGCCCTTTCAGAATATTCGGAATATATTTATGTGTCCCCTAGGGTATACGAATACTACAAATTATCCCGAGACGAATATCTTAGAAGAACATTTTGGGATGAAACTGATTGTTAATTCTCAGTTAAAAGATGTTATCATTTGACAAATTAGTACCTCTTGTGGTTATACAATAAACGATTCTCTACTTTTCTGAAAATTATTGAGACTGTTAATATTTTGAAATTAGGAATATGTTACAACTACTTTTAGTTCCTTGTTAATTTCATTAATGACACAATATTATTTCAATTTTTGTTACTTGTACAGACCACCATATAATATTATTTTTTAAAACGTATATTGATTTAAATTATATTCCGAAATTTTCCTGCTTTCACTTATATTTGGACTTTACTTATAACAGATGAAGGTAATGAATAAACAGAAAGTTGTTTCTAGTCTATGTCTAACTGCAGGTGTTTTGTAATTTAATAAGCCAATTATCTTCCAATTCATCGCACTTCTTCTGAAATGAGCACGGTTTTATCTTATCTAGGGCCAGACTATACTCTATATATATATAGAGGTATAAAGAATTAAATTCTATTTCCATTTTTTATAATTTACAACGGACCGTAAATTTAATCATGTCCACGAGAATGCCCAATCTACATAATACAGTTAATAGCAAAATGTTGAATGTGTGGTTAAATAAACGTGGTGAAATAATGAATTAATCGATTTTGAAAGAAAAACTTTACGTGTCGAAGGCACATAAACGAAAACGTTATTTCAAAACACCAAAAGAATAATCACCGTGCCGAGCAAATTACTAACAAACAAACTCTTTGATAAAATTCTTTTTGTGTATTAACAACGTTTTCCGTCATTAGTTTATTATCAAAGTGCTTGTATACAAATAGTTTGAACGCCTTTTGTACTAGCTACTATTCATAACGTTGTGCCATTCTACATGCGAAGGTGAAAAGGTCAAATTCATTTTTTACTCAATTTACTCTTCTTTGATAAGTAGATTCTATTGAAAAAGAATGCGTGTATTTTAGGGGAGAATTTAACGCCGTATAAAACTAAAATGGCGCTTGTCGCAGAATATCAGTTTAGTTTTTGTCAATAATATTATATAGGATGTAGATAACTGAAATTTTTTATAAATATTTTACAAAAATTGTTATACCGTTTTTTGTACACATAATGAAATAATATACCAATTAAATTGACTGTCTCGACCCTTATTTCGTGGAATATGCTCATATTAGTGTTTTTAAATGAAACTCAAGGTCTCTAGTTAATTCCACAATATAATACAAGTTATTGAAAATTCTAAAAAATTGACAATTGTTTCGATAAATCAATATCATCGTCAGAATGACAGAAGTTACATTTCATTTTATGCCTACCTGATGTTTAGTAGTTATATTTGGCTAGACCAAGAAGTAACCTAACTTGTGATTGGCTTAATATATGTTTATAGAAAAAAGAAGAATATGTGATATTACAAATATTGAAGCTTAGATATTATTAGCCCTATGGTGATATCCTGGATATCATTTTTCCAATTAAGATCAGTATAACTGTGCAATGATATAGAAAACCAGGAAAACTATATCTGCTGATCTTCACATTTATCACTTAAGAAGACAGTTTATTAGTGGAGAATTCCCTAGATTTAACTGTTCATTGACAACTTCATATTGTGGGTTTCTTAAATGTCTTCTAATTTCCAGATCTTCAAGGAAATCCAGTTCTTGTTTCTTTTCACAAATATGCAGTACTTCTAGTTTTGTGTTAGGTGTCAATGAATGATTGGTGTCAAGTAGATGTTTTGCGTAGTGGGATTTATCTGGTTGTTTTAATCTGTATGCTCGTAAGTGCTCACTGTATCGTATTTCAAAATTCCTAAGGGTCTGACCCAAATAGACAGCATTACATTCTGGACATTTGAGTTTATATATACCTGACTTCTTTAATAGTGGTATTTTTGTTTTTACATTTAACAATTTTGTACTAACGTTACTTTCTGTTTTGAAAGAAATTGTTGTATCCGTTTCTGAAGATATTATCTTTGAAATATTATTAGAAATATTTCCTGCATATGTGATGGTTTTATAAGTTTTAATTTCATCAGCTTGTTTAGGATATATTAGTTATAATGCCACTTTTACCTCTTTTTTACTAATTAGCTTATTTATCATATCTAATGGATAACCGTTAGATGTTGCTATTTGTCTAATTGTATTAATCTCTCTATCAAAATTACATTTGTTCATAGGAACTGAAAAAGCTCTATGTATCATTGAATTATATGCTGCTAGTCTGTGTGACACAGGGTGGTTAGAATTGAATGGAATTGTTACATCAGTTTGTGTTGGTTTTCGGTAAATTGAATAATCAAGTACATTATTAACTCTTTGAATTTTTAAATCAAGAAAATTGATTGAGCTATTTTCTTCAATTTCTAATGTAAATTTAATTTTCGGGTGTAAATTATTGATGTGGTTGAAAAATACATCTAATTGTCGTTTACTACCCATAAAACAAGCTAATATGTCATCTACATATCTATACCAAAATAAAATATTTTTCGAAATATTACTTTCAAAGATCTTTCTTTCTAAATTGTCCATAAAAATGTTTGCTAAAATAGGTGAAATAGGGCTTCCCATTGGTAAACCTTCATTTTGAATATATATCTTATTGTCAAAAGTGAAATAATTCTGATTAATGCATACATCAAATGAATTAAGTATATCTGATATTATTCCTGGATTAATATTTTTATCTTCTAGTAATTTTCTTACAAGTATTAGACATTCTTTAGGAGGAATTTTAGTAAACATGTTAGTTACATCGAACGATATGAATTTATAGTTATCTTGTAAGTGGATTGCTTTCAACTTTTTGATTAGTTCTATTGAATTTCTAGTTGAGTACGGAGATTCATATCCGTAAGTATTGAGTATATTGTTGAGCTTCTTTGCCAATATATTATTAGGAGCATTAACATAAGAGACTACAGGTCTAATTGGTTTCGTTATTTTATGTAATTTAACTGTTCCATATAATTGTGGACAATGAGGATTCTTATGTATGATAGACCTCTTTTCGTTAATCATTTAAAAGATAATTTGAATTATTAACAATATCCCTTACATTATTAGAAAACTTCTTTGTTGGGTCTGCTTTAAGAACTTTTACATCGCTGGATTCTATAAAGTTATATACTTTGGAATTGTAATTTTCAGTCGTCAAAATGACAGTAGCGTTCCCCTTATCAGATTTTGTAACTGTTAGGTTATTATTCTCATTCTTCTTTTTTATTGCGTTTAAAACTGAAATGTCATTTTTTGTTTGACGTTTAACTTTTGAATGTTCAATATTTTTGATTAAATTGGCAATTTTTAATTTCTCATAAAGAAAATTATTTGAATTAGATTTTAAAGCTATTTCTGACTCTGTAGCTATAATTTGTTTAATATTATTCGTAAATTTAGATGGTATGCTGCAATTTAAACCTTTATTTAAAAATTCTATTTCACTATTTGTAAAATTAGTGTCTGAAAGGTTTTCAAATCGTGGTGCAAAGTGTGTTGGTATGTAGGTACTTACAGTTTCATGATGTTTTGAGTATTGAATTTTATATTGTGTGTTCAAGATTCTGTAGCTTCTTTTCTTGTTTCTTAAATTTCATATGCTTCATCGTGCTGACGATACAGTGAGCACTTACGAGCATACAGATTAAAACAGCCAGATAAATCCCACTACGCAAAACATCTACTTGACACCAATCATTCATTGACACCTAACACAAAACTAGAAGTACTGCATATTTGTGAAAAGAAACAAGAACTGGATTTCCTTGAAGATCTGGAAATTAGAATACATTTAAGAAACCCACAATATGAAGTTGTCAATGAACAGTTAAATCTAGGGAATTCTCCACTAATAAACTGCCTTCTTAAGTGATAATTGTAAAGATCAGCAGATATAGTTTTCCTGGTTTTCTATATCATTGCACAGTTATACTGATCTTAATTGGAAAAATGATATCCAGGATATCACCATAGGGCTAATAATATCTAAGCTTCAATATTTGTAATATCACATCTTCTTCTTTTTTCTATAAACATATATTAAGCCAATCACAAGTTAGGTTACTTCTTGGTCTAGCCAAATATAACTACTAAACATCAGGTAGGCATAAAATGAAATGTAACTTCTGTCATTCTGACGATGATATTGATTTATCGAAACAATTGTCAATTTTTTAGAATTTTCAATAACTTGTATTATATTGTGGAATTAACTAGAGACCTTGAGTTTCATTTAAAAACACTAATATACCAATTATTTATATGGTACAAAAAAACATTTGATTTTATTATGGTATTGATCAAGGCTATTTTTATATAATTAATTCATGAAAATGAAGGTACGATGGCGGATACCATCGTAAAATACAAAAAAAAAACACGATTAACCTGAGCAAAACCTGCGCTAATGCAAATTTCTGTCAACATGACATTTCCTTTACAGTCAAATACATTAAAATGTACCAGTTTCCTTCTATTTATACATATACTAGCCGACCCATATATATATATATATATATATATATATATATATATATATATATATATATATATATATATATGAAAAAGAAGATGTAGGAATATCGCGTGATATATATATATATATATATATATATATATATAAAACTCAAAATATCACGGGCATTGCAGCCTAAATAATGTTGAAAATTCTTGTTATACGGAACCGAGCTTTCAAAAAACTTTCTTTCTTTTTCAAGGTTGTATGGTAGAATTAGCGGAAATCAATGAAAACAGGATGAATAGCCATGATTTCTAACTTCAGTTCAAATCAAAACACTGCCATACAATACACTGAGAAAACGAAAAATTGAATTTAAATTATAAATGTAAATTGATACTTATACTTAAATCCCTTATGAAGGAACACATTTTGGTTTTAAAATTCACTACTACCACATTTTAAAAGAGAATAATAGACACTATTTCGGTTGTTTCAAGTGTATCTAGATAGAAAGTAACGTTTTTTTTTTAATTTTCAATACCTAATTACAGGCGTATTCTCTTCAAGCGAGTTTGTTTTATTTTCTATCTATATACCAGGATAGTTGATATTTACGAGTGTGATACCAAATGTTGCGCCAATCTTAGCAATGAGATTAATATTTAAATTTTTGAATCTTGATGTCCAATTAATGTCAAAACTAAAGGAAAACCTTTTTTTTATATAAATTCTTTCATATAACAGTTGCCTGCTGTTATTTTTTTTGGTTGTTTTTTTACAAGGAGTTGAATCTGCTCAAAATCACCAAACCGCATGAGCTCTCACTTCCTCGGTCCTGTCGCTGTGAACATATCCAGGCACTTATCACGTGTACAAAGGTTAGCACCGGCTAAAAGAGGATAACACCTGTTGGTGGTAAGTTTAATTATATCAAGAGGTTTCTTTAAAAAAATTCATCCAAGTCCAGTCTCTCACTCTGGAAATTTTAGATTCCGAAATTGCCAACTTCAGAGCCTGTCACCCTCTGAGTAGCAATATTTTTTCTTCAGGAGGGATTTAAGTGTAAGTATCAATTTACATTTATAATTTAAATTCAATTTTTCGTTATCTTAGTGTATTGTAATTCAATGTTAAGGCAGTGGTTTTGATTTGAATTGAAGTTAGAAATGATGCCTATGTATCCTGTTTTTCCACTAATTCTACCATACAACCTTGGAAAAGAAAGAAAAAGTCTTTCGAAAGCTGCCTGTATCTGCAATATATATATATATATATATATATATATATATATATATATATATATAATCTCCCCCCCTATCCCCCCCGTTTTATAGTAATCTCCCACAATAAAAACAATTTCTATTTTCTCTTCATCAGTTAATAACGACCATTTTTATGTGTCTTATAAATTCTAATGCGGTTTGAAATTTACTGTCAACATTTCCTTCTATCAACAAATTATTTGTTTGTCAGTGCATCACAGATTACATGTAACTACAGTTAAATTTGCATTATTGTAGACATACGTTTTAAAAATAATTTTTTATTAATGTAAATGAATGTGATTACATATTTAAGCGTAATTTTCAATTCTGATCAACTTTTTTTGGTAACATTTTGCGATATTGTCAAATTTAAACAACAAACCGACTAAAAAATTTGATATTCGATGACTGTGTTTTAGGTTTTAGATAGTCCAGAACTTTTTATGAAGAATCACTTTTTTTCCTAATAAAAAGAGTAAAACATCTCGAAAATTATAAAGTCTTACCTAAATATTTTACTAAACAAATTAAGAAATAATTTCAAGATTTTGAAATAAAAACATATTATTTCGCCCTTTGTTTGTTATAGAGCCTGTGTATGTCTTATTTGGTTCATATTTTATCAATTTGGTAAATATTTTCGAATGCATTTCTGTTTTTACTGTATTTAATTCAACATCAAATATAAACAAATAGATGCACATTAGAGGACAACTCTCTTCCTTTTATGGTACACAAAATCAATGGCGATTGTCAAGTGAAACAAGTTCAGAATTTAAATAATGTTGCATACTGTATAATATATTCAATGAATATTTTATCAATAACCCTACGGAAATTACCACAGTCCCGCCCTGAATGACTTCAATTACAACTTATAAGGTGATTGCATGAAATTACACATTTTTATTCACTCTTCATAAATTATTCTTTGTTGTTGTATGACCTAGAACTGAGATGAAAAGAGACCAATAGTTAATTGTTATCATAAAATATTCAATTTTCTCGTATAACTGCAATTATGACCTAATTAGCAAGTATTTGTCATCGTGTATTTAATGAATGGCTGTCTGGCATTATTTACTGAATTGTACAATGTTCTAAAAATGAATATATTATGACCCATGTTTAACAGTTGCAGGAAAAATTTAGTAGTACATAATGGCATACCGTACATACCAAATAGTGCGAAATTCTTTGGAAAATGAATTATTATCATGTATGATTCCTCCTAACTCAATGCATAGATTAATAACGTTGTCAAACCTTATCAAAGAAACTGGATCAGATATATTTTATAAAATTTCCAAGCTTAACATTGTAGTCTCGTTATTACAGTATTCAATTGTTAGAAAGATAATATGAAAATACTATTATTGAAGGAACTTTAAATATATTTATTGTGGCAGTGCCTACTGAAATTTTACAGGACCGGCACCAGGATTAACATTGTTCGATAGTTTCTAATTTAAGTTTATCTACATCTATATGGTTCAAAAACCTGGCAATGAAAATTGTATGCCTCTCCGGTAGAGAATATTATTCAATGTGAATAGCATCAGTGAAGTATATATGGTGTATTTGTAAAAATATTTGCCTGAACGATGGGCAAGTTTTATAAATATAAATTTAAATGAATAATGAATGAAGCTAAAAATAGTGCTAATTCTTTCTCATCAGTACTATTTTTAATTTCGTATCAAAATTCGTATGCGTTTTCGAAAAAGAAACTTAAATTAGGAATTATTCTATAGAGCAGTAGTATTCAAAATACTTCTAGGATGTTATGCGACGACCTATTTGCGTTTTTAAAAGAATCATATTGTGTCAACTTTAAAATGTGACAAATTATCCCGTGCAAGCAAATGATTAAGCTCTCTTATTACTTTATTTTATTAAATTACTTCTGCAAAATTATAGTAGACTTGAATGATTGTGTTAATAAGTAAATATTAATTGGATCGGTAGCCGACAGATTGTTCTAACCATTGAACACGAAACTAATTTCCGATTACATCTTGTTTAGAACACATACTCCAAATTTCGGGATGTATGTTATAATCTTTAGTGACATATTTCTAACAGATGAGTTGACAGCATATTACAGCAAACTATTAGCCAAAATATGGAAATTAAAAATTATGTTAATCCAATTATGTTGCCTATTTGTTCTAAAAAATTAAACTGAGCTGGATAATTATTTTAGAATAGTAGAAATAAATGGCTTTTATTCTTCAAAGACAACAGGAATTAGAGAAAACGACTGTGTTTAAAAAATCTACGAATATCTTTCTGTTTAGGAAAATAGATCATCATTTAAAACTACCGAAAGATCGAAAATGGGCTTTATGGGTTCAAATTTAAGAAAAATCTTTATTTTTCGGTTGTGCCTCGTAGATATCTATAAAATTTTGAAGTCTGTAATGTAAAAATGTTTTAGTTTTGTGATTCATTAAATAAATACAGTTATTTGAGTTACCTTTTAAAATTTTATTAGAAAAAAGTTTATATGCTAGACAGGTAGTCGGTATTGCTTTGGTTCAAGATCTGGTCAGTGGACAGGTGTTTACATAATTTGTTACATATTATACTCACCAGGAACTTTACTGCTTTTTAATTCATGCTGTGTATAATACTTCTTCGCAATGAGCTACTAATTTCAATGGAGATGAACTTTCTACACATTTTTGAGGCATAGCGAAAAGAGGCGTCACTCATCTCGATAAAAACTGGCTTCTTCGAAAAGATATTGAGAGGCAATCAAGTTTTAAAAACAAAAGGTAAACTAGAGGTGCAAAAATGAATATACTTGAATTGTAAAATATACAAAACTTTAGGGCTTTAAGTTATCACAACAAAAGTAAGTAGGTTCAAACTATGAGCATGTAGATTATAGTATGTACAAAAAGTACGAGGAGTAATAAACCCTAATTAAGTATGCAAAACCTTTACAGGGAGCACCATGAAATTTTTGATAAATCTCTTACTTTAAATTACAGTTCTTCCGTAAATCTAAAAACCAGGTAGATCGACCCCGTATTTGTTTCAGTTGTAGCAAAGTTTAGGGTTTATTCATTGTTAAAGGATTAGCAGATAAGCAATAACGCAATGCAGTGGTGTGTATTTTGGGAAAAAAATACGTTTTAAATTATAATATAATAAAAAATGAAAAGAAATAATTATTGGAATACATTTATTACTTACATTTTATTCTATATCCGACTCGGAAGAGGAAGAATCGTTGTTGACATTAATAATAATAGGGTCGATTAGATCATCACAAATATTGTCAATTTTCCACATATTTGCCTCTACTTTGATAACATGCTCGATACAGTTTGTCCAATTTTCCTTACTCGGATGACTTACAGCACTCTCAAACAATTTCACAACATCGTTTATTTTAAAAGTAGTATTTTTTTTCCAACTTCCCCCTTTACCTGAGCCCATATTAATTCTATGGGATTAAGTTCACAATGATGAGGGGGAAGTCGAAGAACTGATATACCGCGAGAAGAAGCCATTTCTACTACAATGTAGGTTTTGTATTTATTCTTGTTCATTTTTGCAATTCTGTAAAGTTCTTTCCTTAGTGGATCTTTTGGAAACTTAATATTTTTCGAAATAAGCCACTCCAAAAGCTCTGCTTTACGCCAACGACTTGTGGGCAATGCTTCTCGTAACCGTGAATGGTAACTTGCGTTGTCCATAACAATAACAGCCCCTTTTGGAATCAGATCCAACATTTGAAAAAACCATTCCTCAAAGACATCCCCATTCATATCTTCGTGATAGTCCCCCGTGCGTTTTGAAATAAAAGTTAATAATCCACCATCAACAAAACCTTCAGAACTTCCAACATGGACAATGATAAGTCTTTTTCCTTTTCCAGATGGTGGCTGCAAACGTAACGACAAACCTTCCACGAATGCCTGCCTTCCGCTTTTAATGTTTTCATCTTGCCAAGATTTGGAAACTGTATATCCAGCATTTATCCATGTTTCGTCTAAGTAGAAGATTTTCAAATTTTGTTCTCTGGCATGTCGAATGCTTCTTAAATAGTCTCTTCTCCAAAAAACTATTTCCGGTTTATCTATCAAGAGAGATTTTCTATTATGTTTTGTATATCTGAAACCCACATCTTTCAAAAGTTTGCATAATGTCATTCTGGAGAATTTTGGATAGTCCGTATCTTCTTGCACTGATGTCATAATTTTGTCAAGTGTTGGAATTTCCTTTCGTAAGTAAAATCCATGGACTTTACGCCTTAGTCTTTGTTTTAATGACTCATCGATCTCAATTGGTTTTCGGCCTGAAGGAGTTTTAGGGGGTTGAAGAGTTCCATTCTTGCTTTCTTTTAGTAATCTATAAATTGTTGATTTAGCAACACACAACATAGCAGCCGTTAATTCCACAATATCATCAACACTTGCACTTGGATCCTTGTTTTTCAATGATATATAACAATTCAATATCAGAGTTTTTTCATTTAAAGATAATGGACCTGTTTTTGGTCGTTTAGATGGTCCTTGGCTTATCGACATTGTTTGGTACTTGCACAGTTAACATTCAACAAATGTTTTAAATATATTCCAACTGTTTACAATATTATGACAACCATACAACTTCATACAACTTTACTCAAAGAACTAATACTAAGTACTGATTTAATGTACCTACTTTCTTTTAAAATAATATTCCCGATAATGTTTCTAAGAAAACTGGGTTGTTTGGGAAATCCCTCTCAATAATCGAATAATCTGTAAATAGGTGTAATCGTATCAAGCCGATTACAGTAGGCCACTTGCCATTTAAAATTTCTGAGAAAAATTCCCCAAACACTACATATAGGAGTAATACAAATAAAAAATATTATGAATAAACGGGCATATCCGAACTCTGCCACAAAATAAAATTTTACCTGACGTATCAATTTGAGGATTACTGAAATGTTCGAACTGTGCCGCAACCATTTAGTTTAATCCTATTAGAGTCATTAGGGTTTATAATAGATAAAATCGGAGGCCCATAGAATTATGTATATTTCTGAAAGGTTTCAAAGATTTCTTGAATTAAATATTTTGATTGTTTTGATCGATATTTAGGGGATTAGGGGAAGGATGCTGATGCACTTACACTATTGCCTAAAAATCAGGAAGAAGTATTTAATAGTGTTCGTGAATTACAATTACGAACGAACCGAGAAGAGGAATTTCTATTAACAGCAGACCAGGTATTTAAAATTATTGTGTTCTCCTGTTTTTCCAACCTTAATTTTTTATGTAATTCGGATTGTATTTTGATGGATGGGACTTTTAAATACTTTTCAACTTTTTTTTACCAAATGTTTACCATTCATGGTTTTAAAAACGGCTATTACGTACCTCTTGTTTTTTGTTTGCTGCCGGACAAATCAAGTCGAACATATTCAAATTTGTTTTTAATTTTAAGACAAAAATGTAAAGAAGTAGGCTTAAATTTTCAACCTAAAGAAGTCGTAGTAGATTTTGAACTGAGCATTCATAACGCTATATGAATGTTTTGGCAGAGATCAAATTCTTTTTGGTTGTAAATTTCATCTCTGTCAAGCTTGGTTTCGTAAGATTCAGGAGTTTCATTTGGTGCAAGAGTACAGACAGAAAGCTTCTGTAATTGGCGAATACTTAAAAGTACATTTCGGTATTATGTATCTTAGTCCTGAGGAAGTTGTAGAATTTTTTTATAATGAACTACATTTTTTGCTTCCGAATGACCTCTACCTCTATCACTTTTTTTTATTAAAATTAGTACATCCCGTTACCGCTGACCTAAATCGTATATTCTTTAGCATAGCTGCAACTCATTCGTTCAATACAAAATATACCTTACGGTATACCCTCTTAAAATATATTTTGGTACGTCTATGAAATCTACTTAAATGAATGATTTATTACTCCTTGTCTTTTCTATATAGACTATAAATTGTTTTACCCTGTATGCCTTGATTCGATTACTCCAAACATTATGAATTCGATATGTTACAAATACGTGAGGTAGAGTCTTTTGTACACATGTATTTTGTTTTTCTATTATGGGTCTAAAAATGTATACAACTCCATGTACTTTATTTTGTTTACATTTGGAGCTTCCGGTGATTTAGATATAATGAAGCCTCTGCTGTTAATTTTTTAATAGTCACGTGTTGTAATATTGTTTTAATAGGCATTCCCAAAAACTCTTTGTTTTATTTTGTAAATGATGCTGATAATAACAATAATTATCAACACCACCATAACATATTATAACATATTAATACACGCCTATTCTAACAGCCAATGAGATTTCTTCAATTTCGTAAAATCGACCAATTAGCTATCATTTTAAATGACGGGAAAGCCACCTAGCTTTCCCAATAACTGATAAATATGCGCCTTGCTGTTAATCAACTATGCCGTGAATGTCACTGTCAGATTATTTTTGAGTTTTCGTAATACAACGTCTTTTTAAAATGGCAAGATTTGGCCAAGAATCTCTAGAAAATATTGAAAAAACTGTACAGAGTGTTACTCCGAGAAGTGCAGTTAATAACCAAAATAATTAAATTGTCTGCATTTATGTCGTTGTGTATTAATCTCCCTAAAATAAATCCGAGATCATTTTTCTTAATCGAGAAATACATTACAAATTGTATTCAAATTTTAATGTCACGGCAAAAACTCTCGAAACAAGAGAAGCAGAAGAAATTTTTTCACTCTCGTGATTCTCGATTTATTGCCATGGCAATAAAACTTTCATATAATTAAACATGTATTTATCGATAAAAAAATGATCTCTTATGTACTTACCCCCGATAAAAGGAAAATATAATATCTTTTATCTGTTCCGTGCATTAGGATAACCATCATTGAATCCTTTAGTACCAAAGTAAGTAAACTTCTGTCAATGATCCATGACGCCCATGAAACAATAGTGAAAGTTGTAGATATGTTTCCAAGTAGGTATTGAACAATTTCAATTTAACATATCTTACTTCATGATAGGTTTACAAAAATATGTATTTACAATATAAACAATGAAAGAGGTGGTGATTTATGATCCAGGAACATTCCTTAAATATATTCATTTTGTAACCGGTAGATTGTACATTGTTATATACATTTTGGTACTGTAAATCTCTTAAATATATTTTAAGTATTGAAAGGGTTCTGACTAAAATTCTAAATGAATAACTTTACTTGAACATTTTGAAGTTTCAAGTCATTATTATTACCTGGAAATGTCAGTGTCAACTTGACAGGAAACTTCCGGATAGAGATTGCATCATTTTGAATTGTGGACATAGCGGTTTGTCGACTATTATAGCGGCTTTTTAGGAAGGTTGGAAATAAGTATATGCTTGAACAAAAAACGTGGCTTAGAACCAAGGCTTCAGCATACAAATGTAAACTTCTCCGTAGTCTCGGAAAATTCGCTCAGGCGCTATAGTTAACCAAGCAGAGCAGTTGAACTACGACTTAAGACTTTCAAATGTTTCTGTAATGGAAACTGTTTTAGAATCGTGGATTGAGCATTAGCTAAACTACTACTAATGCCTTACTTGATAGTTTCTTTAGTTATGGGATCAGTTTTACTTCTTCGTTTCTTTCGATTATTTTCTTTTTTAATTGTTTATTTTCATTTTTAGTGGTTGGAAATTACTTTTAAGATGAACCGCCAACGTGCCTGCTTTCTCTTGATTACGTTTATCCTGCATGTTACACAATACTTTCCAATACATGCCTTATTTCCTTTATGAAGCATTAATCAACAAAAAAGTTATTTTTTTATACACTCAGAGAAAACTTTTCTACTTCTGCGTATGAATAGTTCCATAAAAAAGTAATTGATTTCAAAGATTAAAACTAACTTTTTCGCACTTCTACACTCCGGAGGCTGTATCGTGCTATCATCGGTGCTAACAAACCAAAATTTCTCCAAAAATTACCAAAAATGTAGTATAACTGGATTTATAGGACCCGTTGTCCTGGCGAACTGAAAATCAATAGAGTTCATCTGTGAGACGCCCTGAACAATATCCTATCATAAAATAATTCACGTACACTCCATAATAACATGAAATACTCTGATGAACTGAAAATCAATAGTATTTATCTGTGAGACGCCCTGAACAATATCAAATCATAAGATTGGTGACTTGAAAACATTCCGGGGGCTGTATCGTGCTAACAAACGGAAGTACAGCATACCACCTAAATTTACGAATAATATTAAACAAATTATAGCTACAGAGTCAGAAATAGCTTTAAAGTCTAATTCAAATAATTTTCTTTATGAGAAATTAAAAATTGCCAATTTAATCAAAAATATTGAACCTTCAAAAGTTAAACGTCAAACAAAAAATGACATTTCAGTTTTAAACGCAATAAAAAAGAAGATTGAAAATAATAACCTAACAGTTACAAAATCTGATAAGGGGAACGCTACTGTCATTTTGACGAGTGAAAATTACAATTCCAAAGTATATAACTTTATAGAATCCAGCGATGTAAAAGTTCTTAAAGCAGACCCAACAAAGAAGTTTTCTAATAATGTAAGGGATATTGTTAATAATTCAAATTATCTTTTAAATGATTACGAGAAGAGGTCTATCATACATAAGAATCCTCATTGTCCACAATTATATGAAGATTATTGTAAGAAAATTACTAGAAGATAAAAATATTAATCCAGGAATAATATCAGATATACTTAATTTATTTGATGTATGTATTAATCAGAATTATTTCACTTTTGACAATAAGATATTTATTCAAAATGAAGGTTTACCAATGGGAAGCCCTATATCACCTATTTTAGCAAACATTTTTATGGACAATTTAGAAAGAAAGATCTTTGAAAGTAATATTTCGAAAAATATTTTATTTTGGTATAGATATGTAGATGACATATTAGCTTGTTTTATGGGTAGTGAACGACAATTAGATGTATTTTTCAACCACATCAATAATTTACACCCGAAAATTAAATTTACATTAGAAATTGAAGAAAATAGCTCAATCAATTTTCTTGATTTAAAAATTCAAAGAGTTAATAATGTACTTGATTATTCAATTTACCGAAAACCAACACAAACTGATGTAACAATTCCATTCAATTCTAACCACCCTGTGTCACACAGACTAGCAGCATATAATTCAATGATACATAGAGCTTTTTCAGTTCCTATGAACAAATGTAATTTTGATAGAGAGATTAATACAATTAGACAAATAGCAACATCTAACGGTTATCGATTAGATATGATAAATAAGCTAATTAGTGAAAAAGAGGAAAAAGTGGCATTACAACTAATATATCCTAAACAAGCTGATGAAATTAAAACTTATAAAACCATCACATATGCAGGAAATATTTCTAATAATATTTCAAAGATAATATCTTCAGCAACGAATATAACAATTTCTTTTAAAACAGAAAGTAACGTTAGTACAAAATTGTTAAATGTAAAAACAAAAATACCACTATTAAAGAAGTCAGGTATATATAAACTCAAATTTCCAGAATGTAATACTGTCTATTTGGGTCAGACCCTTAGGAATTTTGAAATACGATACAGTGAGCACTTACGAGCATACAGACTAAAACAACCAGATAAATCCCACTACGCAAAATATCTACTTGACACCAATCATTCATTGACACCTAACACAAAACTAGAAATACTGCATATTTGTGAAAAGAAACAAGAACTGGATTTCCTTGAAGAACTGGAAATTAGAAGACATTTAAGAAACCCACAATATGAAGTTGTCACTGAACAGTTAAATCTAGGGAATTCTCCACTAATAAACTGTCTTCTTAAGTGATAATTGTAAAGATCAGCAGATATAGTTTTCCTGGTTTTCTATATCATTGCACAGTTATACTGATCTTAATTGGAAAAATGATATCCAGAATATCACCATAGGGCTAATAATATCTAAGCTTCAATATTTGTAATATCACATTTTCTTCTTTTTTCTATAAACATATATTAAGCCAATCACAAGTTAGGTTACTTCTTGGTCTAGCCAAATATAACTACTAAACATCAGGTAGGTATAAAATGAAATGTAACTTCTGTCATTCTGACGATGATATTGATTTATCGAAACAATTGTCAATTTTTTAGAATTTTCAATAACTTGTATTATATTGTGGAATTAACTAGAGACCTTGAGTTTCATTTAAAAACACTAATATAATTAGTGACACTTAAAAATACATTAATCGTGATTGCTTAATCTACAGCAGCATGAGAAATTGGTTACCAACGCCACAGGGTTGTTATGTATCTTTGTCATTAAAATTAGACAGCCATATCATTTTATTAGATATGCTATGCAATTACCATCATTTGTGATTAAAAATTAAGCTTCTACAAGTATTAATTATTTACCTAGTTTTGGTCTAATCACGTGTTATTATATCGTTCAATTGTCCATAATATATAGTTATAATAATATGATGTATCACGGTAACTCTCCTTGTACAAGAAATTAATAGTCTACATAAGGATAAATAATACTGTGAACTCTCGTACTACATCGTGTTATTATCAGAGAATAGAATCAAATATATACGTAGGGTTTAGTTGCGCTTACTTTCAATAGTTATTTAGAGTTAACGGTTTCATCGACAATCTCCAATAGATACATTATGATTAAACTTAAACATAATCGAATTTTGAATAATCCGTTCATTTTCTAAGATAAGATCGTCGAGTTTGGACGAATACATTCTTTTCACTATTTGTCAATTTAAACATCCGGCTGCAATTCTAAAACATCTTTTCAGTCATCAAAAACAATGCTACATTTATTTAAATTTTACAACTAGTTGGTGTATTATTCCATTATTATTGTATGACATAGAAACAGAGCTTAAAAAATCAATTTGTTGACGGAAAGAACAAATAGTAATTATTGAACATGATTCTGAAATCATTTGTCTAAAGCTGATGTCACGAGAATTATAGTCTATATAGAAAGGACAAGGAGTAATAAATCATTCATTTAAGTAGATTTCATAGACGTACCAAAATATATTTTAAGAGGGTAAGGTACATTTTGTATTGAACGAATGAGTTGCAGCTATGCTAAAGAATATACGATTTAGGTCAGAGGTAACGGGATGTACTAATTTTAATAAAAAAAGTGATAGAGGTAGAGGTCATTCGGAAGCAAAAAATGTAGTTCATTATAAAAAAATTCTACAACTTCCTCAGGACTAAGATACATAATACCGAAACGTACTTTTAAGTATTCGCCAATTACAGAACCTTTCTGTCTGTACTCTTGCACCAAATGAAACTCCTGAATCTTACGAAACCAAGCTTGACAGAGATGAAATTTACAACCAAAAAGAATTTGATCTCTGCCAAAACATTCATATATAGCGTTATGAATGCTTAGTTCAAAATCTACTACGACTTCTTTAGGTTGAAAATTTAAGCCTACTTCTTTACATTTTTGTCTTAAAATTAAAAACAAATTTGAATATGTTTGACTTGATTTGTCCGGCAGCAAACAAAAAACAAGAGGTACGTAATAGCCGTTTTTAAAACCATGAATGGTAAACATTTGGTAAAAAAAAGTTGAACAGTATTTAAAAGTCCCATCCATCAAAATACAATCCGAATTACATAAAAAATTAAGGTTGGAAAAACAGGAGAACACAATAATTTTAAATACCTGGTCTGCTGTTAATAGAAATTCCTCTTCTCGTTTCGTTCGTAATTGTAATTCACGAACACTATTAAATACTTCTTCCTGATTTTTAGGCAATAGTGTAAGTGCATCAACATCCTTTCCCTAATCCCCTAAATATCGATCAAAACAATCAAGATTTCTTCTGCCTTCACAACGTCCATATCTCAGTCTAATTCGCTGTACTGGAACTTCTTCTACGCAAGAGTTTATAAATTGTCTTTTTTGATTTTCTGTATTAGAAGAATTCCAAAAATGCGAATGAATCATTTGATGCTCTTCTTCAGAAATTTGTTGGTACATTTTTTGAACATGTTTCTCCGTTGCTAAGCCCATAACTTTCTTCTTGATAATCGTGCCCTTACTTGTACAATATTCATCTCCTGCTGCCCGTTTTAATTTCCGGATATTTTTTTCCATTCAGCATTATTTCTTTTCTTTTCACGTTTGCTTTTTGAGTTGTTTCATTTTCTTCATCTCATCGCTTATACTGATTCTTGATTACTGCCTTTTAGTGTACTTGAGATAGAGTCAGCATTACGTAATGCTGTAAATAAGAGGACTGTTTCCTTCAAACGTCTGCAAATTGCAGTTATTTATTTCTTTTACGGAGGAGTCATCTGTAGCCACGGCTTGTACATTACTGTGTGAAACTTCTGGAGAAATAAAAGCATCACTTCAAAGATTCCATCAATTTGAGAGGAACATTCATCTAGAATAGTGAAAGTTTCAGATTTAATAGCATGTCCTCAACAAATCACAAGTTGTAAAAAATATTTATTATTTTATTCAGGTAGAAATACTGTAAAACTTACTGGTTGGATTTGAGATTAGGGCAAAATCTACCATTAAATTTTCGTAAATTTCTGCATGATGTGCACCTTCTTGTCGAGCTAATTCTATCATCTTTTTTTGTTCTAGATAATCGACTCATTGAGAATTTCCATCACAGAGCCAAACAGAATAATGGGACTTAATACTACTCGAAGCTTGCAGTAATTTGAATCTTATTAGAACCAGATAATATCAGTAGCCCATTAAATACTCTGGTTCGGGAATATATGTGGACTTAATGCTATTTATACAGTGCTATATCGAAAAGAAGCTGCCTAAGACTTAATATACTCTGGCACTAAAAGGGGCGCAAAATTTTAGGTGGAAAGCATGTATAATGTCATTTTTGATAAAAAGTAGACTTACTACAATTTGGCTCTGGGGTACAGAAAAATAAGGTATTATTTGAATGGCATTTAAAAGCAAAAAGGAGAAACATAGTTATAATTTGACCAGTGCATTTAACAAGCTAACAGTGTATTTCAATTATAATCAACTTGTTGATCGATTGAGTGCTTTGCATGAAAGTAAGTTGAACCATATAGTTCATAACATAACAACGTAGCCACTGTTAGACAATTTGTTTGTGTAATAGTGCTGTATACAAGCTTCAAGTTATGTATACAACTTCAATGGAAACAGTTGGGTTAGTTAGTATCCGAAGTTGCTTGATTTCTTGATGAGTTCTTGACTAGTTTTAGGACTAAATGTAATATTTTGTCGGGAGAATAACAAAATAAGAAATTGAAAATTAAATTAACTGTCTCGGCCCTTACTTCGTGGAATCTGCTCATATTAGTGTTTTAAAACACTAAATTGAAAATTTCTGACAACTAACATTAACTTGATTTTTTTAATAAACAAGACTATCCTAATAACAAAATTATCTTAAAAAAACGTTTTTGGTATCAGTTGATTTTAATATCTTATCTTTAGCTACACGAAAATGTGGGAAAGCATCCTACACGTTTCTACATTAAAATTGGTCAATGATATAATTCTTATCATTATCTATTTTCTCTGTTGTACATCCTTCACTACTATCGTTAGGGTAAAATTCAATATGTTTACAAGATTTGTGCAATAGAGAGAATGTTTTCTGAAATGTATTTTCTAGAGAATCATAATACAATTTTGGAACTGCTTTTAGGTTTA